>CM056958.1:582247-1782247 GCA_029856935.1 Cyclocarya paliurus | reverse complement strand
CTTGGTTCGATGTACACATGCGAAACGGGGATCTTATTTTGTGTTGATTTTTGACGCACCAGCCTTATATAAATTTAAATTTTTAGTTTCTTTGGCATGTGCTGCTTCTACTTTTCCTTAGAAATATCATCTTCTGTCGAATTTGAAGATTTGTGTCCTCTAACAAAAATTATCCCTTCAATCACCATGAGTTTCATTTTCTGGTTTCTTATATGGGTGTTCACGCAGTTCCCGAGCTCGATTTACGCTTCTTCTTTTTTATCTTCTTTTCTGTTGATGTTTGATGATTTCTAGCCCCTGCGTAAAATAATCCAGGGCTTTTAGGGTGTAATTTTCTGGGGTGAACCATCTCCATTTCATACGGCTCCCTGCTTCAATGTACGCATAACAAGTTGGGGATCTTATTTGGTGTTGATTTTCGAAGCTCCAACCTTATGTAAATTTAAATTTTTAGTTGCTTTGGCATGTGCTGCTTCTACTTTTGGTGCGAAATCCAACCATCATAGATTGTGAATGCAGGGCTCCAGTAAAATTGACATCTTGCAGTAATGCTTTTTCACTTTCATAGTGAAAATGAGCACTTCTTTCTAACCTGTTATTTTAGTGAATACAAGAAAAATCCGAGATTTTATTGTTATGCATATGAGCATTTTCTGAACAAGATGCTTGACAAAATTTTATTGATTAATGAAAATACTTAACAAAGTTATTGTTGTCAGTGTTATGCAAATGTGCCTTTTGAGTACTCACTAGATCGTAGCTGATCTTCCAATGTCAAGAAATGCATTGGATTTTGGTTGTGATGAGTTTCAGAGACTGGAATTGAATAAGAGAGCTGGTGGGACATTGTGTTTGATAATATTCATTTGAGATGGTTTTCATTGAATTAGAGAGAGTTTTTTACAACTGCCAACCTATTATTGCCGGTCAATGGATGACTTTAAACACTCACAGAATCACAATGACAGAGGAAATATCACAGAAGCTAGTATTACACAGAAGCCAGATCACAATCGTAGAATCCCGATCAGAGTACACTTATCAATGGATTACATTTTTCAATCACAGTGTGTCTTTCACCATGAAGTCACAATCACACATTCGCAAGAGTTAAACGTAAAGCAGAACACAACAATAACTTGATGTTATTCTGGCCTTGTGGCAATTAGCACATAAGCACAAAACAGAACCAACAATTAAAATTTATACAACGATGGCCGCGATGGTGTTATGATTGGGAAGGATAATTAATTGCAGTGCTTCGAAATGCTGTAAATGCAACAACATTAGTTCAAATAGGGGGGGCTTACCGATACTCACCTAGTACGACCGAGTCTTAGGACCCGTGGTGGTCTAGTTATGGAGGCAACGACAGGCAAATTTGTGGAATCCGGTGCGAGGGTTGATTCGCTTCATACGGGTGTCTTCCTGTCTATCAACCACTGCTATTTTATACACCACTGTCCTCTATAAGAGACAACCGAGCGGTTTTCACCAGAAATGTGCGAGACAACTATTACTGCCCACGCGAGGTCTATTTTTTAACTCCAAAGGTCAGCTTGCTTTCCCTTCACTGCGCAGAACAGCCCTTGGTTTAGGGCTTTGAGATTCGGCTTGGTCAGGGTCAACAATCGAAAACTTGATTGACATGAAAATGTTCAGAGATTCGCAAGGCAGCATGGGGCAAAGGGAAAGTAGGGGGTGTGAAGCTGCTTACCTCGAACCATGCCGTGAGGAAACTCATGAGTACCCTCGCCGGATTGTGAAAAACGGCATATCTGCGTGGGACATGTGTCGTTCCAAGTGGATGTCGAGAATGGAGGATGATTTGGATTTGGGGATTTCTTCATTTTCAAGACTTCTCGCAGTAGAGGAAAAAGGCACTGGCAAGCCTCGGAGGATGATGGGTTTCTTTGGGTTTCGATGCAAGTGTTCTGTGGAGGAAGGGTAATGGCACTATAGACTCACGCTGGGGGGAGTAATGTGAGAAGGAGACAGACGCTACGTTTCCAGACCTACTGTCGTGTCCATGAACATTGTTGTGATGTTTTGAAAATGGAGAGATTTTTGAGTTATTTTAAAGTGATTGTTTGGGAAGTGTGTCTCATCTCATATATGAGATTTGGGATGAGAAATCTTAACTTGTATTAACGACCAAACCTACCCTTAGTATTTCATCTTTCTTTTACAATAGTTGGAACTGATTTACTTCGATATTATTTTCCAGCAACTTATAATTGTTATGGTTGGTTTCTCGTAGGAACCCAGAGGTGATCAAGGATGAGTAGGTAAAGAAGGATTTTGTGCAGAAGATTTCATCCGGAGGAATGCTTATCAATTATACCATCCTACATATGAATATTCTAATCCTGAAATTGATACATAAAAGATAGATATGCTCCTGGATTTGTTACTTGTAAAATTGATATTTTGCATTACAATATAATACATAAGTATGCAGTGTATTGTGTGTGTTGATTCTATTATTATTTATTTTGTTTTTATAAAGATTTGAATGGAAAATAAAATGTTTTAAGAATGGCTATAAAAATATTCATTATATAAAAAACAATATTCATTAAAAAACATTTTAAAAAGTGTTAAAGAGATTATTTTTTTCCTCATAATCTAATTCTATGAGATTATTTTTTTCCTCATAATCTAATTCTATCCTCAAATATCTATTCTCTTAGATAAAACTGAAACGTAAAATTACAAATATGACCTTTGGATATGCTAAAGTAAATTATTTAGCATAATTTATACACGATCTAACGAGTGATTTGCATAAAGTAAAAAAGTAATTTTCTTTTTCAGCAAATCTTGTAAACTTATCTTAGCTAAATATTATTTAAAAGCTTGTAAAATAATGATGATATCTACGCAATAGTTTTTCACTATACATTTTATAGATATATGTTTAAAGAGAAACACTATATCCAACCGGCTATTGCGTAACCGACGCAACCGGCACGTTTTTTCATAAAAAAAAATTATTTTTTTAACATTTTATGGACGCCGACAAACGTGACTAGATTTCTGTACAAGAGTTTGACTGTCGAATATAAATAAGGAGCTCAAAACAGAACTCCAGCGATTTTGAGAATTTCAGAACTTCCATTGTGTGTGTGAGAGAGAGACTAACGTCAGCATTGTCGTATGAGTTCTGATTATTGGGAGCTTGAGTTCCCATGGCTGTTCGTGTTCGCTGCAAATAATTGCAGAAACCCGACAAGTAGAAATGGCGGAAGAAAGCGTGAATATAAATGCAAGACGTTTCAGCTTACAAAAATACCGAAATGGATCTGTGTATTTATAAGAGTTTGGGAGAGATAGAGAGTGGGAGCTGGGAAGGAAGGCCAAGAGTTTCTTTAAGGTGATGTGCGTTTTTGTTTGACTCAGAGAAGTCTTCCTAATCTACAAAACAGCAACGTATTCTAATAGTGGACAGATAATGAAGAAGCTGTCTTTCAGTTTGATAGAATCTTTTGCTTTTTGAATTGTATGAGTTCAGAAATCCAGCCACGTTCTTCAGCGTTCATGAAATGTTAAAAAAATAAATTTCTTTTTATAAAAAGGCGTGCCGGTTGCGTCGGTTACACAATAACCGGTTGTATATAGTGTTTCTCATGTTTAAAAGGAGTCATTTTTTTTAATTATTATTACTTTCAAACAAGAGGAAGGGGTAGTAAGGTAATTGTGTACCTAACCCTAAACTGAACTGGCTTTTTGACACACACGGAGGGATATATATAGATAGATTGGTTCCTTCCTATCAAACTCGGCAGCCGCTAAAGGGATACTTCGTATATGAACTCTAGTTTCCTGTTGGGATAAAACATCTTCTCTCTTTCCTGTTACGGGATAAGAAGCTCTTTGAAAATTATGAGCTTTTGCTTTGGTTTGTGATCTGGCTTTCATTCTTGGAAATTTTGGTTTTTTTGTTTTTTGAATTTTTTTTCTTCAGAAAATTCTTAGATGGGCGAGACAGTGGAGGTCCACGAAGTTAGACGGCGGATCGGCAACAAGCGGAGTGTGGTGGCCGGCGGCATCTGTGAGAAGTGGCTGGGCAGATTACCAGGTTTTTGTTTTTTGTTTAGTTGTTTTATTTTCTAGGTGAACCCCTTATCTTTCCGGTAGTTCAAAATTTAAGTTCAAGATAAAAAATATAAAAAATTTGTATTTTTGGATTTTATTTCTGTTATTAGAACAAAAAAATTTATAAACCGGTCAGATTTACAGAGTGCTCAGATAACAAACTTGTTTAAGGCATAGAGCTGATTTGACATCAGTAAAATTAGAAAGGTTTAACAGAAATATCTTCTTATTATTATCTAACATATTTCTTCATCTTTGTTAACATATTTTTTTCTTTTATTGTATATAAATTTACTTATAAATTTATATAATTGTGATGTGAAATTACGCAAACAAAACAATCTCCAATAATAGAGAACACGGCAGCAAACTAAGCTTCTCACTCTGAGCATACATCCATCGAACCGGTATGTACCAATTTTGTATTTTCAAAAATCAATTACACTCCTAAATTTTGTACAAAATCGGACCGAACCGGTTACATCCCTAATCGCAACCGTTCGGATAAGGCCAGAGTGGGAAGCTTAGTTTTCTACCCGTGTTTTCTATGATTGGGGATTGTTTTGTTTACGTATTTTCACATCGCAATTATATAGATTTATAAGTGGATTTATATACCGTAAAGGAAAAGAATATGTTAGCCCGAATAAAGAAATATGTTGGGCAATGATGAGAAGACATCTTTGTTAAACATTTTTAGCTGCACTGATGTCAAACCAACTCTATACCTTAAACAAGCTTATTATCTGAGCCCTCCGTAGATCTTACGGGCCCATAAATTTTTTTGTTCTAATAACGAAAAAAAATCAAAAATACAATTCTTTTTTTTATCTTTGAGTTTAGATTTTGAACTGTCGGAAAGATATAGAGATTCATCTAGAAAATAAAACAACTAAAGAAAAAACAAAAACTTAGTAGTCTGCCCAGCCACTTCTCACAGATGATCAAATAAATTTTCATATTTAAAATTAAAATTTTATGTTATAAATTATAATAAATATTATCTTATATAAAATTATAATTTATATTATTATATATAAAAAAATATTATATATAATATTAAAAAATTAATTTAAAATATATAAAATAGCGAACATGTTTCGTCCCGTCCAGTCTTAAAAAATATAGAATTGATATTGGTCGATTTTGGAACTAAGGGAATCGTTCCCAGGTCGGACCGGTCCAAAACATATTCCACTAGTTCGGTCCGGTCTGAATTTTTTATTTTCTGTGTTAAATTTTGCATCTCTAGTGGCGGCGTTCTTGAAAGCTTATATTATTAAAAGTACTTTTGAAATATATATAGAAGTTCGATCTATTAAAAAACAATTACAATGTTAATAACTAATTGATTTGATTACTAATTAATTACAATTATACTTTTTATGTTAGTTATAATTAGTTAACGGTGAATTAGTGATGGATTAGTTAATTTATATCATACATTATACCTACACCGAAAATGCAGCAGGGGGCTTTTTGGTCATTCAAAATAATATGATATGGAAATATGACCGATCGGAAGAGTTATATAGATAGACTCGTAGAAAAATATTAGAATTCCATCGGCCGTCTATTTATACGAGCACTATATTGATGCCATATCCAATAAGATTTGGGAAAGTTACAGCATTTATTGTGCGTCTAGTTTTAAATATCATTTATACATACATTAACTTGGAAAAGAAATCAAAATATTAGAATTTCATAATTTATATATCATTTATAAAAATACCATATTAACACAACATCCAATACGTTAAACTCTGACATCATTTATAAGAACAATTTTAAAAACGATTCATATTACAACGTTGTTTGTATAGAATTCAAAAACAAATAAATCAAAATACATTATTAATTAGAATTTCATCATTCAATACGCTAAAATTATACACTAGAGTAATAAAAAATAAATATTAGAATTTAGTCAAACATCTCTCGTTTATACATACGCTATATTAATACCTCATCCAATAACATTTTGTATATTATAACGTTTATCGTGAGTTTAGTTTTAAATATCATTTATACAAAAATTAACCGGGAAAATAAATCAAAATATTAAAATTTCATCATCCATTTAACAACTATAAAAATATTATATTAACACAAAATTTAATACATTAAAGTTTGACATTTAAATAATAAAATTTGACACTAACTAGCTATCGCGTAATGGAACAATGTTAAAATAATCCACATTACAACATTATTTGTATATAGTTTAAAAATTAATTTTAGAATTATTTGCATTACAATGTTTTTAAAATTGATTTTTTTTTTTTTTTTAAAATAAATTTTAAAAAAAAGTTGGTAATACAACGTTTATTGTGTGTCTAGTTTTTAATATCATTTATACAAATATTAACCTGGAAAAGAAATCAAAATATTAGAATTTCTTCATCCATTTATCATCTATTAAAGTACTATATAAAAAAATAAATAAATTTTAAAAAAAAGTTGGTAATACAACGTTTATTGTGTGTCTAGTTTTTAATATCATTTATACAAATATTAACCTGGAAAAGAAATCAAAATATTAGATTTCTTCATCCATTTATCATCTATTAAAGTACTATATTAACACATCATTTAATACGTTAAAGTTGACATTTAAATAATAAAATTTTACACAAATCCGCTATCGTTTATTAGAATAATTATAAACTGATCTATAGTTTAAAAGTTCCATAAAAAATATTTGGTTGAAATCGGCTTATTGCTATAACTTATGTCGGGCCGTACCACCATGCCGAAATCATTCATAACTGGACAATCGTTAACTTAGAATTATAGTATATAAATCTTTATAATTTTTTATATATATTCGAGGTGGGACTATACTCTCTCAAGCCCTGCTGTGACGCAATGCAAGTGTGATTTTGGTTGGAGTTTTAGTCGTAGTGGGTCGTAGTCGCAGAGCTTCATCCCTATCGACCGAGTTCAGCCCGTCTCGGAGCTACGCATCGGCAACTCCTCCTCCCGCCGAATGGGAACCTCCGGTACGCTCCTACTCTCTAAGGCGCCGTTCAAGAACGGCAAGAGCGGCGTCCAGAGGATTCTTCACGACGCCTATAAGAAGAAGGAGACGAGTACGCGGAGTTGCAGGCTTGTATCGTGCCCAACGACTCGGCCGGGAAGAAACAGTACATGCTCAGGTCGATCGCCGATCCGAATTAATGATCCAGCATACATCAATTACCATCACCACATAATGACAAACATGGCTTAGATTATCAATACATCTGACTTCGTTTTCTTTTGTTAGTAACGTTTTATATTTTTTTGAATTCATACAAATTTCCTGCTCAGAAAAAAATGACCAGATTCCAAAACTTATTGCAAGAATTTGTCAAAGCCCCAAAGGGAGCTGGGGGAAGTGCCCTAAAATAAAGATATATTCGCCAATCGGTTCTCTGTCTTCTACAACTTCAACAGATCTGAGCCCAAGTATTGGCCATAGATGAGACCCATACACCTGCAGTTTGTGTCCCGTGGATTTATGGATTAACATTTGGTGATTATTTATGGAAATGCTTTTGACAAGGTCATGGAAAGCTGGCTTTGATCTGGCCCACTTGGCATGACACGTGCACGTTCGGCATCATTAACTGAAAACAACAACAAAGTTACAAACAATATTGTAAGAAGAAGAATGAGAAGTTATATTTTTATTGCATTGAGTTCATCAAATAATTTAGTGCATGGGGTGAACTTTGTATGGGAATCTAGTTAAATACAACTGACAATCCTAACCCATGTGGACTTGGACTAGTGTATATGGTTACGATTTTGAGCAGATACAAGGTGTCAGGTCCTGTGATGGAAGAAAATACTGGGTCAACCATGTAGCAAGTATTAGTGGAAAGTGATGCAGATGATGCTTAATTACCTTTTATTTCCAATTGTACATCCTTTTATTCGTTCTTTTAAACCTATTCTTATGACGAAGGCAGAACTTTGGTTAATTCTATCAAAATTTCGGAATTCTTCTACTTTCATTTTGAAAGGTCTTCATAACTGAAGTTAGGCAGCAGCGGAAGTGCTGGAAAGCAGGGGCTGCTGCAATAATGTGGCATCTTAGGCGGTTGCCACAGGTCAGTTTTCTCGGTGCATTGATGTGGAAAACTTGTGATAAAAACTTTTGTTTAAGCTATTGTTACTCTATCCAAGAATATGGTACGACTCATGCAGGTCATTCCATGTTCTTGCAATGATAGAATATGCTGTTAAGCTTCTCCCATTTTTAATGCTATGCAGTCTGGTTGTTGAATTTAAGGATCTTTCGCTTATGTTGGATGGGTTGCACCTTAGGCAGAGCCTGAAGAGGGCTTTATAGAATAACATAGGGGCACAAAAATTATGTTGGCTTTCTGGGATATATTGCTGTAGATATGCTCTCTCTAACTATAGTTGGTGTGGTTCGCGGTGGTTTTAGGTTGTTCTAGTCGGATCCGTTTTGCTTCTCACCGTTTTGCATTCCTTTTTTGGAACCGGTTTCTTTTTTTATCCGTACCTAGTGCTTTTTGTTTGGATCTTTGGTGCATGAGTCGCTTTTAGTTGATTATTCTGTGGGTTATGAAGTAATTCTTTTGTGTAATTGAAGTTGATTTCATCAGTCAGTTATTATTAACCTGTCAGTAGGATGTTGAGTCTGTGTAGCTCCATTATATTAGAAGTTTCTATTTCGCATGGTTTAGGATTGTCAATCTGATGATGAAATGCTTTACGGCTTACACTTGCAAGTACCACCAAGTCATTCACATTTTTTCTTCTGAAATACTTTTAATCATGGAATATAGACTTGCAGAAAAATCTTTGATGTTGGACGGAGATTTGAGATTGGTTTCTTCAGTACCATATTCGGTTTTTCTGGTTTTGATTTCTATCGGTCTTGTTGCTGGATATTTCCTCTTCATCTATTTCCAACCCAGCGATGTTCACCCCCCCCCCCCCCCCAATTTTCTCTAAAATATATATTTATTTATGTGAGATTTAATATTCCAGAGGCATCTTTCATATATTGGATTGGGTTGATATGGTCAATGCTCACATAATTTCTGGTCCTGGAATTGTTGATGGATTGAAATGTTGGATTGGGCTGATATAGTCTTGCAGAAATTGAATTTTTCATGTGTTGAGTCTGATATTAATTTAATTGGCCAAACAATCTTTCCTTTTTTCTTTTTTAGTTGGCCAAAAATGGCTTGTATGAAAAACTAACCATATTGCCTTGAGGAGAATCATGATGTTTCATAATGTGATTTCTTGAATTTTATTTTTGGGTGTTTTCAAGCCATTGTTACCTCCTCGATGTACATGATCGTCAAAGAAAGCATTTGGGTCTGCTCTTCTTTACCATGTGTTTGTGGGTATGTTTTGATTTATTATTGAAACTTTTTCTTGATGACCACCTTAGCCTGTCAGTTCATTCCTTGACGTAGAGATGGGGAAGGAGTACATGTCAAATGGTTCATCAGATTCAAGTATCATGCTATCATATCAAATGGATGTGTTTGGCCTGGAGGAGCACTATAATTTTGTGATCCCAATTTGATCGAATAGATATGTTGCAAATTAAGAGTATAAAATTAGTTGAAGAGGTACTGCACGTGTGGTTGGATCATAATGACCTTCCTGTTTTAATTTAAAGTATATAATTTTTTATTGAACTTAAAAGTGTTGGTTGGACTTTCTTATTGATTACCCTTTGAGATTGAAAAAAATGATTGATATGACAACGTAACTTGAATAGAGTTCAAAAACAAATAAATCAAAAAAATATATTAATTAGAATATCCTCATTCATTACGCTAAAATTTGACACTTGAGTAAGAAAAAAATATTAGAATTTCATCATACATATATAGTTTATACGGATACCATATCAATGCCCCATCCAATAAAATTTTGTATATTACAACGTTTTTTGTGTGTCTAGTTTTAAATTTCATTTTTACAAATATTAACCTGTAAAAAAAATCAAGATATTAGAATTTCGTAATTTATTTATCA
This sequence comes from Cyclocarya paliurus, assembly GCA_029856935.1. Lineage (NCBI taxonomy): Eukaryota > Viridiplantae > Streptophyta > Magnoliopsida > Fagales > Juglandaceae > Cyclocarya > Cyclocarya paliurus. Next base: position 1,772,131 of record CM056958.1, on the reverse strand, counting down.
TTTATAAAAATACCATATTAACACAACATCCAATACGTTATTAATCAGAATTTCATCATTCAATATGCTAAAATTATACACTGGAGTAATAAAAAATATTAGAATTTAGTCAGACATCTCTCGTTTATACGTAAGCTATATTAATACCTCATCCAATAAATTTAGAATTATTTGCATTGCAATGTTTATTACGTCCAATTCTCTTTTCTTTTCTTTTTTTAAAAAAACAATCAATTTTAAAAAAGTTGGTAATACAACGTTTATTGTGCGTCTAGTTTTAAATATCATTTATACAAATCTAAACATTAGAATTTCATCATCCATTTATCATCAATTAAAGTACTATATTGACATGTCATTCAATACATTAAAATTTGACACTCGAGTAATAAAAAAGATATATTGTGGGTTTAGTTTTAAATATCATTTCTTCAAAAATTAACCTGGAAAAGAAATCAAAATATTAGAATTTCATCATCCATTTATCATCTATAACCATATTATATTAACACAAAATTTAATACGTTAAAGTTTGACATTTAAATAATAAAGTTTGACACTAACCAGCTAACGTTTAAGGGAACAATTTTAAAATAATCCATATTACAACATTATTTGTATATAGTTTAAAAATTAATTTTAGAATTATTTGCATTATCTTTTATTAGAATAATTATAAATTAATCGATATTACAACGATCTTCATAATACCGTTGGAAGTAGATTTGCATTACAATGTTTATTATGTTCAGTTTTACTTTTAAAAAAAAAATCAATTTTAAAAAAGTTGGTAATACAACGTTTATTGTGTGTCTAGTTTTTAATATCATTTATACAAATATTAACCTGGAAAAGAAATCAAAATATTAGAATTTCATCATCCATTTATCACCTATTAAAGTACTATATTAATACATACGTTAAAATTTAACATTTCAATAATAAAACTTTACACAAATCCGTTATCGTTTATTAGAATAATTATAAACTGATCTATGTTTATCTATAGTTTAAAAGTTACATAAAAATATTTGTTGGAAACCGGCTCAATGCCATGAGATATGTCGGGTCGTGCCACAATACCGTAATCAATTTTTAACCGGACGATCGTGGGTTTAAAATTATAGTATATAAAGCTTTATAATTTTTTATATATATTCGAGGTGGGACTATACTCTCTCAAGCCCGCTGTGAAGCAATGCCAGTGTGATTTTGGTTGGAGTTTTAGTCGTAGTGGGTCGTAGTCGCAGAGCTTCATCCCTATCGACCGAGTTCAGCCCGTCTCGGAGCTATGCATCAGCAACTCCTCCTCCCGCCGAATGGGAACCTCCGGTACGCTCCTACTCTCTAAGGCGCCGTTCAAGAACGGCAAGAGCGGCGTCCAGAGGATTCTTCACGACGCCTACAAGAAGAAGGAGACGAGTACGCGGAGTTGCGGCTTGTATCGTGCCCAACGACTCGGCCGGGAAGAAACAGTGCATGCTCAGGTAGATCGCCGATCCGAATTACACCGTCGGCTTCTTGGATCGGACGGTGAGCCACGTTTGACTTTTCAATTCCCTTGGTGTATTCCTCACACGGGTATTGTCTTCACACCTATCAATATCCTTATTATTACTCTTATTTTTTGTGGTTAAAAACACAATTTTAAATATAATACCACAAAAATTTATGATCCAGCATACATCAATTACCATCACCACATAATGACAAACATGGCTTAGATTATCAATACATCTGACTTCGTTTTCTTTTGTTAGTAACGTTTTATATTTTTTTGAATTCATACAAATTTCCTGCTCAGAAAAAAAAATGACCAGATTCCAAAACTTATTTCAAGAATTTGTCAAAGCCCCAAAGGGAGCTGGGGAAGTGCCCTAAAATAAAGATATATTCGCCAATTGGTTCTCTGTCTTCTACAACTTCAATAGATCTGAGCCCAAGTATTGGCCATAGATGAGACCCATACACCTGCAGTTTGTGTCCCGTGGATTTATGGATTAACATTTGGTGATTATTTATGGAAATGCTTTTGACAAGGTCATGGAAAGCTGACTTTGATCTGGCCCACTTGGCATGACACGAGCACGTTCGGCATCATTAACTGAAAACAACAACAAAGTTACAAACATTGTAAGAAGAAGAATAAGAAGTTATATTTTTATTACATTGAGTTCATCAAATAATTTAGTGCATGGGGTGAACTTTTTATGGGAATCTAGTTAAATACAAGTGACAATCCTAACCCATGTGGACTTGGACTGGTGTATATGGCTACGATTTTGAGTAGATACAAGGTGTCAAGTCCTCTGATGGAAGAATATTATGAGATCTAAATTATGTTAAATATGACTCTAATTATTTAGAGTAGTTCTATATACAATCCTCTTAACAGGACTGTATTCCAGTCCTACTACATAAAATTCCCATCTTATCCCCATTTAAAAATATGAATTAACTAAAATAACCTTATCCCTACAACCTAAATATGTAATTCCCTCTCACGGTTTTCATTTTGATTTTTCCCTCTGCCGCCGTGGTGCCCCTCCACTGGAACGAGTCTCTCCTCCACCATCGACGACAACCCTCAACCCACCATCGACGGAACGGCCTTCTCCATCATCGACTGCCAACGACCTCCTTCCTTGGTAAATTTTCCTTTTGTGTCCTGGTGTCAAATATATCCTACATTATGATATCTTCTCTGCTTGAATGAATTACCTCTGATAAATAGTTAGTCAATTGAAGAATATTGACTTTTCAATCGCAATGGCTAGCCCTTTCAATTAGTTAGCGATTGAATGTGATATATAACATTCCAGAATGAAAGCATTCCAGCTTCTATATATATATATATATATATAACATATAATAATATAAAAAAGAAATCACAAGCAGAATGCAAGGATTATAACAAACAATGAGCTGCTCATTGCAAAAAAAAAAAAAAAAAACACAAAGCAACAACTAGTTTGAAGTAAGTAAACAATTTTATAACTAACCTTTTGCACTTGAATATAGCATAAAACAATAAACTTTTGCACTTGAATATAGCAGAAAACACTAACCTTTTGCACTTGAATATAGTAGAAAACACAAGAAAATAAGAAAATAAACACAGAGCAACAACTAGTGATTTCTAACTAACCTTTTGCATTTGAATATAGCAGAAAACATAAGAAAATAATGCAGAAAACAGAAATTATGCAGAATATAGCATAAAACATAAGAAAATAATGCAGAAAATATGTTGCCTTCGTGTTTAAAAATGATCTTATACTGAATATTCAGGTGAAGTTAAAAGTACCTCAAAACCACTCAAGTTATACTGAATAACTTACCTTCATGTTTAGCATATGGAACTCATTCACAAATTTGAACAAACACGTAGAGTGTACAAATATTTCTGAAAATATTTTTTATAAACTAGTAAAGATCAGTGCACAAATTTACAAGTCTGATGAACCATCACAAGATTCACGCTCAAGAAGAATTACATGCAGAAGAAGACACTCAAATAAACCAATATCCCTCACCAAAAATATTTCAAACCGTATAGAAGAGATCCCTCACTAAAAAAATTTCAAATTACAGAGAAGGGATGACAACGTTACTTGCTCAGGGCAGCGGCGACGGCGACAGAGACTGCGACGTCGACGGCGATGCACGATGGGCTTGGGCAAGCTTTGGCTATGGGTGGAGATGAGTGGAACTTGAAGGGATCTGGGGCTGGTGGTAGACGATGAGGCTCGTTTTTGGAAGAAATGAAACGATGCGTTTCATTCTATAAATGAAACAATGCAGTCCTCTTAAGAGGACTGCAATAAGAATTTTCCAATTATTTATATGGTTTTACTCTCGTAAAAATATTTAGCAAATCTTCATCATTTATTTAATGATGAAAGATTAATATTTTATAAATGAAAGTTGATTTTAAATGTACGATATGATATTTATATTTTAATTATCTATTTTAAGTTAGTTTATTTTCAATATTTTAACATCCACCGTTGTATCAAATTTTGGGACTCAAGATGAAGGGTTGGGATTTAAAGCCCCAAACCCTAGTTTTTCCCATCACTTTTTCCTCTTCCCTCTCTCTCCTCCCTCCCTCCAGCCGCACGCCCCTCTCCCTCTCGATCTCTCTTCTCCTCGACTCCTCCCAGCGCCGACGGTCGCCGTTGCCGCTTCACCACCAAGCCCAGTCACCGGCAACCTTCCCCACGCCGATCTCCTCCCCATAGACCGAAGCTCATAGCCCTCTCTCTTCCTCTCCCTTTGATTTCCCTCCGCCGTGCCGCCTTGAGCAGCTCCTCCCATGAGCTTCGACGGCCACCTCTTCCACACGACGCAGCTCCCCGATCTGCCTGCCTCTCTCACGAAGCTTTTCTCTATCTCACGGGTTCTTGTCGTCGCACAGCCTAGATCCGCCGCCTTCAGCCCACGACGTCACCACCAACCCTCCATGGCACCTCCCCTGCTTCTCCATGCCTAGTCGAGCCTCTACCTCTCCCTTGCTCTGTTGTATGTTGAACCCATTTGGCATGTCTAAGAGACTTGGAGTCAGATATTGATTACACGTGGGGTTTTGGCCGCAAGAATGATGTGGTTTTAGCAAAGAGGAAATTGTGGAAAGTAGATAGAAAAATTGTAATAGGATCGGACACAGAGGGAAATAAGTGGAAGGAGGAAGTGTCAAATAAAGACATTGTCCATTCCTATTCATTTGCCTACAATGGCTTTTAAGATATAAAGGATTATATATATACATATATATCGATGAGGTACACTGTTTATATAAAAAGATCAATTTTAAAATTATTTGCATTACAATGTTTGTTATGTCCAGTTTTTTTAAAAAACCAATTTAAAAAAAAATAGTAATACAATGTTTATTGTGTGTCTAGTTTTAAATATTATTTATACAAATATTAACCTGTAAATAAATCAAAATATTAGAATTTCATTATCCATTTATCATCTATTAAAGTACGATATTAACACATCACTCAATACGTTAAAGTTTGACATTGAAATAATAAAATTTTAAGCAAATCCATTATCGTTTGTTAGAATAATTATAAATTAATTGATATTACAACGATATTTATAATACCGTTGGAAGTAGAGTATATAAACCTATAGAAGATGTATCACGATCCCATATAGGACGTCACTGTTAACGTCGTGTTTCACACACTTTTGTGCCAAGTTCCGGCAACTCAGGTCTTCGGTAATAGGCCTACAAAAGATGGAGAGAAGTGCAACTTGGAGTGGGTGGCCTAGGTGCCGAGTAACCTCTGATGCCAAAGTCAGTTAAAATTTTTGAAAGTTTGTAAATAAGTAAAGGAGTTTAGAGATCAGAGAAAGATATCCTCGTATTTGGGATCTATTATTTATACTATCACTCTGGGGGGATAGATCGTGCCTGCTCCCATGAATTCCACATCCTTCGTAGTGTTCCCTGTGTCAGAATCTTTAAACGAGACGTGGCTCTGTGACGGCGTCGTTAATGCGGTGTGTTGTCTGGGTAGTGGAACCATTCGTGCGGCGAGATTCTCCGACCTTCTTCTCTTAGACTGTCGTCTTGATAGTCCTTTGATATATTTCCTGTCAGTAGATCAAAGGCTTCCCACATATTACGTCCTCTATGCGAGCGGGTACTTGAGGGCTACAGATGCTAATGCATCCGCAACAGCAAGGAAAGAACAAATGCTCGTGTCGCTCAAATAATATGATTGAATTTCTTTTTCCCTACCATAATAAACTGTTATTTTATTTTATAATCAAAATTCCCCTATAGTCTTTTGTGTCATGCTGGAATTCTTGATCCCAAGAGAGTACTAAGTATATTTTCTTAGGGCAGGTTTGGGGGTTGAGATAAGATGAAAATTTTGAGATTTTTGTGAATAGTATTAAGATGAAATAAGTTGAAAATTTTGAAATGTTTTTAGAAAAAATTTGTTGATCCCATTATAAATATGTTTGGATGTAAAGTGAGATGTGATTTTTGAAAATTTTCATCTTGGAATAATAGTTGTGGGTCCCACCGTTTCATCCTCCTGAGGCTTGTGTCTTCATCGCCTTCTTGCTCTTTCACCCTCATATGAGTTCAATTTTGGCCCCAAACGTAAAACGCACCTCCTCTCTCAGCAGCAGCTTCATCTAGCAGCACCGACACGAAGGACCGTCGAATCTTCCAAGCGGAGTTTCTCAACATCGCGCAGTGGTGACATCTCAACTGTGGGTGAGTTCCGTGAAGATGGGGGATTGGTTTATTAAAATTAATCCCTTCGAGTTTAGGGTTTCTTTCCTGGTTTGGACCACTTCTTGGCAAGGTATCCCGAGTTCAATTTACACATTTTCTAGCAGGGGATATTATCTTCTGTCGATTTTGAAGATTTGTGTCCTCTAATAAAAATTTTCCCTAAAAAACAATGGGTTTCATCTTCTGGTTTCGTATCTGTGTGTTCATGCAGTTTTCGGGTTCGATTTACGCATTTTTTGAGATGGTTATGTTCTTTTTTGTTGATGTTTGATGATTTTTCTCTTATGCATAAAATAATCTAGAGCTTTTATGGTCTAATTTTCTGGGAAGGACCATCTCCATTTCATGCGGCTCCTAGGTTTGATGTACACATACGAAATGGGGATCTTATTTTGTGTTGATTTTTGACGCACCAGCCTTATATAAATTTAAATTTTTTGTTTCTATGGCATGTGCTGCTTCTACTTTTCCTTAGAAATATCATCTTCTGTCAAATTTGAAGATTTTTGTCCCCTAACAAAAATCATCCCTTCAATCACCATAGGTTTCATTTTCTGGTTTCTTATATGGGTGTTCACGCAGTTCCCGGGCTCGATTTACACTTCTTCTTTTTTATCTTCTTTTTTGATGATGTTTGATGATTTCTGTCCCCTACGTAAAATAATCCAGGGCTTTTAGGGTGTAATTTTCTGGGGTGGACCATCTCCATTTCATGCGGCTCCCTACTTCAATGTACGCATAACAAGTTGGGGATCTTATTTGGTGTTGATTTTCGAAGCTCCAGCCTTATGTAAATTTAAATTTTTAGTTGCTTTGGCATGTGCTACTTCTACTTTTGGTGTGAAATTCAACCATCATAGATTGTGAATGCAGGGCTCCAGTAAAATTGACATCTTGCAGTAATGCTTTTTCACTTTCATAGTGAAAATGAGCACTTCTTTCTAACCTGTTATTTCAGTGAATACAAGAAAAATCCGAGATTTTATTGTTATGCATATGAGCATTTTTTGAACAAAATACTCGACAAAATTTTATTGATTAATGAAAATAATTAACAAAGTTATTGTTTTCAGTGTTATGCAAATGTGCCTTTTTGAGTACTCACCAGATCTTAGTTGATCTTCCAATGTCAAGAAATGCATTGGATTTTGGTTGTGATGAGTTTCAGAGATTGGATTTGAATAAGAGAGCTAGTGGGGCATTGTGTTTGATAATATTCATTTGAGATGGTTTTCATTGAATTAGAGAGTTTTTACAACTGCCAACCTATTATTGCCAGTCAATGGATGACTTTAAACACTCACAGAATCACAATGACAGAGGAAATATCACAGAAACTAGTATTACAGAGAAGCCATATCACAATCACAGAATCCCAATCAGAGTACACTTATCAATGGATTACATTTTTCAATCACAGTGTGTCTTTCACCATGAAGTCACAATCACACATTCACAATAGTTAAACATAAAGCAAAACATAACAATAACTTGATGTTATTGTGGCAATTAGCACATAAGCACAAACAGAACCAACGATTAAAATTTATACAATGATGGCCGCGATGGTGTTATAATTGGGAACGAGAATTAATTACAGTGCTTCGAAATGTTGTAAATGCAACAACATTAGTTCAAATAGGGGGGCTTATCGATACCTCACCTGGTACAACCAAGTCTTAGGACCTGTGGTGGTCGAGTCATGGAGGCAACGACAGGCAGATTTGTGGAATCCGGTGCGAGGGTTGATTCACTTCATACGGGTGTCTTCCTATCTATCAACCACTGCTATTTTATACACCATTGTCCTCTATAAGAGACAACCGAGCTTCACCAGAAATGTGCGAGACAACTATTGCTGCCCACGCCAGGTCTGTTTTTGAGCTGCAAAGGTCAGCTCGCTTTCCCTTCACTGCACATAACAGCCCTTGGTTTAAGGCTTTGAGATTCAGCTTGGTCAGGGTCAACAATCGAAAACTTGATTGACATGAAAATGTTCAGAGATTTACACGGCAGCATGGGGCAAAGGGAAAGTAGGGGGTGTGAAGTTGCCTACCTCAAACCATGTCGTGAGGAAACTCGTGAGTACCCTCGCTGAATTTTGAAAAAGGGCAAATCTGCGTAGGTCAGGCCACTATGCACACCGAAGGATTGGGAACGCTTCGATCGAAATCTTCGATTTTTTGTTTAACGACATGTGTCGTTCCAAGTGGATGTCGAGAATGGAGGATGATTTGGGTTTGGGGATTTCTTCATTTTCAAGACTTCTCGCAGTAGAGGAAGAAAGCACTGACTTATCAAAAAAAAAAAAGAAGAGGAAGAAGGCACTGGCAAGCCTTGGAGGATGATGAGTTTCTTTGGGTTTCGACGCAAGTGTTCTGTGGAGGAAGGGTAATGGCACTATAGACTCACGCTGGAGGGAGTAATGTGGGAGAAGACAAACGTTGCGTTTTCATACCTACCATCATGTCCATGAACAGTGTTGAGATGTTTTGAAAATGGAGAGATTTCTGAGTTATTTAAAGTGATTGTCTGGAAAGTATCTCTCATCTCAGAGATGAGATTAATTGGGACGAGAAATCTTAACTTGTATTAGCGCCCAAACTTGCCCTTAGTATTTCACCTTTCTTTTACAATAGTTGGAACTGATTTACTTCGATATTATTTTCCAGCAACTTATAATTGTTATGGTCGGTTTCTCGTAGGAACCCGGAGGTGATCAATGATGAGCAGCTAAAGAAGGATTTTGTGCAGAAGATTTCATCGGGAGGAATGCTTATCAATTATAACATCCTACATATGAATATTCTAATCCTGAAATTGATACATAAAAGATAGATATGCTCTTGGATTTGTTACTTGTAAAATTGATATTTTGCATTACAATATAATACGTAAGTATGCAGTGTATTGTGTGTGTTGATTCTATTATTATTTATTTTGTTTTTATAAAGATTTGAATGGAAAATAAAATGTTTTAAGAATGGCTATAAAAATATTCATTATATAAAAAACAATATGCATTAAAAAAACATTTTAAAAAGTGTTAAAAAGATTTTTTTTTTTTCCTCATAATCTAATTCTATCCTCAAATATCTATTCTCTTAGATAAAACTGAAACGTAAAATTACAAATATGACCTTTGAAATTATTTAGCATAATTTATACACGATCTAACGAGTGATTTGCAGAAAGTAAAAAAGTAATTTTCTTTTTTAGCAAATCTTGTAAACTTATCTTAGCTAAATATTATTTAAAAGCTTGTAAAATAATGATGATATCTACGCAATATTTTTTCACTATACATTTGATAGATATATGTTTTAAAGGAGAGTCATTTTTTTTTATTATTATTAAAGTGATTGTTATTTTATTAAAATAATAGGTTATAATAAAACATAATTAGGTAAAATAGTGGAAGAAAAAGTAATAGCGTGTTTTTATCACTTTTGAAAAAAGAAATAAATTTTAAAAAAGAAAAGCTCATTCTTATTCCCCAAATTATTATTACTTTCAAACAAGAGGAAGGGGTAGTAAGGTAATTGTGTACCTAACCCTAAACTGAATTGGCTTTTTGACACACACACACGGAGGGATATATATAGATAGATCGGTTCCTTCCTATCAAACTCCGCAGCCGCTAAAGGGATTACTTCATATATGAACTCTGGTTTCCTGTTGGGATAAAACATCTTCTCTCTTTCCTGTTACGGATAAGAAGTTCTTTGAAAATTATGAGCTTTTGCTTTGGTTTGTGATCTGGCTTTCATTCTTGAAAATTTTGGTTTTTTGAATTTTTTTTCTTAAGAAAATTCTTAGATGGGCGAGACAGTGGAGGTCCACGAAGTTAGACGGCGGATCGGCAACGAGCGGAGTGTGGTGGCCGGCGGCATCTGTGAATGGCTGGGCAGACTATCAGGTTTTTGTTTTTTATTTAGTTGTTTTATTTTCTATGAATCTCAATATCGGTGGTTCAAAATCTAAATTTAAAATAAAAAAATAAAAATAAATAAAAAAATATATTTTTGAGTTTTTTTTATTATTAGAATAAAAAAATTAATAGGTCCATCAGATCTAAGGAATACTCAGACAACAAAATTGTTTAAGGCATAGAGTTAGTTTGATATTAGTGTAGTCAGAAATGTTTAACAGGAATATTTTTTCATCATTATCCAACATTTTTTCATCTTGGTTAACATATTCTTTTCCTTTACAGTATATAAATTTATTTATAAATCTATATAATTGCAATGTGGAATGTGCAAATAAAATAATCTTCAATCATAAAGAACACAAACAGCAAACTAAGCTTCTCACTCTGAGAATACGTTCATCACTTGAGATAAAAATTGAAAGAGTGATCTTTCTAAAATATAATCAAATTTACGAAGCGGATAAACCTTACACTCAGACAGCTATTAGAGGTGTAACCGGTCCGATCCGATTTTGTACAAAATTTAAGACCGAACCGGTATGCACCGGTTTTGTATTTTCGAAATTCGATTACATTCCTAAATTTTGTAGATTTGATTATATCTTGAAAAGATCACTCCCATGATTTTTATCTCAAGTGATGGATGTATGCTCGTGTTCTCTACGATTAGTGATTGTTTTGTTTTCGCAATTTCAAATTGCAATTATATAGATTTATAAGTGGATTTATATATTGTAAATGAAAAGAATATGTTAGTTCGGATGAAGAAATATGTTGGGCAATGATGAGAAGACATACCTGTTAAACATCTCTGACTGTATTGATGTCAAACCAACTCTATGCTTTAAAAAACTTATTATCTGAGCCTTCTGTAGACTTGACAGGTCCATAAATTTTTTTTGTTCTAATAATGAAAAAAAGAAACCAAAAATACAATTTTTTTTTTTTATATCTTGAGTTTAGATTTTGAACTACCGGAGAGATATATAGATTCATCTAGAAAATAAAACAACTAAAGAAAAAACAAAAGCCTGATAATCTGCCCAACCACTTCTCAAATCAAATAAATTTTCTTGTTTAAGATTAAAATTTTATGTTATAAATTATAATAAATATTATCTTATATAAAATTACAATTTATATTATTATATATAAAAAAATATTATATAAATTGATCGATATTTGTATCTAAGTTTGAACAAATCCCTTTTCAAACCGGCCACGTATATGTCGGGTCGTGCCAAGGAACCATGCCTTCAACGTTTCTAACCGGACGATCGGTAGACTGGAACTATAGTATATAAATCTATATAAGTTTTTATATATATTCAATGTGGGACTATACTCTCTCAAGCCCTGCTGTGAAGCAATGGAAGTGTGATTTTGGTTGGAGTTTTAGTCGTAGTCGCAGAGCTTCATCCCTATCGACCAAGTTCTGCCCGTCTCGGAGCTACGCATCGGCAACTCCTCCTCCCGCCGAATGGGAACCTCCGGTACGCTTCTACTCTCTAAGGCGCCGTTCAAGAACGGCAATGGAGACATCCAGAGGATTCTTCACGATGCCTACAAGAAGGAGACGTCGATTCTCATCCAGATTCGCGGGGGCGCGGACGAGTATGCGAAGTTGCAGGCTTGTATCGTGCCCGACAACTTGGCCGGGAAGAAACAGTACATGCTTAGGTCGATTGCCGATCCGAATTACACCGTCAGCTTCTTGGATCGGACGGTGAGCCACGTTTGACTTTTCAATTTCCTTGGTGTATTGCTCACACGGGTATTGTCTTCACACCTATCAATATCCTTATTATTACTCTTATTTTTTGTGGTTAAAAACACAATTTTAAATATATACCACAAAAATTTATGATCCAGCATACATCAATTACCATCACCACATAATGACAAACATGGATAGATTATCAATACATCTGACTTCGTTTTCTTTTGTTAGGAACGTTTTATATTTATTTGAATTCTTACAAATTTCCTGCTCAGAAAAAATGATCAGATTCCAAAACTTATTGCAAGAATTTGTCAAATTGGCATCAGCCCCAAAGGGAGCTGGGGGAAGTGCCCTAAAGTAAAGATATATTCGCCAATTGGTTCTCTGTCTTCTACAACTTCAACAGATCTGAGCCCAAGTATTGGCCATAGATGAGACCCATACTCCTGCAGTTTGTGTCCCGTGGATTTATGGATTAACATTTGGTGATTATTTATGGAAATGCTTTTGACAAGGTCATGGAAAGCTGACTTTGATCTGGCCCACTTGGCATGACACGAGCACGTTCGGCATCATTAACTGAAACAACAGCAAAGTTACAAATATAAAACATTGTAAGAAGAATAAGAAGTTATACTTTTATTAGGTTGAGTTCATCAAATAATTTAGTGCATGGGGTGAGCTTTGTATGGGAATCTAGTTAAATACAAGTGACAATCCTAACCCATGTCGACTTGGACTAGTGTATATGGATACGATTTTGAGCAGATACAAGGTGTCAGGTCCTGTGATGGAAGAAAATACTGGGTCAACCATGTAGCACGTATTAGTGGAAAGTGATGCAGATGATGCTTAATTACATTTTATTTCCAATTGTACATCCTTTTATTCGTTCTTTTAACCTATTCTTATGACGAAGGCAGAACTTTGGTTAATTCTATCAAAATTTCGGAATTCTTCTACTTTCATTTTGAAAGGTCTTCATAACTGAACTAAGCAGCAGCAGAAGTGCTGGAAAGCAGGGGCTGCTGCAATAATGTGGCATCTTAGGCGGTTGCCACAGGTCACTTTTCTCGGTGCATTGATGTGGAAAACTTTTGTTTAAGCTATTGTTACTCTATCCAAGAAATATGGTACGACTCATGGAGGTCATTCCATGTTCTTGTAATGATAGAATATGCTGTTAAGCTTCTCCCATTTTTAAAGCTATGCAGTCTGGTTGTTGAATTTAAGGATCTTTCGCTTATGTTGGATGGGTTACACCTTAGGCAGAGCCTGAAGAGGGCTTTGGATTACATCATTGTACCAGCACTGTTGAGATTATAGAATAAGATAGGGGCACAAAAATTATGTTGGCTTTCAGGGATATATTGCTGTAGATATGCTCTCTCTAACTATAGTTGGTGTGGTTCGCGGTGGTTTTAGGTTGTTCTAGTTGGATCTGTTGTGCTTGTCACCATTTTGCATTCCTTTTTTGGAACCGGTTTCTTTTTCTTTCTTTTTTTATCCGTACCTAGTGCTTTTTGTTGGGATCTTTGGTGCATGAGTGGCTTTTAGTTGATTATTCTTTGGGTTATGAAGTTATTCTTTTGTGTAATTGAAGTTGATTTTTTCAGTTAGTTATTATTAACCTGTCAGTAGGATGTTGAGTCTGTGTAGCTCAATTATATTAGAAGTTGCTATTTCGCATGGTTTGGGATTGTCAATCTGATGATGAAATGCTTTACGGCTTACACTTGCAAGTACCACCAAGTCATTCACATTTTTTCTTCTGAAATACTTTTGGTAATTGAACACTTACAGTGGAGGAAGCTATTCTATTCGTAATATGCTGCTCTGAAAATGCCTCCTTGGCTGGATGTCTGCGCTCCAAACAGTTAGAATCATGCCATCTCTATTGTCCCAACACAAAAAAGAGGGTGGTAGTTGCAAGTGTAAACTGTAAAGCATTAGAATACATTTGCATATTAGAATACCTATAAAATTCATCTTGAATTCTGTAAACCATGGAAAGTAGCAAACTGTGTTTTTATCCAATGAATCTGTTTTTTCATCCGAAAACAGGTAATACATATCCGAGAAAGAAAAAACAGGCGATAATTTTTTTTTTTCTTTGCAAAAGTATGTTGGAATACCCTTCTTTTTTTCTTAATCATGGAATATAGACTTGCAGAAAAATGTTTGACGATGGACGGAGATTTGAGATGGGTTTCTTCGGTACCATATTGGGTTTTTCTGGTTTTGGGTTTTGGGATTTCTATCGGTCTTGTTGCTGGATATTTTCTCTTCATCTATTTCCAACCAAGTGATGTTTACCCCCCCCCCCCCCCCTCCTTTTTTCCCTCAAATAGATTTAAAGAGGCATATTTCATATATTGGATTGGGTTGATATAGTCAATGCTCACATAATTTCTGGTCCTGGAATTGTTGATGGATTGATATATTGGATTGGGCTGATATAGTCTTGCAGAAATTGAATTTTTCATACATGTTGAGTCTGATATTAATTTAATTGGCCAAACAATCTTTCTTTTTTTCTTTTTTAATTGGCCAAAAATGGCTTGTATGAAAAATTAACCGTATTGACTTGAGGAATCATGATGTTTCATAATATGATTTCTTGAATTTTATTTTTGGGTGTTTTCATTGCTACCTCCTCGATGTACTTGATTGTCAAAGAAAGCATTTGGCAACACAGGTTTGCTCTTCTTTACCATGTGTTTGTGGGTATGTTTTGATTTATTATTGAGACTTTTTCTTGATGAATACCATCCTTAGCCTGTCAGTTCATTCCTTGATGTAGAGATGGGGAAGGAGTACATATCAAATGGTTCATCAGATTCAAATATCAGGCTATCATACCAAATGGATGTGTTTGGCCTGGAGGAGCACTATAATTTTGTGATCCCAATTTGATCGAATAGATATGTTTCAAGTTATGAGTATAAAATTAGTTGAAGAGGTACTGCATGTGTGGTTGGATCATAATGACCTTCCTGTCATAAGATGATTGTTTTAATTTAAAGTACATAATTTTTTATGGAACTTAAGGTGTTGGTTGGACTTTCTTATTGATTGAGATTGATTTTTCCTCCCTGAATGGAATTTTGTATCCCATGAAGATTTTGTATCCCATGAAGAGAACTATATTGTGTCTACTATATGGCGAACATATAAGTATTTCGTATAGGATGTATACTAGGGCATTTTTTGTTTTTGTGAAAATCTTTTTCTGGCGAGTAAAATATGCCGGAAATATTCTTTTGTCCATTAAACTTATTTGCGGCGGGCGGTCACATATTGCTGAAGAAGCTCTATTTCAACAACAATTACTTATTAGAAATATTTAATGGCGAGAATAATTCATAATCTCTAGAAAAAGATCTAGTAAAAGTGAAGGCTTAAGTGATCATTAAAAATGATCAAATGCAGCAATTATATGGGATTTTTGCAATGAGTTTGAGCGCTGAAAAATACATGATTTCTTGTAGTTTTAAATATCATTTATACAAATATCAACCTGTAAAATATCGTATATAAACCTGTATATACTTCAAAAATTATAAAAATTTTGGTTTTTTGAACCGAGCCAAATTAATTATATCGATGGCGCATCAAACCAAGCCACATTTAAAAGATTCTGACCGGACAATCGTTAGGCTGGAAGTATCATATATAAACATGTATAAGTCTATATATATTCGATGTGGTACTTTATAATTTAGGTTCAGACAAAACCCGCCACCATTTTATAAGTTTTTATATCATCTATAAAAATACTACATTAACACAACATTCAATACGTTAAATTTTGACACAAACCAGCTATCGTTTATAGAAACAATTTTAAAATGATTCATATTACAACGTTGTTTGTATAGAATTAAAATAATTGAATTAAAAAAATTATTTATTAGAATTTCATCATTTAATACGCTAAAATTTGATATTGGAGCAATAAAAAAATATTAGAATTTAGTCAAACATCTCTCGTTTATACGGACGCTTTATTAATACCTCATCCAATAAAATTTTGTATATTATAGCGTTTATTGTTGGTCTAGTTTTAAATATCATTTATACAAATATTAACCTAGTAAAGAAATCAAAATATTAGAATTTCATCATCCATTTATCATCTATAAAAATATTATATTAACAAAATATTTAATACGTTAAAGTTTGATATTTAAATAATAAGCTTTGACACTAACCAGGTATCGTTTAAGGGAACAATTTTAAAATGATCCATATTACAACATTATTTGTATATAGTTTAAAATTTAATTTTAGAATTGTTTGCATTACAATGTTTATTATGTCCAATTTTTTTTTTTAAAAAAAAAAAATCAATTTTAAAAATGTTGCTAATACAACGTTTATTATGTGTCTAGTTTTAAATATCATTTATAGAAATATTAACCTGAAAAAGAAATCAAAATATTAGAATTTCATCATCCATTTATCACCTATTAAATTGCTATATTAACACAGTATTCAATACGTTAAAGTTTGACATTTAAATAATAAAATTTTACACAAATCCGCTATCGTTTATTAGAATAATTATAAATTGATCGATGTTTGTATATAGTTTAAAAGTTATAAAAAAAGATGTTTTTCAAACCGGGCCAATTAATTATATATATGTCGGATCATACCAAGTCACAAACCATGTCGTATGTAACAGATTTTACATTCTCTGTAACTAGACATTGTTTGTTTGATTTCTGAGATGATCATACCAAGATCACTTCCATTTTGCTTCATCTATTGGACCTCTTTAACCACTGTTTGAGAGTCGCCTTCTAGGATTGCCTTGCTCATTCCCAATTCCAAACAAAAAATGGCAGCTCTGAGTGTTGTTGTAGCTTCTGCTAGAAGTGGATCAGGAAGTAGATTAAGTTTGTTCCTCAAGGTAGCCAAAAAATTTCCTTCTTCATCTCTTACTACCACACCTATACCTATTATACATAGTTTCTTATCAACTGCTACATCCCAGTTGATTTTGCAAAAACCTTGAGGTGGACATTCCCATATGGTTCTTGTTATGTAATTTGAAGAGTTTTGGATTTCACCTCTCGAAACTGAATGAGAGATGTCAAGCTGCAACTGCTTCACTCTTTGTGACACTAAGTATGTATCAATGAGAATATTTTTGAAAACAAGCTGATTCCTTCTCCACCAAAGAGACCAAAATGTTAATGCTAATTCCTGCATTTCCTCCTTGTTAAACTTTGTGAACATGTCAACTTTGTGAACATGTCCTACACTAATTCCTTGAAATTCATATAGGACCAATGGCTTTTCTATATTTTCTTGCAACATTGATTAAGAACATCATTATCTGATGCACATTCCCATAGTATGTGTTCAATACTTTCTGGCTCCAATAAGCACATGGGACAGTTAGAGTCATCTAAAATTCTTTTATTTTTGCATAGGTTAAGCTAGTTGGAAGGATGCTCCTGCATGCTCTCCACTAGAAATGTTTTGTAGCTGGTGGTATGTCAAGTTTCCACAGATTTGTCTATTCTTCTTTGTGGTTGTGTTGAAGAGATTGTTGGCCCTTGATTCTTTCTTGTAATTCTCCTTGAAAATGGTAAGCACTACGAACTGAAAACTCTCCATTTACATTACCTCTCCACACCAACCTGTCTTTTTTATTACATTGGGAAACTGGGATTTGCTTGATCAGATTTTCATTTGTTTTGTCAAAAATTGCTTGAATTAGGCTGGTATTCCATGCTTTCATTTATGCTTGAATTAGCTGCTCAACTTTGGCATCCTCTCCAAGTAATCTGTTTCCACTTTGAGGTTTATAGGAGATAGATTGAGGTAGCCATGGATCAGTCCAAATTTTGATTGATTTGCCATCTCCAATTCTCCAAATGAGTCCTTCTTGGAGTAGTGTTCTTACAGAAAGAATACTCTTACAAGAAAATGAAGGATTACATCCCACCTTGGCTTTGAAGAAGTTAGTTCTAGGAAAATATTTGCTCTTTAGGACTCTTGATACTAGAGAATTTGGACATGTGATTATCTTTCAACCTTGCTTTGCAACCAATGCAAGATTGAAATTTTCGAATTCTCTGAAACCAAGACCACCTAAATTTTTTGACTGCCCCTTTTGCGACCAACTCAGCCAATTAACTTTTTTCTCTTGATTTTCTTGACCCCACCAATATGCTCTCATCATTTTGTTTAGCTGCTTTAACAAACTTTTAGGCATCTTAAAGACTCCCATAGAGTAAGTTAGGATTGCCTGAATTACAACTTTAAGCATGATTTCTCTCCCTGCTTGTGATAAGAACTTAAACTTCCAATTGTTTATCTAACTACTAACCTTGTTAATGATATCTTTGAACTCCTTGTTTCTTGATCTACTAATTACTACTGGAAGATCCAGATATTTCTCGAATGAGTTTGTGATTCTGATTTCTGCATTCCTTGTGATGTTGTCCCTTGCTGAACTCTCAGTACTTTTGCTGAAAAATAGGCCAGACTTGTCTTTGTTCATCCTTTGTCCTGATGCTTCTTCATACATGCTGATAAGGTGCCTCATCCTACTCCTCTCAAGATCTAAAGCTTTACAAAACAGCATACAGTCATCTGCAAAAAATAGGTGACTAATATGTATTTTTCCTCTTGCCATAGGTAGCCCAGTTATCAGCTTTGCTTCCTCAGCTTTATTGAGCATTTGATTAAGGGCCTCTGAACAGATAATGAATAAATAGAGTGATAGTGGATCACCATGTCTAATACCTCTAGAAGGTATGAAACTTGGTTAATGAGTACCATTGATCAATAGAGAGTATGAAACTGTTTTAACACAGTTTAGGATGATGTCTATCCATTTCCTATTGAGTTCCATTTATTCCAAAACCAATTCTATAAAGCTCCATTCTAATCTGTCATATGCTTTGCTCATATCCATCTTTAATAACATGTATCATTTTGCCCCTTTCATTTTGGTTTGCATTGAGTGTAAAGCTTCAAAGGCAAGAATGACATTATCTGTTATGTGTCTTCCTGGAACATATGCACTTTGTGCAGTTGAGATGATTGTTGGCAGTATTAATTTCAACCTATTTGCTAGGATCTTGGCCATTATTTTGTAGAGCACGTTACACAAACTAATTGGTCTAAAGGCTGTGACAGGGGTAGGAGTTTTCTGTTTTGGAATTAAGGCTATGAAAGTCTCATTGTCAGCTTTATCCCAATTGTTTGTGTTGAGTGCTTTAATGATTGCCTCACATAAGTCATTACCTACTGTGTCCCAGTTTTGTTGAAAGAATCCAGCTGAGAATCCATCAGAGCTCATAGGATTCATGTTGAAGACAGCTTCATGCACTTCTGAAAATTTGAATTCCCTCAGGAGACAATTGTTAATCTCTTCTGTAATGAAAGTAGGTATGGACTCCACACACTGTGCTTGATTCACTGGATTAGAAGAAGTATAGAGAGTTGTGTAGAAGTTCTGAAAAGTTGAGTTTATCCCTTGGGGGATTGTGTACTTGTGCCCCTCTTCATTAGTGGTGCTGTTGATTGTGTTGTTCTTTCCTCTCTGGGTTGCAGAAGAATGAAAGTATCTAGTGTTCTTGTCCTCCTCTTTAAGCCATCTTTACTTCGATCTTTGTTTCCACTTCATTTCTTCTTGTTCCAGCTTTATATACAACAGATTTTGAATCTGTCTTATTGCCTCTTAGTTTGAACCAGTGTTTCTTTCTTGAAGCTCTTGTAAATTTCTGAGTTGGATTTCAAGGTCTTCTTTGGTAGCCTTTCTTTGTTCTTTGTTCCACCTGAGTAGCTGATATTTGTATCTGTTCAGATTAGTGGAGACTATTTTGATTAAATTGCCATCTTTGTTCCTTTCTTTCCAAGCTTCAGATATCAATGCTTTGCACTCGTTATTCAGACCCCAACTAAGTTCATATCTGAAAATCCTTTTTCTTCTTCTTGAATGGTTTAGCTGAGTGATGAGAGTTGTAAACAAACGACAGTGGTATGATGCACATGCTTGTAAGACAGAAATAGAAATGTATGGGTACATACTCATGCATTCTGAGTTTGCTAACACTATCAAGTCTCTCCTTGGTGAAATTTGACCCATTTCTATTATTAGACCAAGTGAATTTAGCTCCAATGTACCCCATGTCATTTAGATCATTCTCTTGCATATCCTGTCTAAAACCCTCCATTTGAGCAAAGGTTCTGTTTGATCCCCCAAATTTCTCATGATGGTATAGAATTTCGTTGAAGTCTCCCATTCACAGCCATGGTCTTTGGTCATTTGGTTTCAGGATCCTTAATAACTATCAACTACCTTCTCTTTTTGCTTTTTTGGGTTACCATAGAATCCTGTTAATGACCAAATCTTTCCTTTTTGTGAGTTATTCACTCTAACTGAAATGTGGAAGTTGGTATAAGTTTCCACCTCAATATCAAAATCTGAACTCCACATCATTGCCAACCCCCCACTACTTCCTTTGCTATTCACAATAAAACTTCTATCGAAACCTAATTGATCCCTTACTCTTTCCATTCTCTCCCTCATGCATTTAGTCTCAATGAGGAAGAGCAGATATTGGGAAACTTTTGCTTCACTAAGGAGTGAAGCACATGAACTATTTGAGGGTTCCCAAGCCCTCGACAGTTCCAAGACATGCATCTCATTACTGTTGGGCTCAGCAGCCACCACCATCTGTTCCTGAGTTTTGCTCCTTTCAGGAGTGAGCTCTTCTCTTTGTTTTTTGTTTGACCCTTACTGGATTTCTCTTTCTGATGGCTCTTTGTCTTTTGTTTTTTCCACTTATGTCTCCTGAACAATAAATACCTCTATCCATTTCAATAGGTTTTGGTGAGTTCCTAGCCCTTGCTCTCCTCTTCCATCCCATTGTCTTTGTTATTAAATCAATTGTGTTCAATGAGTTGGTCATAGGATAATCTGAGTTGTTGTCTGGAGGATTAGTGAACTTTTGAGTGGCTACTAGTGTTCTTGTTAAAACTTCTAATGTTGTTGTTCACTTGATCCTGGGTGCTATTGGACAAATGCCCCTCCTCTGATAAAATTTTCAGTTGATCTTCAAAAAAATCTTCTTTGTTACTGATATTTACCTTTTGTTTTCCTTTGTCTGCAGGTACTTCATCTGAGGTGTGACTTGACATATGTTGCTCCTAGACAGGATGAAAAAGTTGCTCTTCTTGAGGTATTTCTTGCAAGACAGATTGTGTGATCAATCTCCTACTACTATTTCCCTCATGTTCATCTTTAGAGTATATATGTGACTTTTGTTTACTTTCTCGTGTTCTTCTGTCTCCACTACTCTATGTTCTGAATTGTAGCCCTTAACCACTTTTCATATTGAGATTGCTCTACTTCTTTAGCATTAATTCTTGTTTTTTCCTTTGTATAGACTCTGCCTATATGTTGAATAGCTCCACAGTGAAAGCAAAAAAGTGGCAATCTCTTGTATTTAAAATCAATCTACCTCTGAACACCCTCTACTCTAATCAGTTTACCACGAGGCAAAGGTTTTGTGATATTCATGATGACCTGAATTCTAATGTATTTTTCCCATCCTAATCCATCACCATCCAAAACTTCTCCAACAGATGATCCAATTCTTTCTCCCCCCTCAACTGTCATGGCTGCTAGAGGCAGTCCAAATCATTGGATCCAAAAAGGTTCTTGAAAGAAATCCATCTCACTAGGTGAAGTGTTGCTGTCAAAGGCTTGGATACAAATTAAGTTCTTATCAAAAGACCAAGGTCTGCCTTTTAAAACCCTTTCTATATCCACTAACTTCTGAAATTCAACAAGAAATCTGTTATGTCCCACTTCATTAAAGCATATAAAGCCTTCAGGTTCCAGATTTTGCTCATAGTTGTCTTGAAGACTTCTTTATTAAGATTTTTTTCTGTGAGAACATGAAGAAAACACCAGTTTGCTCTTGCAGCTGCACGTCTGGTTTCCTCCTCAGTAAAAGTAATCTCTTCTTTTTCTACTTCTGTTAAGGAAAAGCCTTCCTATAGCTTAGTCAATTCATCTGCCATCTCTCTGAAGTTGCAAAGAACTGAATTTGACTGGAAAATTGAAGAAATCTGCTCCATCGTCTTACCCTTCTAGGAAGGAAAGGACTCTACCTTACCCGTTAAGGAAAGGACTCAGTGTACAAAGTGACTCAAATTAATAATTGTTTTGCCAAAAATATGAGTTTTCGAGTCCAAAATATTGTTTTCAACAAAAACTATAATGCATAGCATCTAATAAATAACCATAGTCGCTCAATCTAGCAGTTAGCTCAAAAACAAGTCTATGATGTACTCTTAAGCATCCATCCGAACCACGACCTTTTTGATTGTGCTCTCTCCTAAAGTCGGTTTTGGACTTTTATGTTTGATTGGATGTTATTTCTAACCTAAAAGAGTAAGCTCTCGTTTGTTTTCACAATTATTTTTATCTCATTTTATCATTATAATTTTTATAAATTTTTACACAAAATAAAATAAAAAATTCAATTTTTTTCAAATTTTAAAATAAAAATAATATTAAAAAAATATATTCTAACAATATTTTATTTAATTTTTAATTTTTATCTCAACTCATCACATGTTATCTGTAAAAACAAGCAAGGTTAAAAATATAAGTTTTTTAGTCCAAACATTATTTTCGACTCAAAATATCATGCATGTCATCTAAATAAGTCTTTTGATTTTTTATTTAAAATTGTTATTTTATATTTTATTTAGAAGAATATTGTTTGGGCCTATCAAACTAATAGCATTAATCATCATCGCTGGCGCTCAATCTAGCAGCTAGCTCGGAGACAGACCGTCTCTGTTGTACTCTTGCGCATCATTCCTAACCACAACATTTTGATCGTGCTTTCTCCTAAAGTCGGACTTTTAGGTTTGATTGATCGGTAATTCTTACTCAAAAAAAATAATTGTTTCAACCGAAAATATGAGTTTTTGAGTCCAAAACTTTATTTTCGATTCAAAATATCATGAATGTAATCTAATAAATAAGTGTTTTTTTAATTTAAAATTGCTATTCAATATTAAACGTTGCTACGTCCACAGAAGACTTTTACAGAAATCTTTTACCAAACACTACAAATCTTTTTGTTATTTTATTTTATCTTTTATTTTACTATTTTTTAAAACTATTTAAATATTTTTTAAAATAAAAAAATTACATTTTCATTTAAAAATACTTACTTAATCATTAAGTAAATTAAAAAATTTTCGATAAAAAAAATTAAAAAAGAAAAAAAAATTGTGATATATAATTAATAGGAATGATGAGTACCACAGTTCGACCGACCCATACGTGGGTAGCGGCAGCTATGACTCTATGAGAACTGGCTGGCTTTCCGTCCATATTGCTGGTGAGAAACCAACTCGTTTTTTTTTTTTTTTATCATCTTATTCTTTTTTCTTTTTGTTTTCTTAGGGGACATCTCTTTGTCTCTCCCTTTATCGCTTTGGCAATCAAAACTCTGAAGTCCAAATTTAAAGCTCAGATCTTGAAGTTGTCGGCCGTTCGGAATTACCCGTAGCCGTAATACCAAGTGGGTCCGTAAATAAGGATCGATGCGTGTGAGAAAAATTAATTGGAATATAGATGTCTTACCCCCCATCAACTTTCTTCTTCATCTCTTTCTTCTGCTATTTCTTCTTCTCTTTCATCTAATTTTTCTTTTTCTTCTTGCAGGTGATTTTTCTTGTTTAGTAGAGACTAGAGAGAGAAACATAAATACAGAGAGTGGGAGTAATTACCTATGGTCTTCATGTATTTGCACTGGAAAACTCTTCCACAAGTCATGCAACATTCCTCTATATTAGCCCTAAATAATAAACTAGAGAACTTGGACCAATAGAATAAGGAAAAAAGACTTGTTTTCTTTAGGTATGGTTTCCATTATATGAAAATCAAGCATAAACCTCCCTACATTTTGTATACACAAATTTCATTCCAACAGTAACTTCCAAAATTCAAGCAAAGAGACAGACATATAACAAAAATTCTTATAGAATCAAGCTTGAGTTTTAACTAAATTTTGCCAAAAAAGTGCGTAGACAAACAAAGTACAAGCGCGACCACCCAAATACATTTACATACAAAAATATGCAACAAGCAGACCCCAATTGCTTACCCACGTCGGGTCAGCAAGCACCGCTGAGCTCACTTAGAGGGTGAGTGGCCTCCAAGAATTGCATAAAAGAAGAGAGAGAGAAAAAAAAAAAAAAACTGTAGAGACGTTGTATATACGCAAGAACAGATCGATCCAGTATGCAGAATTGCTCGGACTGCAAAATAGGACATTGATATGACCTATCTAATGACACGTGTTGAATATTTATTGGTGTTAGATAGCGTCTTGTCTCAAACAGATTATCAATGAATGCTAAGTTAGGGAATAATTTGATTAATCTTACAACTAGAATAACCAGCGAGTAATTGGACGCCTGATGATTTGGTGGTTGTTGAGGCAGACAAATGAGAAAGGTTTCGGTTTCATCTGGACGGACAGGATGATTTATGAGGTCCAACATGTTGTGTTATGGTGTACCGTTTGAATAACTGAGGAGAGTGTTTACCAAAACGACGGTACAAAAGCCACGCACCATCCAAGCAGTCAAGGCCGTCTGCATGAATTTGGTCATCATGCACTAGTCTTTCCGGTTGCTTCAGTTTTCTTAGCAGTAGATATTTTGACTTTTCCTGATGTTGCAAGTCCAGTTCAAACGTACGGCAGCTTTAAGGCTTTTGATTCTATCGTTCTTTGTTTGTTTGTTTTTTTTTTCTTTTTTCTCCTCTTCCTCTTCTTCTTACACAAGAGTTAGCACTTGAGTGTGATTCACAAGTTTGCCATTGCCGCCATTGCCATAGAAGATATTTGCCGAAACTACCTAGAAGTTAGTTTACTTGTATTTCTAGTCAAGACATTGTGTATGAACAAGATAAATATTGAATCTGAACTTACATGGCAGACCACGATTCCATATTTTGAAATTTATACAATGGATGACGTATTATGCTATATATATATATATATATAAACACGCGCACCTCGGATGTCTCCGGACAAAGACAGTTTCAGATGCTGCTGGGTAGGGACAAAACCATTTATTTATTTATTTTCACTGTTGAGTGGACGATTGTCTTTTGAAATTGTAGTTAACCTTTGATAGGAGCATTCTGTCGTCTGTGCAAAATTTGACAAATCCACGTACGTTTCACACATGGAATAAGCACACAATCAGATAACCTGAAAACTGAGAGCAGAAGTTCTCATCTTGGCCAGTCCTCATCTCCTTAAGAAAACTACAATCATTTCGAGACAATCCTATTTTCTATAGTATTAGATGGGACCCATTTTCTTTTTATAATTGGAGTATCATCGTTCATCTCCAGGGGACTGGATCACGTTAATAAAGTGATGGAGGAGGGTGACACCAGATGGACCCGCTTCCACTGACTACAGAGGAGGGAGATTGCTTGAGTGACTTTTCTATTATTTCATTTCTTCTGAATTAATAGTCAGTTTGATCCTCTGAACGCTATCTGTCTAACATTTCTGGAGTCTAAAAAAGGAGCCTTTGAGATTTTCTGGCTGCTCACCTAAGTGAAGGTCAAATTTCTGTGCCTACATTAACATTGCAATGATTTCTTTGTTGACCTGTAGAGATTGGAGGGTGCTTGTGTTTATAATTGGGGTTTGGACAAAACCCAATACCGTCTTACCTCTCTCTCTCTCTCTCTCTCAAGCTCTGCTGTGAAGTAATGGAAGTGTGATTTTGGTTGGAGTTTTTAGCCGAAGTGGGTTGTATTCGCAGAGCTTCATGCCTATGGACCGAGTTCAGCCCGTCTCGGACTCTAGGTCCTCCCCAACCGTCCTCTCCATCGAGTGCCTCAAAGGCAGCTCCAAAGCCGACGAGTGGACGGGCGATTTCCTCCAGACAGGCGACATAGTCGAGGAGCTCCGCATCGGCAACTCCTCCTCCCGCCGAATGGGAACCTCCGGTACGCTCCTTCTCTTCACGGCACCGTTCAAAAACGGCAAGAGCGGCGTCCAGAGGGTTCTTCACGACGCCTACAAGAAGAAGGAGACGTCGATTCTCGTCCGGATTCGGAGGGGAGCGGACGAGTACGCCGAGTTGCAGGCTTGTATCGTACCCAACGACTCGGCCGGTAAGAAACAGTACATCCTCAGGTCGATCGCCGATCCGAATTACACCGTCGGTTTCTTGGATCGGACAGAGTTTGAGTGCCTCGAGCTCCAAGGTGAGCCACGTTTGACTTCGTTTTCTTTTGTTAGTAATATTTTATTTTACTTTTTGAACTCTGACAAATTTCCTACTCAGAAAAAATGACCAAATTCCAAAATTTATGCAAGACTTTGTCAAATTGTCATTCCCCACACGGAGTTGGTTGAATTTGTTTCTGCATCATTCACCAAAGCTTTATAAAAAGATCAATTTTATAAATTTAGACTTGGCTCTGAAGTATGGAGTGCCCTAAAATAAACATATATTCGCCAACTGATTCTCTGTTAGGTAATAGGTTCTGCAACTTTCATAGATCTGAACCCAAAGTATTGGCTATATTGGCTATGGATGAGACACTCCTGCAGTTCGTGTCCCATGAATTTATGAATTAACATTTGGTAATTATTTATGGAAATGCTTTTGACAAGGTCATGGAAAGCTGACTTTGATCTGCCCCACTCGGCATGTTGATGATTTCAGCAATTATTCTCATTTTCAAAATCTTGTTCATCATCTGAAAGCAACTACTCTTTATCGCCCAACACTGTTGATATTCATGGCCACCTTTTTCTCCTCAATGCTGGTTTGGTTGTATACATTATTTTATTAGCTGGCCTTCATACATCAAGCCAACGTTTAAGGTCAGACTTTACTTTTCACGATTGAGTTTGATTGTTGGTTGGCAGAGTTCAGCCAATAGGAACCAGCTGGTTACCTAAAAAGTTCAGACTATAGAATGCTATTATTCTGACCAGTGATACACAGAGTTTCTTCTTTTTTCTTTTTTCTTTTTTTTTTCTTTTTTTTCCTTTTTGCAGTTTATCACTCTCTCCTTGATTTGGGCTTGTCCTTTATTGTGTCTTGAATTGGTTGGGGGTGCGCCATCTTTTACTTCTAGTCTCCATGACAATTCATTTATGATAGTGTGATCCCTTTTGTGGTTCTGTAAGGTATGGCGGCTGTGGTTATGGCTCTGGTTCTATATCGCCATGATATTTAGACCTTCGGAAGTTACACAATATATAATGCAATTAATCATTATCTAAAAAAAATATGAAAATTGGAAAAGAGAGAGGAAACGAGAAAGGCGGAAGGCAGGGAGAGAAGAGGAAAGGAGGAAATCGGGAGGGCTCCTCCCTTCTCCCTGGAAACTCACAAAGGATGGGGGTGATCTCACCCATAGTGCTCAATGGGCCCCTTAGCCAATCTTCTCGCCTTCTCTTGTGAATGAATATTCCATCTATCCTATATTGCATTGTGGATGTAATGTCAAAATATTAATAACAGCGATAAAAATTAGTTCAAAACTTCTCTTGATCCAACTTGTCATGATCCAAAAGCATTTTCTTGCCCACAACTTTCCTTACCCCAATCATATATTGCTCCACTCTCTCACTATGTTAAATCATATCTACTTATCAAAAGTGAGACCAAACCAAAAAAAAATGAAAATCATATCTAGGCATGGCAAACACTATATGAAGACTTATTTTTGAGCCACTATCTCAAAATCTTACACGTGCATGCCTTGTGCCACAGAGCATTAAAAAAAAGCAACCTGTGTTGTAATTCGTTTGTTATAGGGATGACTCTTTTGGATTGCAGTTATGTTAGCATGAACCTTGAAACACCCAGTGCACGGATGACATTTCAAATGAGTTAAACTCATTTCTTTAGAACTCTGATCTAGCACTGTTTGGACAGCCGTTCTTCTTATATGTTAACTTATATAACTCTCTCTCTCTCTCTCACGAACAATAATCCCAATGAGCAGTTGGTGCCGCAGTGCAAGAGCCAATTTAAGCCATTCGGAGAAAATTAAAATTCATTGCTTTTCCACCTGTTTTGAGATCCTCCATGTAATGTGAAATAATGAGCTCTAGCTTGCAGCTTCAAGAAGTGCCAGGATGGTAAATGCACTATCCAGCTCTCGCCTTCAAGATGGATATGTTGCATATCCATGGGAGAGGAGAATGCAGGAGTTTCTATCAGTTCCATTTTCAAGTTGCTTTCTTTCTATACTTCTCCTGCCAAAAGCTTCAGATCGAGTTGATTCTCGCTACAATGATTTGGAAGATACCCTTGCTAGGGCAAATGCATGGCTTAATGCATCTCAAGCCACTGGGGTTCCTATTGCCTTTATGAACGTTCAAACTGAGTCACTACTTACCAAGGTAAACATTTTTCATCTCACTGAAGCAATATGAGCAGAACCATTTTTGTCATTGTAATGTGATGGATAAGCATTTTCACCAGTAACCTTTGTAACAATTAATGGCATTCCTTTAGGCCACATTTTGTGGAAAGTAATTCTACATAGATAACCTTATATTACAGCTTCATGTTTATTATAAGCAGCAATTCAGGTCGATGTTAAGACCAGTTTTAAAATAAGGGATACTTCACTCATGAGAGACCATTTTGAGGTCCAAATATTTTGTGGGACTCACTTCATGCCTAACCACTATTCTTCCTCCACCATCCGGACCACCCTTCATTCATGCATGCTATACAAATTATTGTTGGTGCCAGTGTCCAAAACTTACGGAAGTTTTTCTTCCTTATACTCTGGAATAGTTCTTGAGCAGTTTGCAGAAAAGTAATTTCTGCAAAAGCGGAGGGGATCATCCGTGCTTTCTTATTTTTATAAAGCAGATCAACTTGGATTCTTGAATAGTCCATAACACTTTCGCATTGATTGCAACAAAAGATTCATTTTTTTAGCATATTGTCTAAACGCATGAAATGCCAGAAATATGTGACTCTGTATGTCTCTTCAAAGTGAGAGTATAACCTATAGTCTTCATGAAATCCTAGTATCATGTGACAATTGGAATATACAATTCTCATGTCACAGATATCTGGAGAGACGGCCTCTTCTACAGTTAATACTGGGTCCTTATCTGATTTGTCTAATCTTGCAAATGTTAGTCTCTATGGTTTTGAGGATTACCACGGAGTGGATATTGGTGTTGTTAAAGCAGTTCGCCTCTGGTATGCTCCCCTTGGAGGAGAGTTTGCGATTGAAATCAAGCTAAAAGAAGGCGACACAAAGCTTGGGTTCGCTATCAGCCGCACAGAAGAGGTTTCCTAACTTGTTCTCAGGCCCTTGCATATTCTAAAATCAGTAGAATGTGTGCATCATCTAGGCATTTGCTTATCATTTGTTTGCAATTGACAGGGATTTATTTTCATCTCCTCGGTTATTGATGGTGATGAAAATGCTCCTTCAACCCGGTCAGGGCTTGGTAATTTGTACAAAGAAGCTACAAATGCATCTAGGCTGCTGGTGCTCTCAAGAGTTGGCAATCAGAAGGTCCTTCCCTGGATGGTTTCCTCAACAGGAGCAATCCGATGCTTTGACACCGTTTCACTCAGCATGAAACTCTCATTACACCGGCATACCAAAGTTCCCATTCTCATTCATGTATTAGTGTGGGACCAAGCTTTGACTGTTCCAAGTGGGGCCAACAGATTTAGGGCTCCTACGCCTCATGTCATGCCTTTACCACCCGAAGTTCAATTGGCATCCTGTCCAAATGAGAATCAAATACAGCCCGTGCCACCTGAAGTTCCTACTGGAAGTAGAGCTGTCAGTGATGGACCTGAGGTAAGGCCTGAGAGAGACACGGCCGGGGAACTCTCATTTAGATTCCATGATTTTTCACTTTCAAGCAATTGGGTGTGAATTTTGTATTCATTCTCTGTGTTTGTTTCTTAAATTGTTGTAAATTGAGAGATCTCAAGCCTAGGCATATCAGTTGATTGTAAGATTCCCTCCTTCACCATCAGCTAATATATAATCCTTGTAGAATAGAAAGTATAAGTTTCATTTGGATATTGAGTTGAATTGAGATAAGTTGAGTTTTTTATCTACTCATCTCAACTCAGCTACTGTTTCAATTCGAAATAGTAGTGAGTTGAAATGGTGGAGTGAGTTTTGTGGAGCTCGGCTAAGATTTAGATGTGTTTTGATGTTAAAATGAGTTTAGATGTATAGAAGTTGAAAAAAGGTTGTGGGTCCCACGAGGTAAAAAGGTGTTGAGTTGAAAAAATTTGTGAGTCCTACGTGTAAAGATGTTTTGAGTTGAGTCATATTTAGTATTTTAGGAGTTGTGTGTTTAATGTTGGAATAAGTTTAAATAGAACCCAACTGAAATGAGCTGAACTCATTCAAAAATCCAAACGAATCCTAAGGAACTGCTAGCACACTGCAGAACAGAACAAACTACTTACATACTACAGTACTGCAAACTGACAGCAAGCCAGTCATTGACTTGTTTTGTATTTGTGTAGATGTAATAACAAATCTTTTGATAGCCACTGGTGTTGTTTTCTTATCGTGTATATTGAATAATTGGTTGCACAAACCCAAGAGTTGGCCCAAGTGGTGAAAGCCTTGATCTAGGGGCATCACTTCCTTCAAGGTCTAAGGTTCAACATCTTATGGGTGCAAACAATTCTTAGGAGTCACAGCCCTGGTGAAAAGTCAGGTATTTAACCAGCTTCGTATAGAGAAACAACATGACCAGAGTTTACTCTGTAGGAGTGGGTTCGAAGAGCCTTGTCTTGGAGAGGTTCTCCGACAAAATTAAAAAAAAAAAATGGTTGCACAAAAAGGGCTAGACCTACCTGGAAACATAAATAAGTCAGACTCTCCATAGAAAATATGGAATCATGTCGTTGTCTCACCCACTTATTTTGTACCCAAGCTGCATTCTGGATGCCATCCCCATCTTTATGCATGTAGGAATTGAATTTTGCGCCCCATCACACTCTGTACAAGATCGGAGTTTTTTTTTATTGACCTATCTGATTGCAGATCTTGTCCATGACACTCTCCGACCTTAACAAATACATGCACAGAGTCATTAACTAATAGCACTCGTGCTGGAGTTCTGCTGCTTGTTCTATCTAAAGCTTTGAACTTGAAAAATGCATTTGCAGATACTGACCTACTATTTATGTTACATTGATAAACCTAGATTCCTAGAAGGTAAGGAAAAACTCTAATAAATAGTGACTCCTAGGGAATGAAGTGAGTTTTTCTCTCTCTTTTAGTGAAATTTCATTATCAAGTAAATAAAAGAGAAAAATATAGAACCCGTCAATTTACCACTCAATTTCGATCACATGGTAATTCCCCTCTAGCTTATCAATTTTGATAATCACCCCCCAAGCTATAAAAATTTCCAATATAGTAATATATTCTCTTTTTTATTTGTTAGGGGTAATTTGAAAATATTAATGAAAAATGGGTACAATTTGAGGGGGTGGGGACCTATTACAATCTTTAATAAGTCAAAATACTAAAAGATTTTATTAGGGCTCGAAAAAATTATTCAATTTAGCAGATTCAATTTGAATCCGCGAGCCGATCTTCTTCAATGAGAATATTTTAGGTAAAAAATGAGGGTAGTTGAGGTCAAATATATTAATTACATTCTTATATAGATTCAAATCACATTCTTATTCGAACTGATGAATGGATTCATATTATATGCTTTTTTATACATGATTTTAAATACTTAAATTATATTATATATAATTTTTAATTTTCTTATTTATATTGATATAACCAATTAAAAATTATCATGAATCACTTGATTCATTGAATCGTTTTTTTTTATTCTGATTTTTTGAGTCTTGGTTTTTATAGTAGTTAATGTGCGAGGTTTTTATATCAGTTATAAGTTTTTTTTTTTTTTTGAAAAAATAACATATTCCATACTCATTCCACATAAGAAGAGTTACAAAGTTTTTTCGGTTGGATACAAGGTTTAACCCAATCTGGACAGTCATTTAACTAGACCACCTCATCCTCACATTGCAAAGCAAATTTAGCAAGTTTATGAGCTACCACATTACTTTCTTTAGGGGTGTATTGCAGTAGCCATCTCTGACCATATCAGCACTTCAGCTTTATGTCTTCAATTAGTTGTCCATACCGTGCACAATTCTCTTCACTGGCTTGCACTTTCTTGATAACTTTCATAGCATCCCCTTCCAAGATAGCTGCCTCAATACCAATTTCCCCACAGAAAATAATAGCTCTCCAAAGTGCATTCGCTTCAGCCACCACAGCATCCTTAACAGCTTTCCAAGGCATACATATAGTAGCTATAACATCTCCTGCACCATCCCTGATTATAATCCTAACCCCCATTTTTAGAGTAGGTTCCTCAAACCCAACATCCCAATTCACCTTGTAAGAGAGCTGTGTTGGAGCTTGCCAGATGACATTTCGATTCACAGGGATTGAACCATAAATTTCATCTATGTTTGCACCCTTAGCCAGAATATACTCCTCCTTATCTGTCATAGCAGCAACAATCACTTCAGATGGACTCTGAAAGGAATTCTCAAAGATCCAATTATTCATTCTTTGCCATACCTTTCTGAAAACAAAAGCCATGCTTTCTAATTCACTCTTCTACAACTTCTATGATAATTCAGTCCATTTACCAAGAAAATCTTCTTCTCTGCATATCAGTTTACGTGCTTCACTCATGTTTTCAGACCATACATTAGAGGTGGCCACACAACTCTATAACACATGTTCACTTGTCTCCTCCAGTTGCTCACATATTGGACATAAACCAGATTCGATAATCTTCCTTCTTAGCAAATTATCTTTAGTAGGCAGACAATTAGTTAGAGCTCTCCGTAAAAATACCTTAATATAGTTAGTTATATTAAGCTCCCACATTTGCTTCCAAACTTGATTTACCCCATTTCTAGCATATTGCTCCCCTCCATGTTACATTTTAATCTCCATTGCATATAATAAGCACTGTTAATAGAAAAGAGTCCATTCTTAACAGGTCCCCAATAAAGTTTATCCTCCAAACTCATTCTACTCATAGGTATAGTATAAACAATAACAACTTCTTCTCTATTAAAAGTCTCCCTAACCAAATCATACTTCCAATAGCCAATATCCTCATCAATTAGTTTAGCCATAGCTGCTTCACTTCCCAAAGATGAAACAGGAGATTGAACCATGTATGATGAAGGAGTTAGCATCCATTTATCAACCCATGTCTTTATCTTTTTTCCATTTCTCACTCTCCATCTCATCCCTTCTCTAACCACATCTCTAGACTCCCACAAACTCCTCCATATAAATGAGGGCCCTTGACCAAGCTTTGCATCCATAATAGAGCAATTTCTATGATATTTCTCTTTCAAAACAGTAGCAGCTAAAGATTCAGGCTTGATTAGTAGTCTCCAAACTTGTATTGCAAGCATTACCTTGTTAAAACAATCAATATCCCTAAACCCCAGCCCCCTTCAGTTTTTGATCTGCTCATGCCACTCCATTTCCTCCAATGGATCTTATTGTCATTCTTCAAATGTCCCCACCAGAACTTTGCTATTAAGAAAGAAATTTCTTTGCATAACAGTTTAGGCAACTTAAATACACCCATAGCATAAGTTGGGAGAGCTTGTAAAACAGCTTTTATCAAAACTTCTTTTCCTACTTGTGTTAAGAAACTATTCTTCCAGTTGCTGATTCTTGCCCAGACTCGTTCTCTAATTTCACGAAAAGATTTATATTTAGATCTACCCACAACACTTGGCAGACCCAAGTACTTGTCAAAATCACCACAACTCCTTACTCTCCTTACTCCTATCACTTCTACTAAATTGTTTCTTGTTTGCTAAAGGGTATTTGAGCTGGAAAAGACTGAGGTTTTCTGTTTGTTCAATTTCTGTCCATAAGCAACTTCATAAGAATCCAAAATTCTCTCTAATTGTCGCCACTCATCTACTTTGGATTTACATAAAAGAATGCAATCGTCAACAAACATTAAATGACTAATAGTTGTTCCACCCCTTACTACTTTTACACCCTTCACCAAACTAGTCATTAATTATGCATTCTTAATTAAAGAAAGCAGACCCTCTGCACACAAAAGAAATAGGTAAAGAGACAATGGATCTCCTTGCCTAAGTCCTCTTGTTGGAATAATTTTGTTCCCTGGTTGACCATTTACAAGTACAACATATTGAACTGAACACACACACTACATAATCCACTCAACCTAGTAATCATGGAATCCAAGTTTCTGCATAACAGCCCTTAAAAACTCTCATTCCACCCTATCATACGCTTTAGACATATCCAGCATAATGTTGATTGTGTTAATAAGAAGGCTTACAAAAAAATGAATTAAAACATTCAACCACAATTTCTTACTATGAATATTACCAAATATATACTTCAAAAAAGAGTGATGCTATAATTATTATGAAATATGATGAGCCTTATAGTCAATTCACTTGACTAATAGGACCCGCTTATCCAACTCGGCTTTGTAGTTTGTGACATGATATTTATAATTTTAAAATGTGCAAATCTCACGCTCTTTTAAAAAAATTAGTTAAATTTGAGATATACGTAAAAAAATTATTTTTAATAACAAATCTTATTTTCTTGTAAAGCTCTTTAGTATAAAAAATTTATTGCATTAGAGCATTGGCATTTGTTTATCTATATGAAAATGCAAATGCATATTTGCATAACTAGACCATTAAATTGACTATATTGGATTATGCACATGTAAATATTTTCACAGCTATAAACAGTGCCAATACATATTTGCATATGCATTGTTCACTCTACAAATACTATTTTATTAATTTTTATTCTCTCCTCTGACTTTCTCCCTCTCTCTCTCCACCAAAGGGATTGTAAGGAAATTCTCCCCTCCCCCCAGTCCTAGTAGGCTTAAGAATGGTAACAAGAGAATAAGAATCAAAGGTCCAGCCCAGAACAAGTAAAGTCTCAAACCTGCTCATGTGCAAGCTCCTCTGGACGCAAGTTGCATGAGGTAATATGCTACAGGGGATGAGACTCGCCAACCTGGAAACCCCTCAAATAATGTCCAGCTTTTGAATGCTTGTCCGTGTAGTGGGCGTAATGTACGAAGGACCATTGATCCTCTGATAGGAGGGGCATCAACGGACCACCAAAGATGCTAATAGGGTGAGGGAAGTCGGAAAACCATACCGCATTAATGGCACCATTACCCTAGCTACACGCCACATTAATGACACCATCGCAGAGCCACGCCGCATTAAAAGATCTTGACAAAAGGAACAGTACGAATAACACAGACTCCATGGGAGTACACACGATCTATCCCCCAAGACTTATGGTATAAATAACAAGTTTTAAGTACAAGAAAACTCTTTCTGATTCCTAAACTCTCTTACTTATTACAAACTTCCAAGAGAATTTGATAACTTTGGCATCGGAGACTCTTCGGCCCCAAGGTTGCCCTCTCCTAATTGTCTATTTATCTATCTATTTTTTGCAGGCTCAGGTTTTGAAGATCTGAGTTGTTGGAGCTTGGCCTAAAGGCGTGCGAAACACGCCGTTAACAATGGCACCACCTATGTGATCTTTGTAGATCTTACTTGTATTTCACATGCCTGTGACAATCCGTTCTGGACAACTCAGAAGAGACACGGAGGAAGTCATGGAAGCAAAACTGAAAAACATGGAGGAGTGGGTGACAAAGTTGACCGACGAGATGCAAACGCTTCGCAAAGAAAATGAAGAACTCAAAAGACCTCAACAGATGCAGAATGAGAAAGCAGAGTCCAACGATAGTGAGCACATGGAGTCCTGAAATACACAGCTTGGACCAAATAGGGAGGATGAGCAAAAGAACATGCAAGATGAGCTCCATAGCCTAAAGATTCATAGTGGTTTTTTTAGTCTTGGCTTTTATAGTAGTTAATGTGGGAGGTTTTTATATCAGTTATAAGTTGATTGTGTTAATAAGAAAGCTTACAAAAGAAAATGAATTAAAACATTCTACCACAATTTCTTACAATTGAAATATGGACAGAAGAAATTGGAACAACAACTCCAGAAGTTGCAGAAGCAATTACAGCAAGATTAGTAGTCAATATGGCTAAACATTTGAAATTTTCAGAAGTCACAATTGAAGGAGATTCTCTTCTTGTAGTCTCAGCAATTCAATGGTCATCATTGGTCTGGAAAATTTCTACCATTACTGAAGATATTGCTCTTATAATGTCTTCTCATCAAGGATGGTGTTTTAAAAAAATAGATCGATCTCAAAATCGATTTGCGCATTCTGTAGCGCAATGGACCGCAACCAACAGTATGATTGGTCGCATACCAGTAGCTATTTTACATTCTAGTATTGTACTTATTGATAGTAGTAAGGATCCATCTAGTACTGTAACTTAAATTTTTATTTATAAATGCAAACTTGATTAGAAAAATAAAAAACTTCAAAAAGAGTGATGCTATAATTATTATGAAATACGATGGGCCTTATCGTCAATCCACTCAAGTCCTCGACTAATAGGACCCGCTTATCCAACTTGGGTTTATTGTTTTAGAATCTGCAAACCTTACGCTCTTTTAAAAAAATTAATTAAATTTGAGATATATGTGAAAAAATTATTTTTTAATAATAAATCTTATTTTCATGAAAGAGAGTGCTCTTTAGTTTAAAAAAGCTTACTTAATTAGAGCATTGATATTTGTTTATCTATATACAAATACAAACACATATTTGCATAACTAGACTATTAAATTGATTATATTAATTATGCATATATATGTTTCCACAGTTATAAACAGTACCAATTCATATTTGTACATGCATCGTTCACCCTATAAATACTATTTTATTAATTTTTTGTTCTCTCCTTCGACTATCTTTCTCTCTCTCTCCACTAACAAGATTATATAAAAATAATTAATTTTAAGAAAAAGAATTATTTAGTTGATACTAGTTGTAAAATATATAAAAAAATTAATTTTAGAAAAAAAAATATTATTTTATTATTATTTGGACAAAAAAATACATAATCTAACGTGAGATTTTTTTTTGAATGACAAAGGCAATCTCCAAAATATGTAATTTTGCATTTGCATATAAGGTGTTGTTTGGATAGTAAATTGAAACGAGATGAAAGTTAAAAATTAAATAAAATATTATTAGAATATTATTTTTTAATATTATTATTATTTTTAAATTTAAAAAAATTAAATTATTTATTATATTTTGTGTATAAATTTAAAAACTATAATAATGAGGTAATTTCGTTTCTTAATCCAATCGGGCTAAATAAACCAACGCTCATGCTCCTAGCTGGTTTATATTGCCACGGATCGTGATCCGCGTGACACTGCTTCAAAGATTCTCGGCCGTCCATTGTCCCTTTAATCAACGGTCGATTGGTCATATTTTAAAAGTTTCGAAGAAACACGGAAATTTCTGAAATTCCCGCTTCCCTGTCCCTCCCACTGTACTACACTATAAGTATCCCCAAGACGCACGATAGCTTTCCCACCAAATTCTCGAGTAACAAAATTAAACAAATTAGAATCTTCGACGCTTCGTAACCTTTCCTACTATCTCCGAATGGCGCGTACCAAGCAGACTGCACGGAAGTCGACTGGAGGAAAGGCTCCAAGGAAGCAGTTAGCCACTAAGGCGGCTCGGAAGTCGGCTCCGGCCACAGGAGGAGTGAAGAAGCCCCATAGGTTTAGGCCTGGAACGGTGGCTCTGAGAGAGATCAGGAAGTATCAGAAGAGCACCGAATTGCTGATCCGAAAGCTTCCGTTCCAGAGGCTGGTTAGAGAGATCGCTCAGGACTTCAAGACCGATCTGCGCTTCCAGAGCAGCGCCGTCTCGGCTCTACAGGAGGCGGCCGAGGCCTACCTTGTGGGACTGTTCGAGGATACCAATTTGTGCGCAATTCACGCCAAGAGGGTCACCATCATGCCCAAGGATATCCAGCTTGCTCGTAGGATTAGGGGCGAGAGGGCTTAATTCGGGATTGATAATTGTTCGGCTTATAATTAGTGGGGAAAAGAAGCTTTAGCAGTAGATCTGGTTTTCCAGCGTTGTCTTTGTTATCCAAGTTTATTATCTCTAGATCAATGTAATTATATGTAATCCATTTCCTCCTTGACCATCTATCTACGGATATGTGTAACTGTTTTGGATTCGAATCTCTGGAAATCGAATGTTATTTTTGTTTTGTTTTATATATGGTTTAGATCTATATGGTTTGGTCTTTCTGAATAATTCTGATGCATTAGCTTCAGCGAAAACGTGCTTGTAAAAGGGTCCGGAGAAATTAGAAGCTGCCCGTTTTCCATTCTCGATTTTGCGTGCATCTTTAGAACCCTAACGAGTTTTTCCTGATGGGAATTTTCAATTTTAATTGTTTTAGGCATATTTCGTACGCCCATGTCATCTTCCCACACTATACGAAGAAAGGATAGCAGAGAGAATTCAATCACTTGCATGTCAGACAACATGCGTATGTAAAAGCTTAAAGTTTGAAGTTCGGCGTGGGCCATCCGAGTTCGGCGTGGAGGTACGCACCCCACGCAATTTAGTGGGCAAAACGTAGTGGCGGGAAAAAAGTGATCAAATATCAATTCAGCCCGTGGTCAACTGGTTCCCTAACCTTTAAAAGACTCTTTTTCCTCCATTTCCCCCAACTTCAACTCGGCCGAAACTCTATCCGTACGCCGAATCCCGACAAGTCTCTCCGCTTCATGGACAAGTACTTGCTCCCTCTCAAGCCCTCCTCACCCCAAAACCCTAAACCTCTTCGACGGTACAGCTATTCTCAACTCTTTTTTCTTCTTTCTTTGTTTTTGTTTTTAATTTGAATATGTAGTCTTTTTTTTAATGGAAAAAAATTCAAAGGCTGCAATGGAATCGATGCGCCATCGAATTGAACGGCCGGTTCGAGCCAAAGTATCGCCACGAGATCTCCAGCTTGCTCAAGCAATCTTACTACGAGGTTTGGCCATTACTTCATTGCCAATTTTTGTTGGTTCGGTTTGTTTAAACTGTTTGTCTATAAAATAGCTCAGAATTCTTTTATGCTCTTGTTATGGAGAAAAGATTGGTGTGTTTCCGCATTTGTATCACATCGACAGCGTGCCCTGTCAAACGCATGTAAGGGAAAGCACAGCTCAGTTTTTTGGTTTTCCTTTTTATTGTTGATTGAGCAGCAGTTTTGTTGGTGCTTGAAATTGTTTTGCTTCTGTTGTACAGAAAAATATGATTGACAATGGCGCAAGATTCGCAGGGCAGATGCCAATTAGAAAGTTAGTTTCTACAGTTACGCTATTTACTTTTTCAAATACAATCTTCACTTTATGTAGAATGTGTATTTTTTTAATCTCAATTCGACCAATTTTGTGAATGAATGTGTGCACTTACATGCGTGCACTTACCACTTATGTTCCGTGCTTAGAATACTTGCAAAGGAAGCAAAGTGTCTGCATTAAATTTTGTTAGTTTCAGAGCTTCCAACCCCTTGGTCCTGTTTATACGTATAGCAAAAAGGTTGTATTTTTTACGTGCTTTGGTGTACACAACATGCTGTTACTCTTGTGGTTGTAAAGTGATAATAATTTTGCTTTTCAAAATGGACAAGGATGGACGATAATTGACTGATGGTGTTATTTGTTGTATGAGATGTTTTCGATTTTTAAACTGAAGTCATGGTATCCATTACATGCCCAAACAGCTCTGTTGATGGAGAATGCTCACCCATTACTTCATGTCTTATAGAAGCAAGTTCCTTCTCCTACCCTTGCAATCTGCCATTTAGTTGAGCAACTTTCCAGTTTCTTGTCAGATGGTATATTGATGCTTGGACATGTCTTTTGCTTCCCCCCCCCCCCCCCCCCCCCCCCCCCCCAAAAAAAAAAACTTTCTGCTGCTTATCTGGTACCATTTTTTATTGTCTTTACATGGGGTGGTTCTTTTTCAGGCAAGGTATCTCTGCTATGGAGTTTGACAACAAGGTGAATGTTGAACCACATTTTTTGTAATCACTTCGTAACCACAAACTACCATATATTTTGCAATGTGCACCCGAGAGTACAAAAAGTTTTAATGTACATCCTCAATTATCAATAAGGCTCAATGTGAACACTCGGTTAATATTTAATGCTTAAGATGAATAAAAAAACCACATGGAATGATCCTAATGACTAGATCCCTTAAGATGAATGAAAAAAGACCTTGTGGCATAATCTTAACTCTTTCATTAGGCTCTGCTAGTGTACATTGTCCTTTCTACATGATATTACTAAGATGTTTCTGATACCATTTTATCATGACCAGGGAATTCACTCACCAAAACTTTGTGATACAGCAAAAGAACCAGTCATAATCAGGGCTCCATATAATCACTAATATAGCACAATTGTAACTTGACATGTCAAGTGTGGGAAGTTGTGCATGCTTTCATAATCCACTCCAATCTATTCTAGATATCACAATGAGGCTCCTAAACCACAGAACTTGTTAGATTGAACAAACTTGTATGTTTCAATTCACAAGCTTTAGGGCTTGAATTTCATGAAAAGACGGTTTCCTATTCTCTATTCTGTTTTTCTATTATCACCAAGTTTCATAAATGCTTATGTTAATTTATCTAATCAACAAAATTTTATAGCCCTAAAAGATTCATCTCCAAAATTTGTATGTTTTCTTTGTTGAGAATAAAGCTAAAATACTTTCAAAGGTAGTAGTACTTTTTGTTTGTTTGTTTTGTCTCCTAGGTTTAGTTTCTGTCAGTGCATTTCAGGAACTTGTGAGTAATTATGTAGATAATGCTTTGAAGTTGAACCCCACGAAGACTTCTATTTGTCATTCTGTTATAGTTCTAGGTTGTCTTGTCTTGTTATTTTTATTATTTACTTCACTTGTTCAAGCTTGGGTATTTCTCCTATTTATTTCTACTAACTTTCTTCCAGGGTATATATCTGGCATCAGTTACAAGATCTGGTTGCCTAGCAGTACATGATTTCGAAGCTCTTTATTGCCAGAGTAGTGAATCATTGCCAAGTAAGTTCCTACAATACAACTTGTTGTACTGCTTCCTCTCTTGGCACACATCTGATTTAAAATGTAGGCTTATTCAGGTTTTGGATAGATTTTCTGTCAATTATTTAATGAGTTGCACACATGTTCTTACACTAAACTCCAGTGACAATCGTTAGAAGTCATTGTGTGGACAGTCAAAACTTGCATGTACATTATGAAGTGTTCTTAAATATACCTTTGTTTACATGTGGCACAATTCTGCCTTTTATTTCTCATGCTCTGAAGGTGCATATGTATGCTGTGACTTCGTTGTGGGCCCTTGTTTCCTTCTGCAAGACATAATGCTGGGTATCTACAGACACATATGCTGCCCCAAGAACTGAAAATGAAAATACCATTCGATTTGTCTAACTTAGCAAGCAACATCACTTTTCAGTGTCTATGCAACAGTGGATGGATATGCTTTATGAAGATAAAATCATATTCGTATCCTTCAAATTGTCCATGTTCTTCACCTTGCCACTATTTTTTCTAAAAGGCAGGATGAACTGGAATGATGCTGCTAAATTTATTTAAAATTCCAGTGAAATCATGCTTGATGGTCTATATTCTTCTTTGCTATCTTCTTCAGCAATTGTCTGGTTTTCTATCATATGACTATTAGATCAATTGTCTTACCAAGGGTTGCCATGTATCCAAATATCAAATCCATCAAATATAGCTAGCTATCCTTGGCATAAACCCACTTTTTTCTCCCTACCATTGGAACATATATGAACTGCTAATTGATCAGAGCCTAGAGGGTTTATGTCAAGGATAGCTAGCTATATTTG
This sequence comes from Cyclocarya paliurus, assembly GCA_029856935.1. Classification (NCBI taxonomy): domain Eukaryota; kingdom Viridiplantae; phylum Streptophyta; class Magnoliopsida; order Fagales; family Juglandaceae; genus Cyclocarya; species Cyclocarya paliurus. The sequence goes on along the minus strand of CM056958.1, from coordinate 1,730,238 downwards.
ATGGATTTGATATTTGGATACATGACAACCCATAGTAAGACAATTATCTTACCAAGGGTTACTTCCTAGACTCTGATCAATTGGCAGTTCATATATGTTCCATTAGTAGGCTTAATGAAATCCACATCCCAAATGAATTTAGTAAGAGTGGCAAATCTTATGCATGTTGCATCGTACTGCAGTCACTTCTGTATCCCTTATGCCTTGGAGTCTAATAAATCTCCTTAGATGTCATTTTTGGAAATGGTGTTTGTATTCATTGCCAATTCAGCTAAGACCCAGTCTGATATCCACATTATTCTATGCCTTTTTTAGTAATTGCACGGTATAACATGATATTATTCTGAAACTTGTGGCAATAGAAGTGCTTAGTGCATAGAACTTTTGCGTTCTGACCTTTAAATCCCTCTCTATATTTCAATCTGCTATCCGACTTGAATCCTAGAGTTATGCTTGCACAATAATTTTGAGTTAGCCTATGCCCTCACAAAATCTTGGAAACTCTCTTTTCACATCACACATTTTGATTGAAATATCTTCATAGTGTAATTGAAGAACAAACTCATTTTACGTTTACTATTTATGTCATTTTAAAAAAATGTTGGTAGGCTCAAAGGAAGACGAAAGTAAGCATTTAATGCACATTTCTTTAAGTCAACAACTTGATGTTGTCCGGTGGAATCGTGCCAACCAAGATGAGGTATGGATTCCACTTTTCTTCCACTTTCTTGAATTCATTCAGATATTGATGCATTATGGTTGATACATCACAGACCAGATCTGTTATGCTAGAATGTGCCTTCTGCTTGCATTAATGGTGAAGGTTGCAGTATTGCAGGCCAAGTCTCAAAGACTGTCAGTAATATGCCTGTTGAAGGTCAAATCTTCTTAGGCGCAAACAATTTCTAGGGGCCATCAGATTGGGGGTACTTCCTCATGAATTAACTGAGGTGCACTTGTGGGAAACTTCTTGCCAAGGGCCTGTGCACCCCCGGGATTAGCCAGGACTTAAGTTCTTGGACCCCCGGTGCCAATAAAAAAGAAATCTGCCTGTTGAAGGAAATCTGCACATGTAGACAAATATATTATACTTTTGTACCAATTGTTTAAATGAGGAAGTAAAGAAGTTCATAAGTAATCTTAGTGATTTTAATGCTGACCTGCTACTAACATAGCTTTTGAAATGGTGTCGAAATCTTCTTTTCAATGAATCACTATAACTTTTAATGGATGCTTTTTTATCTCTTTGATATAAATCATATCTAAGTAAATGAATGCAGTATGGAGATCGGTTTCTCTTTCTGATGTAGTCTATCCTCTTATGAAGAGAGCTAAGTGATGACTTTATGACTTCATTTTCTTTTTGTCATTGGATGGATGCATCTCTAACTTTCGACAACCCATCTCAACTGCACAGTGCCTTAATCCCTGTGAAATTGGGTTGACTCATGGATCCTTGTTCGAACTAATCGGGATCAAACATATGCATCTTTCTCCAACATTTGATTGTAATCCCCTGATGATTTTGTGTGTTTCTTGATGCATTAAGTTTGGCTCCTTAATGATTTAATACAACCTTTTCTTTCTAGTCTTTAGGAGCTTTTCGGCCTTAACAAGTGTTAGGCATGCATCTACGATTAAGAGGATTGAAATTTTAGATACCAATTTAGAGGCTATCATGAAATTTGTAAATGAAATTTTCATTTTCCAAAGATGCCAAAATCTTTTACTTTTATATCTTTATATGAGTTGGGTTTGAAACATGGTTGACTAGTTTGGTTCTTTCCCATGATTAATTTTAGTTTTCAGTGGTCAAGCATTTTTCATAATTAGCTATTCTCTTTCTTCCTCATTCTTGGCTTGCTAGTCACTCATCAACACTCAAAGCATTATCCTTGAATTATTTTGTTTTCTCTCTAAGACATGGAAATAGAATGTGAACTTCTATTTCATGGTACGCAGGCGTGATGTTATGCTTGTTTCTAACTTTCAGAGAGCTAGTAGTCATGTGTCGGCCTTAACATCATGTTGTTTGTGCTTTGAATGATAGTTCTTATTTGGAATGAAACAAATATACGCATCTCTATCACGTTCCTACTTTTGGAAAGCATCAATCATGTTATTAGATGCATCTGCTCTTTGGGTGATTAACTGTGTTGTACTTTTCTCATGTCTTAGTTTTCCTCCTGGAATTTTAAACTTATATATATACATTTTTTTTCCCTTTTTTAGGTTGCTTGCACATCGGTGAAACGTAATGAAGTACTTATTTTTGACATCGGTTATGTCTCTTCTGATCCAGTTGAAGTAAGTTTTTCTCTTTCATCATATTTATGTTTTCACCACGACAGTCTCTTTGGAAGCATACATTCTAATTAACTTCAATAGGCTCTCAAGTTCTTGTTATCTATCTCTTGTATATGTTGTGTATACTTAGTTTTGCCTAGATTCTCATTCTTATTAATAATTACTTGTATAAAAAAAGTACTCGTTATCTATGTTTTTCATTTGGAACCTTCTCCATTGAAGATTTCTTCTATGCTAATTAGTTATAGCATGTAATTATCCACTAAAAATTTCTTTTTATAGAAGGTAATAGACACCCCACACTCCACACTCCATACATACACAAGATTTCTCAAATACAGCGTAGGTGACTTAATTCCATGACTTGAAACATTGTTGCTTAGAGTCTTGGTAGTATGGTTCTTTGCAAGTATTTGACGGGTCCTTCATGGGACCAGTAAATATTTATTGTCAAGGTGTTGTTTGGTGCCACCCATATTTTTCTTTTTATAGGAGGTAGTGGACCCTGCACACTCCACACTGCATGCATACGCAAAATTTCTCAAATACTGTGTACGCAACTTAATTTCAGGACTTGCAACATTGTTGCTTAGAGTCTTGGTAGTCTGGTTCTTTGCACATATTGGACGGGTCCTTCATGGGAAAAGTAATTTCTGTTCTTACATTTCTTTGTTGTATCCTTAAATATTTATTGTCAAGGCTGCATTGTGGTTTTGTGCTGTGTTTGGTCATAATTCTAGTATGGCATCTTACATTTTGAATGTATATGATGACAATTTTTGTTCACTGTTCATTGTTGATGCAGGTATTAAGAACAAGACATAATGTCACTGTTCATGGGTCTGACATTCATAAAGGTCTATCTGATCTAGCTTTTACTTCAATGGATGATTCAAGGTTGGTAAACTAGAGCAGTTTTGTTGGCAGACTTCTGAGAGAACTAACTTATATTAAATAAAGGATATTTTAGTCATTAGGTCTAAACGTTTAACCCGACGTATATCTCTTTTGAACTCAATATTTACATGGATATGAGTTCACCTGAATCCGAGTGAAGAATTTACAAGTTGGATGGATTAATGGTCAGCGTCTTCTAGTTATGTGATTCAATCTTCAAATCCAGAACATAGATCCTATAATATCTGAACACTGCTTTGGGAAATTCGAAAGAAGTGTATGGATCAATAATAATTTCTTAAAATCATGTTATTCCCTTACAAAACATATTTGTGCAAAATCACTTGTTAGAGTATGATAAATGCTTGTTGTGATGCCATATGATGGTGTGGTTTGGCAGAATTATGCTCTAAAGGCATGTGACTGCTCTTTTTTTCAATGTGCTTTATTGCGTTTAACTGAAATCATGTACTAAGCTCTTTATCCTCGTGCATTTTCTAGCTCAAGTGAAATTGAAAGAACAACAATTATTTTCATCTATAAATTTGGATGCATTATGGATGGAAAAAGATATTACAGTTTACAAAAGTTGACCTTTGACCACCATTTGTTGCATGGTTGTGGCCTTACATTTTGGGGTGTTTCATAGACCTTAGTCAATCTAATTGTGAGTAATAGATCTTATTGCAAGTGTGGTTTGATCCAGAATTGTAACCTTGAGAGTTGAGATTTCAAATTGATTTAAAGATGAGGTCTTAACACTTGAAGCATGATCCAGGCTGTAGTTTGCTTGCATAATAGATTGCGGTCCTTATCTTTCACATTTTAGATGTAATATTTATTTAGTGTTATCCTTTTGTTTATGTCTTTTTAGTGGAATCTTGCTTAAGTGATTTTGTCAGTTTTTCTAATAATATACATTTTTATGGTCATTTTCAATAGGTTACTTGCTTCTGATACATACGGTGTGATCAGTGTATGGGACAGAAGAATGGGTACTCTCCCATGTCTTGAACTCACAACTAATTCCCATAGTGCCCTTAATAGTGTTGAATTACATGTGGAAAATCAGGTTGGTGATCATAACGCCCTTTGTCGTTCATTATTAAGGTATTATGAAGAAGATATAATAGTGCCTTTGAGGTGATCGATAAAAAATCTCACTGTGTTATTATATATTCTTGAACCATGTTATCTTCTTTCTGCATGATGTACATACTTATTTGATTATACAATAAGCTATATAATAGAACTGAGTATGCATGCAAGAATTCCTCCTGGAATTCAGTTCATGAGAGTTGAGAAAGGCACTTTAGCTTTGGGAAATTACAGTCAGATAATTTCAGGGTAGGGTGCTTTCCATTGCTGTGCAGTGATCATATTTTGGGACCTTTCTTAGAAAAGTTCTACACTTGGAACTAGAGAACAAGAGCCTTGAGGGAAGGCTAGCTGCAAAGAGGGCTTCTTGCAAAAAGTGAAAAGGCAGAATGTTCTTCATGCTATGTACATTTTTTGGTTTTGATTGGTAGTTTACATGAGTGACTGGTGTGTCTTAAACCCACATTATATTCATGAATAATTAATATCTTTTGAATATTCGATAGAAATATATTTCTATCTGCATAATGTTAATGTTGACTGCACTCATTAGCCAATTGGCTCTTGGCTAAATGGCTTCTCCTCCCCACTTAAGTGAGGGATGAAGGGTTAAGGGTAAGGGTTCAAGTTCAATCCTATCAATAAAAAGTCGTGAATGTACTCCTATGCTGCTTGCTTTATATAAACTTGTAACAATTCTCATGGTCCAAAGAAAATGAAAGATTCTCAGTCCTTTTTCATCTGAGAGAGGGGGGTGTCAGTACTTCTCACCTTATTCAAACTTCAGTTAATGGTGAATAGCAAGAAATGTATTAGTGTCTATTTGCATGTTTTTATCCCTCCAAGTTGCACCTAGATTTTGTTTTTAAATCTTATGGACCTTAGTTATAACTGGTTTGTTTATTCTGTAGATCATTTTTGGGGCTGGTAAGCACGGGATAATTTATATGTGGGATCTTCGAGGAGGAAGAGGATCTGCAGCTTTTCAAAGTCATAAAGAGGTAAAATAGTTCGGTTCTCATTTTGCTTTACAGGTGCTTATTTATTACAACAATTTGAATCAGCATGTGAAATGGCAGTGAGCATTTACTTGTTTAACAAGAAAAATATTGATAGTCTTTGTAACAGCTCAAGGGAGCCCGAGCTACATCTGGGCCTACTCTTCAAAAAGACTAGTCAATTATACAATTGGAGTACCATTAGAACCATTCTAGAGAGCAATAACTTCTCCTTCCCAAGCAATGTGGGATCTTATACACCACCTACCCTAATCACTTATCATTCAATATGGGGTATCTCCCCCCCCCCCCTCCCCCCCCCCCCCCCCCCCCCCCCCCCACACACACACACACAAAATGGGTCTAATACCATTTGTAATGCCCCAAGATTTGGGCATACACTTTAAAAGGACTAGTCAATGATATAATTGGAGCTCCATTGGAACCATTACAAAGAGCAATAACTTCTCATTCCCTAGCAATGTGAGATCCCACTACCTACCCTTATCACTTATCTTTCAATATGGGGGTATCACAATTTTTTGGTTTTGGCCGCATCAACAATTTTATCTCTGGCTCTGTTGTATTGTTTCTTCTCAGAATATTTTGTTTTGAGGTGCTCATGTAGGACAAACTTGTCTGTGAAAAATGCTTTTTCAGGAACTTTTTCAACCTGTCATTTGAGTTGCGGCTACATCTAATACAAGATAGAACACATTATAATATACATTTTTCTTCCATCTACCGATTTGTGAAATTAAATAGGACATATTTAGTAAGTGAAATTTTCTTATTTTGAGAATTCTTTGAAAAGCACTTTAGGTTTGTTTTGCATTGGGTTTTGTGAAAGTGGGTAGCAAGAGTGAAAAGTTGTTTGGATAAAAAATGTTTGAGATGTGTTTTGTAGGATAAAAGTTTTTTTTTATAAGTAAACAGTTAAATTATATTAATACGAATAGGCATAGCCCAAGTACACATTTTGTAGGATAAAAGTTTTCTAGATGTGTTTTGTTTTGAGTTTTGTGAAAGTTGTTTTGGTTTCTGTTTGTTTGTATGTTTGTTTTTTTGTCTAAAAAACAAAAGCAAATATTTAGATGAAACAAAAGCAAACTTTTGAGAGATGAAAAAATTTTTGGAGTTCAAAAGATGTATGGATTCAGAGGGAAATAATTTTAAAAAACTTTTGAAAAATCTCTTAAATCAAACATGCACATGGCTTCTTAATGGTATTGTGAATCCTCCTTGTATATAATTTTCTATTTTATTGCTGTTCAGGTATGTCATCCACCTCTAACATCGTTGAAGCTAGCATCAATGCTAGACAAAATTGAGCCTCTGAAGGTATGATGACTGCATCATTATGTATGTCAATTTGACTATCTACCCATCATTAATAAACTTATAACACCAGTTCTTCTCTTTTCCACATGACAGGGCATGCACATTGGCCTTCTATAGATTTTCATTTTAAGATGCCTTTGAATTGCACACCATTTATTCCTTGGAAATTGAATTTGGTATTCTTATTTTTGTAATATATGGCCAATTCCTTAGATTCAATAAAATTTTATTTTACCTATTAAAAAAAAATCTGACCTGTTATACTGATAAAAAAAAGTCTCTTGCCCATTGTAATTGTGTTTACTTCAGATAAAAGAAAAAGTTTAGTTTTTGTCCTCATTTTCTTATATGATGCTTCAATGCTCCAGAAAGCTTTATGAAGCTATGAATGCCCATAAATGTCATAGTACTTGTTTGCACTTCCTATTTACCTTAAGCATTTGGAACACACGTGCATTGATTCAGTTAAAAATATTGTTACAGATGGAATGTGAGAACCAAAGTCGTTCTTTTCCTGAATGAGCGTGTAATCATCAAAGTTCAATGTATCTTTTCTCTATCATTTCTTAATAATATAAAAAAAGATGTCACCACCAGAACAATATATTTGATGATTATATATCTATGTATTAACAATTTAACAGCACGCACTTATCAAAAAAGAATTTAACAGCACTTGGCAGAAAATTTTAACATAAGTGAAATACTTTTTCGGATCTACTGTATATGGGTTTCCATTAATGCACCCCAAGGATAAGAAATTATGAACTCTACTATTTCCATTAGAAAAAAGGTGCTTCAGTTTCCCTAATGGGGAAAATGTATTGAAATGTTAATTATTTAGAGGGACTCTTCTGATTAATTTTTTAGTACTGAATGAAGGTCAACTTTTGCAGACTCATAGTTTACCCTTCATCACTCTTCATTATTTGGAAATGCTCTCTTTATCACATGTTGTCAGTATCATGCAGGCACAGTCACATATCATTTCGAAGGAAATACACTCCATTGATTTTGATCCATCTTGCCCATATCAACTGGCATTCCATCTTGATGACAGCTGGTAGATTTGGAAATGAATCCAATTTTTGTTCATTTTGTATCTTCTATTCTTCAGTTTTGTGACATGTTGAATTGATAAATTTTGACAAGAATTAGCATGGATTTACTCATTGTAGGTCAGGTGTTTTGAATATATACAATTTCCAAGTTACACATGTTCATTGTCCTCCCCCTGCATGGCTGTAAGTGAAGTTGAATAAATCTGAAATTGAACCTTGTTTTTTAATGTCCAAAGCCTTGAAACTACCATGAATTAACTTTGTGCTTGTTTCTGCTTGATTGGTGGGGGGGGGGGGGTGTTTAGAAATGATTCCAGCACTTCATCAGATTTGTTGTATTTGAGGAAACCATCATGGCTGCCAACATTTTCGGTAAGGATTGTCATACATTGGCTTATTATGGTGTTATGAGTACTGGCTTTTATTGGTTATTGATCCACTGGCTTTAAAATTATGTATATCCTTTTCTTATCAGGGCACTTAGTTTTACAATAGCAACATTTGATTCATAATTACCCAAGAAAAGAGTGACGTGTTGTGGTAGAAAAATTATACAATTCAATACAACAGTATAAGGGAGCCATAGAACAAGGCAAAATTGAATGTACTTTAGTTCTCAGCTTCTGCAATCATTTACTGGCCCCAAGCCTTGGCCCAGGTGGTGAAGATGTGGGTGTGGGCTGGGGTTGATCTTAGTGCAGTCTTGCTTAGCAACTATTTTATGTCTATATTGTTTCTAGAAGTCAATCTTCAACATTGATGATGATTGGCACTAAGCATAAAAACTTTTTGTTTACTCGTAAAATTTTCTTATGTTTACTGTTTAGTTTAGAACTGTATGATTTTTAATCTTCAAGGGCTTACTTTAGTCAAATCATTAGACTTGGCTTCTTTGGCATTCAAAGCTTTAAGCTTGGCTCAATCAATTGATAAGCAAAAAATTGTCGAATCCAAGTCAGCAAGCTGTATATGTATGAAGAATGGTAGTGCTTATGTTGTGATAGTCATTGCTGTATGGGGAAAATGTTTCTCCATCTAACCAAATCTGAAAGTACAGTTTTACGCTGATGTCTTCTGATGCAGCTTTATGCGGTTGGATCAACATCTGACAAAGGTATTCATCTTTTGGATTTCTATCCAAACGCAAGTTCTCCCTGCCATGTAGACCACAAGTAAGAAACTCCTCTCTATAGTAAACATTGTAAGATGGCCTGTCGTTCAAAGGGGCTATGTTCTGATTTTATGACCAAATTTACCAGCATGGGAAACTGATGGTACAACAAATATAAAAGTATAAAGTAATTTAGATAATAATATATGTCCTTCATAGTGGTCGATTTTTTTTGGGGGGGGGGGGGGGGGGGGAGGGTGCTATCCTCCTGAAATGCTTTTGCAACTCTATACTTCTATCTAGCTCTTTTACCCTTGGAGTTCACTGAAAATCTGAAGCATGCAAACTACAAGAAGCACAAATATGCAGGAACAGAAATCTAGAAGAGTTCGAAGGTAGAACTGTGGGTTCTCCTTGCCTTGAATTTTCAATGACTTTGGCTAGCATTGCTAAAACTGCTCCTAAGAGATTTTCGCAACACATTGCTAAGTGACTGAATTTCCTTTGATGAAGAAAATTACATGTTGATTTTTCTATACATGGGAGAAGACCCCTTTTTTTGCACTGCATGTATGTGTGTGCGCATGCATATATGAACTTTCCCCCTGCTCCTTTTCTCTGTGTTATAAACTATTGATTAATCATTTTTCTTGTTCTAGTGAAAATATGGAGAGAATTCCTGGGGTAAACCACCAAAATAAGCAAAACAGGTTTGTCTCTTTGTCCGAAGGCGTTACTGCATGTGCTGCCCACCCCCTCAATGGAACCATTATAGTTGGGACAAAGGTTTGTAGTCTAGTTACCTCCTTTAATAATCTTTTGGTTATTCATAATGTGAAAATACTTCGTAAAAGTAGAAGTAAACTATCTATTTGACCTTCAATTCATGAACTGTTTTTTGGGTTTTGCTTTTCTTATCATCCTTCTGAAAAGCATTGCATATATGATCAATTACTCAAGCATGTATGTGGATGAGCATATTTTACTACTATAAACATGCATGCAACCACGTGGCTTCTTTTCATGTTTTTGCACATCCCGAGTTTGTATCTAACATTACTCTTACCAAACTGAATACAAACTGCAAAATGAAGGAAAATAGTTCCATTTATTTGTGACTTTGAATATACAGTTAATGTTTTTCATATTGATTAATTTGTCTTGTCTGCCTTTCCTCGTTGATTAACGGAATATGAAATTTGATGGATGAATGGTTTCAGCAATCATCTCTGCTCATGATTTCCCAGAGGCACCAATCATTTTAAGATGGAGAGATTAATTGGCTAAAGCAGTGGACCCATAGGGCTGGAGACCTTATACATCCTCGTTCAATCAAGCATGTAAATATGTCCATAAGTTGTGAAACAACCACCGAAGCCATCAAATTTGGAACTCCTAATATGTACATTGGTCCAATCAAATGGTCTTTGAAGGCTGTCCATCAATATTTTGTCAATCAAGCGATTCGAGCCCTTCAGCTGAAGTTGTTGATATTAGGACAATTCGAGGGTCCTGCTCAGAGTGCGGTATGCTGTACTTCTCTTCTCTGGCTTTCCTATATAGTTTCAGAATTATGAGATTGAATAGACTTATTCTCGATGCCTATTTAATGTAATTCTTTGGTAGTAATTAAAATAATGAGAGTATATTTCAAGGATGCTTTTCAATTTGTACTGCTATCTCAATTGACATTAAGGAGTCCGTAATCATCTGTTGCCATATCATACTTGCTGTCTGAGTTTGAAATCTGCTGAGCTATGCTTTTTATTCAGAAATGTGCCTGTGCACAAACATAGGCTATAGCACTTGTAATTGAGGAATTCAAATGGCAGCACCTTGTATTTGGTCCGCTATGAGTGACTAGCATTTCCGAGTCTGAGTAAGGCTCAAGTTTACATTCAGTCAGGCCTCAAATAAGCTGAACAGAAAAAAAGTCTTGCTATAGATCAGCTACCATTTTACCACACCCCACACTTTTTTGTTTTTTTCAACTTTATGTCAGATCCATGACCATTACCTTCAACCTTTCTCTCAAGCTCTCCTCGGCCTCTCTCTCTCTCCTCAAGCTCTCCACAGCCTCTCTCTCCGACCTCTCTCCTCAAGTTTCTCTGACCTCTCCCTCCTTAAGTGGGATCAACAACAATGCTGATCCATAGAGTTTTGCATAAGAAAAACGTATGAAAAGAAAAGCTAAAAAATAAATAAATAAAAAGTGGCAGAATCTGTGGGCATTGCATACAGGACTGCAAGGGTTAGTTGCAAAATCTGGTTTTTTCCGATTTGTCAAAAAGTTATTTTAAGTTTTCAATTTTGACAATTTAAATACCTGGGCTTATAATTTTATGCAATTCAGAAAATTATTTTTTAAAAATATAAATATTAATAAACTTAAAAGAAAAAAAAATATTTAAGAAGTTATAAATTTTAAGAACGGAAACATTATTAAATAAAAAAAATTAAAAACGGTAAAACTACTAATAAGAAAATAAGAAAAAACAGGTTCTACGGTGGGCACTTTGAGGTGCGGTGGTCCAGGGGTCAGGCCATCTAGTAAAGAAGAGGGAGCTTTTTTATGTGCCATTTGGATAATAAGTTGAGATAAGATGAGTTAAGATAAAAGTTGAAAATTTAATATTATTATTATTATTATTTTAAACATTATAACCAAATCACTTGGCGAGGAAACTTGTCTGCGTTTTTATCAGTTTATCATGGTAGTTCCAGCTTAAAATCTGAGCACCCCAATCAATCAACTCAAACAAAAAAGAAAGAAAGAAAATGACGGGAACCTAGACTTAAAAATGCATTACAGTGAGAGTCCAAGATCATCGAACACAATAAAAAAGAATTGAGACCTTCTAACACAAAATCCCACTAGAAGTAGTAGATTTGGCTACAACAAGTAACCAAGTTACAAAAAATACAAGATAATATATATATCTTCACAACAATGTGTTCAGCAGACTTTTGGGGGGAGTGCAAAGAGCAACGAAACCCCTGTCCGAACTTGAGTATTTCCTATATACCTCCTTGAGCTTACTTTCTGCAGCAGTAGAGTGAAAGCCAACCAAGAGTGTGGCACAATCCCTGTCACAAAACAAACGACACCAACTGAAATCTGTATTTTTTTATTATTTTCCCTTTTTCCTGGCATAAGCTCAAATTAGTCTTTCAAGAAACACCAAGACAATGGATATACAGGGGTTGCATAGGTACTGCAATGACTTCTAAACTGTAATATTCCACACCATGATTAAATACATGGAGACATGCCTCATCTCCAAACAGGCATGCACAATAGCATGCTCTGCTAATACCATATGCGCACTTATTCTGCAGCCTGCAGATAAGAATTATGACAAGAAGAGAACTTACGTTATCTGCTCAGCAGAGTAGCCTGAGTAGTGCTTCAAAGTTTCATTCCAAAAAGGATTCTTGTTGAGAGTGCAACGTGCAGCATAGACAGCTGCAGCGGCAATCATTGATGGGCAGTACAAAATGGTTGTTGGATAATGCATGAGACCCAATTCAGCTAGAAAAAAGACCATATTCTCCATCTACATCAGTAGAAAAACATCAGCAATTAGTCTGCCACTCAACCAGACTTAACGGGAATTCACGAAATTGCAAAAAAAAAAAAAATACAGTACCTCCTGATCAGGTGCAATAGAAGCTTTGATGTAACGAACCAGAAAAACATACGGTGTAGGAACTGTCAAATACCACTCCAAATTCTCCAAAATTGATTTCTCCATGACAAGTATCTGATTACCTGTATAAGCATAGTCTGATATGCAAACCAGGTTATAAACCTGCAAATTCCAAAACTACCTATCAGAGTGAAGTTTTGAAACATCAGTAGGAAGACAAGAAAATTCCAACATATTATGAGAGAATACTGCTAGATACCTGTAGACAGTAACTTTCTTCATACTTGCAGGCTAAGAGCATGGAACTTATGCCAACTAATTGAAGTTCTCTCCTTGATACAATCTTCATGGAAAGGTACCGGTCGATTAAATTTATGGTGAGGTAGAGGGTTTCAGGCATGAGTTCAAATCTTATATGAACGTCAATCAGCCAGTCAATGAGAATAGCCCGCATCTTGACATTGATTTCAGGCTGTGAGTCCATGTAATCGTGCACTCTGCTGTCATCCTGGATAAAAATAAAAATAAAAACTTCAAATCACTATTGGAGAGAGAGAGAGAGTATAGAAAAACTTCAAAGTATTTAATTCGTAGAAAAAGTACTTCTGTGAGCTTGTAAAACTTGTAGATGTCATCTACATATTCGACTGCTGCCAAATCATTATTTACATCTCCTGCATCGATATTCACAATCAGACTTTCCGGCTTAAGCACAACTCCACAAGCAGCCTGAGGGAAATCAAGAACGGTACATTATTAAAACAAGGCAAGAAACTTTCACACATGCTAGGACAAACGGCCAATCTACCTTGCTTCGAGCAGTGAGGATTGCAGTAAGAGTCTTGATTTCCTTCCTTGAGGACCTTTCTCTCGACTTTCTTCCATTGAGAGGTTTAACCTTTTCATCTTCATCGAAACTAACCACAACTTTAGTCTCAGGTTTGGGCCTATCAATTGCCTGCTTTTGAGCTTCCTTAACCTTTTTAGGGCCGCTCTTTCTTTGATTAGCTACCTTATCATCCAAAACAGGTACAACTGGGTTCTGCAATAATACATGATTCAGTGCATCGAGTATGTGCATTTCCAGTTTTAAGTATTCATTCATAGTGAAATGAGAGTTGCCAAGGTCCACTACCTTGTTCTTCTCAGCTTCGGCTTGTGCATTTTTCAACAGTTGTGCGTGAAAACTCCTGCAAGGGCCAAAACTCCCAATGTGAGTGTGCTTGTGTGTGTGTGTTTGGGGGGGGGGGGGGGGGGGGGAGAGAGAGAGAGAGAGAGAGATACCTTGTAATCGGGCGCGAAATTTGCTTGCCATCCGCAATAGGAAACACCTCTAGATTACCAATGTCTCCAAGAACTCTCCGATTCCTTCTTTGTCCTTGCTCATTATTCACCTTACCTCCCCCTAACAAACAAGAAAATCTTGGATTTCAACTGGATGCATTGGAGATGTGCGAACAAGATTAAAAAAAAAAACAAGATGAAAAGATTTTTTCAAAAAAAAAAGGCCCCAGAAAACGTCGTGAAGTGTGAAACAAGTAGATTGAAACAATAGGAACTTGGAGATCAAATTCCGAAATGTATTTACACAAAGCAAAGGAACTGTGAAGTTTTTCTATACAGACAGAGCCCACACAACTAAACCAAGTTCACCCACAAATATCATAGAATAAATGAATAAGATATCTAGAAAGAGAAGTACCCATAAAAACCACTCCATCCGGATTTCAATAATATAATTAAAGAAGTGGAAGATCCACATGCAATTAATCACCCTACCCAGATGATCAGAACCAGTTGAGACGGATATATTAGAAGGACCCAAAACCCAGAAAATATCATCAACTGATGAGAACAGCAGTTCCAGTCTGCATAAATCACCGTCACCCATGAACTTGAAGAAACAAACAACAAGAAAGAAGTACGAAAAAGAGACTCTTGCTCCAGTTACCCGGAATTTAAAGGACGTATTAGACACCTTATTAAACCCAGATTGAAAATCACACAAATATTTATAAAAATTACACAATCAACCAAGTAAACCCACATAACTTTATAAAGAAGTGATTTATAAGAACGAGGCCCATTTCAATATTGAATAAATTTAACACAGAAAGAAATCGAAGCTATATGGGTCCAAACAAGACCAATCAAGAAAACCAACGTGATTTTCATAGAAGAAATGAGTAGAACTTGCCCAAAAACGAAATCGGTTATTAAATTAAAGGCAATGGCAAAACCTCTGGGTTTCGGCGGAAGATCGGCTCTAGCTTCCATCGCTTCTTGGTGATTGTGTCTGAAAAATTGATCTGGGTTTGCTCTTTCTCTGTATTCGTGGTTAGTGCATAGTTGCTTGCTTTCTCGTAGGCCTGATAAGGAAGCCGCCGAATCGACGCAATAAGCCCCAACGGTCATATTCTCTTTAATTTGAAAGCTGACCGTTGGATTTTTAAGAGCATCCTACGGCGCAGAAGATCATCCAAGGGATTAGGGTTACGAGAAGAATCTCAAATAAACAAATTTTGGAAAATTACTACAGATACAGAAATTATACAAAAATAAATTTATAAATTAACGTGATTTCATGTGATATGTTAAATCTACTTTTCACTTAAAATAACTTTACAATCTGACATATTGTATCAAATCATGTTAGTCTATAAATTTACTTTTGTATAATTTTTTTATAACTAAAGTATTTCTCCAAATTTTATTGTACAAGTCTCAAAATGTACCAATTTTTATAGCTTTGAATTTACTTAGTAAAAAGCACCCAGGGTAAAAATAAAAAATTAAACAAATTTATTTTCATGGAATTTACTTTTTTTTCAAAATGTCTATTGAAGGCTTGTCCACCTAAAATGTATAGCCAGTATTACTTCGTAAAAATTCATGATCCAGTAGATAGTCCAAACTAATACCGTGCTTTGAAAAATTTGAAGATATTATGAAGTTGGTTCTGGAATTTACTTTCACACTAAATTATTAGTCTTTTTATGCTTTTACCATCAACAACTTTAACAATAATGCATTATGCGAAAATAAATAAATAAATAACTAGAAACTAAAAAATAGTTTAAAATATATAAATAAAAATATTAAAGGTACTTACGAAAAACTTAGAACTTAAAATCTTAAACAATACTACAAACTAACCAATAACCCCTGAAATTTTCAGCATTTCTAACGACCCCTAACCGATACTATAAACTTTGACAATAACCAAATATTATGAAGTTTTATCAGTCTACCCGAAACTTGGAATATTACGGTAAAAGAGCAAAATACCCTACGATCGAGCGTACAATGAACCCTTGAACACTATAATCATAAGGAGCAAGAAAGCCGATGTTTCTTTGTAGGCAAACATGCAAATAACTAATTGCTCAGATAGTATCTACCAAAGTCCTTTTTTTTTTTTAAAGCATCTAACAAAGTCTCGAATATTAAATTTGATCACGCAAATTTTGTTTCCAAGTATTGGTTTCTAGTACTTGTCACAATGGAAGAAGTAAATTCAGAGATCTTTTCCGAGTTGAACCGCCGAAATATAAAGCAAAAAACAATATGCACAAAGATTCAGAAAACAGAAAGGGCAACAATTTGTTTGATCACAAATATAAATTACTTGAATTAGCACTAGATTGATCAATACAAACACGTAGAGAGCTAAACAAACAAACCCAACGAAATTCATCAAAAGGCGGAAAGATTTCTAATAAGCAATTAGAAATCCGCAGATTTACAGATCTAGATAAGAGAAACAGATTCCCAGATTTAAAACATCTTAAAATGCAAGTAATTTCTCTAAGCCCTCTCGCCCCTAATCCTACGAGCAAGCTGAATATCCTTGGGCATGATTGTGACCCTCTTGGCATGAATAGCGCACAGGTTAGTGTCCTCAAATAGCCCAACCAGGTAAGCCTCGGCCGCTTCCTGTAGAGCCGAAACGGCACTACTCTGGAAGCGGAGATCGGTCTTGAAGTCCTGGGCAATCTCTCTAACCAGCCTCTGGAACGGAAGTTTGCGGATAAGAAGCTCCGTGCTCTTCTGGTACTTCCTGATCTCCCTCAGTGCCACCGTCCCGGGCCTGAACCTGTGTGGCTTCTTCACTCCTCCGGTAGCGGGAGCCGACTTGCGAGCGGCCTTGGTCGCCAGCTGCTTCCTCGGAGCCTTTCCTCCAGTAGACTTGCGAGCCGTCTGCTTGGTACGAGCCATTTGGAAATGGTAAAAGAGTTTTGAAGGATTGTTCGTTTTTTCTCGAGAAAGTGTAGAAAATCTCAGTGGTTGATGAAATGCTGTGGTTTCAGGGATTATTTATAGTGTGAAAAGGAGGAGGGAAACTGACGCGGGAGGGAACGTGTAAAATTTTCGTGAGCTTCGTTTCAAATTTTTGGAGGAGTGATTGTAAACCGTTGATAAGTGGGGTAATCGACGGCCTTAGATCTCCTAAAGAGTGTGACACGGATTACGATCCGTGGCAGTGCGCAACCACCCAATAAGCTTTTAGTTTCAGTTTTTAAAACTTTCGGTGAGATCTAAGATTGATGGGGTGTTTCAACTTTCATAGTTACCTCCAATTTGATCAGAAATTTTTCAGCATTTCTGTTTGAAATCTAAAAATATGATTTTATTGAATATTATTCCTTATAAAATATTTATCCTTCTTATTTTTAACGCCTATGTGTTTTTTATTACTCTAATTTTCAAAGTTCTAGCAAAATTCTAAAAAATTATAATTCGTTCATTTATCAAATTTGTTTTTTAATAAAAAATAATCAAAATCTTGTTTGATTATACAGATAAGATGAAATGAAATAAAAGTTAAATAAAATTATATTGTTAGAATATAATTTTTTATATATTATATTATACGTTAGAGTTTGAAAAAATTGTAATGATCAATGAAATGAGATGATTTGTGTAACTAAACGAAGCATAAACCTTTAAGAGAGAATGTGTTATGCAATACTATTGTTATATTTTATTTTAATAAATAAATAAACTTGCTCCAAGAAGAGTAATGGGTTGAAATTAGGAAAGTTTAATTTCGTTTTGTTTTTGTTAAAATTAAAATTGTATGTAACATTATTGTTTGTAATTTTGACGTATAAGTTATGCAATTCATTTCTTTGCTCTGTTTATAAATCCTTACTTATTCCAACAATTTTGATAAGGTTTGCATTCCGATCAGTAATGTGTCCATAGTACTTTCATAATTTCTTTATTTTTTAATCTGGATGGCATTTTGATACTTTTCTGTTATTCCATTTCACTTTATAAATTCCGAGAATTGCTAGAGGGACATTTGAGCACATTATTGAGTATTACCAAAGTAGGGGGATGGATTTTATTTTACTTTTTATAAGTAAAAGTATATATATATATATATATATATATATATATATATCAATAGGAATCAAGTACACTAGATGTATATAAGAAAATCTCTTACTCATACTACAGAGCTCCTACTGTCCCAAAACATTTGCAAAAAACTACCAAAAATACATCAAGCTCGAATTAGAATAAAACAACACCTCCCCAACCCCAACCCAATGTTTCCCGTAGCCTAACCTTCACCCCAAACACCCTCTATGAGAAACAACCTCTATGCTCTTGACTTGAACTATCGCCCTTAACATCATAGTTGATTACAAGAGAAAGACGCTTCAACTCCTTACTTTTATTAAAGCTTGATTTGGTATTACGCGAGTGGCTTGCCTCAATCGTAGTGAATAGTGTTTTAAATTGGTTTTCACATCCTCCATATGAGATTCCCATAATATATGCTAATTCTCATTAGCCTTATACAAAACCCAATTTGAAGATGATCCAACTATATTGTTTAATGGAGGAAGAAATACCAAGGGGACAACATCTTCTCCCAACATAGTTCCCGGCGTAGTTCCAAACAGCACCAACGATAAACCTTTATTCAAATCTTATGCCTCCTCAACAACTCCATTAGTACTCTCCATTGAAGATTTTGGATTGGCAGAAATCCCTTCCCCTCTACTGTGGACTTCTTAGATACCCAACATGTCACCTTCTCTGCCATAATGATTGGGGATAGTCTAGATATTGTCAACGATTTAGTCTATGGCCCCCAGAGGTAAAAAACATCCCATGAGTGTTCCGTAGAAGCTTGCGTGCATTTCTTCGCAGGAGCTGTTGTCACAAACGAAGGACTGCCGACATAGGGGTTGTTGGGATTGACAACGAAGGTTAATGGCGCTGAGATAAGGGTCTCCTCTGGCCAGTGTAACGAAAGTGGGTCCATAGGCTCAGGACGTCTGTTGGACTGGGGAACTAGCTTAGAAGTGGAGCCATTCTAAAAAATGGGCCCATGGAGCTTCAGCCTCCATTTCGGGTTTGAGAGGTGAACATGGCTTATGTGGGCCAGCCTAAGAGGGATGGATTTTTGTAAAAACTCAAATGCCTATTTTTTTAAAATCTTTATTAAAACCCTCACTTATAACGGAAGAGAACCGTGGTAACAACCGGATACTTGAGGGTTATTCCAAATCCAAGCATCAAAATAAAAACAAACACTATTTTGTACAAAGCAAAGAAAAAAATACTATCGTTGCTGAATATAAAGTAAGCTCTATCTATCAATACGTACAAGTCCACGAAACCGTTCCAGTCCAAAACTATCCCCAAGAAAATCCAAAGAACATCCCCGAACCCTTCATTTGCCAGAAAATCGATCACCATATTAACTTCTCTAAACACTTGTCGCACCTGAACATAGAGTTTGAATGAGCCCCTATGCTTCCTCCCAAAAGTCCCATAATTACCTTTGTATTTCAATGATTTATTTATGCCTTAAGCGTACAGCTTTTATGCAATTGGTGTGAAGAAAAGTGCCTGTTATCTTTGTATTCCAATGGTTGGTGCGTAGAGGAAGAAATCATGAGCATGTGTCGGTGCAAATATGGTTGCCAAATGGGGGGCCAGTAGCAATATTCATATCATAATATATATGACCTTTTGCTGTTAGCTTAGGACGATTTTACATCTTATCATGATATTTCTTTAAGATGATCACCACTTTTGAATTTTTTTTTAGAACGCTTTATTGAAAACACTCTCGTTTAAGGTAAAGAAATATCGTAAATATAATCCAAACAGTTTTGGGACTAATTATGACCCCAAAAACATTAACCAGCAATATAAATCATTTACATTGGAATGTGAAATGTAATTGGCAGGCCAACACTACATAAATCAATGAATTAAAAGCTAAAACAACTACTTCATATTACTCAAATGTACATACTATTTGGCATGTACCCCTTTTTTTTCTTTTCTTCGGACCTTTTTCTTTATTTTAAAAATTTGGACCCTTTCTCGATTTGTGCGTGTCATCCTTGTGCAGGCCCATGCTAATCTTCTCTGTATAGTTCCAATCTTCGAACCTTACATTTTCATCTTTCCTAGTTCTCAAGGAAAACATTCATACAGTACGATGATCAAGTTAAAGTTCAAAGCATGGGAAACCTATAAATTATTACTTGCTAGGACTTTACATATATAATGGGATTCAAACCGATGCATGTTTGAAAAGACACGACAGTGTGCAGCCCACTGATATCATTGCTTGCGACATGAAACCACAAAGCATTCTAAAGAGCATGGAAAGCAACGATTCGCAGGATTTTGTGTTGGCAGTGAAGTGAAATATAGTGGAACTAATTATAGTACTCAAAGTGATCATGTTGACAAATGGTTGCTTTTGGAAACTTTGGCCATTTTGGTGAACTTGAGCTTTTGCTAAATTACAGTCAAAAGCTACTCTTTTTCTTTGACAACAAAGACAAAAGATCTTTAATTTGGTTTGAGATACCCTCTCTCTCTCTCTTCCGCCCAACTTTCTGGTTCTCTTATATTCTGCACTAGATATGATCTTCTTCTCTGCAAGTGCAATCCAATCGTTGGATACCCACATGTTAACCTCTCTTCTTCATTTTGGGTTTCATATGTTCTGAACTTTGTATCATAGTTATTGTTTTCTTTTGGTTTTACATGAATTGTTGTGTTCTGTCCTGGGTTCATTCATGGCTGCTGCTACTACTGCCTCCCAGATCTTTGAGAACCATAACATCAGCAGCAACACGGACCATGAAATCAACAGGCAAGAAATCCAAGCAGCCATTGCCAAAGTAGTGGAGCTGAGAGCTCTTCACGCTGCGTTAATGCAAGGGAATAGCCTCACCGATGTGAGATTCCCGTCTCCTTTCCCTGCTTCACTCCCTGGTACTCAGTTTTCGGCCAAAGATTACCCTGTCTTCACACCTACAGTGAGTATAAATCTTATTAATCTTGTCCACAAGTGACTGCATCTTGTGTGGTTAATTTACTTGGTATTTGTTTTTTGTTTTTAAGTTAAATACAATTTTTCAGATTTTGTCAACAATTTAAGTTGTTAGCTTTCGCCTGAAATAATATAAGTATCATCTTGTGTGTAACCCATGAAGAATTTCTATATGTTCTTGAAAATTTAAGTTGTTCAAGAATGATGTTGAGTTCCTGAATTTGGAATATATTGACAGAGCTATGAAGAGGAACCTCTGTCAGGGTATCAAGAAATTCAACTAGAAGAAGGAACATTATCAGAAAGTTGGGATGAGTACGGGCTTGAAGGAAATGACAACGCAACTTTCCTATCAGATTATAAGGAAAATTCATCCACAAGAACGGTATTGCCTTTTGGTTTGGCCAGCTTAGAATCCCATATTTGTCCAGCTGAGGATCACAACTCTGTCACTGGTTCTTGTGCAAACCACACTGCAGTGCTTCAAACGTCACCCGGGAATGACTATTTCAAGTTAAGCAGAAGAATTAATAGTATGGGGTACTTCGAATCGGTGTCAACCTGCAACAGGTGCAAGCCTGCAATTATCACTACCGAATCTAAAAATGCAACAAGGAAGAGCAAGAATTCTAATACTGTTTTCCCATTAAAATCACAACCGAAGAATCGAGGACGGGGAGTGATTGCATGGCTGTTTCCTAAGTTAAAGAAGAAGCATAAGATCAAGAATTCCTCGAATCGAATAGAATCCGAGGAAGTGTCCAGGATCTTTGAAGACTCGGGGATAGTGTCAATTGATATATTGAAGAAAGAGCTCATAGAAGCAAATGAAAATGGAGACGCGGCCTTAATGGAAGTTGCTGAGATGAAATCTTCAATGGAGGAGCTTAAACAGAAGCTAGAGTACTTGGAGACCTACTGTGAAGAGCTGAAGGAAGCTTTGAGACAAGCTACGCAGGCGAAGGATTCCCAAGTTCCTGAAAATGTTGAAACTTTTGTTTATAGAGGGAAATCCTTAGATGGAAATGGAGAAAATTGGATGTCTGTGAGCAAGGAAGTAATGGAGGAAGATTTCTTGGAGATGGTATTAGACGCAAGATTGTCTGTAAAGCAATTCTGCAAGACCCTTGTTGACCAGATTGAAGAAACTGATCACAGTTTAATAAACAACTTGAATATGCTTCTTCAACCCTATGAACTGTGCTTGAATTCCAAATACTCAGAGGCGGCAGTGTCATACCATTTGGAAGCTTTCATAAACCAGGCATTCTACCAAGACTTCGAGAACTGTGTATATCAGAAGAATGGGACGCCAAAGTTCTTGGATCCCAAACAAGATCGGCAAAAGCAATTCTCATCATTTGTTGCACTGAAGAACCTAAGTTGGAATGAGGTATTGAGGAAGGGGACTAGGTATTACAGTGAAGAATTCAGTAAATTTTGTGACCAGAAAATGAGTTGCATTGTTGCCATGCTGAATTGGACAAGAACATGGCCTGAACAGCTGCTTCAAGCATTCTTTGTTGCAGCCAAGTGCATATGGTTGCTTCATTTGCTTGCCTTTTCCTTCAACCCTCCATTGGGAATTTTAAGGGTTGAAGAGAATAAAAGCTTTGATCCCTATTACATGGAGGATATGTTCATGGAAAGGCAGAGGTCACACAGTCCTAACCGAGTAAAGATCATGGTGATGCCAGGGTTTTATGTTCAACAACGGATTCTGAGGTGTAAAGTTCTTTGTTGGTATTGTTAAGAGCTAAAAGAAATGAAGAGAAAAGTTTGAATTTTTGAGTAATGATATATCTTTTACAACTTATTTTACGATCGACCAATTTGATTTAATATTCATGCTTTTCCATTTAAGAATAAATTCCAATTTACAAAATTATTGTTCATATAATATGGAATTGTAAAATAGTTGTAATTAAATCATTTTATATATTGTAGGAATGCTTTTATTTTGGATCGTGCTAGCACGAGAGAAGCTACCGACAAGGCCAAATGGCCTTTTTTTTTCCCTTATATTTGTTTAAACCCTTAAACATTTAAAAAAAAATCACTACATCATTAAAAAATATTTCCTTAATCATTAAGTAAAAATAAAAAAAATAAAAAATTGAATCGGTAGGAAACCTAAGCATTATCCTTTTTATTTTTATTTGTTATGAAGAGAAATACTTTTTTTTTATAGTATATAACTTAAAAGGCTAAAAAAGTTCAAATACTAAGATAATAAGAAAAAGCATTACACAAGTCAGAAAAGTGATACATCTACAAATAAATCTCACAAAAATATTCATAAACTAACGTTGACTTATATGATACGTCATATTTATTTTACAATAAAACTAATCTTACAATCAGACGTATTATTTATGAAAAAGATCAATTTATTATCTATTTTTTTATCATCCTTTCATCATTTCATAATGTGACATTAGATGATAGGTTCACAAGTAAAATATAATAAATAATCTCTAATCATCAAATGTTATATTATAAAATGATAAGAGGATGATAAAAATTTGGATGATGAGTATTACTCATTAGAGCACTAGTTATGGGCTCAACAAACTTTAGCCAAAATTTGACTAAGAAATTCACTTTTACAAATTTAGCTAGTTATTTTTCAACAACATCAAATAACAGGCTCAACAAATCTTTAACTATTCTAATAAAATATTGATTTTGAACTTTTTATTTATTTTAATTATAATTGTAATTTGAATATTTATTCGTTATTAAAAAATTACCCATTAATTTTCTAACGTTCATATTATTCTAATGGCTATATTTCTCCAACGGATATATTTTTTTAAAAGCTATATTTTTCCAACGGTTATATTTTTTCAACGGTTAGATTATTCCACCATAAAACATAACATTTCCTCAACAATTTCATTCACTTCAATTAAAGTGAATATTTTAGTCTAAAAAAATTATTTGGCTAGCTTTTTTAGCTCAACAAATTTGGCTAGTGATTTAACTTGAAGTTAAAATCACTGTTGATTTGTTGAGCTAATTGTAGCACATTATCTTGCACTTTAGCTATTCTTTGGCTATAATTTAGTTTTGTTGAGCCCATAATTGGTGCTCTTAGAGTATTGGTATTGGTTTCATCAAAAGTCTAGTCAAATGTAAAATATGATGAATTTCATTAAAATAGAGTTGTATTGGATTAGCCAAAGAAATAAGTGTGAAGTTTTGAGCTACAGTAAATGGATGGATTTCTTCAAATTTGAAGAATTACTGTCTATCAATCAAATCTATTTTTTATTCAATTTTAATCTCCAAAGGTCTTTTTTATTAACGTTTAACCTCTAACCGTCTTGTAATAATAATGTAAGAATCAAATTAAATTATTAATTAACATATGATTAGTATAATTATAAAATATGAAAAAATAATATTTTATTAAAAAATAATATTATGTTATTATTTTGATGAATTCAATAACTAATTTAATGTAAAGTTATGATTAGGAAGATTTTGAATTTATAAAAAATATATACTTTTTATCAAATTTTAAAAATAACTTTGATCAACCAATACTAATGATATTGCCATTATTATACTGTCTACAAATTGTTGTCATGCAGTGATTATATTCATTAATATCCTTTGCGGCTTTTGCGGAAGAATAACGATAGTTATTGCAGCAACTGTCAACGTACCCCCAACAGAAATTGAGCCGACTTGTAAGGCAGAGTTTGGCATAGTCCCTACCGTGGGGTGGGGGGAACCATATTATAATAATTTTTGTTTTAATACAAAAATAACACATAAAATATTCACATCTTATCCTTACATTTTATCAAAGGATTTTGCACTTTGCATCCCAAATTATAAAAACTGCTATTTTCAAATAAGTAAGGTTGTTAAATCTATCACAACTTATCATTACAATTTTTTTAAATTTCAACACAAAATATAATAAACAATTTAACTTTTTCAAATTCTAAAATAATAATAATATTAAAAAATAATATTTTACTAATATTTTATCATTTCAACTTAACTCAATCCAAACACATCCTAAAAATTAATATTTTGAATCCGACCCTAAAAATTATTTATACTAAAAAATAGATTCGAATTTTAGACTTCAAAGGAAATATACCAACAAAACCAAAATTCTTACTACTTGAGCTAGCCAACCCTAGGGTTAATCTAATATTGTGTTAGATAACTGGTCCACATGGTTTTATTTTCCTTGTTTTCTATACTTAGACTATTACTACTGCATCACTACTGTAGTTATGGTTGCTTTGTCATTGTTCATTGCTTATTATTATTATTATTATTATTATTATTCAACAAAAGCAATTGCATGAACAAGAAGAGATTAAGGTTGCGTTTAGATGTCGCGATGGTCTCAAATAATTTGAGTTGATATTGAATAATAGTATTTTGTAGGTCTCGTTAATATGCGTTTGAATATAAATATGTTGATATATGTACTTAAATGTGTGAAATTAGTCGTTGAGATGTGTTTAACTTTTTCATGAGATGTTGAAAAAATAGTATATTCTATAAATAATTTGTTTGAGATGGATTGATTTGAGCCTGTGTTTTAAACATAGGGTGTCAAATATGAGTCGCAAGAGTTCTCGACTTGAAAACCATATGAAAATAGTGTGAGGCGCAATGCATCTATTAAGATTGTGCCGATAAAAATTGGCACTTTTATGTACCTTATGAATAAGATTAGGAGGAGAATTCTTTTAGGAGATTAACTCCTTGACAACCCAACGATTCTCCCATTTTTTGTAACGTGGTTGTGGTGTGTGGTACTAGTTATGAGATTTTTATTGGATTTTGGATAAAGGAGAAAAAAAGTTTAATAAAAATATTATAAAGTTAAAATGTTGTTTGAATATAATTTTTTTAATATAGTTTTTGTTTTAAAATTTGAAAAAGTTATTTTTTTGTGTGTTTTATATGGAAGTTTGAGAAAATTATAATAATTAGTAATGATTAAATGAAAAAATAGGAAAAAAATAAAAAAAATATTTGTATTTGAATAATATTTGAATGTTGAGATGAGATGAGATAAAACCAAGTGCATATCCAAACGGGCCCTAATCTTCAGTTATTTAGTTAGATCTTCTTAAATTTGGGATTAATTAAGTGATGACAGTAGTGAATTAAATAATTTAGTTAGATTTTTCAATGGGACCTTTAGGTCTCGTTTGTTTTCGGAGATGAGATGAGATACGATGAGATGAATTGTTTATTTTATTTTGTATTGAAATTTGAAAAAGTTGTAATGATTAGGTGAGAGAAAATGAGATAAATTTAAAAAAGTTGAATTGTTTATTTTATTTTGTATTGGAATTGGAAAAAGTGTAATGATAAAATTGAGATGAGATGAGATGTTTTCCGAAAACAAACGAGGTCTTAATTTTTTAGGTACGATTCATATTAAGAGGCACCAAATTCATGTGCTTGCCGCTTCTTAGAGCACTCTCCAATGGTTATTGTAAAATATAATTTTCTTCAAACTATAAAGAAATTGTCTTAAAAGCAGGTCTCATCAGATCTTGTATTTTGCAAATATTTTACATTGTGATACAGTGATGCCGCTACATGTAGAGAATCCTGTTCACGATTATAAAAGTTTTTAATTAGTTCCCACGCTTTTCTCGTCCAACTCCATGATCTGTAGCTGCACTGTTACATGGCTTATATTTAATGTTTCGAGTTCTTGGTTGCACAATGATTAAATAAATTATTTTATAAATTTTGAATTAAATAAATTTTTATTATATAATCTCTTATTTTTATTTTTTTGAATTAATTTATATTTTGGTTTAGCTATTGATTAATTTAAAATAGACCATAATTATATGACATTGTATATGGGGAGATATTATAAATATTAAAAGATATAAGGATATTATTGATAGTTAGAGAAAATATTTAAAATGAATAAAAAAGATTAAAAAATATAATATTTAAATGATATAAAAAAAAATTGATGTTTGATATATTATAAAAGTCAGTATATAAAATAAAAAAAATAAATTTTAATAATAAATTTTAAAATATAGAATGAAGAAACAATTGGAAGTGCTGGTAATTAGTTATAATAGAGGAAGCCGCCCTACGCTATCGTATATTCTTCCAAATCCTTGCATTTAAACCCGTCGTAAGTTTTAAAAGTTACCTACGCCCACCACAGTTTTTTTTCTCTTTTTATTTATTTATTTATTTATTATTCAACTCAAGTCATGGATTATAATAATTAATATTAGTTATTTTATTTTTAAATCGAAGTATATACATATAATTCACATCGTTTAAATAATCAGATTTAATTTATAATATTCAAAATTCAAAATTTTTATTTTAAATCAAATTATGTTATTTGATTATTTTACTAGTCGTGTTATATACGCCGGCTTATAAATATAATCTTTCTATTCATTTTTCTGGGTACATCATGTGTTGTGAAGTTCGGATTTTGGCTAGAAATCGATCAAAATTCTTCTAATAAGTGGAAGGTCATATTGCATGTTTCGGGAAATTATTAAAGTTTGAATCAGCTAAATATATAAAGGGCAATTGTCTTAAATTGAATTTAAGTTATAGCTTAGACGTAAGTAGAACTAAGAAATTCAATAAATCTTTAATGGGTCAATACTAAGAAAAATACTACTTTTCCACTCAATTTGTCCCCTTATTTTGATACTTCATGTATTTTAATTATTTTTTACTTAATAATTAAGTAAGTGACTATTAGTGTATTGTTTTTTTTTTGTATTTTTTAAAAATATTTTATAATAATAAAAAATATAAATAAAAAAAAGAAAATATCAATTTGGCCTTGCGGTCACTAGGAGTGGTGTTACTCAGACAGCAGAATAACACCACTCTAATACTAATAGTTTAACATGAACATATATAAAAAAAATGTAAAAAAAAACATTATCAAATATGTAGTGTGAGGATGAATAGTAGTTAATTTATAACAAAACCCCATATATATGTGTATATATATACACATGTTCGCAGTAGAAAAGTTAGGAGAGAGCAATTGTCTTAAATCGAATTTAAGTTATAGCTTAGACGTAAGTAGAACTAAGAAATTCAAGACATTTTTAATGGGTTAATACTAATAGTTTAACATGAAGATATATATAAAAAAAATTTTAAAAAAATTAATAAGTATAGAGTGTGGAGTGTATAGTAGCTGATGTATAACAAAATCTCATATATATATATATGTATATATATGTTCGCAATAGAAAAGTTAGGAGAGAGCAATTGTCTTAAATCGAAATTAAGTTTTAGCTAAGACGTAAGTAGAACTAAGAAATTCAAGAAATCTTTAATGGGTTAATATATAAATCTATCTCATCTCATCTTATCTCATCATTATAATTTTTTCAAATTTTCATATAAAAATACAATAAACAATTCAATTTTTTTGAATCCCAAAATAAAATTGATATTAAAAAAAATGATATTTAATAATATTTTTTTCAATTTTCAACAAAACATCTCATCTCATCTGAACTCTCTATCCAAATCCACTGTAATAGTTTGACGCGAATCCATATTTGTGCATACTATCAAGTACATCTCAATTCATATAAGAGTAATCTAAGAATTATTGACCCACCACTTTTTACTATTATTATTCAAAAGATATATTTTGATAAGTAAGGTATTGTTTAGATAGTGAAAATATTTAATCTCATCTCATTCTATCATTATAATTTTTTTAAATTTTTATACAAAATATAATAAATAATTCAATTTTTTAAAATTTTTAAAATAATAATCATAATAATAATAAATAACAATTATATTTTAATAATATTTTATTTAAATTTCAAGTGAATTCAATTTTTGAGGATACAATAATATTTGGAAAATGATAGGGATCCCACTGGAGGATCCCGTTTATTTTTTCCGTTACAATTTTTTTTTTTTTGTAGTGATTAAGAAAATTTTGTTTAATAATATTGTGAATTTTGTTTAAATATTAAAAAGTGTCAAAAAATGATGTGAAAAAAATTTTAAAAAAAAATTTTCACATCATTTTTTTAACCATTTTAAATATTAAAAACAAAAGAATAAAATTCATAATATTATTAACTAACATTTTTTTAATCCCTACAAAAAAAAAAAAAAAAATTGTAACTGGATGCTTGAACGGATCCCGCAGCGGGATCCCTAGTAATTAGTATTGCCCATAATATTTTGGCTTGAAAGCCACCGCATTTTTTAGCCTTCCTAGCTATAAAGGAAAGGAATAGCTACATATGTCTTCCTAACTACAAATGGAAGCCAAGCCACCCTATAAAGTCATACTCGGCACTCTACCCAGTACTTCCTCCAGTTCCACCCTATCGCATTTAAACCCATAGGTTTTAAAAGTTTGATTTTCATCCCAATTGCGTGCATGGGCCACTGTTTCTTGACATAGATCAAGTGTTTAAGAAACAAAAAAGAAATTTCCAAAAAGTACTCTAGATTTCATCCACCTAACTAAGATAGTAATAGTGTTTTCAGGGTCCCCCAACGACCCACTCAATTGCTAGATCTTCCCCTTCCTATAAATAGATCACACTCTTGGTTGAGAAGAATGCATCAGCTTCTGATTCTTGGCATCCAAAAACAGACAGCACAATGTCAGAGACAAAAGAACACTTCATCCTGTTCCCATTCATGGCAGAAGGCCATATAATCCCTTTCTTGGCTTTAGCCCTTCGACTTGTGGAGAAAAAGGGTTGCACCATAACCTTTATCAACACCCCTCGCAACATCAAGAAAATCAGTGCCAAGCTCCCTCCAAACCCTTATATGCGCCTTGTTGAAATCCCTTTCAACCCCACCGACCATGGCCTCCCTGCAGATGCTGAGAACACCAACTCTCTTCCTTACCATCTTATCCTCAGTCTTTTCGAAGCTTCTGATTCCTTTAAACCCATTATCAGAAAACTCATCCACAACATTTTCCACGAAGAAAATGGTTGTCCTCCACCACATTGTTTTATCTCCGACTTGTATTTTGGGTGGTGCGCCGATATTGCCCACGAGTTTGGCATGTTCCACACCATGTTTTCCGTGACTGGAGCCTTTGCCATGGCTTGTTATTTCTCCATTTGTCTGAACCTTCCGCAGAGGAAAGCGCAATCTGAGGAATTCACATTGCCTGATTTCCCTGAAGCATCTACTATTCACATATCACAGCTCTCACAAAGTCTTAAGGCGGCTGATGGTAACGATGCTTTTTCACGATACATGACAAAACTGATTCCTCAGTGTCGGAATTCCGATGGAGTGTTGGTTAACACGGTGGAGGGACTTGACACTATTGGAATGGACTACTTAAGGCGAAAGTTCAACATGCCGATTTGGGCAGTGGGGCCACTTGTTCTACCTCCATCAGGCGAAAAGCGAGTTGCGAAAGACTCTCAAAACTCTCCAGAGTTTATCACAAGTTGGCTTGATTCGAAACCTCCCAAGTCTGTGTTATACATATCCTTTGGGTCGCAGAATACGATGTCAATTTCCCAGATGATGCAACTGGCTATGGGATTGGATGTTAGTGGCAAGAATTTCATTTGGGTTGTCCGACCACCTATGGAGTATGACATAAATTCAGAATTCAACTTTAAGGAATGGTTGCCAGAGGGATTTGCACAGAAGATTAGAGATCAAAAGAGAGGGCTGATTCTGGATGAATGGGCACCCCAGAAAGAAATCCTATCCCATGAAGCAATTTCCGCCTTCTTAAGTCATTGCGGATGGAATTCAGTGATGGAATGCCTTATCCACGGCATGCCTTTGATTGGGTGGCCAATGGCAACAGATCAGTTCTACGCCGCTAAGCAAATGGTAGAGCAAGTTGGGGTTTGTGTGGAGGTGGCAAGGGGGAAGACCTGCGAGGTTAAGCATGAAGACATAGCAGCAAAGATTGAGTTGGTGATGAATGAGACCGAGAAAGCTGGGAAAACAATGAGAAGGAAAGCTCTTGAGGCCAGAGAGATTCTTTTTGATGCCCTGAAAGATGAGGATGGTTATAAAGGGTCCTCTGTTAAAGCCATGGATGACTTCTTGAGCGCTGCAGAGTTGATGAGTGACAAGACAAAGAGGGGACCAAACATTTGAAGAACCTCAACGATGACTGGTTTCATAATATAATAAAATCAAAAGGGTTTATGAACCTGGGAATGGATGACCGATTCAATTTCAAACTATATTTCTTTCGCTTTTATCGTTTAAGGCAGTAAAATAAAATGCAACATTGCAACTCTTGGAAGGTGCGCCGGCTCAAAGAGTTAATTGGGTAATTTATATCTTAATTAAGTTCAATTTAGACAGTAAAAGTGTCTCTCATCTTTATTTAATTTTATCTAATCTTATCATTACAATTTTCTTAAATTCACACATAAAATATAATAAATAATTTAATTTTTATAATAATAATAATATTAAAAAAATAATATTTTAATAATATTTTATTCAATTTTCATCTCGTTTCAAACTCAGAGTCAAAACCTCTTGCCCTTCAACTCTCGCATAAACATACCATGTTGCATTATCTTTGAAGCCGTTTTTTTTTTTTTTTAATGCATGCGAGAAGAACTTCCACGAAAATCACATACAAAAAACAATCAACATACAGCTCGGAGGCTATTTAATTCTCTTCTCCTTTAATTTCTTGCAGGCCAGAAAGTGGCTTTTTATCTCAAATTTTGTTATTTTTTTTTATCGCACTATCTATTGTATCATATTTCAAATATTTTTTTATTTAAATTATTAATTTATAATGAACTCCACAACATTATACTTGTCCAACTGAGTTTCGCGAACAACATTAAGTATCCAGTAATGGCACAACCGAATCTCAACAAACGGATAAAGCTCAACAAATAGATCAAGATCAAAACAAACATGAAAATGAAGATCACGTTCACGGAAGCAAAACTAAGAAATAACAAACTCTCTGTAAATTTAAATATTTTCAAATGCTTGTAACAGATTTTGTTTATCCAGAAACATCTATAAATAAAACAGCATGTGATCCTCCTAAATCAAGAGAGGAAAAAATTTCTTCCATCTATTTTTATTTTCCTCTTTATGGTATCAAGAGCCACAAAGACATACGTCTTCCATCCATGGCCTCCAACATATCCTTTGCTAGCAATTCTTCCATTGCTGCCAATTCCATTCTTCCCACCCAACTCCATCATTTCATCACAATCAAACTCACCAAAGATAACTATCTTCTTTGGCGAGCTCAATTAATCCCATACCTCTGTGGTCAAAATCTATTTGGTTACCTAGATAGCTCCATTCCCTACCCACCTATCACAATTCCTTCCTCTTCCAACAACTCCACACGTCCCTAATCCCGAATACATTCACTGGTCACAACAAGATCAAATCATTCTAAGTGCCCTCCTCTCTTCCCTCACCGAATCCCTTCTCACCCAAGTTGTTGGTCTTACAACTTCTAGAGATGTCTGGCTCGCATTAGAAAAAATATTCTCTTCCACTTCCTCTACCTGAATCCTCAGCATTCGTTTCCAACTATCTACTCTTAAAAAGGCATCCCTCACAATCACCGATTACTTCACCAAAGTCAAACAACTTTCAGATACTCTCTCTGCCATTAGTCATCCACTTAGCTTCTCGGATATCACCTCATATCTTCTTGCTGGTCTCCCCTCCTCATATGACTCACTTGTTACCTCTATTACCACCAGATTAGATCTCATCTCCCTTGATGACTTACCTTCTCTCTCTCTATATATTTGATAGCCAAAACACATTCATTTCACACCAAACATTACAAATAATTTTCAGACCAGATGACTTGTGCATTACATTTTGGGAAAGATCCCCACCACACACAAATATCATCTACATTCCAAACAAATTTTGCTAATTTATGGGCAGCCTCATTGCCCTCATGAATGGTATGTTGGATAGTGCAGCTGTGAAACATCTTCATCAGATCCTTAATCTCCATTATGAGGTTTCCTAGGAGAGACATAGAGCACCCTGCAGCTTTTAGCATTAACCATCAACAAATAATCACTTTCTAGAATAAGATCTTGGATTCCTTGATGAGGACAAAGTTGCAGGCCTCTAAATATTGTCAAAAGTTCAATGTCAGTAGGATCATTCACTTCATTTTCTTTCTTACTGGCTGCCATAATAATCTCACCTTTGCAGTCTCTTAGAATTACTCCCACACTTGCTCTTAGCTGATCTTTGAAGATTGCACTATCTGCATTAAGTTTTAAAATACCGTCAGCAGGTTGAATCCATCTACACTGCACTTTGAGTCTCTGCTTCTTCAACAAAGTCACCTCTTTATGAAGTTTTAAGAAAGACAAAGCATCATCTTCCACTTGGTTTGCAGTAAGATTTTTATCCTTGAACATCATTTGATTTCTTCTATACCATAAACCCCAAGAGATAAGAAAAAACTTTTCTAAGTCATCTTTAGTGCTTTCAGCTCGAATTTGTGTTGCTGCATCAACATAGCTTGTATGGCAGAAACTAGTAGCAGGAAAATGTATCTACCATATCTCCCTCACAGTAAGGCAATGTATCAATGCACGTAAAAGGTCTTCATTGTTCTTTACACAAAATATATAGCAATCCTCATTAATAACCTATTTCTTCGTCAAGCTATGCTAAAATGGTAGACCATCCTTACAAGCTCTCCAAGAAAAAACTTTAACCTTATTCGGTATCTATAAACTCCAAATCTCTTTCCAAATCTTTTTCTGTTGAGTTGAACTTAAACTTTCTCCTCTCGTGTTTTCAATTTCCATTGTTGTAAGTAGTCTATAGGCACTTTTAATAGTAAAAATCCCATCTCTCTCTGGTTCCCATATCATTTTATCATCTTTATCACCATGTGGCAGAATCAACTTCAACACTTTAGCAACTGTAGCGAGTGGAAAAGAGTTTCTAAGTTTTTCAGCATCCCAAAACCCAGTTTTAGCATCAATCATACTATCCACTTCTATCATTTGATTCTGTACCTCAACGCCACTACTACACTGCAACAGGTTTCTATGGCCAAGAATCCAATATTAGTCCATAGATTGATAGTTTTGCCATTGCCCACCCTCCACCTACCCCCAACTGAAAGGCATTTTCTAGTTTCCCAAATGCCTCTCCAAGCATAAGATGGTGCATTAACCAACTTTGAATCCATAAAACTATTATGAGGGAAATATTTTGTTTTAAAAATGCAATGCAAAAGGGAAGATTATTCCTGCATAATGCGCCACCCCTGCTTAGCTAAGAGGGCCAAATTGAATTTTTTAAGGTCTTTGAACCCCATCCCTCCTTCACCCTTCGAGATGCACAATTTTTCCCAACTAATCCAGTGAATCTTCTTCTCATCTTTTTGTTAACTCCACCAAAATCTAGCCATCAACCTTTCCAGCTCCTTAAAAGACTGCCAGTTAGTTTAAAACAGCTCATAGTGTATATGGGAATGGCTAAAGCAACAACTTTGATTAAAATTTTCCTACCTCCCTGAGAAAGTAATTTCTCCTTCCAACATTAGAGCTTGTTCCAAACTCTATTCTTTATTTCTGAAAAAGCTTTGTTTTTATCACTTCCAATCAAATGAGGTAATCCCAAATATTTATCAAATTGTTGGATGCACCTCACACCCCAAAACTCCATAATTTCCTGTTGTTTGCTGTTTTTCTACATTCTTACTAAAAATCATGGTTGTTTTGTTTCTGTTCACTTGTTGATCTGAAGCTCTCTCATAATTTTGTAATAGATTTTGAAGGTCCATGGTTTCCCTCATATCAGCTTTACATAATAAAAGACTATCATTTGCAAAGAGCATATGATTTAATCTTGGAGCCCTTCTGCAAATTTTAATACCATGAATCTTTTTCTCAATTTTTGCTTGGTGTAACAAGTGTATAAGACCTTCAGTACACAAGAGAAAGATATAAGGGGATAAAGAATCCCCTTGTCTCAAGCCTCTGGAATGATAGATAGGACTTTTGGGGTCCCCATTGTACTTTTTTTGCAGGAAACTAAATTGAATGTGAAGAAAGTAGAACCAATGAAATACTCTTTGAGTTTTGAGAATTGCTTGGTTGTTGATAGTATAGGTAGGAGTGGTGGTTTGGCTTTGTTTTGGAAGAAGGAGTTTAACCTGTTTGTTACAAATTTCTCAAAGCATCACATTAATGCTTGTGTTAAAGAAGAAAAGGGGGGGGGGGGGGGGGAGAGAGAGAGGGAATGGAAGCTGTTAGGTATTAATGGTCATCTTGAGACATCTCACAGGCTTGAGATTTGGAGCTTGATTCGTTCTTTCAAGGTTCCAAATAATCAAGCTTGGCTGATGTTCCAAATAATTATTAAAGTTTGAATCTCCTATATATATATATATATATATATATATGTATATATATATAAATAGACTATCAAATGGAAATTTCTTGTTTTAACGGAGCTACAGTAATTTTAATTATTTTATGCTAAAAGCCTTTAAATAAGATCGGGTCCATTTATATAAGCGGGTAAGTAGATCCATGAATAAAATGGGAACTAATTTCCCAAACTTGTATAGTCCATCTCTATTGTCTCTTTTTCAAACTCCATGGCTGCAATTGCCCAATTTTCTCTACTTTGGCCCGCCCCCTTTCTCCCTCTCTCTATCTTTTTGTTCGTGTGTGTGTGTTTGACGTTTCGCTCGTAAGAGCATCTAGGCCATTGCCAAATTCAAGTCCAAATTTTGACTTTTATTGAGTTAAAAACCCTACATTGAACTAGCCAAAGGCATAACTTCTCAACTTTGAACTACAGTGAATTCACCTCCTTGGCTATAGTTGGCGACCCACTGTTGAAAGATCAAATGTTTATTTTACTGTTTCCGTCTCAATTGCCCCTCTCTCTTTCCCTCATATTTTCCTTTATTCAGAAACTCTCCCTCTTCTCTCTGTTTTCCTTTCTTCAGAAACTATTCTCTTCGTTCTTGGGTTGATCTTCCAAGGTTATGCGATTTCCTCTCTCTCTTTTGGCTTGGCTCAAGAATGCAGCACTCTCTCTTGGTTTGGGTTTTGTGTATGAAATGGGTATCAATCTATTGCACAATGGATTTTTCTTCATTTGGTGTTTGTGCATTTTTGTGGAAGTCGTAGTTTCTGGTTATTATCATTGCTGATTTTTCTTCAGTTGGTGTTTGTGAATTTTCTTCTTGTTATTATTGTTTGGTGGGTTACAAAATAAAAGTAGAAGGGCATTGAGAGATTGATCTGTGGCCTCGTATTCTTCTTGTTCTTTTCTTTAGCAACCAATTTTTTCGAGAAAGTGGAGGAAAGTGGTCTGTTTGGATGCATAGAAAGTGGAGGAAAATAGGGATGGAATGGAAAGTTTGGAACTTTTAATTAGTAGAAATATCTTGAGCTCTATCTTCCCAACTCTATCCATCCAAGTTTTGTTGGCCTTCCTATATTTTGTTTTTTTTTTTTTCTGTTTTGGAAGCATTTGGGTATGTGCTTTAGTAAGCGCACTTGCATCCAGATTTGAGATTTCATAGCAAATTTCTTCCCCTCTCTCTGGGTGGATGAAGCCATTGAAATTTGCTCAAGGGTTTGTGTAATAACTAACAATTGAGGCAATTTGAGGCAATTTTATCATATCTATTGCATGGACTGAGATTGAGATGAAAATGAAAGATATTTTCTCTTTGTTGTATATCTAAATCACGAGTTGACGCCTCTATCTTGTTTGGTCGATCTGAAAGAATAAATATAAAAAAAAATGTAGGCACGGCATTGGAAAGGCAGACCCATGTCTTTGTGACAAGGAGCATGGAGATGAGGTGGTGACAGTGAGCATGGTGATGAGCTAGGTCATCCTTGGCGATTATGAAAGATGAGCTCTTCTAAACGAGTCAAATGAGGGGAGCATTGCTGCATTTCCTTAGATGATGTTTTCTCATCTGTTAATTATATGGTAGTTTGCATGAGCAATTTTTTCTCTAACATATCTCGTCTTAAATATTAAGCCAACATTGGTTAATTGTAGCTATTTACAATCTTTAAAGATATTGGTGAGGATATTGGTGAAACACAGGCAGATGATTCATTTGACTTTGATTCTAAAGATGACTATGAGGAAGACTTCATTGCCGACAATGATCTTGAGATGTACTCACCTTCACATATGCCAAATAATGGATTGTGCTTGAAATTTTGGAAGACTTCTCTAACTTTGAGCAACATAAAATTTGAAGATTCAAGTGACCATGATGCTTGGATGGTATTGTTGATATTGAGTACAACTTTATTAGCATGTTGTTATTATAATTATTAGTAACTCTTTCCAAGACAATGAACAAAAATTGAATGGAAGTGGAACATTGGAAAAAAGTAGAGAGTTGCCCCTTCCCTTTTTATTATAAAAGGTCCCATCAGCTGTTGTTTCACTGCTGTATATTGTGTTGTCTTCCTTTGATCAAGTAAAGTATATCCCCTTTTCATTTAAATGAGGCTAATACATTATGATTTATACTTTAGAATGCATTCGCTGAGTCCAATGTAATGTGTGCATGCATGTAACTTTTTATTATATTGTTTAGTTTTGATTCTGATTGGTTCAGTTTCTAGGAGTTCTTGATTTGGTGTTGGTTCAGTCTTTGGAACTAATTGTGGTTTTGGTTTTGAAAATAGATGACCTGACTATTTAAATAATTTTAAATAAAAATTAAATTATTAATTAATTTGAAGTGTATTTGTAAAATATAAAAAAAAATTTGTAAAATATTATTAAAATATATAATATTATATTATTATTTTCACTTTAAGATGACTAGTCCAATATAGATTCATCTAGTTAAAATTTAATAGTATAGTCAAAATTTAAATTTTAGCCAAATTTTGAACTTGGCCATTGCCAATGCTCTAATGCAAAGCAATGTGATGCATGGGTTTGCGTTTGGCTGTTTTGAACCACAGGAACTGTGCGTGATCTACTGCAAGAACTTTTGTGTCTGTGAAACCCGCCTGCATCATTTCTTCCACTACCCTCCTTCCCCTTCCTCAGCTCTCTAGGAGGTTTTATCGTTCGTTCTCTCCTCATCGCATCTCCGTCTGGGTCTTTATTCTTTTCTGCTCGTGCTTTTATTTGTTAGTACAATTTTAAGAAAATGGGGAGAGAATGCAATTTTGATACGAAGAAGTGTTATTTTACTCTGCATATTTATTTACGCAGTATGCCGAATTTCTGATGATTCGAGTTCTCAGCTTTCTTTTTGGAGTATGATTGTTCAGGGAATTGAATTTTATTTCGATAGGTAAACAGCTTCAGGGAATTTGAATTTTAGAACACGATAATGCCAATGGAATTACATTTGGAACGGATTTATAATTTTAAGGATTATATTTTGTAACTATTCTGGTTTTAATCTGTAGTAAATAAATGGCATGGAGAAACCAAGATAAAACAACTATTTATCTTGTGATTCTCATCTACTTAATTATCATCTACTTAAGAAAAAAAAAATGAAAGCGTGTAATTATTTATCATCTACTTAATTATGATTAATTGTCAAATTTTTGATGTTAGAAATTATATTTTTATTTTTGTAAAAGCATTACATTATTAATCAAAAATAATTTCTTAATAAAAACAATATTAATTCTTAAAAATAATCGTATAATTAAATTAAGTAAACGTGCTTTATACGTTGCTTTCACCTACTATATATATATATATATATATATGTTCGCAATAGAAAAGTTAGGAGAGAGCAATTGTCTTAACAAAAAATTTTCACAATCTCTTATTATTCACACCACACTCCACATTTCACATTTTTTTTTCTTTTATCAAATATTTATTATATGAATAATAAATAGAAAATTTGAAATAGCTTAAAAAGAATAAACTTAAAAAAAAATAAAAATATATTAAAAAATTTAAAAATTTAAAAAAATACGGAGTGTAGAGTGTAGTAGAGATTGTATAGCAAATCTGTCTTAAATCGAATTTAAGTTATAACTTACGTAAGTAGAACTAAGAAATTCAAGAACTCTTTAACGGGTTAGTACTAATAGTATACCATTGGGCGAATCCATATTCAAGTTTGTGCTTGTGCATAGTATCAAGTACATCGATATATTTTGATAAGTCAAATTAAGATTCTATTTAGATATGAAAATATTTCATTTTATTATTATAATTTTTTTAAATTTTTACATAAAATATAATAAATAATTTAATTTTTTTAAATCTTAAAATAATAATAAAAAAAATATTTTAATAATATTTTACTTAAATTTCAACTTTCTAACTTTTATTTGTTTGAATGAAAATAATAATGTTTTGGCTTTAAAGCTACCGCATTTTTGCGCCTTCGTAGCTATAGAGGAAAGGAATAGCTCTACATATGTCTTCCTAGCTACGAATGGAAGCCAAGCCACCCTACCATGTACTCTGCACTCTACCAGTACTTCCTCCAGTTCACCCTCGCATTTAAACCCATAGGTTTTAAAAGTTTGATTTTCATTCCAATTGCGTTCATGGGCCACTGATTCTTAATATAGATCAAGTGTA
Source organism: Cyclocarya paliurus (assembly GCA_029856935.1). Taxonomy (NCBI): domain Eukaryota; kingdom Viridiplantae; phylum Streptophyta; class Magnoliopsida; order Fagales; family Juglandaceae; genus Cyclocarya; species Cyclocarya paliurus. Next base: position 1,690,885 of record CM056958.1, on the reverse strand, counting down.
TAAGGTTAGGTTTCAAACATAAAATTTTTATGTCATTTTATTATTATAATTTTTTTAAATTCTTACATAAAATATAATAAACAATTTAATTTTTTTAAATCTCAGTTTCAATTTTTTTAAATATTAAAACAATAATAATATTAAAAAATAATATTTTATTCAACTTTTAACTTTCATCTTAAACTAAAAATTGTCTCAAAACCTACCCCAAGAAACAAAAAAAAGAAATTTCCAAACATTAATCTAGATTTCATCCACCTAACTCAGATAGTAATAGTGATACCTTCAAAAAAAAAAAAAGATAGTAATAGTGTTTTCGGGTTCCCCAACGACCCAGTCAATTGCTAGATCTTCCCCTTCCTATTAATAGATCACACTCCTGGTTGAGAAGAATGCATCAGCTTCTGATTCTTGGCATCCAAACACAGACAGCACAATGTCAGAGACAAAAGAACACTTCATCCTGTTCCCATTCATGGCGGAAGGCCATATAATTCCTTTCTTGGCTTTAGCCCTTCGACTTGTGGAGAAAAAGGGTTGCACCATAACCTTTATCAACACCCCTCTCAACATCAAGAAAATCAGTGCCAAGCTCCCTCCAAACCCTTATATGCGCCTTGTTGAAATCCCTTTCAACCCCACCGACCATGGCCTCCCTGCAGATGCTGAGAACACCAACTCTCTTCCTTACCATCTTATTCTCAGTCTTTTCGAAGCTTCTGATTCCTTTAAACCCATTATCAGAAAACTCATCCACAACATTTTCCACGAAGAAAATGGTTGTCCTCCACCACATTTTTATCTCCGACTTGTATTTTGGGTGGTGCGCTCATATTGCCCACGAGTTTGGCATGTTCCACACCATGTTTTCCACTTCTGGAGCCTTTGGCGCGGCTTGTTATTTCTCCATTTGTTTGCACTTTCCGCAGAGGAAAGCGGGATCTGAGGAATTCACATTGCCTGATTTCCCCGAAGCATCTACTATTCACATATCACAGCTCTCACAAAGTCTTAAGGCGGCTGATGGTAACGATGCTTTTTCACGGTACATGACAAAACTGATTCCTCAGTGTCTGAATTCCGATGGAATGTTGGTTAATACGGTGGAGGGACTTGACACCATTGGACTGGACTACTTCAGGCGAAAGTTCAACAAGCCGATTTGGGCTGTGGGGCCACTTCTTCTACCTCCATCAGGCGAAAGGCGAGTTGCGAAAGACTCTCAGAACTCTCCAGAGTTTATCACAAGTTGGCTTGATTCGAAACCTCCCAAGTCTGTGTTATACATATCCTTTGGGTCGCAGAATACGATGTCTATTTCCCAGATGATGCAACTGGCTATGGGATTGGATGTTAGTGGCAAGAATTTCATTTGGGTTGTCCGACCACCTATGGAGTTTGACATAAATTCAGAATTCAACTTCAAGGAATGGCTGCCAGAGGGATTTGCACAGAAGATTAGAGATCAAAAGAGAGGACTGATTCTGGATAAATGGGCACCCCAGAAAGAAATCCTATCCCATGAAGCAACTTCCGCCTTCTTAAGTCATTGCGGATGGAATTCAGTGCTGGAATGCCTTATCCACGGCATGCCTTTGATTGGGTGGCCAATGGCAACAGAACAGTTCTACAATGCTAAGCATATGGTAGAGCAAGTTGGGGTTTGTGTGGAGGTGGCAAGGGGGAAGACCTGCGAGGTTAAGCATGAAGACATAGCAGCAAAGATTGAGTTGATGATGAATGAGACCGAGAAAGCTGGGAAAACAATGAGAAGGAAAACTCTTGAGGCCAGAGAGATTCTTTTTGATGCCCTGAAAGATGAGGATGGTTATAAAGGGTCCTCTGTCAAAGCCATGGATGACTTCTTGAGCGCTGCAGAGTTGATGAGTGACAAGACAAAGAGGGGACCAAACATTTGAAGAGCCTCAACGATGACTAGTTTCAGATATATAATAAAATCAATAGGGTTTACGAACCTGGGAATTGATGAGCGATTCAATTTGAAACTATATTTCTTTCGCTTTTATCGTTTAAGGCAGTAAAATAAAATGCAACATTGCAACTCTTGGAAGTGCGCCTCAAACAAATTGAGTTTATATTTTAATTAAAAAAATTATATTTATCATTTTCACACACCACATATTATATATTTATTTATTTTTAAAGCACTGCTAAGTGCAGTGGAAGACTGCGTCTGGGTTTTAAGTAAATTCCTCTCAAATTTATATGGTGAAATATCAAAACTGCCCTTTCAGTAAATTTCCTCCAGGATTCAGCAATTATCTCTCCCTATAGCCATCTCAGATCCCTCCAGTCGACGTCAGCTTCTCCTCCACCATCTTCGACCCTTTCTTCTTCACTTCTGCAGCATTCAGATATCCCAAACTTTTTCTAAGATTCTGTGGTATGTGAACAAGCCTCAGTTTATTTCTTTTAGGCCAACTATCATATTTATTTTGCATTTTAAATTTTCAAGGATAAGAAAAGGAGGCAAAAGCAACAAGTTCCCCTCTCTGATTCAACTTTTAAAGTCCTTCCAAGTGTATGATTATGAGATTCCGTCCTTTAACTTCTCAACATAAACAATTTTTGACTTCCATTTCGGTATGGAGGTATCCCACCTTTTCTTTTCCCATTTTCTTTTCGTTTGAGTGCCTAATCAATGTGCAGAAAGGTATATTATCAAAAAAAAAAAGAAAGTGAGAAAGGTCTTTTGCTCCTAATCAAAATCAAAATCAAATACAAAAAAGATTTTAACTCTGAAATCAAAATTAGAAAGAAGAAATACCAGATTTGAGAGAGAGAGAGAGAGCCCACTTGCACATCGCTTTCATCAATGCTATGGATTTCGATTATTCCTAATTCAGAGGGGTTAGGTTCCAGTAGAACTGCTAGAGAGAGAGAGAGAGCCCACCTTCGAGCAGTGAGAGAGGGTCAGGTCATTTTGGAGAGGGAGGGAGTGTTTGGGGGAGATGAGACGTAGCAGTTCTTTGGGGAGGTATTGAAACGGTAACTAATTAAAACTCTCTGTTTCATCAGGGTGAGTTTGGATGTTGAAGTGAATTAAGTTGAGATGATAAATATTATTAGAATATTATTTTTTAATATTAAAGTTGTTTTGTGATTTGAAAAAGTTGAATTGTTTATTATATTTTATATTGAGATTTGAAAAAGGTGTAATGATGAGTTGAGATGAGTTGAGATGAATTAAGATGAGTTGGAGATTCAAACGCACCAAGTCGTGAGCGGGGAGGCCTTATTTTGGACTGCATCTATAATTATTCTTTTTTTTTTAATTTTTTTTAATAAATGTATGGTATATGAATGATGAGTAAAAAAATTTAATAAGTTTAAGATGAATAAAACTAAAAAAAAAATATTTTTAAAAAAAAAGTATGGTATGTGATGTTTAGAGATGGTGAGTAGTAAAATTCTTTTAATTAAGCCCAACTTGCATAGTAAAGTATTTCATCCCATCTTATTTTAACTTATCTCATCATTACAATTTTTTTAAATTCTCCCACATAATATAATAAATAATTTAATTTTTTCATTTTTTAAAATAATAATAATATTAAAAAAATATATTTTAATAATATTTTATTCAACTTTCATCTCAATTTCTCTCATCTCACTATTCAAACGGGTGCCAATTCTTGGCCACTTCTACTCGCAATAGACATACTTTGTTGCATTATCATTTCGCAAATACTATTTAAGTGTTTTTTTTTTTAATTAATGTGAGAAGAACTTCCACGAAAATCACATACAAAAAACAACCAACAAACACTCTCGGAGGCTATTTAATTATCATCTCCTTTAATATCTTGCTGGAAAATGGCTTTTTTTTTAATCTGAAATTTTGTTATTTTTTATCGCACTATCTATTGTTTCATAATTCAAATAATTTTTTATTTAAATTATTAATTTATAATGAACTCCACAACATTTATACTTATCCAAGTGAGTTTCGCAAACAACATTAGGTTTAATTTGTTTTTACAGATGAAATAAGATGAGTTAAAATAAAAGTTAAAAGTCAAATAAAATATTGTTAGAATATATTTTTTTAATATTATTTTTGTTTTGAGATTTAAAAAAATTGAATTGTTTATTTTATTTGTGTGAAATTTTGAAAAAATTATAATGATTAAGCGAGATGAGATAAAATGAAAATTTTTATAAAAGTGAACGAGACAAGTATTCAGTAAATACTATGAGCCACATTTTATATGTTTATCTATGTCTCATTGTAGATAGACTGAGATCTCCATCCATAACCCGGAGTGGGAATTTAGAGCAACAATTTTGTTTCTACATTTTTGACCCATGATCAATGATGGGTGAATTTCGTGCTCAAAGCGAGCATTGTCAATAGCTTATGTATAATACAAAACATGTAAATTATTTGAAGAATTGTTCATGAAATGAGTTTTATCCGATTATGTAAAATATAAATCGCTATAGTAACCCGCTACATGTAGCGGATACTGTTCATCCTTTAAACAATTTTTTAATTATTTATGCTTCATTTATTCCCTCATTTATTTTTTCTTTTACATTTCAATACAAATTCTTTTTATTGTTCATCATTTAAAACACCTTTAGTTTATTTTTTTTCTAAAAAATATCTTGAAAATATTATTTATCCAATTTTTTCATATTTTGATTTTATTTTTAATTTTTCTTTGGCTTATATATTTTTATTTCTTGTGTATAGGGCTGAATTATATTACATTGTATATAATAATATATTGCAAGTATAAAAAATACATGGATATTACAAATTTATTAGTAGAAAGGAAATGTTTAAAAAGAATCAAAAAATATATTTAAATGATATGAATAAAAAATAGATAAACCGATATATAATATATTATAAAAATCAAAATGCCAAATAGATAAAATAAAGTTTGGTAACATATTTAAAATGATAAGATAAAAGAAGCATTATGAATGCTCTGATAGTCATTGTATGCCGATGGGATGGCCACTGAAATCCAAGCAGTTTATCCAAATCTAGTTGCCGGAGGGAGGAAAAGGTTATAAAGGTGGGAGTTTGGGTGGAGAGGGAAGATCAAGAGCTACGAGGTTAGAGATGGCAATATGATTGTAAAAATTGTGTTGGTGATGAAGGAAATGAGATGGAAAGCTAGAGTAGTTAGAGGAAAATCCATGCGAAGAAAAGAGATCCACGATCAAGTAGGTGTGAGTCAGAACAAACTGATGAAAGCTATAACCAAAACAACGTGTTATAAAAAAAGAAAAGAAATTATACAAAAAGAAATTTATAAATTGATATGTTTTCATGAAATTTTTTAGATTTAATTTATAATAAAAGTAATTTTATAATCTGACGTATCATATTAAATCACATCAATTTATAAATTTATTTTTATAAAATTTCTTTATATCTAAAGTATTTCCTTTCAAAAACAACATAAAAAAAAAAAAAAGAACAAGGTTGAGATCTACTTGGATAGCACAAAGTGCTTTTCAAAGTCTCACAGCTAGGGCTGCACACGGTCCGGTCCGGTCCGACGGTTTTCGATCCATCGATTGGACCGGATCGGACCGGACCGAACACCTAAGGAGACCGGACCGGACCGGTAGCTATCGGTCCGGTTCGGTCCATTCGGTCTGACTTTTTTTTTTTTAATCAATTAATAAAAAAAATTATTTATATTACTAAATTAAACTAAGTGATTTATTAATATGGATTATGTAACAAACTCAATAAAAAAATATTTTATATGGTCAATGATAATAAATTAGATGAAAATTACATTATTGATGATGTTAATTATTACTTTATTACTAACTTAAAGTATGTTAATGCATAATGAGGCATATACAACTTTTAACATTTTGTATATGAAGCAATAAGCATGAATAATTTAATTATCCATACATATTATATCCATAATTGAGAAAGATACATACTTAACATACTATTATAAATAAGAATAAAATATTTAATTATACATACTATTATAAATTTATAAATTATACATATATTATAATTTACACTATAACTCTTAATACTTAATAGTATTAGTAATATATTAAAGAATATATTAATACATTGATACTAAATATATATAGTGATAGACTTATAGTGATTAGTTATTATGAATCATGATTAGTATAATCATATAATAATATTAGTATAAAGTATTAGACTATTAGTAATATAGTGTAGCTATATATAAGTAATATTAGTATAAGTATAACTGTATAACTATAGTCTATACTTAATTATAATATAGTATAATTATATATTAGTTAGTGATAGGATTAGGTTAGATGAAAATTATATAATTTGTTACTAACTTAGAGTAAATAAATGACTCAAATTCAATGTATTATAAATATTATAATTTATGATTCTAATACTATAATGACAATTATAGTATAATTATATAATAGTATTAGTATAAAGTATTAGACTATTAGTAATATAGTAATATAGTATATGCTATAGCTATATATTAGTAATATTAGTATAAGTATAATTGTATAACTATAACTATAGTCTATAGTTAATAGTTATAACAATACTAAATCGTTATAACTTATACTAATATATAATATAGTTATAATAAATCACTATAATATAGTATAACTAAACTAATATAACTATTAGTATAACTATATAATAGTATTAGTATAAAGTATTAGACTATTAGTAATATAGTATATACTATAGCTATATATTAGTAATATTAGTATAAGTATAATTGTATAAGTATAACTATAGTCTATAGTTAATAGTTGTAACTATACTAAATCGTTATAACTTATACTAATATATAAAATAGTTATAATAAATCACTATAATATGGTATAACTAAACTAATATAACTATTAGTATAAGTGTATAACTATATAATAATATTAGTATAAAGTATTAGACTATTAGTAATATAGTATTATTGTGGCGCCCCCGACTTCCATGTACGGACCAACACGGAAACCGAGACACCCGGGATGATGACAACCGGTCACGCATCCCAACGACAAGTGTCAGTGTGTGCAACAAATAAACAGTGCACAATTAAAAAAACAGCGAAAGGTAATAAAGTCTACTAGTACCAGAATTTTAATTAATACAGATATCCAAAATACAAAATACCTTTAAAAACAAAGCCAAGTCCCAGAAAAATAAAACACAAGTCTGAAAATAAAGTCTACAGCATGAGTGATCCCAGATCACTCCTCCGGCGGAGCCAGATCCTCAGGCTTGGCATCTGCATCATCAACAAAGTCTGCAGTACCATGAAATGGTACCGCAGGTAAGTTATAACCTAACCATGTCCAGAGATAAAACCATACTCTAACAATTAACCATGCATGCCCAATGATGCAATATGAAAAAAGTGCAACACACGCCAAAAATCTCATTGGCTCAAAATCATTCCCAGTAAAATCCATTTCCACCATTTTCCCAGAAAATGGCACACAAAAAATATTTATTCATCATTTTCCCAGAAAATGATACACAAAAATTAACTCACGCTATTTTTCCAGAAAACAGCTCTTTTCCAGTTAATCCAATTAACCATTTAACCATATGCACCATGGTCTCCCCTATGGACCATCCGCACGTCCTGACTACTTTACGAGAGATGCCCAGTTCCGCACCCAGTGCGTTCGTGGCCAGGTCATCCTCTAGCCCCCGCTAATAGAAGGGCCACGGAGTCGGCACGTCCAACGTCCGATCCCGTTGTCGCCCGGCGACAACCCAGGGGACGTCACTCAGTTTATTCCGCTCCCGAGTGACCAGAGGAGCTCCACCGAGATAATACCCCATCTCGGCTTGGGGTCGTGATACACACGCACCCACAAATCCAGTCAACATACGAAAACCCAGTTTTCATAAAAACCACATGAACATGAATGCAATACACGAAAACCCAGTTTTCAATTTACAAACATGATCATGCGTGCATATGCCATGAACCAACAATAACCTCAATAATCACAACCAACCCAGATCAAAACACAGTTACCAACAATTAACCAAACCACAGCCAGAATACCCAATAACCAACTCCAATTCACAACATAATCAAATCCAACAATAAATCCAATCTCCAATAATCAACCAGATCACAATAATCACACACAACAAATACTCCGATCAATCCAACCACCCCCGAACTCCTCGGACTCAGTCCGGAAACCAACCAGAATACAATATATAAAATAAAAGCAGTTAATTGCATAAATATAATTAAATCTCAAAGAAATGTTTAGGAAATACTTACAGCGCTTTAAAACAATCTAACGAAGGTTCCGAGGCACTGAGAATCACCAAAGCTGCAAATTCGCACAGTGTAAAAACACTGACCGAAATGCAGTGAAATGGGAATTTTTCACGGTTTCAAACGGAGACTCGAAATTTATAGGGTAGGGCCTATGGAAGGTGGTGAATCTAATGGTGGTGGTGGTTTGCTGAGAATAGTGGCGGAAATGGGCGGTTTTTGGCCGAAATACCCGAATCGGGTTTGGTACTCGTTCGACCGGCTCCGGCGACGGATCGGGGCCGGGTTTGGGTGGAAAAGTTTGGTATTGGGCCGGTGATGATGTGGTAGAAAGTTGGTGGCCAATGGCGGTCGGACGGCGGCGGAAGGAGGAAAAACCCACCGCGGGTTCAACTGGCTCACGGCGGCTAACGGCGGCACAAGGTGGTCTGAGATTTTATGGGTGAGGTCGCCGGCGCACGGGGGAGCTGCTGCTGCCGGCGGTGAGGTGCACGGCGGCCGGGAGGCGGCGCGGCGAGGGTGAGTCTATTTCGCACGGTGGAGAGAGGAGAGAGAAGAGAGAGAAGGGAGAGAAGGGTCGGGCGCGCGGGAAGGAACCGGGGAAAGAGAAAAAAAAGAAAGAAGAAAAAAGGAAAGAAAGGAAAAGAAGAGGGAAAAAAGGAAGATCCAGTCTTTCAAGTTGGGTCCCGAAAAATTTAACAAAGACGAAATTAAAATCAGAAGCTAAATAAAATATTCCAAACACAGTGAAATAATTTAAATACAACAATAAAAATCAAAAACCCAAAAATAAATCAATTAATCTTAAAAATGCATTTTAAAAGCTAAAACAGCAAATAAAATCTAAAAAAAATCACATAAAATAATTTTCACCACATAAAATATTAAGAAATAATATTTTAAAACTCCCAAAATTTAAAAACAAGAAAAATAACCACAAAATAAATTAAATAAAACATCCATTAAAAATACCCTAAAATCCGGGATGTTACAATTATAGTATTATAGTATAGGCTATAGCTATATATTAGTAATATTAGTATAAGTATAATTGTATAAGTAATTAAGTATAACTATAGTCTATAGTTAATAGTTATAACTATACTAACTCATTATAACTTATACTAATATATAATATAGTTATAATAAATCACTATAATATGGTATAACTAAACTAATATAACTATTAGTATAAATGTATAGCTATATATTTTTTTTTGAATCAAAACATACCTCAGAATTTCATTAAGTGGAATCAATTACACTTTTGTCTTGTAAAATCAAACTGTACAGACCCTCAGGGCCATCTTCCATCCAAACTAAATCTTCATCTATATTCAAAGCAAATTTTGCTAAAAAATCTGCAGCCTTATTTGCTTCCCTTCGTGTGTGGCTAACAGTCCATTGAGGTCTGTTGTTTAACATCCCCCGTATATCTTCTATTAACTGGCCTCCCCATTCCCAATTCTCATTTGTGCTATTAGTTGCTTTAACAATGCATAAAACATCACCTTCTAGCTTAGCTTCTCCCACCTGCAGGTCCTCACATAGCTTCATTGTTTTCCACAAAGCCACAGCTTCTGCTTGGCTTGCTGTCATGGCATTGGATTGTGGCATACAAGCAGCAAAGAGAATGTCCCCCTCATGATCTCGACAAACAATTCCAGCTCCCATCCTCTTACTATTATTCACAAAAGCAGCATCCCAATTAACTTTTACCTTCCCTTCTCTAGGCTTTTTCCATTTTTCCACTTCCCTTATTACAGAGTTCCCATTTTGGCTCTCAATACAGTTTGCTTCTTTGAATTCAGCTCTTGTTATTTCAGCTTGTTTGAAGATGTTTGCTGGACTGTTAAACAGAGATTCGAAGGTGAATCTGTTTCTCCTTAACCAGATATTCCTCAAAACAATAGCAGCCAGTTCCAAATCTTCCATGCATAGAGATTGCACCATTTTCTTCCAAACCATCCCAAAATCCCCCACTTCTGATGACCATTTCTGAACTAGACTGCTTCCTTCTGCCCAAACATCCACTGCTGCATCACAACTCCACAAAGCATGGCATATTGTTTCTTCATATCTGTTACAAATCAGACAGTTGGGATTTTCAATTACCTTTCTTCTATGAAGGTTCCTTTTGGTAGGCAAACAATTGTTTAAAGCCTTCCAAATGAACATCTTTGTGACCTCAGGTACTTTGAGTCTCCAAATTTCACTCCAGCCCTCCTCTTCATAAGAAACCATAGAGGATTCCCCTCTCAGCCTTTTCCTTCTTTGCATTTCAAAGTGATAAGCTGACTTCACACTGTAAATCCCATTCTTTGAGAGTGCCCAGATTTGCTTATCCTCCTTACCAGTTTTGCTGATTGGTAACCTGCAAATGGTCTCGGCCTCACCTGCATTAAACACTTCCATCACTATTTCCTTCTTCCACTCCCCCTTAATTTCATCAATGAGCTTTGCCACTTTATCACCCTCTGAGAAAACCTTGACTGGAGACTGAATTTTGTAGGATGAAAGTTGAGGGATCCATCTATCCCCCCAAAGATTTATACTCTTTCCATTGCCAACCCTCCACACTAGCCCCTCTTTCAAAAGATCCCTGGCTCCCCACAAGTTTCTCCAAATTAAAGAAGGATTTCTGCCCAGTTTTGCATCCAACACACCAGATGACTTAAAATACTTATCATGCAAGACCTTGGTTGTAATAGACTCAGGATTTGTCAAGACTCTCCAGCATTGTTTCGCTAGTAGAGCCTTGTTGAAGCTCTCAAGTTCCCTAAATCCAAGACCTCCACAATGCTTTGATGCTCCCATTTTATCCCATCCCATCCATTTGATCTTTTTTTCATTTCCTTTAAGCTCCACCAGAATCTTCCCATTTCTGCTGCTATTTCCTTGCAAAGCCTTTTCGGGAGTGCAAACACACTCATACAATAAGTAGGAATCGATTGAATCACAGCCTTTAAGAGAACTTCTTTCCCAGCAGGAGACAAAAATTGATTCTTCCAGTTGTGAATTCTTTGCCATACCCGATCTTTGATACCTCTAAAAGTATCATACTTAGATCTCCCAACCATTGCAGGCAATCCAAGATATTTCTCAAAGCTGTCCTGAACTCTAGCACCCGAGTCTGCTGTGATTCTCTCCCAGTCCCCTTTTCTACCATTTGAACTGAACATAATGGTGGTCTTCTGCTTATTAAGGCATTGCCCTGAGGCCCCTTCATAAAGCTGCAAAACACCCTTTATCCTCACCCATTCCTCCCAACATGCTCTACAAAAAATGATGCAATCGTCAGCAAAGAGGAGATGAGTAAGCTTTACTCCTCCTCTTGCCACTGCCACACCTCTAATCTTACCTGCCCTTTCTGCCTCATTGAGTAATCCACTTAACCCTTTAGCACACAATAAGAAGAGATATGGAGAGAGGGGACAGCCCTGCCTCAAGCCTCTCGTTGGAACTATTACTTCTCCAGGCTGTCCATTCAGTAACACAGAGTATGATACAGTCGTGATGCACCCCATGATCAAACTAATCCATCTCTTCCCAAATCCCATTTTCACCATTATTGCCTCAAGGTATTTCCACTCCACTCTATCATATGCTTTCGAAATATCTAGCTTCAAAGCCATTGCCCCCATCTTTCCCTTGAGTCTGGTTTTCATGGAATGTAATGCCTCATAAGCTGTTACTATATTGTCAGTGATCAATCTGCCTGGAATAAAGGCACTTTGATTCTGTGAGATCACCCCATCTAACACCTTCTTCAGCCTATTTGCCAAGGTTTTTGCAATGAGCTTGTACAAAACATTGCACAAGCTTATTGGCCTGAAGTCTCCCACCTTCACAGGCTCAGACAACTTTGGAATTAAGGCAATATAAGTGAAGTTCAGGGACTTATCCATTCTACCATCATTCAGGAAACTCAAAACAGCATCACTGACTTCTTTACCCACAGTCTTCCATAGATTCTGGTAAAAGCATGCACTATATCCATCTGGCCCCGGGGATTTGTGAGGGCCCATATCTCTCAATGCTGTCTCCACCACCTCCTTGCAGAACCTTTTCTCCAGCACCTCATTCATACAGCTTGTAACTTTTGTTTCAATAGGACTTATGCATTCCTCAATGGCCTCTCTCGAGGGGGTTTCAGATCTGTATACTTCACAAAAATGCCTCTTAAAGGCCTCTGCAATCTCATCTTCTTCAGATCTTAAGATAGCTTGAGCATCCACCACTGACAGCACTTTATTTCTCTTCTTTCTTTGATTGGCACAAGCATGGAAGAACTTAGTGTTCTTGTCTCCCAAATTGTACCAATTCATTTTTGCCCTCTGCCTCCACCTCAGATCCTCCTGCTCAAACAGTTTCCCTACCTCTTTTTTGAGCTTTTTTAATTCATCAACCACCTCAGGTTCCTTATCTTGCAGATCCTTTATCTGTCTTGTTAGCAGTTCAATCTTTCCTTCTCTTTCCTTGTCCCTCTTGCTGAATCCCTTTGATAGTTCACCACTACATCTTTGTAACAGATTCTGTACTTGCTCAATAGGTTCGAGAGTCATTTGCTTCCTTTCCCATACTTTCTTCACCACCATCTCACACTCCTCTTCCTTTAGCCAACTGGCTTCAAACTTGAACCAGAACTTTCTTTTCCTCTTCCTGTAATTTCCATTCCCTGCAGTCAGTAGCAAAGGTTTATGGTCTGAACTCCTAGCAACCAGACCTTCCACCTTTACCAGTTGGAACTTCCCTCTCCATTCATTGTTTGCTACAACTCTATCAAGTCTTTCCTTGGTAAAAGTGTGGTCCTCATGACCATTACTCCAAGTAAAACAATCTCCCACATAGCCCATATCAAACAGTTCATTTATTTCCAAGGCCTCTCTGAACATCCCCATCTGCCCCTCGGGTCTCAACTGCCCTCCCTTTTTTTCACTTTGGGTCAGAATCTCATTGAAATCCCCTGCAACACACCAGGCTTTTCCATCACTAGGTTTTAATCTAGTCAACAACTCCCAAGTGAACTTTCTCCTTGCTGTATCAGGGTGTCCATAGAAAGCCCGTGAAGATCCACTCAGCTATCTTACCTTCTTTAACACTAGCATTGATATGCCATTGAGAGAAATTAAGAATCTCCACACTTGTTTGATCATCCCAGAGTAGAGCCAAACCTCCTCTCCTACCCAACGAATCAACCACAAAGCAACCATCCATTCCCAGCTTTGATTTCAAATCTTCCACTCTTCTAGTCTTAACCATAGTCTCCATCAGAAAAATCACACCAGGCCTCTTTTCCTTAACCAATCGGCTAAGGTCTTGAACTGTCCGAGGGTTGCCAAGCCCTCAGCAGTTCCACACTAAGGTTTTCATTGATATTGGTGGGGCTGCAGAGCAGCCTCCACCATACAGTTTGAGTTCACATCTCCCCCTTCTGCAATTCCCCTTCTCAATCGTTTTTCTCTCCCCTCCAATTTCTCACCCTCATCCCAACTACAAGCAGCACTCCTTTTCAAAAAACTATTAGAAGTTAAGGACTCACCCTGAGCTTTCTGAACCCGAGCCCTCCTCTTCCAAGTGCTTATTTTACCCTTTTTTTTTTCTCATTTTCTTGCTGTGTATTTGTTACAATAGGCTCACTGTCAGCACCAGGTAAATATTCTTCCTCAGGATCTGTTTGCAGACTAACTAAGTTTTTTGATTTGACATTTTCTACAAGCAACACCACTGGTTCTTCAGCCCCTTTTGCTTTCTCAATCACCCCTGCCTCCTTCGAGTCACCCTCCATACTACTCTTCTCCTTCATCCAACCACCTCCACCTATCACCTCCTCTCCCTTTTCCCCCTGATCAGTGCTCGCAGAAAAACCTCCCATTCCTGAGGCTTTTGGCTGCCTTTCAGCACGATAACGACTAGCTGCTGAGGCTCTCATCCAAGCCCCAAACTGTCTTGGATCACCCTCTCTCTCAGAACCTTCCCCTTCTCCACCTAAACACCCTTGTTTTGAATGCAAAATACATCCACACCGAAAACAGATTTTAGGTAATTTTTCATATTTGAATGGGATCCAAATCTGTTTTCTCTCATAATTCACTGTTCTCCCTCGAGCTAATGGTTTTGTGAGCTCACATTCTACTTTCACCCTCAGGAATCTACCCCAGGCTACTTCATTTTCCTCTCCATCCACTTCTAACACCTTCCCGATGGATCTACCAATAGCTTCTCCCATTCTACAATTCATCCCTCCCAGAGGCAAATTATACATCTGGATCCAGAAGTTAGCCTTTGAGAAATCAAGAAGATGAGCCTGCGTACTTCCATCAAACGGTTTCAATGCAAACAGGTAATTATCGAACAACCATGGACAACCTGTAAGAACTCTGCTTCTATCACCACGGTTTACAAAAGTCACAATGAAGACATTAGTACCTATCTCAGTGAATTCCATACTCGTATTCACTCGCCAGATCTTTTCCATCGTCTTCCTCACTACATCTTTCCCGATAGTTCGATCAGCACAGATCCTTCCAACTAGACTTCGCTCCCCCTTTCTACGAAGATCCTCCATATCTCCCAAGTCCACTGCAATCAGCTTACTCTCATCTTCATTCAATCGTAACCGCTCCCATTCCACTTCAATTTCCTCCATCTTCAGCCTTCACTGCCACCGTTAGTGGCAAACTTCCCTCCCCTTACTCCCACAGGAATAATAGAGACTAACTAACTTCTCCTCTGTCGCCTACTGGAGGAGAGAGAGAGAAGACGAAGTGTATAGCTATATAATAGTATTAGTATAAAGTATTAGACTATTAGTAATATAGTATTATAGTATAGGCTATAGCTATATATTAGTAATATTAGTATAAGTATAATATTAATTGTATAAGTATAACTAATAAACTATAGTTTATAGTTAATAGTTGTAACTATACTAAATCACTATAATATGGTATAACTAAACTAATATAACTATTAGTATAACTATATAATAGTATTAGTATAAAGTATTAGACTATTAGTAATATAGTATAGGCTATAGGTTATAGCTATATATTAATAATATTAGTAATTTAGTATAAGTATAATTGTATAAGTATAACTATAGTCTATAGTCTATACTTACAACTATACTAAATCATTATAACTTATACTAATATATAATATAGTTATAATTTCTTATAAACTTATAACTTATAATAAATCACTATAATATAGTATAACTAAACTAATATAACAACTAATATAACCATTAGTATAACTATATAAAATATATAATAGTATTAATAGTCTATACTTAATTATAATATAGTATAATTATATATATAAATTAATTATATATAAAAAAGATATAAAAATTAATTATATTCGGTCCGGTCCGGTCTGAAAATCAGCCGGACCGTGGACCAGACCGAATTCATTCGGTCCAAAAAAAAAAAAGACCGGACCGGACTGGACCAAGTTTGATCCGGTCCGATTCGGTCCAAAATGATCGGTCCGGTCCGATTTTCTCGGTTCGGACCGGCCAATGATCAGCCCTACTCACAGCACACATATATAATAATATACATATGCATACATACTCTATTATTACAATACACACAGACACACACACACACACATATATATATATATATATATATATGTATATATAAATAATGATATATATAAATTTAAAATGTACAACTTTGTGTAGTTCTTCTTTAAAAATGGACTCTATCACGGAAGTGTAAAAAATTAATTTATTTTTCTAATTTTTTTAATTTTTTATGATGGGATCTATTTTTAACTAAAAACTTGTGCAAAGTCTTATATGTATTGGACTTGGTAGTATTACTCCGTGTATATATATAAAAAGATTTTAGAAAAATATATTCATAATTTTATATGATATATTATATATATATTTTACAATAACTTATTAAGTTAATACATATCATTTTATGAATTTATTTTTATAAAATTTTTTATATAAGGAAAGAATTTCTCTGTATAGATATAAAGATTCGAAGGAAAGAATAGTATGGGCCGTGGCAAAAGGTCCTCACACAGACGCAGTCTATATAAATATATATATATATATTAATGAAAAATGCGTAAACCATGGAATAATTAGAATTTTTACTATTTGAATTTTATTTATTTATTTATTTTAGATTAAAAAAGTATTTTTTAATGAATTTGTAAATTTATTTCTAAAAAATACAAAATAAAAAAAAAATTGCATTTTACATTTTCGACGGAAACTCTCGAGACCACCTGGCCCTAACAATTTCCTATATTAATAAAGACTGCGTCTGTGTCAGGACCTTATATATATATATATATATATATATATATTTGGTTTTCTCAGATAAAAAAATTCCAGGTCTGTTTCCAGGAAAGTATCAACAATCCAACAGACAGTTGGGGCCCTCGGTGTCAATTTATATGTTGTCATGGACTCATTGCCATTATTCGAGAGACCGGACGTCTTGGACTTGGAGTCGTCGAAAGGAGCACCAATTCCAAAAGCAGTGGGTGACATACTTGATACTTTTGCAGCACCCTTTTCTTCTTTTTTGACTCTGGGCTGAGTGGACCATGGAACCGTTGCAAATTCCAATTAATCTGGTGCCGCAAATACAGGCTGTTCAACTACTCTGCCTCCAACAGTAATCAAAACGAGCTTTCGAACTCTCTTCTTCACAGTTACAATCTCGGTTCATAAGCATAGACATACTCAAAGCCCCTGCATATATTGTCCTGTGAAAGAGCAGTATAATATGGCACAGAGAAAAGAGAACATTGTTCTTTTCCCTTTCATGATGCAAGGCCATATCATCCCTTTCCTGGCTTTAGCCCTCCACATAGAACAAAGAACGAACCACTCCATTACCTTTGTCAACACCCCTCTCAACATCAAGAAGCTCAGGTACTCTCTCCCTCCTGAATCCTCCATTAACCTTGTTGAGATCCCCTTCTCCAGCTCCGACCATGGTCTCCCACCCAATACCGAGAACACCGACGCCCTTCCCTACCACCTCGTCATTCGCCTCCTAGAAGCTTCTGTCTCTCTCGAACCAGCTTTCAAGAAACTCATCCAGAATCTCATTAAAGAGCAACAAGGCCGTCCCCCGCTTTGCATTATCGTCGATATTTTTCTTGGATGGGCTGCAAACGTTGCCAGAGAGCTAAACGTGTTCCAGGCAATCTTCAGCGGCGCAAGTGGGTGCGGCTTGGCCTACTACTATTCCCTTTGGATGAACCTTCCTCACAGGAAGGTCGATTCCGAAGAGTTTTCGTTGCCTGATTTTCCAGAAGCTTCAAGAGTTCATATTACACAGTTGCCAACAAATATACTTGAAGCTGATGGTGGAGATGCTTGGTCCGTCTTTCAGAAGAAGAATCTTTCTGGGTGGATGAAATCTGATGGGATATTGTTCAACACTGTGGAGCAATTTGACCATATTGGATTGTCCTACTTTAGGGACAAACTTGGCCGGCCTGCCTGGTCGATTGGACCGGTCCTGTTATCTGCGGAAAACCGATCACCTTTTGGGAAGGAAGGTGGCATTAGTCCGGAGCTTTGTATCGAATGGCTGAGTACAAAACCTCTGAATTCTGTTTTGTACGTGTCTTTTGGGTCGATGAATACGATCTCTGCAAAACAGATGATGCAGTTGGCTACGGGGTTGGAGGCTAGTGGCAAGAATTTCATCTGGGTTGTTAGGCCACCGGTTGGGTTTGACATAAACTCGGATTTCAATGCCAAAGAATGGTTGCCAGAAGGATTCGAAGAGAGGACCAAGAATTCAGGAAGGGGATTACTGGTGCCGAAATGGGCACCCCAGGAGGAAATTTTGAGCCACAAGTCTGTTTGTGCATTTTTGACCCATTGTGGGTGGAATTCAGTGCTCGAAGCTCTTAGTCACGGCGTGCCAATGATTGGATGGCCGATGGCAGCGGAGCAGTTTTTCAACGTCAAGTTGCTGCAGGAACAAGTAGGAGTTTGCGTGGAGTTAGCTAGGGGGAAGAGCTGTGAGGTTAGACATGAAGATATAGTTTTAAAAATTCAGTTGGTTATGAACGAGACACAGGAAGGGAATGAAATGAGAAGGAAAGCTTCTCAAGTGATGAAGATCATAAGGAATGCCATGAAAGATGAGGAAGGTTTCAGGGGGTCTTCCATCAAAGCAATGGACGACTTTTTCAGTGCTGCAGAGTCCAAGAGGCAGCAGACTGAGAGAGAAAATAATGTTGCCGCTTGATTCAAGCAGCACTAGTGCTATCTATATATCGCCATATTTAGCTAATTGCAGTTTGACTACGTTTCAGGTTCAAATATTTACCCCAGTGTGTGCAGATGTTCAATTCTGAGTAGATATCTGAAGCCTTTCACCAGCATAAATGATTATAATTAAAATTAGGAAGTCTTATTTCCAAATTTACATTTTTTGCATACTGCTTGATTGGCAATTGGGAAATTTGAAGCAGAACCTTTCTATTTTGAATATAATCTGTGTATCATCTTATTACTAAAACAATATTCAGAATGTAAAGTCCAGCAATGCTGTGATATTATACATCAGGGAGAATTAGGAGGACCTAGCTACTTCGACATCTACTGCTAGAGGCAAACCAGAGATTAAAGTCTCATTTGGTTACACAGTTAGACAAGATAAGATATTGTTATAATATAAATTTTTAATATTATATTTATTTAGAAATTTGAAAAAATTGAATTGTTTATCTATTTTGTATGAGAGTTTGAAAAAGTTGTAATAATGAGATAAGATAAGATGATTTGATTTGGTGTAACCAAATCAGCCAAAGGTAATAGGGATCTCTTCATAACTGGTGCTTAAGATGATACCTAGTAAAGAACATGTGAAAATGATGCTACATGACAATGACATTGTTGCAGCATGGGATAGAAAAACAGAGCAGCCTCCAAAGACAGAGCATGCCTCTTTGCTACAAGTTTTGAAGACAGAGACTCAAGGGGCAAAGACCACTTGTTGGGTGTGCTACGAGAGCTGAAAGATCTCTCTTCACTTGAGCTTGGTGACATGCAAATAACTTACAACCAACTATAACAAGATAATTGTGAAAAATCTCTTTTCACATGTGCCCATTAAGCAGGTTGTTAGTCGTCCCATTCGTACGGTAATATGGTCCAAACCAAGTCCGGGGTGGATGAAACTAAATGTTGATAGAAGTTGTAGGGGAAACCCGGGGACTTGTGGTGGTGGTGGAGTGATTAGAGATCATTTAGGGAATGTTAGAGCAGCTTTTTCGGACTATTTTGGGGTTGGTACGAACAATACTGCTGAACTAAGAGCATTGGCTAGGGGTGTTGAGGTCTGTAAGGAGCATGGGTTTTATCAGGTGGAAATTGAGTGTGATTCAGCTATTCTAGTGAACTGGTTGACCACAAGCGCATGTAATGTGTGGTATTTGTGGGACTATTGGGAAAAATTACTTGAAAACCTTGGAGGAATGAGATTTAAAGCTTGTCATATTTTTCACGAAGGCAACCAAGTTGCTGATTCACTTGCTCGCGATGGTGAGGCTGGTATTATTAAAATATATGGTGAAGGTGACAGATTACCAAAAGCTACTAGAGGAATGGTTAGACTAGATAAAATTGGCCTCCCTGCATTACGGCTTTAATCTCTGTTTCTGTTGGAGGGTCATGGTTGTTGGTCTTTACCTGGTGACTTTGTTTGTGGGTCGTTATTCTTTTATTGTGTGTGTTTTTTTTTGACAAATGGGATTCTTTTTTTATTGATCTATATATATATATATGTAATTTCCATGTGTCATATCTGTTACTATAGTATTCCTTCGTCATAAGTAAGGATTTCTTTGAATAAAATTAGAAGGAGGCCACTCTTGAACATATAAACCCGTCTCTTCTTTAAAAAAAAAAAAAAAACAAGATAATACTAGTTTTGTAGTATATAACTAATCCATAACCATTTTTCCTGAAAAGTGATAATTTTTTATTCTTTTAATAAAAAATGCCACTGGGACCAAAAAAATTATTGAAGTTTAGTGCGTCGATGAAATCCAGAACAGATTTACAAATCAAGAAAGAAGATGAAATAAAAATTCATGAGGACTCCCACTACATATTTGAAAAGGGTAGGTGAGAGTTTCTTTATCTTGAAAATCAGGAAATCAAACATTTCACAATCCATTTGTTTTCGCATATGAGATGAGATAATGTTAAAATTAAAAGTTGAATAAAATATTATAAATATATATTTTTTAATATATATTTTTTAATATATATTTTTAAAAATTTAAAAAAATTAAATTATTTATTTTATTTTATATATAAATTTAAAAAAATTATAATAATAAAATAATATGATATGAATTGAGAATAATTATGAAAAAAAAAGACCTAGTTGGAGTTTTTATCTTCTTACTGATTTAATTAACCACCAAAACCTATTCAAACAGACAAAAATCTTCGGTTTCATAGTCTCCAAGAAAACCAAAGTGCTTTTTTTCCTCAACTAGTTTGAAAAAGTCTACCTACAAGTCTGCTTACTGACATACTAGAAGTAAATACATTATTGATGTGAAAATTTATCACATCAAATTAACATAAAAAAGTGTATATATTTTAAAATTTTTATGAATATTTTGGATCCAACAACAAGTGGCATATTTATATATTGATTGGTAACTAACCGAACTCGTTGATTTTCTATCATTATCTTCGTCAAACTACTATACTCATGAACTTCAACTATCATCTTGTTCTCATCTTCAACATAAAAAAATATAATTCAATGCAATTAATGCTTTGTATTTTAATCTAATTTCCTTTAAAAAACAGTCATCAATTATGAGATGGGGAAGTGAATGATAAAATACAAACAACCCGGCCAATAAAATGATTTGTTTCAATGACTTTACCGTTCAAACAACCCACCATTTTGTACCCATATTTGAAAAAAAATAAAATAAAAGTCCCTGATTTTGAATTAATTAGTAGCCAATCCATGAACAACACCTTGAATTATTGCTTTCATGGCCGACTCGTCTCATTTGATTACGCAGTTCAGATGAGATGAGATAATATATTTTGTTAAAAGTTAAATAAAATATTATTATAATATAATTTTTATTTTAAAATTTTAAAAAAATTAAATTATTTATTATATTTTATACAAAAATTTAAAAAAATTATGATGATTATATAAGATAAGTTAATACGAGATACTTTAACCAAACCAACCATAAGGAATCAAATTTGAAGTTGGTGGAGTAGTACTAATACAGGCTGTCAAGCATATATTCGTTCTTCAATCCCCCAATCGTTGTTCAAGAAATCAGACATTTCCGACAGAGTACGTGGGACAACATATCTTGGATGATAAAATATAATGCAAAAGCGTATGTCTGCAGCAATGCCATATGATAAAACCCACTTGACTACAATAATACACGGAATATTTTGGAAATTGGAGTACCCATGTTGTTTCCAATCAATTATAGAGGAAAAGAATCTGTATAAAGCTCCTAATAGAATAACAATCTAATTGCATAATATTCTAAAATATTATATAGTTATATGTCTCAAAAGTTTAAATTAATAAAAATAAATAAATTTAATTATTTAGTTTATATTCTAGTTAGTATCTCCTCACACTTGCATCAATTTTTTTTTAATAGATATGACGTGTTAAACAACGAAGAGATGAATCGTAGAGTTAAGATTCGAATTTAAAACATATATATTAAAACCATATGTTAAATTTCCGATTATCTCAAAAATTTAAATTAGCGATAAATTTGAACAACTATATGTTTTTAAGTAGATCCTCCAAATATAAGGGAGTAGACCCTCCACGTTCAGCATGTTTGGCATTTAATTTATACTTCTTTATACAAATTCTTCTTATTAGACCACTATATATTTGAGAACTTATTTGGAAACTTGAGAATTGATATTTACAATCGTAAAGTGTACAAGCGTTATGCACTTTTTTAAAACATAGTGAGTAAATATATAATCCATATAAAAAAATTAAATTTTTAATGATGAATCTCATTTTTTTTTCAAAAGAAATGCACGGCGCATCCACAAACTGAACGTGGATGTCCAAAAACAAATTTTCACTGCAAGCTTAAGAAGAAATTAAGAGATGATGGGTCGGATATTCAAGAATAGAGAACAAATGATTAAGGAGTGCATTCTGCACTACTGATTTTAAAGAAGATAATCACTAGACAATACCTACTCCCTGCTCATGATTCAGAATTTACTAGCAACTTGCCCTTTTATAGGTAACAAGAGATTCAATAGGAGTTTGAACAGAAACTAAATTCGAATCAACAATCATATATTTTATTAACGTTATCGACAATTACAGAGTCCTAATTTCAGTAGTTGAATAAGAACATTGAGGGGAGGGGTGTTAAAAAAGAGTGATTATCTTTAGTAGCCGGTTCATAACAGCACACTGCACACCCCTCTAACATGGCAAAAATTGTGATCAGACTTGTTAGCACAGGTGATGTAACACCCCGTACCCATAGGGTAGAGATGTCACTAACATTTATAACATAATGCCTGGTAAAGAGATTCATATCTTGAATTACCTCATTTATTGAAAAGCATAAAAAACTGAAATAAACATAGTTGTTTCGAAAACTGAACGTAAGGTAAAAGAACATAAACCAATCCTTGTGAAAGACACAAGAGAAATCTAATTCTTGTGTGAATATCACTTAGTCCTTCCTAAGTCTTTATTCTAGACCTACTCCTTGCCATCCAACTCTACGTCATCATAAACTCCATCTGTGACAATTAGACATAGAAGAAAACAGAAAAACAAACAAAAATGAGTTGGATATTCAATAAATAGTACATCATACTGTAAAACATATTTCAGCCTAGCATAGACTTAATTTCTGAAGACTTTTCACACACACATTATCATGGATTAGCATGACATATTTATTTGTCATTAGCATGAGTGAAACACGCTTGAGTCCGTATTTCACTTAACTGAATAACATGGAATGAAACACGCTTGGGTCCGTGTTTCACTTAACTGGAGTGATTCACGCTTGAGTCCGTGATTCACTTAACTGAATAACATGGAGTAAAACACGCTTGAGTCTGTGTTTTACTTAACTGAATAACATGGAGTGAAACATGCTTGAGTCCGTGTTTTACTTAACTGAATAACATGGAGTGAAACACGCTTGGGTCCGTGTTTCACTTAACTGAATATCTTGGAGTGAAACATGCTTAGGTTCGTGTTTCACTTAACTTGTGGTTAACCACGCTTGAGTCCGTGGCACCGTCTTTAAAACTTCTTATCTTTCTTAATGCATGAGAATACATTAAGCTTCATGAACTTTCTTAACATGGCGTATTCTTGTTCTTGACATAACATAACATAATATATTCTTATACATAGCATAACATAACATAGGATTTTCTTGTATATGGCATAACATAACATGACATGACATAACATGATCTGAACATTTCATGACATTCCATGGCATACATGATCTAAGTACTACATGGACATGACATACATAATCTAAGTACTATATGGACATGACATACATGATCTAAGTACTACATGAACATGGCATACATCATCTGAGTATTACATGATCATGGCTTACATAATCTGGCTATTCTATTACATGGCATACTTGACTTAAATTACTGCATGAACATCTCATGGCTTCCATCTGATTTTAGTAACATTCAATTCATCAAACAACAAATTCATTCATTTAAGCATAATCTCATATTTCATCAAAGATCGTGAAAGGAATCTAACCTTGACTTATCTCTTAGTATAGTGTAGATAACCATCATAAGCACATCATATTTTCATACATAACAATAATATTCACAGTTTGCATGCATTTATATGATCATACTATTTACCTCTTAGCATTGCCTCTTGATTTCCAACTTGTAGTGCGTTACCTATACGAGGTACTAGACGTTACTAATTTCCTATAAGTGCGTGTCATAATACTCTATGTAATTAAACACGTATAATGGAACTTAGCTAAAATATTATGCTTCATAGCATACTTTAAAAATATACTTTAAAACCCTTAAATACTTTGTATAAAAATAAATCCATGACTTATATATTTATTCAAGTAGAAACTTTGGCCTACTTAACTATCAGCCTAGTTTAAACCCTAAGCCACATGAAATCAACTCACTTAACCCAATATTATAGTTTCTGAAATACATCAAGCCCACCAGGTTTAAAAACTAGTCAAGTTACAACTAAGCCCAGCCCCAAAAAACTCAGCCTAGTAGAAAGGGTATTTTGGAAAAATTGAAACAAAAGAAATAAAAAGGGAGAACAAGCTTATGGGAGGGAAGACCGTGCGATGCTCATCGAGGGGAATCAGCTCCGACGACGGCTCTGGGTGGTTGGGAGTTTCCAACGGCGCTACTGGGAGGTTTCCTATGATGGTGCAACCCCGAGAGAGAGAGAGAGAGAGAGAGAGAGAGAGAGTTTAAAAAGAGATGGAGTGGAAACTTAAATCATCGAGAGAGGGAAGGGGTGTGTGTGACGACAATGGCTTACTTGAGGGAGTGGGTGCGACGGGGCTAGGTTGGCTGGTAGTTTCTGGCGTCGTGGGTGGTGTTCCAACGTCCTAGGGTGGTCGGCGGTGGTTGGGCCGAGAATGAGGCTTATGTGGCAGTGAGCTCTTCTATAGGTATTTTTGTGTGTTACAACAGAGAGTTTTCATGGGATTTATAGACGATGGGGAGGGGAGTGGCGTGAGTCCTCAGTAGGTATCCTAGGGTTTGAAGTTGGCTACTCTTGGAGAAAATATTCCTACGAGGATACGGATTCTAAGAGGATTTTGAGGAGTCAAGTTTTTGCTTCAAATTAAACTATTCTATTATGGAAACTAATGGATAACTGTACAAAAGTTTTGGTTCGGAAAGAGTCACAATTTTTAATTTATTTGATAGCATATTTCCTAAAAATAAAAATAATAAAATATATAAAATACTAGTTTTTATGCCCTAAATTTGGACCTGGATGTTACAGGTGATCAGCCTGATTTGAGGTATATTATTGATGTGGAGCCCAATGGAAACTACTCAATTTAGTTACACTTTGCAGAAATTGATTCTTCAATAGCCGATGTAGGGCAAAGGGTATTTGAGTTTTGATTAATGGTGATGTAAATGGAAGAACAGACACTAACCTTACATCCTATAAAGAAACGTTTGTACATTTACCAAGGAGTCAAGGACAAAAACATGTTCCACAAATTACATTGTCACAAAACTAGACCCTATAGTTCGAAAACAACCATTGCTAAAAATTTCATTGCCACAACAAATTGAAAATGTAACATTATCACATTAAAAGCTTACAAAAACTCCGCAAATTACATTCTCACAAGGACAGCCCCTATAGTTTTACAAGTGGTAAATGAGCCTCACACCTCCTCATTGCCCGATAGTCTTGATTGTGTCATAGTACTATACTGGGTTCCAACAACAAAACCATCAACACTAGCCCCTAGTTGAGATAGCAGGAGCTAACTTGAATGAGATTCATCATCACAGATTTTTCTGCAAGTCAAGGATGTGACAACCAAACCAGCAAACAGGTCACTTTTTAGGGGAAAGAAAAGGTGGCCATGAATATCAGACAGTTATGGGCGATAAAGAGTAGTGCTTCAGATGATGAACGAGATTTTGAAAATGAGAATAATTGCTCAAATCATCAACATGCCTAGTGGGGCAGATCAAAGTCAGCTTTCCATGATCTTGTCAAAAGCATTTCCATAAATAATCACCAAATGTTAATCCATAAATACACGGGACACAAACTGCAGGAGTATAGGTCTCATCTATGGCCAATACTTGGGTTCAGATCTGTTGAAGTTGTAGAACACAGAGAACCAATTGGCGAATATATCTTTATTTTAGGGCACTTCCCCCAACTCCCTTGTGGGCTGATGCCAATTTGACAAATTCTTGCAAGAAATTTTGGAATCTGGTCATTTTTTCTGAGCAGCAAATTTGCATGAATTCAAAAAATTATATAAAAAGTTACTAAGAAACGAAAACGAAGTCAGATGTATTTGGTGGTGGGTTTTGTTTTTGAAAAACTTATACAGGTTTACATACGATACTTCCAGGGAGCTCTCCAATGATGTTCTATAATACAATTTTCTTTGAAATATGAAGAAATTTGTTAAAAAATGACCTATAATGAGTATTTTATTTCATCTTTATTTTTTATTTGACTAAAGTACTGATTCCGTTACATTAGAAAAAACTGTTCATCCAGGTAAAACATTTTTAATTCATTTCTCTCTTCAATTTTCCCATCTCTTTAAAATCTTTTAAGATGAATAAAAAATATTAAAAAGTAAAATATTTAAATGATAAGAAGAAAAAATAGATAAACTGATGTATGATATATTGTAAAAGTTAGTATGTAAAATAAAAAAAAGTGAATTTTGGTGATATATTTTAAAGAATAAGATGAAGAATCCATTGGGAGTGCTTTAACGGTTATCCGATTAGAAACGATTAGCCCGGTTTGGATTTAAAGATATCTCACTACAACTTATATTTAACACACAAATTTTATTATTATTCATAAACCATCTTAACTCATCTCATCTCTGAATCCAAACCGACCTAAATGTGGCTTGTTTGATGTAATGATTATCTCATATAATTATTACAATTTTTTCAAACTTCTATATAAAATATAATAAACAACTCAACTTTATGAAATTTCAGAATAAAAATAATATAATATTAAAATAATATTTTATTCAACTTTCAACAAAACATCTTATCTCATCTCATCTGAACTGCGTAACCAAATGAGGCCTTAAACTATATATAAATATTGATCAATTTATAATTATTCTAATAAACTATAGTGGGTTTGTGTAAAATTTTTATTATTTAAGTATAAGAGCCTTATGAAATTCTAATATTTTGATATCGATCTTTTCCAGTTTTGTAAATAGATTGAATCATATCAAGCAATTATTTTCCAATTTTGTTTTTCTGAAAAATAGACACAATGAACGTTGTAATACCAATCATTTTAAAATTCATTTAAAAAAAAAAAATTAGACACACTAAAACTATGCAATATACAAAATTTGCTTCTATTAGATGCTGTATTAATTTAGTATTTATATAAATGATATGTAAAACTAGACACATGATAAAAGTTGTAATACCAACATTTTTCTAAATCGATTTAAAAAAAAAAAAAAACTAGACAGAATAAAAGCTGTAATATATAGTGTTCGTATAAATGAAAGATGGCTGGTGAAATTCTAACATTTTTCTATTATTTGAATGTCACACTAATGTTTTGAATGCCATGCTACAACCATGAGGGGAGGGGTTTATTCCTTTCCCCCCCGCGAGGGGGGGAGGGGGTGGAAATGCCATCCGGCTTGCCGCCCAGGCCAATCTATTGAATCTAAAAAAATATTTTGGGTTCAAAAATATATTTTTGGATCTAAATTATAATATAATTTAAATTTATAAATACAAAAAGAATTTAAATTCATTAGAGTTATATTTTAGATTGTCTTGGTTTCTTAAACTAACCTTTATATAAGAGGCCAATGCAATACAATAATCATAGTTAAGTAATGTGAGACTTACCAAATTGCTTAAGTATGACTATTGTATTGCCTTGGCCTCCTAAAGTTTCATATTGTTTAAGTATGATTATTGTATTGTTTTGACCTCTTATATAAAGGTTGGCCTAGGATGTTAAGGATAAGGCTCTCTCTAGTCTCTTAGTAACAGATTCAGTTTGTTCGGATAAAGATCAAACAAGATAAAGCAAGCTACTCAGTCTCCAGGATCTTCACGGCTTGGTTATTTGATTTATGTAATCTGTTAGCTAGCTTATCTTCTCTAGTTTATCTCTTGTAACAAACATGTAAATTATCCTTATCTACTTGTAACAGCAACGTATATAAATATGATGAAATAAACTCTGTGGCTGGTAAGTTTTCCAGAACAGTTTTTCAATTCTTTCATGGTATCAGACGAAATCTAAAGCTTACGATTCTTCCGATTCTATGGTTGTTTCTTCCGCTGCCTTTCACCTTCCAGCACAAGTTATTTCCATCAAGCTTGATGAGACTAACTTCCTTGCCTGGAGTGCTCAATTACTTCCACTTTTTAGGAGCTATGGCTTGATGGGGATTGTTGATGGTTCCGATCCCTGCCCTCCTCAATTTTCCAGCGATGAACTCAAGGCTGAGGGTGTCCTTAATTCTGCTTATGTGGTTTGGCAGTACAAGGATCAAACAGTACTTGGCTGGATAGTGTCATCTTTATCTCCTTCTATTGTTTCTACTATTTATAGTCTGGAAACATCTTGGCTTGCTTGGCAGGCCCTTGGCTCTCGGTTTGCTGCACCTTCAACTTCTCGCATTTCTCTCATCAAGAGAAAATTATAGTCCCTACAGCAAGGTTCTATGTCTTGCCAGAATTTTCTGGATGAAGTCAAGGCTCTCGCCGATGAATTATCGACTGTTGGCAAACCAGTTGAAGATTCAGATTTAATTCTCTCTATTCTTAACGGACTCAATTCATCATTCCACTCCTTTGTCACAACCTACATGCTGCTTGCTAAGGAGAAATCCATGCCTTTTTCTGATTTTCATGCAGAAATATTAAATTACGATCTCATGCAAAAGTTTCACAACCAATCTATTCAACCAGAAAGTGGGTCTTACGCTCTCTATTCCAATAAACCTGGTGCTAAGTCAGGTTCTCGCAACAATAATAGGTCCCAGTTTACAGGATCTTCCAAGACAAATGGCCACATTCCTGCTTCTTCTCAGTTTCGGCAACCACTACCTCATCTGTCTTATTCGATAACTGCATCTTCACCATCGGAATCTCGCTCTCGATCTCCTTGTCAGATCTACAAGAGGGAAAATCATCAAGCTCTTGACTGTTTTAACCGTATGAATTATGCATATCAAGGACGCCACCCTCCTACAGAATTAGCAGCCATGGTTGCTGAAACAAACACTATGTAACAGCCGCTAGAAATTCAATGATGGAATTTATATTGTCTTTAAGAACCATAGTAAATCCTATATGGTTGGAATCCAACTAAGAACCCATAAGCGTGTTAGAAACCAAAAATCCTATATGGTTTTATCCAAAACCTTATTGAATCAGTTTCTAGCATCGTGTTTAATCGTTTAATTAAATTATTTTCATATGCTATTAATCTTTTAAATTTGTGTTAGAACATCATTATCCAACTTAGTTAACCTTGGATATTTCATTGGGCCAATAGAAATCAGATTTGGGCTTGATAGCAACCCAAATCCTCTTAAAACCCATGAATTTAGGCCCTTTCGGTTTAAGCCCATTAAGGCCCACGAAATTAGCCACCTTAGCAATGATTTTGTCTAAAATATTTCACCCTCCACTTGCCTTATCAGATTTATTCAAGAGCACTTAAAATGTTCTTGAAGTGGATGACTAAGTGGACACCCCACTCTTTCAATTATAGACTCAAAAATAATATCTTGTATATTTTATTGGAAGAAAAGGTCAATACTCAAGCTCCATTTCAGATCTATCATCTTCCAAAACTTGTATAAATAGCCCTCCAGCCCCTTCCAACGAAAATCATCATTCCTTTACACTTTGCTTTGTTAGAATACAAAAAAATACTCTCGGGCAGTTTTTATGAACTCTTTTGCACGCCTTATTTGAAGCTCTTGTAAGTATTTTCTCATAAAATTTCCTTCATGAAAGTTGTTTATTTTTGAGTCTAGTTTACGTAGATATCTTATTTGTTCTATTTGAAGATCATTTGGTCAGTCAAAAGTTGTTTAAAACCCAGAAAGGTCATTCTGGGCGATAACCAGAGAGTATGTTATATTTTGGAGTTTTTGACAAAGTTAATGGATTGATCTTGGTCCGAAATTATTATGGAGTATTGTTAACATAGGTATATGATTATGGGTTGAGGATTTGTTGCATGATTAAAAGTTTTGGTGAAAGATTTTCTTAGATTTAGAAACTTCGAATCTGGAAGAGGAAAAACAGTTTCAGTTTTGAGAAAGTTTAAATCTTTTATAGTCTAATCTTATTGCAATGGCTTTGATATTTTTATTTGAGGATCCTAAGCTTCTTATGTACATGATATAATGTTGCTTTGAAGATATTTGATATTATTTTCAAAGATATGAAATTTTTTATGCAAGGAGATATTCGAATGGGCCAAGTGATGATGTTCTTGGCTAAATTAATGTTTTGGTTGATTTTTAACCATGTGATCTTGAGTTTAAAGCTTAGATCTGTTTTAGGACACCTTTTTAAACCATGTGATGTTTTGGTTTGAAGATCACATCTTTATAAGTCATGGATCAAGAGGTTGATCAAAACAAGTTAGAAACAAAAATCAAGGAAAATGGCCTATATAAGTTTCGGTTTTTATAGAATTTTAATAGTTGTGTTTAGTTTTAAATTCTTCTGAATTCATATTTAAGTTCAGAATAAAATCTACATGAGATATATAAATTTTGGTGATTTTTGGAGTTAGGATACAAATCCTTAAGTTAGGGATATAATAGTCTTTTTCCACATGTAGAGGGTGAATTAATAATTTTACTCTTAAATTGATATTTTTCTATATTTCTAATTGTTAGTGACTAAGTTATAACTTTTAAAAATCACTACTTTCAGTCTCTCGTGATCGCACTTGAGTTTTGCCTAGAAACGCGAAGACAAAGGTAAGTTAGCTTTTAACTTACTAGCAGTTTACTATGTATGGGTGATAAGTAAATGAACTACAGTATATGTATGTATGTTATTATATGTGCTATGCCAAGTCATTACATGTTTATATGTTACATATAATTTATTCTGTCATGAATTATTCATCTGCTACACAAGATATTCTGTCACGTATTGCTAAACATTGCAAGTAGTATGGATACATACAATCTAAGGAGATTCTGTCTAAGGAGATTGGAAATTCCTAAGTGTGTCCATCGTGACCCTCCAATCTTTCCTGGGAATCTAGAAGTTCTGTCTAGGAAAGATTGATCTTTCCTGGGAACTTACTTAGTGAGTACTATTCATTTCTACGATAAAAATTCATCAAGATATTATCAGAAAAATATGAAATGTCATGTATGTCATGTAATGTATATTCACTGTTGCAAGCATGTTATGTTAAAAATGTAATGTTGTGTTACATCAGGGCTTTTGTCCTTTCATATTCAAGTCACATTCTGTTTCTAATACAGTTTATGGATTTCAAGAACAATCATGTTAAGTTATTCATGTCAATCACGATCGTAAGTTATTCATGTCAATCACGATCCTAAATACTAGGATGAGAAAATATCCTAATAAAACTCATTTGTTCACGCTGGAGTGTCTAAATAGGTGTGAAATTCCCTGGGTTGACGAAATATAGTCAACAGGTTGCGAATGGGACCTAACTAGTTGGTCACCGGAGCGCACCAGGCACTAACGCCGATGGAGCCACATTTTATTTTAATAAGTCATGGGGCCACAACAACTGTGGAGCATGAAGTATGGGGTCACAGCAATTGTGGCACATACACTACGTGAGACACAGCAATTGTGACACGTAGAATACATAGGGCCACAACAATTGTGGAGTATGTATTAACGCACTCACAGCTGGTGTAGATACCTGTGTTGTGATGCGGTAATCGGCAGGGACACATGGCTCTAGGGGACCCATGTAGCACCCACATGTTACGTTAATCAAGTTAAATGAAAAAGAATTCAAACTCATGTTATGCTCAAGCTCATGTTCATGTTATGTTTCAAGTTTATGTCAAGTTAAGTCAAGTAAGATCAAATCCATGACAATGTTATGTTTCAAGTTCATGTCACGTTAAGTCAAGTCAGATCAAGTCTATGACAAGTAAGTCAAGTTCAGTTCATTCATGTTCATGTTATGTTTCAAGTTTAAGTTATGCCATATGCTATGATTACTTACGATTTTGATTATGTACTTATGCTTTTACTGTCATGCATGCATTATTAACCTGTGTGTATGTTTTATGTTAACTTGCTGAGATTTGTAATCAAATCTCACTATGGTAGTCCCAACTACCATTCCCCCCGAATGGTAGATTTTGTTAAAGGATCTAAAGAAGAACTGGGAAACAGCCAACTGGACACGGTCGATTAAGCGACAGTGCGGCTTCAAGGTTAATATAGTAGTTAACTTAAAATTACTATATGTACTATGAAGTTACATCTTCAGTACTCATTTGATCACAATCATTTTGGACTAGTATTGTGATCTCTGATGTTTAGTATGCCTTTATGTATGAAGTATATTTTAAGCATTTTGGGATATTTGAATTTGGTGCATAGTATTGCTAAAAAAAAAAAAAATTATCCGCTGCGAATATTGCATAATGCTAGATGTATGTTAAGAACATTGCATCTTATATGTCATGAACGGAGATACGTAACCTTGTGTTGCATGTCTCGACGCTTCAAAGGTCCGTTCAATCCCAAGCGGAATTTGGGGGCGTCACAGGTGGTATCAGAGCAATACGTCTCTGGGTTATAAATCCACATGTCCTTAGGAAATGCACCAAATATTAGGCTTGATATTTTAGTCTTCATTAGGCTTGAATTTCTATTAGTATGAGAGGTAGTACATGATTGTAATACATGTACTCGTGTGTTTTAGGAATCAACACATGAATCACGGTAGAATACCTCAGAACCCTGAGGGAGACAACAATCAAGAGAATCAGAATTTACCGATGGATGGAGGATTAGCTGAAGCTGTACGTATGCTGACTGACGTACTTAGAAATCAGCAACAGCAGCAACAGCAGCAAACGCTGATACCCAGACCCGAAGTTATGGGTTGTCTGTATGAGAAGTTTTTACTTTACCGTTACCCGAATTTTTTTGGTAATGAAGGGCCACTGAGAGCTGAGAAATGGATTATGGATCTTGAGAGGACCTACGAGATCTGTGGATGTACTGAAGACCAGAAGGTTCTTTATGCTGGATACCTATTTCAAGGAGAAGCTGGAATATGGTGGGATACACGTAGGCAGCTTCTAATTAGAGAACTAGGAAGTCTCGCTACACTATCATGGGAGAGATTTAAGGAAGAGTTTGATAATAGATTTTTTCCGGATTCAGTCAAACAGTTGAAAGCGCAGGAATTTGCAACTTTAACTCAAGGCAATTTGACTGTAGAAGAGTACGCTGCTAAGTTTATGGCGTTAGGAAGGTTTGCACCACACTTGATTTCTACTCAAAGGATGCAGGCGCAGAAGTTTCAAGCAGGACTTCAGCCAAGAATCCGTAGTCAAGTAGCTTGCCTAAGGATAGAGAATTTCCAAGAGTTGGTAAATGTGGCCGCAATAGCAGAGGCTGAGCAGAGAGGTCTGGCAATCCACATCAATTCTGAACGAAAGAGGACTATACCATTTGCTGCAAGTGGTAGTGCCGAGAAGAAGAGGTCTTTTTTCAGCCCAGTGAAAGGCAAGGGAATAGTGACAGGAGGACAAATGCCATCTGCTTATCCGTTATGCCCTAAGTGTGGAAAGCGTCATAGCGGAGAATGTCGTCTCGGTTTTGGAGTTTGTTATCGATGCGGGAAACCTGGACATTTGATCAGAAACTGTCCCAATGCTGTACAAAGTAGTGGAGCTAGTGATCACAAACCAAGGCCCCACATCCCAGCGCGCGTGTATGCTGTAACCCCAGGTCATATCGACGCTGACGCAACAGAGGCTGAGGAAGCTGGCGTCATCACTGGTATTTTCCTTTAAGAATTTATGTTTTATTATTAACTCGAGTATTATAATTTCTGTTATTAATTGTATCGTATTATATTTTTTTTTTTCCTTTTGAATAGGAAACGTTAATTTATTAAGGTTCACGGCTTGTGCGCTTTTCGATTCGGGCGCATCACAATCTTTTGTGTCTACGGCATTTGCACGGTTATGTAGTTTACAAACTGAGCTATTACCTAGACCGGTTGTAGTGTTAATTCCTGACGGGAATACAGTAGCTTGTACCCGTTTAGTTAAAGATTGTCCTGTAGAGTTGAAAGGAAGGACGTTGAAGGCCGACTTATTAGTATTCAGTCAAATGGAGTTTGACCTAATTTTGGGGATGGACTGGCTTTTCAAGCACTACGCTAAGATAGATTGTAGGAAACGAAAAGTCGTGTTTGAACCCCCAAATGAAAACATGATGAGTTACTCAGGTGCATCAGTTAAAGCCTCTCCGCTTGTGATTTCGGCTTTACAAGCCAGGAAATATATCAAGGATGGAGCCTCAGCTTTTCTATTGATGACTGTAGAGAAAACTGTCGAGAATATAGGAATCCAAGGGATATCCGTAATTGAAGACTTTCCTGAAGTTTTTCCCGATGAAATACACGGTTTACCACCAGATAGAGAAGTAGAATTCAAGATAGAGTTGGAACCCGCAACAGCTCCGACTCACAAGGCGCCGTATCGTATGGCCCCTACCGAATTAAAGGAGCTTAAGATGCAGTTGGAGGAACTTTTGGAAAAAGGTTTTATTCGCCCCAGTTCTTCGCCATGGGGAGCACCTGTGCTATTCGTGAAGAAGAAAGATGGATCTATGAGGATGTGCATAGATTATAGAGAGTTGAATAAGGTGACGATTAAGAATAAGTATCCGTTACCCAGAATCGATGATTTGTTGGATCAACTACAAGGATCAACAGTGTTTTCAAAGATCGACCTGAGATCCGGATACCATCAGCTGAAAGTCAAGGAACAAGATGTGCCGAAAACTGCCTTTAGGACAAGGTACGGCCATTTCGAGTTTTTGGTGATGCCTTTTGGGTTAACCAATGCTCCAGCCGCATTCATGGACATGATGAACAAAATATTCAGGCCCTATCTGGATAGTTTTGTGGTCGTATTCATTGATGACATCCAAATTTACTCGAAGAACAAGGAGGAACATAGAAATCATCTAAGTATGGTTTTGACTATACTTAAGGATCAGAAGTTTTATGCCAAACTTAGTAAGTGCGAGTTCTGGCTAGAAAAAGTGAAGTTTTTAGGTCACGTGATCTCTAGTGGAGGAGTAGCAGTGGACCCAAGCAAGATTGAAGCTGTAACAAACTGGCAGAGACCGACTAGTGTGCATGAAATTCGAAGCTTCTTAGGACTGGCTGGTTACTATAGGAGGTTTGTGGAAGGATTCTCCAGTTTGTCTGGACCACTCACTGCCTTGACTAAGAAGAATGTGAAGTTCGTTTGGAGCGATAAGTGCGAAATAAGTTTTCTTGAGTTAAAGAAAAGACTTACGACTGCACCGGTACTTGTACTGCCAGAGCCTCTTAAACCTTTTGTAGTGTTTAGCGACGCATCTAAAGCAGGACTTGGATGTGTGCTAATGTAAGAGGGTAAAGTAATTTCTTACGCTTCACGTCAACTGAAGAATCATGAACAGAATTATCCTACTCATGATTTGGAGTTAGCTGCAGTAGTTTTTGCTCTTAAAATTTGGAGACACTACTTGTACGGCGAGAAGTGTGAAGTTTTCACGGATCACAAAAGCCTCAAGTATCTATTTGAGCAAAAGAAGCTTAACATGAGGCAGAGGAGATGGTTGGAATTAATCAGTGACTATCAGTGCGACATCAAGTACCATCCTGGAAAGGCCAACGTAGTAGCTGATGCTTTAAGTCGCATCAGCTACTACGTTGCGGTTCTGTAACTCTTTATCCTTTCGATCAAGGATCTGTATTGGCTTCTCCTCATAGGTCAAGTTGGACTGTAAAGGTACACTATCGGGATCCACCACTGCTGGTATCTGATTCCCAAAACTCTTCTTCAAAGAGGATACGTGAAATACATTATGGATTCCATGGAACTCATTTGGCAACTCCAGACGATACGCAACTGCTCCCACTTTCTCTACTATTTCATAGGGTCCAACGTATCTTGGACTTAATTTTCCTTTTATTCCGAAACGACTTACTCCTCTCATTGGAGATACCTTCACATAGACCCATTCACCAACTTCAAAACTTATACTCCTCCTTCGGTTGTCAGCATAGCTCTTCTGTCGATCTTGTGCTGTTTTCATCATTTCTTTAATTAGGTGGACTTGGTCCTTTATCTCTTGTAAGACTTCTGGTCCAATCACTTTACTTTCTCCTACTTCGTCCCAATATAATGGCGATCTACACTTTCTACCATACAAGGCTTCATATGGTGCCATTTGAATGGTGGCTTGGAAACTATTGTTGTAAGCAAACTCTACTAGAGGTAGTTGTTTCTCCCAATTTCCTTCATGACCTAAAACACAGGCTCTTAGCATATCTTCCAGAGTTTGAATCATCCTTTCTGTTTGCCCGTCTGTTTGTGGATGGTACGCACTACTGAACTTCAAATGAGAACCCATCGAATCTTGTAAGCTTTGCCATAATCGTGACGTAAAACGAGAGTCTCTATCTGACACAATCGTCTTCGGCACTCCATGCAATCTGACAATCTCTGATATGTAAATTCTCGTCAATCTTTCTAGAGAATCCGTATTCTTGATGGGTATGAAATGAGCACTTTTCGTCAAGCGATCAACTATCACCCAGATAGTATTATTTCCGGTTGAGCTCTTAGGAAAACCCACTACAAAATCCATCGAAATATCCTCCCATTTCCATTCCGGAATTGGTAGTGACTGCAGTTCACCTGCTGGCTTTTGGTGTTCTGCTTTAACTAATCTGCAGACATAACACTTGTTCACAAACTCAGCTACGTCCTTCTTCATTCCTTCCCACCAGAAATGTTGCTTCAAATCTTGATACATCTTTGTACTACCGGGATGAGCAGTGTACGATGTGTTATGAGCTTCCTTCAGCACCTTTTCCTTTAACTCTTGGTTTGCTGGGATGATCCTTCGATTCTTATAATACAAAGTCTCATCCTCTTTGAGACTAAAGTCCATTGGTCCTTTTGACTTCTCGATTTTCCTAACGACTTCTGCAAGTTTACTGTCTTTCTTTTGTTGGTCTTTCAGATCTTCCCAATCCAATGGAATGAACTCTTGGATTGCGGTTAGCACAATTTCTTGACTACGATTCCCAATTAGCAATTTCCTCATACTGGATAAGAGGGAATTCACTTCTGACGATGGAACAGATGAAATTTCAGATCTACTCTTGCGACTTAAAGCATCAGCTACTACGTTGGCCTTTCCAGGATGGTACTTGATGTCGCACTGATAGTCGCTGATTAATTCCAACCATCTCCTCTGCCTCATGTTAAGCTTCTTTTGCTCAAATAGATACTTGAGGCTTTTGTGATCCGTGAAAACTTCACACTTCTCGCCGTACAAGTAGTGTCTCCAAATTTTAAGAGCAAAAACTACTGCAGCTAACTCCAAATCATGAGTAGGATAATTCTGTTCATGATTCTTCAGTTGACGTGAAGCGTAAGAAATTACTTTACCCTCTTGCATTAGCACACATCCAAGTCCTGCTTTAGATGCGTCGCTAAACACTACAAAAGGTTTAAGAGGCTTTGGTAGTACAAGTACCGGTGCAGTCGTAAGTCTTTTCTTTAACTCAAGAAAACTTATTTCGCACTTATTGCTCCAAACGAACTTCACATTCTTCTTAGTCAAGGCAGTGAGTGGTCCAGACAAACTGGAGAATTCTTCCACAAACCTTCTATAGTAACCAGCCAGTCCTAAGAAGCTTCGAATCTCATGCACACTAGTCGGTCTCTGCCAGTTTGTTACAGCTTCAATCTTGCTTGGGTCCACTGCTACTCCTCCACTAGAGATCACGTGACCTAAAAACTTCACTTCTTCTAGCCAGAACTCGCACTTACTAAGTTTGGCATAAAGCTTCTGATCCTTAAGTATAGTCAAAGCCATACTTAGATGATTTCTATGTTCCTCCTTGTTCTTCGAGTAAATTAGGATGTCATCAATGAATACGACCACAAAACTATCCAGATAGGGCCTGAATATTTTGTTCATCATGTCCATGAATGCGGCTGGAGCATTGGTTAACCCAAAAGGCATCACCAAAAACTTGAAATGGCCGTACCTTGTCCTAAAGGCAGTTTTCGACACATCTTGTTCCTTGACTTTCAGCTGATGATATCCGGATCTCAGGTCGATCTTTGAAAACACTGTTGATCCTTGTAGTTGATCCAACAAATCATCGATTCTGGGTAACGGATACTTATTCTTAATCGTCACCTTATTCAACTCTCTATAATCTATGCACATCCTCATAGATCCATCTTTCTTCTTCACGAATAGCACAGGTGCTTCCCATGGCGAAGAACTGGGGCGAATAAAACCTTTTTCCAAAAGTTCCTCCAACTGCATCTTAAGCTCCTTTAATTCGGTAGGGGCCATACGATACGGCACCTTGTGAGTCGGAGTTGTTGCGGGTTCCAACTCTATCTTGAATTCTACTTCTCTATCTGGTGGTAAACCGTGTATTTCATCGGGAAAAATTTCAGGAAAGTCTTCAATTATGGATATCCCTTGGATTCCTATATTCTCGATAGTCTTCTCTACAGTCATCAATAGAAAAGCTGAGGCTCCATCCTTGATATATTTCCTGGCTTGTAAAGCCGAAATCACAAGCGGAGAGGCTTTAACTGATGCACCTGAGTAACTCATCATGTTTTCATTTGGGGGTTCAAACACGACTTTTCGTTTCCTACAATCTATCTTAGCGTAGTGCTTGAAAAGCCTGTCCATCCCCAAAATTAGGTCAAACTCCATTTGACTGAATACTAATAAGTCGGCCTTCAACGTCCTTCCTTCCAACTCTACAGGACAATCTTTAACTAAACGAGTACAAGCTACTGTATTCCCGTCAAGAATTAACACTACAACCGGTCTAGGTAATAGCTCAGTTTGTAAACTACATAACCGTGCAAATGCCGGAGACACAAAAGATTGTGATGCGCCCGAATCGAAAAGCGCACAAGCCGTGAACCTTAATAAATTAACGTTTCCTATTCAAAAGGAAAAAAAATAAAAATATAATGCGATACAATTAATAACAGAAATTATAATACTCGAGTTAATAATAAAACATAAATTCTTAAATGAAAATACCAGTGATGACGCCAGCTTCCTCAGCCTCTGTTGCGTCAGCGTCGATATCACCTGGGGTTACAGCATACACGCGCGCTGGGATGTGGGGCCTTGGTTTGTGATCACTAGCTCCACTACTTTGTGCAGCATTGGGACAGTTTCTGATCAAATGTCCAGGTTTCCCGCATCGATAACAAACTCCAAAACCGAGGCGACATTCTCCGCTATGACGCTTTCCACACTTAGGGCATAACGGATAAGCAGATGGCATTTGTCCTCCTGTCACTATTCCCTTGCCTTTCACTGGGCTGAAAAAAGACCTCTTCTTCTCGGTACTACCACTTGCAGCAAATGGTATAGTCCTCTTTCGTTCAGAATTGATGTGGATTGCCAGACCTCTCTGCTCAGCCTCTGCTATTGCGGTCACATTTACCAACTCTTGGAAATTCTCTATCCTTAGGCAAGCTACTTGACTACGGATTCTTGGCTGAAGTCCTGCTTAAAACTTCTGCGCCTGCATCCTTTGAGTAGAAATCAAGTGTGGTGCAAACCTTCCTAACGCCATAAACTTAGCAGCATACTCTTCTACAGTCAAATTGCCTTGAGTTAAAGTTGCAAACTCCTGCGCTTTCAACTGTTTGACTGAATCCGGAAAAAATCTATTATCAAACTCTTCCTTAAATCTCTCCCATGATAGTGTAGCGAGACTTCCTAGTTCTCTAATTAGAAGCTGCCTACGTGTATCCCACTATATTCCAGCTTCTCCTTGAAATAGGTATCCAGCATAAAGAACCTTCTGGTCTTCAGTACATCCACAGATCTCGTAGGTCCTCTCAAGATCCATAATCCATTTCTCAGCTCTCAGTGGCCCTTCATTACCAAAAAAATTCGGGTAACGGTAAAGTAAAAACTTCTCATACAGACAACCCCTAACTTCGGGTCTGGGTATCAGCGCTTGCTGCTGTTGCTGATTTCTAAGTACGTCAGTCAGCATACGTACAGCTTCAGCTAATCCTCCATCCATCGGTAAATTCTGATTCTCTTGATTGTTGTCTCCCTCAGGGTTCTGAGGTATTCTACCGTGATTCATGTGTTGATTCCTAAAACACACGAGTACATGTATTACAATCATGTACTACCTCTCATACTAATAGAAATTCAAGCCTAATGAAGACTAAAATGTCAAGCCTAATATTTGGTGCATTTCCTAAGGACATGTGGATTTATAACCCAGAGACGTATTGCTCTGATACCACCTGTGACGCCCCCAAATTCCGCTTGGGATTGAACGGACCTTTGAAGCGTCGAGACATGCAACACAAGGTTACGTATCTCCGTTCATGACATATAAGATGCAATGTTCTTAACATACATCTAGCATTATGCAATATTCGCAGCGGATAATTTTTTTCTTTAGCAATACTATGCACCAAATTCAAATATCCCAAAATGCTTAAAATATACTTCATACATAAAGGCATACTAAACATTAGAGATTACAATACTAGTCCAAAATGATTGTGATCAAATGAGTACTGAAGATGTAACTTCATAGTACATATAGTAATTTTAAGTTAACTACTATATTAACCTTGAAGCCACACTGTCGCTTAATCGACCGTGTCCAGTTGGCTGTTTCCCAGTTCTTCTTTAGATCCTTTAACAAAATCTACCATTCGGGGGGAATGGTAGTTGGGACTACCATAGTGAGATTTGATTACAAATCTCAGCAAGTTAACATAAAACATACACACAGGTTAATAATGCATGCATGACAGTAAAAGCATAAGTACATAATCAAAATCGTAAGTAATCATAGCATATGGCATAACTTAAACTTGAAACATAACATGAACATGAATGAACTGAACTTGACTTATTTGTCATAGACTTGATCTGACTTGACTTAACGTGATATGAACTTGAAACATAACATTGTCATGGATTTGATCTTACTTGACTTAACTTGACATAAACTTGAAACATAACATGAACATGAGCTTGAGCATAACATGAGTTTGAATTCTTTTTCATTTAACTTGATTAACGTAACATGTGGGTGCTACATGGGTCCCCTAGAGCCATGTGTCCCTGCCGATTACCGCATCACAACACAGGTATCTACACCAGCTGTGAGTGCGTTAATACATACTCCACAATTGTTGTGGCCCCATTTATTCTACGTGTCACAATTGCTGTGTCTCACGTAGTGTATGTGCCACAATTGCTGTGACCCAATACTTCATGCTCCACAGTTGTTGTGGCCCCATGACTTATTAAAATAAAATGTGGCTCCATCGGCGTTAGTGCCTGGTGCGCTCCGGTGACCAGCTAGTTAGGTCCCATTCGCAACCTGTTGACTATACTTCGTCAACCCAGGGAATTTCACACCTATTTAGACACTCCAGCGTGAACAAAGGAGTTTTACTAGGATATTTTCTCATCCTAGTACTTAGGATCATGATTGACATGAATAACTTAACATGATTGTTCTTGAAATATATAAACTGTATTAGAAACAGAATGTGACTTGAATATGAAAGGACAAAAGCCCTGATGTAACACAATATTACATTTTTAACATAACATGCTTGCAACAGTGAATATACATTACATGACATACATGACATTCCATTTTTTTCTGATAATATCTTGATGAATTTTTATCGTAGAAATGAATAGTACTCACTAAGTAAGTTCCCAGGAAAGATCAATCTTTCCTAGACAGAACTTCTAGATTCCCAGGAAAGATTGGAGGGTCACGATGGACACACTTAGGAATTTCCAATCTCCTTAGACAGAATCTCCTTAGATTGTATGTATCCATACTACTTGCAATGTTTAGCAATACGTGACAGAATATCTTGTGTAGCAGATGAATAATTCATGACAGAATAAATTATATGTAACATATAAACATGTAATGAATTGACATAGCACATATAATAACATACATACATATACTGTAGTTCATTTACTTATCACCCATACATAGTAAACTGCTAGTAAGTTAAAAGCTAACTTACCTCTGTCTTCGCGTTTCTAGGCAAAACTCAAGTGCGATCACGAGAGACTGAAAGTAGTGATTTTTAAAAGTTATAACTTAGTCACTAACAATTAGAAATATAGAAAAATATCAATTTAAGAGTAAAATTATTAATTCACCCTCTACATGTGGAAAAAGACCATTATATCCCTAACTTAAGGATTTTTTATCCTAACTCCAAAAATTACCAAAATTTATATATCTCATGTAGATTTTATTCTGAACTTAAATATGAATTCAGAAAAATTTAAAACTAAACACAACTATTAAAATTCTATAAAAACCGAAACTTATATAGGTCATTTCCCTTGATTTTTGTTTCTAACTTGTTTTGATCAACCTCTTGATCCATGACTTATAAAGATGTGATCTTCAAACCAAAACATCACATGGTTTAAAAAGGTGTCCTAAAACAGATCTAAGCTTTAAACTCAAGATCACATGGTTAAAAATCAACCAAAACATTAATTTAGCCAAGAACATCATCACTTGGCCCATTCGAATATCTCCTTGCATAAAAATTTCATATCTTTGAAACTAATATCAAATATCTTCAAAGCAACATTATATCATGTACATAAGAAGCTTAGGATCCTCAAATAAAAATATCAAAGCCATTGCAATAAGATTAGACTATAAAAGATTTAAACTTTCTCAAAACTGAAACTGTTTTTTCCTCTTCCAGATTCGAAGTTTCTAAATCTAAGAAAATATTTCACCAAAACTTTTAATCATGCAACAAATCCTCAACCCATAATCATATACCTATGTTAACAATACTCCATAATAATTTCGGACCAAGATCAATCCATTAACTTTGTCAAAAACTCCAAACTATAACATACTCTCTGGTTATCGCCTAGAATGACCTTTCTGGGTTTTAAACAACTTTTGACTGACCAAATGATCTTCAAATGGAAAAAATAAGATATCTACGTAAACTAGACTAAAAAATAAACAACTTTCATGAAGGAAATTTTATGAGAAAATACTTACAAGAGCTTCAAATAAGGCGTGCAAAAGAGTTCATAAAAACTGCCCGAGAGTATTTTTTTGTATTCTAACAAAGCAAAGTGTAAAGGAGGGATGATTTTCGTTGGAAGGGGCTGGAGGGCTATTTATACAAGTTTTGGAAGATGATAGATCTGAAATGGAGCTTGAGTATTGATCTTTTCTTCCAATAAAATATACAAAATATTATTTTTGAGTCTATAATTGAAAGAGTGGGGTGTCCACTTAGTCATCCACTTCAAGAACATTTTAAGTGCTCTTGAATAAATCTGATAAGGCAAGTGGAGGGTGAAATATTTTAGACAAAATCATTGCTAAGGTGGCTAATTTCGTGGGCCTTAATGGGCTTAAACCGAAAGGGCCTAAATTCATGGGTTTTAAGAGGGTTTGGGTTGCTATCAAGCCCAAATCTGATTTCTATTGGCCCAATGAAATATCCAAGGTTAACTAAGTTGGATAATGATGTTCTAACACAAATTTAAAAGATTAATAGCATATGAAAATAATTTAATTAAACGATTAAACACGATGCTAGAAACTGATTCAATAAGGTTTTGGATAAAACCATATAGGATTTTTGGTTTCTAACACGCTTATGGGTTCTTAGTTGGATTCCAACCATATAGGATTTACTATGGTTCCTAAAGACAATAGAAATTCCATCATTGAATTTCTAGCGGCTGTTACATTGACCCTTCCTTGTTCACCTATCACCATGATTCAGTGCATGTTTTCTTGCTAGTATA
This sequence comes from Cyclocarya paliurus, assembly GCA_029856935.1. Lineage (NCBI taxonomy): Eukaryota > Viridiplantae > Streptophyta > Magnoliopsida > Fagales > Juglandaceae > Cyclocarya > Cyclocarya paliurus. The sequence continues at coordinate 1,646,701 of CM056958.1, read as the reverse complement.
CGTGGACGATATCCTTGTGACCTCTAATGATCGATCATTTGTATCTTCTCTAATATCTAAGCTGCAGTTGGATTTTGCTATGAAAGATCTCGATCAACTGTCCTATTTCCTGGGCATTGAAGCTACTCGTGATTCATCTGGTCTTCATCTTCGTCAGACAAGGTATATTATTGATCTTCTAGAACGGGTTAAACTTCTTGGCATCCGCCCCTACCGTGCTCCTTGTGTTTCCGGCTCCAAATTATCCAAATCTGATGGTGAGACACTTTCGGATCCTTTAGAGTATCGTCATACTGTGGGCGCATTACAATATGTTACTCTTACACGTCCGGATATAGCCTATTCAGTGAATCAACTATGCCAACACATGCAGACACTAACTACTGCACATTGGACAGCGGCCAAACGAGTGTTGCGCTATTTAAAGAACACTCTTGATTATGGTCTTCTGTACAAACCTGGTTCATTTTCAGTTAATGCCTATTGTGACTCCGACTGGGCTAGTGACCCTGACGATAGAAGATCGACATGTGGTTATGGTGTCTATGTTGGTCCTAATCTCATCTCTTGGTCAGCCAAGAAACAACCTGTGGTTTCTAAATCTAGTACTGAGGTCGAATATATGTGTTTAGCCTTGGTTACAGCTGAAGTATATTGGTTGTGTATGCTTTTATGCGAGTTATAGGTTTCTCTTGATTCCCCTCTTGTCATTTGGTGTGATAACAACAATGCACTTGCTCTTGCTTCTAATCCTATTTTCCATGCACGGTCTAAACATATAGAGGTGGATTACCACTTTGTGCGTGAAAAGGTGGCAAACCGAGACATTCGACTCGAGCATATTCCCATTACTCTTCAACCTGCTGATATTTTTACCAAGGGACATACCGCTGATTGCTTCTGTTTTCTATGTGCCAAACTTTCGGTTTCTGACCTTCCTCTCAGTTTGCGGGGGAATGTTAAGGATAAGGATCTCTCTGGTCTCTTAGTAATAGATTCAGTTTGTTCGGATAAAGTTCAAACAAGATAAAGCAAGCTGCTCAGTCTCTAGGATCTTCACGGCTTGGTTATTTGATTTATGTAATATGTTAGCTAGCTTATCTTCTCTAGTTTATCTCTTGTAACAAACATGTAAATTATCCTTATCTACTTGTAACAACAACGTATATAAATATGATGAAATAAACTCTGTGGCTGGTAAGTTTTCCAGAACAGTTTTTCAATTCTTTCATAGGAGGCCAAGCCAAACCAATATAATAATTTAAATACAATTTCAAGTTTTTAATAAATTGTATATATTTATATATAATATATTTATTTATATGTGTGGAGCGGAGCGAGAGGAGGGGCGGGATGACCCCATATGGGCAGGCGGGCTCCCGCTGCCCACCTCTATGAAATTCTAATATTTTGATTTCTTTCCCAATTTTTTGAATAGATTGAACGTATCAAGCAATGTTGTATTAATATGGTGTTTGTATAAAGGATAGACGAGTGATGGAATTCTAATGTTTTTTTATGAGTCTATTTATGTACAATCCCTTATTTACGGTGACTACGTACCCTTTCAATCGGTCATCTTTCCTTATCATATTATTTTGAATGACTCAAAAGCTTCCTACTGTATTTTTGATAGTTTGTGGAATTACTTTTGTATAATTATTTTGTGATTAAAATATTTTTCTTTCGGTGTAAATACAAATTAGAGCTGAAGTCGAATTTCAAACCAAATTTCCCTTGTTTCTCCTCTATTTGAGCTTTGTCCACCGATAGGGTTGTAATCGAGCCGAGCCGAGCCGGTTTTTAGCTTGCCGAGCTCGGCTCGACTCAAAATACTCGAACTCGAGATTTTTTTTTATTCTTTATTCAAGCTCGACTTGATAAACTAAACTCTCAACTCGAGCTCGTCCCATAAACGAGTTTGGGTCGAGCTGAGCTCGAATTGTTTATTTTTTAAATAAGATTTAATAATTAATAAATTAAATAAATAAATAAAAAGATCTAATATTGAATTTATACAACTAATGAGTATAACCTCAATTGAATTATAAGAGTTTAAAAAAATTATAAATAATTAATATCTAACTAGTTGATATTTATCCAAAATAACAATATATTATATGCGTACATATATTATTAATACATACACTTAATATGATAGCATATATCTATTTCATTTATGGTTCCCACATACTAGTATATGAAATTATTAAATTTTATTGACTAATTATTATACAAATGATAAAATATACCTATAAAGTATATTTATTATATAAATATAAGTAATTATATTACATATTATATATTTAATTATAAAAGTGGTATGTTTATATTATTAGCTAATACATATATATATATATATGTATATATACATAGGTGTATGTATATATTTATCAATATATAAATGAGTTTTAATTGAGTCGAGCTAACGAGTCAACTCGAGCATAAACGAGTGGACCTTAACGAGCCTTAGTCGAGTCGAGTCGAGTTTTGTCGGGTATGTGTCATTTACAAATCAAGCGGGTATTTGTTTTCACGAACGAATTTTTTTTTACAAGTCGAGTTTAACCAAACGAGTATCGAGCAGCCTATCGAACAGACTGATTCATTTATAGTCCTATCCTCTGACTTGCTCTTCCACCATCGTACATTAGAATTCTCGGAAGAAAGTCTTAGGTCCCAAGCATTATTCTATCAAAAACTCTATGTGTAGTCACTTTTGTGTACTCCTTTACACATTCTTTTGCGCACAAGCCAACGTAATTGGCAGTGTCAGTTTTTTTTCAATATAAAATAACTACTGAGTTTTGCAATGCCAGTGAAGTGCGCAAGGAGCAAGCATAATTGATTGTATGTAGTAGAATTCTTGATCTATTTTGTTTGTAATTTTTGCATGTATGTTAATAGTAATTAGCTTTAAAATTAACCACTTACTCTCGTCTTTGTAGTACTACAAGTCTAGAATTAGAGACTACACAAGAATCTGCAAAAAGTCAAGGCAAATCTTGTCACCCAAATCTTCTTCTGTAATTAGTGTGTGCTAATGCTGAACAGCATCTCTCGTGGTCAACAATAAGGCTCCGTTTGGATGATGGAATATATTGTGATCAATTCAATTCAGTCTAATTTTAAATTGAGTCTAACATCCAAATATCCAACTCCTAAATCACTAAACATCACTCAACGCAAATCAAGTAAAAATATCTATAAAAGGCCTTTTATCCAAACAAGTTATATATTTCTTGCATGCAATTAAGTAAAATAAATAGAAAAATTATATTTTGAAGTTGGTGTGTAGAGCATACCTAGTAATATGACATAATTTGAATGGGAAGAGCATTTTTAATATCTAAATATACTAATAACTTTTTAAAAAGATTGTCTAATTTTTTTCTTACCCTAACAAGTGAATCATGTTAATTTCCTAACTACACAAACTATTATTAGAAACCATTCAAAACCACTAAGTTTGAAATGTGTAGTCTCTTCTAATTGATCAAATGGAAATGCCATACGGAACTCCTTTTCCAGTTATGCCAGGGGTGGAAAATGGCTTCAAAAGCTCATACGACACAACCCCAACTCCTACTCTATTCTTCAAACTGCTGTTCGAATTCCTTTCATCAATTATCCATTAAATTTCCCTCAATCTCCCATGGAACCTCTCAAATGCTTCCTTTATGAACGGATCTTCAGCCCACGATGACTCACTTTTCTCCCCAAGATATTCCCCGTCGGGTGAATGATTAGACAATATATCCAAAACAGCCATCACTCTTGTTGCTTGAAGCTGTGAAGGGAAGCATTGCAAAAGTGTGTGTTCAAGTTTTTTTATGAACTTTTCCCATTCTTCTTCAGTTGGGTCTTCTGTGGGCATGTTGGTTCTACCAATGGTTGGCCAATTCGAGAAGTAGCTCCCGTGAGCATATTGATTGAAGTTGGTGGGGGCATGGTGGTCGGAAGTCACCCAAGTGATCGTTGTGAGGATATCGATAAGGTCTTTTTGGGTTTTGAGAACCGGCCACCATGGTTTGTCCTTCTTGTTGGCGTGGCCCACTAATCGAATTTCTGTCCACCATAATTGGAGCTCTTGATGAGACTCCACAAGGCTAGGGTGAGGGTAGTAGTGGTTGACATAGTCTATGACCCATTGTTTGATGGAATCCCAGAGGATGAGACCATCATTGGCGTAGGGGTAGTCTTAGTGCATGAGAAGCAGTTGGATCCTCAACGGCCATTCCCCTGCGTACACAAATGCAAAAGAGCCGATCAATCTTAAAATTTGACATATGGGAATTAAATTATACACGTTATTGAAAAGCTATAATATGCCATGCACTGGATTGCCAATAAGTTGCAAAGCAACAAGTTTTCTGTTTGTTAGAGTACTTCTACTTATAGTTGATGTGTATTTTTCATCTTCTATGATTTGATTTAGGATAGCGTTTTCCTCCAAACTGGTTTGAAAAACTTTTCCTCTAATCCCCATCTATAAAAATGGCAAGTGTTCTTAAAACATATGACAATTTATAAGCATATGCCTTTTTGAAAATCTAATTTACAAACTCTATATGATGCCATGTGTCCCTTCATTAAGAAAATGTGTTTCTTTGCATGCTCAAAGGACACATGAAAAAATTTTAAATGGGTTGGGGGATCGGTCTGGAGGAAAACTCTTTTATTTGTTTTTTTTTTTTTGAAAATCTAAAAGATTGGCTAATTGGAAAGTAGGTACCTGCTAATTAGGTCAGTAGGAAGTGACTCCTGGTCTTACCCCCACTGGAGATCATAGGCGGCAGAGCAGATTTCCTAGGAATATTTGCCATTGCGAATGCAAGCTCAATGGTGCCACTTGCATTGATAAGTGCTTCTTGAGCCAAAGCATTGATCTCTTCCATTGTGTAACGAAAATGAGTGTGCAACAGTCTGTAGATTGGAAAAGAGATCAGTCAAATCATTTCCCTCATTAATATAAATCAAATTGAGTTTTGAAGGAAAAACCATAGCAAATAATTAGTTTATAATATATACCAGTGACTAACGATCAGCTGGTGATAGCCAGAGTCATGGGCAAGGACATGAGGTTTTAGGCTTTTAGCCAAACTTCTGTTGAATGCCAAGAAAAAAAATAATATGAAAAACACAAACAAATAACCGTTGAGAGCAGAGAGCGTAAGGAAAGAAATTTTGCAATCGAACCAAGAAGCTGAAAACAGGCAATTTCTACATATAAGTTTTGCTATATAAGTACACAACTCATCAATCAAGCACACCATCTGCAAAACCTTCATGTCAGAGCTGCTTTGAGCGTATTTGGTGCGTAAGTAAAAAGACTTGTAAATAGATTTATTTTTAAAACAATGTATCCTACTATATTTTGTTGGCCACCGCTTTCAAATATATTTTGTTGTGAAATTCTGAACACGATGACTAGCTTCTTTTAGAAATTACACGGCAACTTTTCTTTCATAATAAAAAATCACACAGGAATTCTCTAACGAGTAAACATAAGCAAATAGAGTTGCATATTGCTCATTCATTGATATATATGCTATGGCCAGTACTGCAGATCAATGATATAAACGTTTTTTTTTTCCATTAATTGTCTTTTTAGTACTGAAACTGAGATGATCTATTGAAACGCGTGCAATCGAAAGAAACTTGCAGACCATACGAGAGAGGCTCAACAACATGTTCCATCAAAGATAGTTTTAAGCGTACTTAAAAAAATAGAAGAGTGACGCTATGTAAAGTCTTAAATATATAAGTTCCAAGTAAGTTCTTTATAAAAAAAAATGAATTCCACTAAAAACAAATAGTTTTTTTATTTTACATTTTTCAGGGAGAGTTCTACTTTTTTTTTACAATAAAAATAAATCATTTTGCTCAAAATAATAAAAATAATCGAATTATATTGATAAATGGTTGGAAAAGCTAATACGTACCTAACTTTGAAAGGTGAATGTACAGTCGCTGCCATCCACTTGTAGTTCATACGTTTGGCTTGTAGAAGAAGCCATTCAAATCAATTGCTCAATAAATCCTTAAGTGAGGGATGTGAGCAACCTTGCACCATTCTTTTCCCTTTTTATTTTGCAACTGTTTCTCCAACAGTGGACATCGGTTGATCTGTAGAGAAGAAATGGAGGCAGGAAATCCATCTTTTGGCAAGAACTTCAGATTACGACAATCATAGATCTCCATGCTCTTAAGAGAGGAGAGGTGTTGAACGCCCAAGTTGTCCAAAGATGTCATAAATGGAATTCCAGAGACGGAAAGATGGATCAGAGTAGAAAGGGAGTCAAACAATCTCTCTTCTGGCATGGACTTTAGCCTTGGGAGGTTACGGATATCCAATGTTTCAAGAAAAGTGAGGTGTTGGAGGCCGTTCTTGTCTAGAGATGTCATATTTGAAAATCCAGAGATGGTAAGACTGGTCAAAGTCATGGGCAGTAATGTCGGCTCTGGAAAAGACTCCATATCTTCGCATTCGCCACTGATTGACAATTCTTGAAGAGAGGGGAGTTTCTGCAAACCCCATGTCGTTCGAGAGGCAACGAGTTTGTCACAATTTTTAATGGAAATCGATTTTAAATTGGTAGGTAAGCCCCCTTCACCGAATGATTGCAGCATTGGACACTTTCTGATAGATAGTGACTCAAGAGATGGAAGAAGTATGTTCATCTTGTCAGGAAATGACCTTAAACTCCCACAATCATGTATATCAAATCTTTTCAATTTTTGGGCACGCAATCCTCCATCTGGAAATGATACGAAATTAGGACAATTATCGATTCTTATAAACGAGGCGGTTGAATCGTTTTCACGTTGTTCTGAATCAGTAAGAGACTCCAGATTCTCACATCCCTTGATGGTGAAAATATCGATCTCTGCGATTAAGTTTACTCGAAAGCACCGAAGAGAATCACAACTATTTTCCAAGTACAACTCTTTGAGGGATGAATAGTTGAAGTGCACTGGGAATTCTAACTTCTTACAGTTTAAGATCTTAAGAGTTTCTAATGTGGAGGGTAGACCATCATCGGAAAGTAACATGAGCGAGCAACAACCATCGATTTCCAATTCTTGAAGAGGACTGCTGGAATCCATCATTCCCTCCGGTAGGGACCGTAATGCATCAGATCCTTTAAATACTACTTTATGCAATAATCCGGATGGAAATTCATTTAACAGAACCTCGTTAAAATTTGTTAACTCCAATTGACGTAGAGTAGGAGACCTTGGGAGTGAGGCCGCCAGCTGCGAACATTCAACAATCTCAAGTCTGGCTAAAGAAGGAAGATGGATGGGCAACCCTCCTGTTAGCTTGGGGCACTTAACAATATGAAGCTCTTCAAGACGAGGAAAAGCTTCACCTTCATTTTCAGAATCAAAGCATAACCAATTTTCCCAATCTGGCATGTCATGGAACGTTAGAACTTTCAAGGCTTCGAATGACTTAAACGTAGAAGAACCACTACGATAGAACTCCACACCCACTCTGGCAATTCCATGAAACCCAATGATAGAGAGGCTTTGGAGAGCGTGTAATTGTCCAAATGATGGCAAGATGTGGCAATATTTAATATGATATAGAGAGAGATATTCTATCTTAGAGTGATGAGAGATCCAATCCGGAAAGCTTTTACCACCATAATACTCGATACGGAGTCGTTTCAAGTTTGTATGGGGTTGGAGATTTTCCAATACAGTTATTTGATCACTTTCTGAAATGCTAGTTGTAGCGTCCCATCCCAACGTCAAGTCCTCAAGGTGCTTCTTATCCTTCAACCTTGCATCCAAAGCATCGGCAAGAGATTTGACATTTTGGAGCTTCGTAATAGTGAGAGATCCCCCAATACATTCAAGTCTCCCCAACTCCCCAATGCTTGATCCGCAATGTTTGTTGACAACAAATTGATCCAGAGTCTGTAGACATTTTAGTCTACCCAGATGTAACGGCATCTCCGTTATGGCAGTTCCATCTAAAACAAGACGACGCAAACTAACGAGTTTATGCATATCTCTAGGTAACATCGTAAGATTCGAACACCACCTTAATATCAATGTTTGCAAATTGCACAATTTACATATAGAATCAGGTAGTTTTCTAATTGATGTGCTAGACAGATCCAAATATCGTAGATGTCTAATTTTGCCAATTGAATCCGACAACTCAGTCAAATTTTTATTACTTTTCAAGGAAAGCACTCGTAAGAATCTTAACATGGGCAACGAATCATGTGCGAATTTTCCTGTTTTGATTCCATTGCGAACATTTAGTGGGAGGAAAGTGCGCAACCCCTTGGCCTTGTAAAGTGCCTCTAACGTCTTCGGGATGTTTTTCAAGCTTTTTTCAACAATTGATAAATGGCGAGTTTTGTTCGAAACTTGGAGTGAATTGCCACCCTCCAGTCTAAAGGTAAATTGCCCAGATACAAATCTTGCTAAATCGTTGACAAGATCATGCATTCCAAATTCAAAATCATACACACTTGATTGTTGGAGTAACGATCTCGATACCAGATCAAAGAAGTAATCATCACCGACTTGCTCCATCGTTTTGTCATTAGACTTTTGCAAGAAACCTTCTGCCATCCACAATGAGACTAATTCCTCTTTTCTGAAAAAATGATCTTCCGGAAATATCGAACAATAAGCAAAGCATCGTTTTAAATGTGAGGGCAAATATTTATAACTTAATCTTAGATCAGGAGGAATAATTTCAGTCGGCATGTCCCACAACTCGCTCTTTAATATTCTATTCCAATCATCAGCATCTACTTTTGACCACAAGAGTGCTCCAATTATCTTGAGTGCTAACGGTAGACCTTGACATTTTCCCACAATTTGTCTTCCGATTGCTTCTAGCTCTGGCTGCATATCGGAAATATTGCCATGAAATGCATGTCTTGCAAAAAGTGGCCAACATTCTATTTTTGGTAATGCCGGCAGATTGTAAGTTAAAATAGGTTGCATAACCCGTGCTACTCGTTGTTCACGTGTGGTTACCAAAACTCTGCTCCCCTGTGCTCCAAATCTGAAAGGTTTACTTATGGCCTCCCAATTAATAGAATTATCATTCCAAACATCATCTAAAACAAGTAGAAATTTCTTTCCTGTCAAACTCTCCTTTAGTGTACTTTGAAGCCAATTTAGAGTCGTATCATCACCATCAGAGGAGAACCTACTTCCTTTAGAACTGCTTTTGTTATTTTAATGACGTCAAAGTCATCCGAAACACAAGCCCATGCTCTAAGGTCAAAATGTTTCTTCACGCTCTCGTCATTGTATACAAGCTGAGCAAGGGTGGTCTTTCCAAGTCCCCCCATACCGACAATAGCAATTACAGACAAGTTATTGCCACTTGCATCATCTAAGAACAAGGAATTAATTATTGTCCCCTTATCATCTTTTCTACCAAAAATACTAGATTCTTCAACCAAAGAAGTTGTGGGCAATCTTTCGGATGGTTTCCCTTGAACGCCTTCTTGTAGACCCATATGTTTCTTTTGTCTTACAAGATACTCCAATCTGTCAAGCACTTGTTTTATCTTTGGTTCTATTTTCTTGACAAAGGGTACTTTAAGAGAATTAGAGATGGCTTTTCGTACCTTGCTTGTAGTGGTATGAAATTCAGCATCCAACTCGCAACGCATGACTTCGGTATCAATCTCATCCAAGATGTCCTCTGCATCATAGATAGCATCTTTCAACTCATCGAGCCATTCTTTCACCCTGTGATTTGCCACTTGCTTTTCCTCTGCATCTTCAAACACAGCATTCACAGACAGCAAAGCTATCTTCAGTTTGTTCAAGAGTGCTTGGTCGAGTTTTTGTGCTCGAAAAAAGTCAACAAATTCACCAGATGCCACCCTTTCAAAAAACGCTTGGACGAGTGGGGAGAGAAATATGCCTGCAAGCTCAGCCATGGTTTCTGCTTTGTAATGGAAGGAATCAAATTAGGAAATGAAGCAAAGTGATCAAAAGAATAGTGGAGAGAAATAAGATTGCAAGCCCTTATCTTTTGCTTCGACGCTAAAACTGAAGTGAAGAAATTAATGAGAAATTAGTACAATAAATAAATCAATGAGATCAGGGTGTGATAGTGGAGGCCAACTCATTCATTCACGTTATTCGCAAATCACTTTACCTAACACAAACATGTGGCCGACAGATCATGTGTTTTTTTTTATTAGCCTCGACATCATGTGTTGGAGCAAAGGAATCTAACAAAAAAGCAAAGCAACCAAAGGAAAGACGAGATGCAAACAGGTGGAAGCATCGTTCCACATGCTATCTTATATACCAATCCATGCAATAATGTAGTTTGTTTTTTTAATTCATTCCAAGCTTGACTTCCCATCACGAGTACTTGACGAATATTAAATTCATGACAAGTCTCTGAAGAATGGGCTGTTAAGCTTTTCGGTTTGTTAGTTGAGCTGAGCAAAGGGATAGATGGGCCTCCAATCTTGTTAGGGAACTCTTGCAGAAAGAGAACCATGTAATCAGTTAACAACATTAACCTAACAAAAGCAGCTACATGTAACGCAATAATTCCTCACGACCTTCAAAACTTGAGCCAAAAATTAGCCATGGGCTGAAAATATATATTTGACCAAGTTTGTTTTCACGCACATCAAAGGCAAGGAAAATCTTCGAAATAATATAATAAGAGACATGTCTCTGTCTCTTCTTGCTTGCATCATTCATGTAGTATATTGATTTATCAACAAAGATATTTACTGTGTTTCTTTAAAAAGTATAAGAATTGCATAACATTTAGTACACTACACTATACAGAATAATATGTCTTCCTATAAAATTCAATAATAATAATAATAATAAGCCTTAGTCATGGCGGTTGATCAATACCATCACTATTAGGGGTGTAACCGGTCCGGTCCGGTCCGGTTTTTGACAAAATCTTGGACCGAACCGGTATAACCGGTTTTGTATTTTTCAAAACCGATTACGCCCCGGTTAACCTTATAAACCGGTACTTCCGGTTTAACCGGTTTCCGGTCCGGTCCGGTCCAGTTTTCCGGTTGGGCCGAATTGATGTAGCTTTGATGTGCAATGATAAGATTACATGTTTGGGCCTCACACTTACAACTAAAGTGCATTGGGTTTTGAATATACACATCGCATAGCTCAATCAACTCCACGACACAAACACAAAACCAAAAATCTCAGCCCACACTTGTGCCATGAACAACATCATGTCAACTGTTCAATGCATGAAAATTAGGGGCATTCTCCATGTAACTTTTCTTTTCAATAGGATTACTACACTATATATATTTTATCTACCTTAGAAAAATGATAGACGTACAGTCATTTATACAATAATATTTAAAAAACCCAATCACAAAAACCCTAATATTACAAACACAATTTCACAAAACCCAAACACAAAACCCAATCACAAAACCCTAATATTACAAACACAATTTCACAAAACCCAATCAAAATAAATTTCGGATTCAACAAACCCAATCACAGATTGACAAAACCCAATCCTAAATTTCACAAACCCAATCCTAAATTTCGGATTCAAAAACCCTAAAATCACAAACCACAAAACCCAATCACAAAAACCCTAATATTACAAACACAATTTCACAAAACCCAAACACAAAACCCAATCACAAAAACCCTAATATTACAAACACAATTTCACAAAACTCAAACACAAAACCCAATCACAAAACCCTAATATTACAAACACAATTTCACAAAACCCAATCAAAATAAATTTCGGATTCAACAAACCCAATCACAGATTCACAAAACCCAATCCTAAATTTCACAAACCCAATCCTAAATTTCGGATTTAAAAACCCTAAAATCACAAATCACAAAACCCAATCACAAAAACCCTAATATCACAAAACCCAATCACAAAAATGCTAGTATGTAAGTTCAAAAATAGAAAACAATAAAAATAAACAAACTTACCGTGGTCCGTTACAAGTTGATGGAGAATCGGAGACTCGGGCCTCGGCAGAGAGATTTGAGAGAAGAGAGAGTGAGAGACGGCTCGAGAGTGAGAGAAGGGAGAGTTGAGAGTGAGTCGTGACTGAGTGAGAGACGTGAGAGATGGGAGAGTTAAGAGCAGAGTGAGAATTGGGAGAGCTGAGAGTGAGTGGCTGAGTCCGTGAGAGTGAGAGGCTGAGAGCAGAGTGAAAATCGGGAGATTAGAGTCGGGGCAGGGAGAGACTGAGAGTGAATCCGTGATTCACTGATTTAGGGTAGAGTTTTAGTGATTTAGGAAAACGGTGCCGTTTGGGTTATTAGATTATAGGAAATTAATATAATATAATGATATTAGTAAAGTTATATTAGACATTAGTAATTTAGTATAATAATAGTAATAGTATAAATGATAGTTAAATTTTTTTAAATTTTTAATAGTTATAGACTTATATATTAGTATAGTTATATAGTTATATATTAGTATTAGTTATAGTGATTTAGTATAACTATAGTCTATATTAATAACTATAGTTTATAATAAACTATTAGTATTAGTTAAATAGTTATAGACTTATATATTAGTATAGCTATATAAATTATTACACTATATAATATTATTAATATTAGACTATTAGTAATTTAGTATAGCTATATATTAGTATTAATTATAGTGATTTAGTGTAAGTGTAACTATATATTAGTATAAGTATAACTATAGTCTAGACTCTATATTAAACTATTAGTATGAGTTAAATAGTTATAGACTTATATATTAGTATAGGTATATAAATTATTAGATTATATAATAGTATTAATATTAGACTATTAGTAATTTAGTATAGCTATATATTAGTATTAATTATAGTGATTTAGTGTAAGTGTAACTATATTAGTATAAGTATAACTATAGTCTAGACTCTATATTAAACTATTAGTATTAGTTAAATAGTTATAGACTTATATATTAGTATAGCTATATAAATTATTAGACTATATAATATTATTAATATTAGACTATTAGTAATTTAGTATAGCTATATATTAGTATTAATTATAGTGATTTAGTGTAAGTGTAACTATATTAGTATAAGTATAACTATAGTCTAGACTCTATATTAAACTATTAGTATTAGTTAAATAGTTATAGACTTATATATTAGTATAGTTATATAAATTATTAGACTATATAATAGTATTAATATTAGACTATTAGTATAGCTATATATTAGTATTAATTATAGTGATTTAGTGTAAGTGTAACTATATTAGTATAAGTATAACTATAGTCTAGACTCTATATTAAACTATTAGTATTAGTTAAATAGTTATAGACTTATATATTAGTATAGTTATATAAATTATTAGACTATATAATAGTATTAATATTAGACTATTAGTATAGCTATATATTAGTATTAATTATAGTGATTTAGTGTAAGTGTAACTATATTACTATAAGTATAAGTTATAACTATAGTCTAGACTCTATATTAAACTATTAGTATTAGTTAAATAGTTATAGACTTATATATTAGTATAGCTATATAAATTATTAGATTATATAATAGTATTAATATTAGACTATTAATATAGCTATATATTAGTATTAATTATAGTGATTTAGTATAGCTATATATTAGTATCAATTATAAACTATATATTAGTATAGTTATATAATATATTGACATGAATATTTTATATGATATTATGTTAGATCTATTTTACAATAAAAATATTTTTATAATCTAATATAACATAGTAAGTTACGTCAGTTTGTTAAATTAATTAATTTATAGAATTTATTTATCACTAAAGCATTTCTCAAATTAAAAATTTTGAACAATTTCGTTCAAATTTTTTTTCTTATCAAGGATACACATTACATTTTATAAATTTATAAATTTATAAATTTATATAGTCTAGTATATTACAAATGTTGATATTTAAGAATTAAGATTAATATTTTATGTTATAATTGATTAAATTTTTATTTTTAAGATTAAACTTTTACTTTTTAATAATATTATCTTATATATAATTATATTAATAATAATATAATTTATTAATTATACATTATATATAAAACTTATATATATTAATATATAAAAAATATTTTTTATAATTTTAATTTTTAATAAAACTTATATATAAAATATTAATTTATATATATATATTTATAAACCGGTCCGGTCCGGTCCGGAAAATCCTAAAACCGGAACCGGACCGGTTCCGGCCGGTTTACGGATTTTAAAAACCGGTTCCGGACCGGACGGTTCAAAACCGGTAAATCCAGTCCGGTCCGGTCCGGTTCGGACCGATTTTCCGATTTAAATTTTCACCCCTAATCACTATAAGGTATGGTGCACAGTACAAAAAGAAAAAAAAGGAGAGTCATTCATATTACCTTATTGTGCAGGAAAGCACACGCTAGATGGACCTGATACTATGAGGTATATTGGCGGATTATCATCACGCCAAACAGCGAAGGGGTGACCCTACCCCGGCAATCTCATTCATGAAGGCTGATGAAGAAGGGGTCATGTACCCCCACGACGTTGCCCTAGTAATCACAATGCTGGTTGCCAACTTTACCACCCGCATAATCCTCATCGATAACGGGAGCTCTGCGGACATCCTGTTCTGGGGAGTCCTCGCCAAAATGGGGATTGCGACCTCTCGATTGTTGCCCGCCCCCATGCCTTTAAAAGGCTTCTCCGAAAGCATTGTCCAGCCTATGGGAACCATCACGTTGTCCGTCCTGGTGGGAAGTAGCTCCTGTACAACCCTTGTTATGGTCGACTTCCTGGTGGTGAAAACTCTGTCGGCATATAACGTCATCATCGAGAGGCCCACCCTCATCAGTTTAAGGGCAGTCACCTCGACCTACTACCTCAAAATGAAGTTTCCAACTCCCTAAGAAGTGTGGGAAGTCTGAGGAGAGCAGAGAGAATGCTACATCTAGGAGCTAAAGCAGAAAGATGAAGGGCCCACCTCAGATGACGTCAGTAGAACGGAGTAGGCCATGCACCACAGAAGAAACCATGGCAGGCTTCCGTCTACAGCTTGCCTTGCCGATTTGAGGCGGGAAGGGATGGTGCACGGTCCTAAAGGGAAAGATGGACAACAACCTCCCTAGAGCGGGATCCCATGTCTCTTAATTTTGTAACACCTCTTCCTCCAGCTTGTACTTTCCATTTTATTTAATAAAAATGTGACTTTCAAGACAACACAAAACATTTGCTCCATGTTTTCACACTACCAGTAAGGCACCAATAATAAAAGAGCAGCTAATGAAATCTACGGCAACAAGAACATCAATAGATTACCTCCTCGTAGGGCACCATAGGGAAAGGTAGGCCTAAAGGTTGCCTTATCCGTCCTGTGATGGAGTGCGAGTCTGCCTTTGGCGGCCTGAAAATGAAAATTTATCTTCCTTGTTGGCATTAACAGGCGGCTGCTGGTCTAGTCACAAACTACCCGAATTTAACTCCATGCGGGGCACCATCGGGAAAGGTCGGCCTAAAGGTGGCCTTATCCCTCCAGTAGAGGAGAGCGTGATCAGCCGCAAGGCCTCCTGAATAAATTACCCCGACCTGTGGAACACGAAGAGTAGGATAAGCTCCAGCCTGACCTAAAACTTACCTTTCTTGTGATATTAATGAGCGGAAGCGGGTCCAGTAATAGATTGCCCAAACGACTTACCTCCCTGCGGGAGTTTACAGGGCAAGGTTGGCCTAAAGGTGACCTTATCTCTTCCGCAGATGAGAGTTGGTCCTGCCTTCATTGCGGTCCTAAGAAATTACCCCGTCTCCTATCACGGTGAAGAGCGGTCAACCAATTGTTTTTAGAACTTACCTCCCTGCGGGATACCACAAGGAAATGTAGGCCCTAAGGTTGCTTTGTGCCTTCAGAGACAGAGTGCGGGTTAGTCCTCAGCTCCCTGACATCAGAAATCATACCTTCCTCGTAAGTGTCAATAGGAGGGACGGGTATAGTAATAAGCTGTTCGAAGAACTTACCTCCCTACGAGGTATAAGGGGAAATGTAGGTCCAAAAGGTTATCTTGTTCTCCACGTGGAGGAGAGCGGGATTGACCTTCACGGCAACTAGGAAACTTACCCCGACCTCCATTGCAAGTGAAGAGTGGGTGTAGCACCAGTCTGACCCAAATGTTACCTCTCCTTGTGATGTCAACGACAAGGAGTGGATCCAGTAGTAGACTGCCCGAACAACTTACCTCCCTGTAGGACTCAACAGGGAAAGGCTGGCCAAAAGGCAGCCTTATCCCTCTCGTGAAGGAGTGCAAGTCCGGCCTTGAACGCACTTCGAAGAACTTACCCCGACTCCTATCACAAAGAGACAATGGACTGCCCCGATGGCAGCTCGAAGAAGTTACCTCCTTAGGCAACCAAAGGGGCGGGCTAATTTGAGGTAGCCTGACCCCTCCCTAATGGAGTGCAGGTTTTAGTCTTACGACTACCCAAAGCAGAAAGAATTTTCATCAACAAAAGAATCTCCATCAACAAAAGAGTGTTCAACAAAAGAATCTCCACGAAAGGAACCTTCACAAACAGAAACTAACACTCTGACAATGCAGGAGGAAACGAACAAGAGGAAAATGCGGCTAAAAGAAGCGGAAACAAAAGAAAAATGTGATTAAAGGAAGTAGGAACAAAAGGCAAATGTGGCTAAAGGAGATAGGAGCAAAAGCGAAAGGTGGCTAAAAAAATGAAAAGAGAAAAGGCGGCCAACAGAAAGGAGAAAAGAAAAGAAGATTTAAGGAAATCGGCAGGGACAAATCGACAATGTGAAAGCTCGGCAAGGTGGACCCCTTTAAGATCAATGAATGGAAAAACTAATGATTCGACAGAAAAAGCACAAGCCAAAGTGGCATCAACATGGCAGGGTAGTCAATTGCAACCAGGCGCTGGTGGGATAAAAAAAAAAGCAAAGGAAATGAAAAGAAATGGAAGGAAAAGCGGCAAAACAAAAGAGAAATGTAGTAAGAAAAATGCGAAAACCATACAGCCGAATACAACAAAATCATTTTATTAATTATGCAGCATTACAAGGAGCAAATCACATCATAAAGCCACAAAAGCTACAAGGAGCAAATCACATCATATAGCTGCAAAGCTACAAGGAGCAAATTACATCAGAAAGTCACAAATCTACAAAGAGCAAATTACATCATAAAGTCGTAAAGCTACAAGTAGCAAGTTACAACGTGAAGCCTATATATTCAACAAAACAAGTTCCAGCGCTTGACCCTAGGCCAAGACCGTAAAACGGCCAGGGACCCTAGATCTAGGAGGCCTCACTGTTCTCGGATCCAAGGAAATCAAAAGGTCTAAAAACCGTTGTCCATGTTTCTTGACAAAAGAAATGAGTTTGGTGCCTGCAGGTGTGTGTGTTTTAGACAGTGACAACCACCACGACACCATAGCGACAAAAGCACTTCTCCACTACTACTGAGCAGGCAACGAGTTCGGCATAGGTAGCGAGTGGGGATAAGAGTTTTGAAGTCGAGCCCCGTAAGCAAAGGGTTGAGAATGAGTGATGCACAATAAGCAAAAGGACAAGAATGAGAAACAAAAGGTTCGGAATGCTAATAGCAAAGGATGGGCGATCCCACCCTCTGGCACTCGGACCGCCACAACCAACCGTGGCTTGAGCCCCACCAAAGAGCCCGTCGCCCGCTAGGGTATAAATATTTCGTCAGAGCTATGAAAGACAGAAGAAAATGCCAAGGAACTTCAGAAGGAAAGCAAAAGAAAATGAAAGAATTAAAACCCAAGCAATGAAGCAAGAGTCACAGAGTAAAAGAGAAAAGGTATAAATGAGTATAATGAATTTCCTAACATGGAAAAGGGTCCTTATATAGGTGGGGTAACTGTAGGGGGATTTTCCCCTTAGGGCCCAGGAGGCCCCACTAAGCCCAGCCCAAAGTAGAAAGCCATAAACGCGGCCCACTAGGGGGCTCTTCTGAGAATAACATGTTGGAAGGATGGTGCTGCAGTGGATGAGACTTGTCTATCAAAGGGCCCCTCGAGTAGTGCCTAGCTCTCAAGTGTCTGCCCACATAGCAAACATGATATATGGGGAACCGTTGATCTACTCATAGAGAATGCATGGACGGACTAGAAGAGAAGCAGACTAGGGAGGGAAGGTTGGAGAATCACGCAGCATTAATGGTTCTGCTACTTGGACAATACGCCACATTTCAAGATTCTGACAAAAGAAACAGTGTAGGGAACACAGACTTCATGAAAGCAGGCACGATCTACCCTTCAAACATGGAGTATAAATAGCAGATCCCAGGTATGAGAATACTCTCTATTATTCTAAACTTTCTCACTTATTTATTATACTCCAAGAATATTTTCTAACTTTGGTATCAGAGGTTACTCGGCCCTGAAGCCGCCCTTTATAGTCGCATTCTCTATTACCTTGTGCATGGCTTATCTTTGAAGATCTGAGTTGTCGGAGCTTGGCCCAAAGATGTGTGAAGCACGATGTTAACTCCCTACGAGGCATTATAGGGAAAGGTAGGCCTAAAGGTTGATTTATCGCTCTAGCAGCAGAGTGCGGGTCAGCCTTTGATGGCCCGAAGATGAAAATTTACATTCCTTGCGAGCGTCAGAAGGTGGGTGTGGGTCCAGTCATGAACTGCTGAGGTTATCTCCATGTGGGACACCATAGGAAAAGGTCTATCTAAAGGTGGCCTTATCCCTCCCATAGAGGAGAGCTGGATCGACCCCACGACCCCCGAATAAATTACCCCAACCTCCGTTGCAACTAAGAGTGGGATCAGCACCAGCCTGACCTAAAAATTACATTTATTGTAATATCAAAGAGTGGGAGTGGGTCCAGTAATAGACTGCCCAAACAACTTACCTCTTTGCAGGACTCAATAGAAAAATATCGGTCTAAAGGTGTCCTTATCTCTTCCGCAGAGGGAAACCAGTCCTACCTTCAACTCGGTTCGAAGAACTTACCCCGTCTCCTATCACATTGAAGAGCGGTCAACCAATTGCTCTCTGAACTTACCTCCCCATGGGATACTATAGGGAAAGTTAGGCTTTAAGGTTGCCTTGTCCCTCCCGCGACAGAATGCGGTCTAGTCCTCAGCTACCTGACATAAGAAATCATACCTTCCTCATAAGTGTCAACAGGCGGGAGTGGGTACAATAACAAACTACTCGAATAACTTACCTCCCCGCGGGATACAAGGAGAAAGTTAGGCCTAAAAGGTTGCCTTGTTCTCCCCGCAGAGGAGAGTAGGAATGACCCTTGCGGCAACTTGAAAACTTACCCCGACCTCTATTGCTAGTAAAGAGTGGGTCTAGCACCAGCCTGACCCAAATGTTACCTCTCCTTGTGATGTCAACAGTAGGAGTGGGTCCGGTACCCAGACTGCCGGAACTACTTACCTTCCTGCGGGACTCAACAGGGAAAAACCTGCCTAAAGGCAGCCTTATCCCTCTAGCAAAAGAGAGCAAGTCCTACCTTCAATGCAGCTTGAAGAACTTACCCTGACTCCTATCATAGTGAGAGCGCGAACTACCCCAATAGTAGCCCAAAGAAGTTACCTCCTTGGGGAACCAAAAGGGACAGGCTTGTTTGAGGTAGCCCGACCCCTCCTTAATGGAGTGTGGGTTTTAGTCTTACGACTACCCAAAGAAGAAAGAATTTTCATCAACAAAAAAATCTCCATAAACAAAAAAATCTTCAACAAAAGAATCTCCACTAGCGAAATCTCCACCAAAGGAACCTTTATAAACAGAAACTAACACTCTGAAATTGCAGGAAGAAACAAACAAAAGGAAAATGTGGCTAAAGGAAGTAGGAACAAAAGGAAAAGAATGCTAAAGGAAGCAAGAACAAAAGGAAAATGCGGTTAAAGGAGATAGGAGCAAAAGTGAAAGGTGGCTAAGAAAATGAAAAGGGAAAAGGCGGCCAAAAGAAAGGAGAAAGAAAAGAAGATTAAAGGAAATCGGCAGGGACAAAACGATAACGTGAAAAGTCGCCAGGGTGGGACCCCCTTTAAGATCAACGAATGGAAAAACTAATGATTCGACAGAAAAGCACAAGCCGAAGGGGCATCAACATGGCGGGGTAGTCAATTGCAACCAGGTGCTGGAGGGATAACAAAAAAAACAAAAAAAAACAAAGGAAATGAAAAGAAACGGAAGGGCAAAACAAAAGAGAAATGCATCAAGGAAAATGCAGAAACCATACAGCCGGATACAACAACACCATTTTATTAATTATGCAGGATTATAAGGAGCAAATTACATCAGAAAGCCTCAAAGCTAGAAGGAGCAAATCACATCATAAAGCCGCAAAGCTATAAGGAGCAAATTACATCATAAAGTTGCAAAGCTACAAGAAGCAAGTTACACCGTGAAGCCTATACATTCAACAAAACAAGTTCGAGTGCTTGACCTTAGACCAAGACCGTAAAATGGCTAGGGACCCTAGATCGTAAAACGACCAGGGACCCTAGACAATAAAACTGTCAGTTAAAGTCTATAAGATCAAGGAGACCTCACTGTTCTTAGACCCGAGGAAATCAAAAGGCCTAAAAACCGCTGTCCACGTATCTGGGCGAAAGAATGAGTTTGGGGCCTGTAGCTGTGTGTGCTTTAGATAGCGAAGGCCATCACGACACCACAATGACATAAGTACTTCTCCACTACTACCAAGCAGACAGCGGGTTTGGTGCAGGCAGTGAGTGGAGATAAGAGTTTTAAAGTCGAGCCACATAAGAAAGAGGCGAGAACGAGTCAGACACAATAAGCAAAAGGGCAAGAACGAGAAACGAAAGGTCCGGTACCCTAATAGCGAAGGATGGGTGGTCGCACCCTCTGACACTCGGATTGCCACAACCAACCGTGGCCTGAGCACCACAAGAGAACCCCGCTGTCCACTAGGGTGTAAAGATTTCGTCAGAGTTATGAAAGACAAAAGAAAATGCCAAGGAATTTTGTAAGGAAAGCAAAAGAAAATGAAAGAACTGAAACCCAAGTAATGAAGCAAGAGTCACAGAGTAAAAGAGAAAAGGCAGAAGTGAGTATGATGAATTTCCTAACATGGAAAAGGGTCCTTATATAGGCAGGGTAATGTTTGGACTCCCAATGAGCCATAACTCCACAAGTCACCATGTGTCTCCCCAAAGAACCATAATCCCTTAATTATCCCAACTGCTGTGGAGCCTATCTATTGATACGACATGTAGATTTAATGCCAAGAAAAAACAGAGCAATCACACGGGAATCGAAGGGACGCCATTTAGTGTGGAAAAGTAACTGGCACAGTGTTGCCACGTATGCAAAATGCGAACAGTCACTTGGCGTATGACTAATCTGGGCATAAGGTTAGAGGAAATATGAAGAATTCTTCCTTGACTCCTAAAAAAAAAAGGAAGAAGGGAGGAAAAAAGGCTCGGCATGGTAAAGTAAAAGCCAGTATTAGAGATATGAACAGAAGGTTAAGTGGTCAATAGGGTGGATCGAGGAACTTCGAAGGCATGGTCTAACACGACTGCCCATGTAATAGTTAAAAATGATGGCCCTATCTCGAGAACAACTATCCATAGAGGATAAGCAAGCACAACCTTACCGGCCAGCAGGGTTGGTAGGAGCTGTATAGACCTTTTCACCATCACCCCCCTGGCTGGCCACCTAAAAACGAAAAAGAAGAAAGGAAAAAGAAGTAAAGGTGAGATATAACAAGAAAGACATGCGCATTAGACAATATGTACATACAAGATGCTGAGCTACAAAATGCGGATACATGTATAAAAAGAAAGGGAGAAAGAGTAATGAAACAGATAAATCTTCAAGCCACAGTGCCAGGGGCATCTGTCTTGGTGGCAGTAGGAGCAACGTTGGGCAACTCCACCAATGTCGGTGTAGGTACGATTGGACCAAGGAAAGGATCCGACATCTCTTTTCGTCCCAATTCGTCATTGGTTTGAAAGGATGCCTCATTGGTACGAATTCTGCAAAGCTTAAGCCGTTGAAGGTATTTGGTGAAAGACCTTGAACACAGTTCCACACTCTTTAGAAGAAATGCCTGTGTTGATCTGTGGCCTTCAACAACCCTGCGTCCCTACGCTTTGTCGCGAAGTTTCGGGAACCATCTCAGCTGCTCTTGAAGGTTTTGGACCCACTGTTCCAACCAGTTATGCTCCTCCAGCGCTCGGGATAAGTTGCCTTGAAGATTCTGGTTAAGACACTCTAATTGAATTTTCTCCTCTTCCCACTTCTGTTTATGCTTCTGCAGACAACGCTCTAGCTTCTTCGTTCTTTTGTGCTCATATGATAGGTCATGCTCTCGCTACTCCTTCACCTCTTTTTCGCAGCGAACATTGTCTAAATTCTTTTGATTGGTGGCCTCCTAATCGTCTATAATCGAGGCCGCAAGCTGAGAGGTGCCCTGATGACACAAAGAAAAGATTGAGAAAAAGGAAAAAGAGGACAAAGTAAAAGGCGGGAAAGAAGCGGTTGAACCTCGTGAAAGAAGCCTGGCAAGTACTCAACGACCCGACCAACAGCTTCCTCTCGGCTTCCCTCCATGGCTAGGCGGGACAAAGATGGGAGAGCTTCAACAAGGCCCTGAAATTCGGGCAACCCTGTAGAAGCTTCAGGAGGAGTAGACGGATCCCCACTAAGACCCCTTTGACGAGGGCCGGTTGCAACATCCGGAAGAGAGTCACCCTTTACTGGACTCCTCAAACCCCTGTCGCAAGAGATATGCAAAGAAAAATTCCCCCCTTTGGGAGGTGTACCCGGGACAGGAGAATCTGCAGCGAGACTTTTCGAATTCCTGAGGACTGAAACATCTAGAGGGGACTTACCTCCTGCATGGTCCTCTACCTCCATGCAGTTACTAGAAGTAACCTTCTCATCAGCAGCTTCAAGAGAATGACTCCCCACAGTCAAACGAGATGAAGAAGGAAGAGAGATTCATGAAGAAGAATGTTGTCCCTTGTTAAGAGCGATAGACGCAAACATACTCTGAAGGAGTGTGTCCATCTCGGCCTCCCCTCCAGATGCCTGGACAGTCGCCGCTGGTAGAGGCACCATGGGAAAACTGCTCGCCAGCTCATCCACCACAACCGACGCTGGAACCAGTACAGTAACAGGAGGACAGGCCTCCAGGGTAGCCTCTCCTAGCATTAAAGAAACCCACACCCCGGGAAGAGGTTTACTATCGGTTTGAACACTCTTTCGACGAACTGTCTTCCCTTTGTGCTATAGGGAAAGGTCCGAAGAACGCTTCTACGGAACAACCTGGGGCCACATGGCAACTGACCTATCATCAGAGGCAAGGTGTCCCAAAGGAGGTAGAGAGCTCCTTAAACTCTCCTCAGAAAGAAGGACCTCAGAAAAAATACTGTCAGGGTGGTTTTGCACCCACTCTCGCATGATCACAATGCGCCTTGCTTCGTAAGGAGTGGTTGTCGGGTGCACAACTTTGTCTTTTGAGAATTTTCCCCAATCAGCCTGTATTGGGAACTCTCGGTGATTAATCGGGCCTACTGGGAACTCCCATCAGCAGCCAGACATGAAGAAGAACTTGGGAGACCAGTCTTTTACTTTACGATACTGCAATTTCAGGGTTACTAGAGCATGGGATGCCATGAAGCAGCAGACATTTCCCCTTAGATGCAACACCCTATAGGCAAGAAGAAACTCGCGACTAGTAAAGTCCAAGTCGTCCGGGAAGGACTCCAACAAAGCCAGCTGCTAGATAATGCTGCAAGACATCAACAACCTCCAGGCATTCGAGTGCAGTTGGGACGGATCCAAACGAAGATGGTCTAGATGGTCACGAACAGGGTGATGGAATGGTAATCTCAAGCCGCATGCAAACGTGGAAGGATATAAGGCCACCCTAGTGGAATGACCTTTTGCGTCGATGGTGCCCTTGTTAGGACCAGTTACTTCGAAAGAGATAGATTTCGGTACTTGGTAGGTGAGGGCCAAAGAGGCTAGGGTTGGCTTGGTGGTAGTCGAACACCATCCACTACCTAAAAACAACGACTCTGTATTAACAGAACCCCCGCCAGAAACGTTAGGTCGAACATATTTTTCTAAGACCATCACTACCAGAACACGAAGCCGCAAAGAAAACCGGTTTAAGGAAGAAAAATCAAGAGAACTAGAACTAGAATAGCAAGACAATCACAACATGGTGAGCGGAAATTAGGTCCCACTCCCATGTTTTATAAAAGAGGGTGATAGTTAGACTATCATATACTGTGGCAACATGGATACTCGCCATTTTGGAACCAGAGGATGTGGCTTACGAAGCAACGCAACAGCCGCCTGACACCCCTTCATTAATTTGGTTGAAAATATGTTATGAAAAGATGAGTTCATCATGGAAGATAGGAACGCCGTCAGAAATGTCCATCCTCAGAAGCCTCCCAGACCTCAGAAAGAATAAGTAAGTTGCCAGGCCTTGGTAAGAAAGGGGGGCGAATCATGATAAATTCTCACCATACTTGTCCAGTGAGAATTAAATGGATAACTATAGGAGGATTTTCCCCTTAGGGCCCAGGAAGCCCCACTAAGCCCAGCCCAAAGCAGAAAGCCATAAACTTGCTTGCTAGGGGGCTCCTTTAAGCATGACCTGTAGGAAGGATGGTGCTGTAGATGATGGGGCTCATCTATCAAAGGGCCCCTTGAGTAGTGCCCACCCATACAACATGCATGATATACGGGAAACCGTTGATCTACTGACAGAAAAGGTATAGATGGACTAGAAGAGAAGCAGACTGGGAAGGGAAGGCTGGAGAACCACGTCGCATAAATGGTTTCGGCACCCGGACAACACGTCACATTAATGACGCTGACATAGAGCCACGCTGCATTTAAATATTCTGACAAGAGGAACAGTGCGAGGGACACAAACTTCATGAAAGCAGTCACGATCTACCCTTCAAACATGGTGTATAAATAGCAGATCTCACGTACGAGAATACTCTATCTTATCCCTAAACTTTCTCACTTATTTACTATACTCCAAGAATCTTTTCTAACTTTGGCATTGGAGGTTACTCGGCCCCGAGACTGCCCCCACATAGCTGCATTCTCTACTACCTTGTGCATGGCTTATCTTTAAAGACCTGAGTTGTCGGAACTTGGCCCAAAGGTGTGCAAAACACGATGTTAACAAAGCC
Source organism: Cyclocarya paliurus (assembly GCA_029856935.1). Classification (NCBI taxonomy): domain Eukaryota; kingdom Viridiplantae; phylum Streptophyta; class Magnoliopsida; order Fagales; family Juglandaceae; genus Cyclocarya; species Cyclocarya paliurus. The sequence goes on along the minus strand of CM056958.1, from coordinate 1,621,524 downwards.
AACTTGATCTCGAGCTACATGTTTGGTTGCTCCTGTGTCTACAACCCATTCATGGATTGAGTGAGCAACAAAAATACGTGAACAAACATAAGTAATGAGAGAGTTATGGTTAGTGGATACCTTCTTTGCCTCAGGCACTCACGAGCATAGTGTCCTACTTTTCTACAATTATAGCACTTCAATTTGGACTTGTTCTTGCCAGCACACTTGCCTCTGCGGTGCTTTGCTAATTTTCTATTCCTTGGCCCAAGACTATTTGCCGCTCCAGCAGATCTCCCATGTTGCTTGCGCTTAAACCTGAATGCCTTGTGTTTTCTAGCTTGGGTAACAAGAAGAGTATTAAGGTGCGCATTTATGGGTTCCGCCTTTAGCTCCAAATGACGAGATATATCAACAAAAGTATTAATACTCACTGTGTGTCAAAACAAACTTCATTTGCTCCCATGTTGATTTAGGTAAGTATTGTATCATCGAGATAACTTGCTGTTCATCAGTGAGATTATTGCCAGCAGCATATAGATCACGAATCAAGGCAGATATCAACCTCAAATGCTCAGTCATGGTATGTTTAGGGTCCATAAGCTACTGCTCAAACCTCAAAGTGAGTGCACGGAGCCTAGTAGCTGATGTCCCCAGAGCCAATTTTCAGCTGATTCCACATATATTGGGTAGTTGGGCAGTTCTCAAACTCCCCAATAAGATCATTGTGCATGCTACTAAGCATGGTAAAATGCGCACATCGATCTTTCTTTTTCCAAGCTTGATAGGCTTCCATTTCATGACGATGTTGGGATGTATTCTCTTCTTCAGGTTGTATCATAAGGTGAGACAGATTTTCAATCATATATTGGATTTTTCTATACCACGTGTCATAGTTGGTCCCATCTAGTTTCTCTTATCACTACATTCATTACGTGAGATTGACATTAGCACACATTTAATTTTATTCCAAATGCTAACTAGAACATGGAGTTCCTTCCTACATAGTGAGATCGTAAATGTCACAAAAAGCTAGTAATCATCTTTTACTATAAAGTTCAAATACCATATCTAATTAATTTTGAATAAAATTTATGGCAGACTATTTTTTTATTAAAAAAAATCAAACCTCATGCACATATAATCCATTCATCAAATATGAAAAATAAAAAATTATTGCACTAAACACATAGCACATAGGCTCTTCTCGAAGCCTCATTAGTAATTTGGTGCATCATGTAAGGTGATCTCAAAGTATATCAATAAACGTGAAACACGTCCCTTTACATGGCCTCAATAACAAAATTACATTCACAAAATTTCATTTCCAAAGCAAATCCTTCTAAAAATCTTCTAGAAAAATAATAAATAAATAGGGATGTCATGTCATCGATATACTTATAAGTTACATCTTATCCATTCACATGAAAATACATACATATATTATACATGAGCCCAAAAAATTACCAATGTCAACTCTATCCATTTTTATAAAAAATATCAATGAACTCAAATATTCAATCATAGTGGTATGGTTAATGGTTCAATGGATAGAGAAGCCACATTCTCAACTAATGAGAAGGGTTTGATAGGTCATCAAATCTAGGGACATATTCAATATGGACATGCATTTAATAATGATTCAATAGATATATTCACAACTAATATATAGAAATATCGCATAATATTGAAAAATTGGACTTGAGGAAGTATGACAAAGGTCCCAACTTTAAAAAAAAAAAAAAACTTTTTCCAGCTCTCTGGTTTAACAAAACAAATATATAAATCAACTTTAGACACTAACACATGATTACATGTGCTGCACGTGTCAAAAAATGGTGACAAAAGCTTCCTTCTAGGCCCCCACGTGTGTGCGCTTCATTTTTGCTCTAGAGGCTGTCTTGCCTCTGCTTCACGTGCTACGATGAAGAGTGTACATCATCTCCTCTGCTCACGGTGTTTTCAGACTTCTAAACTCAAAATTTAGTTATCTTAATGTGTATGTGTATTGGTAAAGTGAGTAATAATGGGACTAAGAGGAAGGGTGGACTACACTCTCTTTTACCGAGAGTGGGATTGGGTTACAACACTATTCATCATCTTCTTTTTCAACTCAAAATTCTGATTTTTTTAAATTTAGACCACCTATTTTCAATCGTTCATAACTTACTCATATTAAGTTCAAATTAAGCATATGATATGTCAACTTAAAGCTTATGAACCCATATTTCTAACCATATAAAATTTATATCCGAAAAATAAGATTTTTCAGTTAAGAAATGATTCAAAGTCACGGTCTAAACATGAACTCTAAAATTAGGGTTTCGAATTTCTTCTTCTATATGCAACGAAATTTCACCAAAATTAAGAGACATGTTTATGAAATTATAAGGAATGTTTTCATGTAGATGATTCAATCTTAAACATGTCATGCTGTATCCTCTAATGAAAAATCCAAAACAGAAACAATCATGACATATCATCAATTGCATGCTTTTAAACTCATTCCAAAGCATCAAACAACATGTAATCTTATTCATATGGGCGAAAACAAGCAGTATAGACTTTGATACCAATGTTAAATAAGGTTAAATCGAATTACCTCAAGGAGCGGAATTCCCACAAGGTTGAATCTTTACTCATCTTATAGTCCACGTCACTTTGTTGCTTCTATGTCACTTAGAAGGCTATTAGAGTCTCCTAAAGAATTTCACGTTTCAAGATCAAGAGAGAGAGGAGAGTTTTTATCTTTTTACTATACTTTTTACTCTCTACATTTAACGTACGTAAACTCTTATTTAAAGAATTTTCACACTTGAAAATTAATTAACTTCCCTAAAGTTGTGGTAGTGGTGGGGAGTTAATAAATAACTTCTCCACCCATGTGGACACAACTTGGCCATGTGATTTATCCACTATTAACACTTCGTCTTGGCAAAAAATGATCGCCAGTTTATAAATATATAATTTTTATATATCTTATTTGAGAAGTGTTATAACTACAAAAAGATTTTATAAAAATAAACTTACAAATTGATATGATTTCATGTAAGATTTTAGATATATTTTATAATAAAAGTAATTTTATAATCATATCATATACTACATCAAGTGACGTCAGTTTGTGAATTTACTTTTATAAATTTTTTTTGTGGCCAAAACATATCTCATCTAATTTATCTTGTATTATATAGTACTCATTTTATAAACTCCTCTCAACTTCACTTTCTACAATATTACCCGTAAGTTTTAAACTAATAAGATTATAGAGAAATCCGGTCTATAAAATTATATAAATATATTTTATCACTCTTGATTCGTTGATTTTGAATGAAGTGGGCGTGAATTAAACTCTTGCATCATTTGTCAAATGTAGATCAGCCTCCTTTTCTTTAGAAAAGCACCATATACAGGGCATTTTTAAATGCTACTGCGAAAAGGGAACGACTCTGTACGTGTAACCAGCAGGTGTATAATACATAGGCTTATGATTCCCATGTTCACTTGGGCATGCATTTTGGATTTTTTTTTTTAAATCAATTTTTGATTTAGTACTTAACTAATAATCTACCACCTTTTGTATCCCTCGCAGGAATTATTGAAAGATGAGAAAAAAGAAAATAAAAGACATCATGTTCTAAATGAAACTCATGACTAAGTTGGATGGTGGATTTTTTGAGTAATACTATATATACACTATATTTTCATCACACTTTCATCTCATTATATAATATATGACACATTTATTACTATTAGATGATAAAAAATTATCCTGAGATTAAAATGAGATGGTAGTGTGGTGTATAGAATTTTCTAGATTTTCTGATGCTAAAAAAAAAAAGAAAAATCGAGTAATCTTAAGATAATTCAAGAAGAAAAATGACAAACACACATTATACAATCATGTTTTAAAATGAAGGGATTTTTTGTAAAATATCTTATAAAAATAATATCATTTTACAAAAATACTCTTATTTTAAAAATATCATATTGTAAACGTGTTGCGTGAGTATCATTATTCTTTTAAAAAACATAGCGCCAAATGATCACAAGGATTCAACAGTCGACGACAAATACATCATAATCTAAACATGTGATTGGTCTGAAGTTATTTATAAGAGAATTGAAGAGGCCATAAAAAGGGATAAGGTTCATGAGGAGATCCCAACAATGCCGGCGTAGACATCAGTAAACTTAGGAATCTCACTTGGAAAGAACAAACTATTATCCATTTTTTCTAGGTCCAACCGTCGGGACATAATATGTTAATTTGAGAAGACATCCTTAGCCAAATTAGTACGGATTAAATTTAATTAAGAAAAATGTTATCATATGCATGTGTGTCCATCATGTTGAGGGTGGGGTTAACTTAGTAATTAGATCATAATGGATGGATGATATGTGCATCAAAGCCAAAGCAATGCATATATAGGAACTCTACAAATCAATATTTATTGTATCGTTCATCATGCATCACCAAATCACATAGAATTTATATGATTCTTATGCAGCAAAACTTGTAGTATGTTTGATTCTTTCCTTTCGGTAAAACAAGGAATAATGATGAGCAAAAATCAACAAAAAATTATCTATTTCCCATTCTATTATTAGAATGTATATATAGGAAACAAAATGGTCATTTTTTGAGTATAAAATAAATGAAATTGAATAATATTTGTCGACTCGGGATATAATAAAATGAAAATTTTACATGAAAGTCTTACACCACGTACCTCCGCTTAACCAATATGTGATATATTGATTAGGCGAATGTGTATAATGTAAGACTTTCTTATATCATTTCTCTAATAAAATTGTAAAGCAAAGAGTTGTTCTTCATCTTTAATTTAACAACAATAGGCTTGCAACTTAAAATAACTATAAAGTATATACTTATTTTTCCATTTTCTCTACATGATCTTTGTATGTTCATTTGAAGGAAAGTAACTCAAGACTCTTCAAACTTAACAAGCCCTTTCTTTTTTATTAGTAATTTGTGGAGAGTCTGCGCAGTCACTTAAAAAAATAGAAAAATCTATTCATAAGTCTACACACCACACACCACAATTTTTTTATTTATTTTTCTTATTAAATGTGTATTATATGGATAATGAATAAAAAATATAAATATTTTAAGAAGAATAAAAAAAAATGAAAAGAAATGAAAAAAAAATTGGTGTGTGGTATGTGGGTTTATGAGTAGCAATGCTCTAAAAAAATAGTACACATCCTAAAAAAGTATAGAATAAATAATATTTTTATTTAAGATAAATACTCTCTAAAGATTCTACAGGTGGATTTGGATACACAAAATATCTTATTTCATTATTATAACTTTTTCAAATTTTTATACAAAAATATAATAAACAATTCAACTTTTTTAAATTTTAAAATAAAAATAATATTAAAAAATTATATCATAATAATATTTTATTCAATTTTCAATAAAACATCTCATTTCATCTCATTTGAACTTTCTATCCAAACCCACCCGTCATACACCGTTATGCATAATACATGTTCCAAACCAAAGTTATATATATCGTAATTATTATGTTTTAATAGAAAATACTTTAATTACAATTTTTTTTTTCTAAATATATTTTGAAGTAGATATAACGCATTGAGAGAAGCCTCATGGGTCCCAACGAGGAGTACTGAAATACGATGCACCAGATTTCGCCCGAGGTGGTGTCGTAGTGTCAACTATCGTGGATGGCTGCCTCCGAGGTGGTTTTGTCCCTTTTTGACACCAGCTAGCACCTTTGGCCGCCTACTCTCTCTCTCTCTCTTTGAAATTTCCAGCTACTTTCTGTGGCACAAGTCGCATCCCTCGTTTGGATTCATCTTTTATCTTTCTCTCTTATATATTGTCAACTCTTCAATAGGGAAAAGGATATCGAAAAGCCAACTTTGCGGGATTGCGAATTCATTTTCAACTCTGGGATTCCTAAAAACATGAGATGATTGAAGCAAGTTGGAGATATTGGTGCTGAAATTTGGTAAGGGTTATTTTTGTTGCTTTAATTTTGCAATTACCAATCATAATCTTGTGGATTTTATGCCTATCATGCATTTTTTTTTTCAATTATCTGCGGAGTGGTTGAATAACTGTTGGTTCTGTTTTTGGGATTATCTACTTGTAATAACGTAGAATTTGCTTTTTTTATTTGAGGTACCATGGAACTATTTTATTTCTATCTTCTAAAAAGATTCAGTTCATGGAAATTTTGATAGGAGGTTTAAAAATCTGGTATGGGATTTATGGCCTTGTGTATTTGTTTCTTATATATGTTCTGAGGCCTTTGATTAAATTTTTATAGGTAGTGGTTTTTTTCCCTTTGATTAAATATGCTGTTAGAGATAATAAGAAAGATTGATTTTTTATGGAATAAAGCCAGAGGATTGTTCGACCGCATATTTGGGAGCTCTTTGGATTTTATCAATAATCATGCCTGTTTGGCTGCCGAGAAACGCTAAGAATACAAGAGAAGTCAACATTTTGGGGATTTGATTGTGGGTTGGTTTGATACCCGATAGAAGTTAACCTTGAGCGTTTGTGGAGCCTGATTCAACCGTTTGTTCTAGTCCGAGAGAAGGTTTTATATCTTGGTAAAACCACACATGTTGTAAGATTGTAAATTTGGTTTTCTTTTCTTTTCTTTTTTCTCAGTAGCCAAGTAAGGGCTTTTGTAACTTGACTCAATGGAGCAGCACCTTATGATGGTTGATGACACCTCGGGCGACAGTTCAGATATAGAAGTTGACGACATAAGGTGTGAAAACATAGCGGAGAAAGATGTTAGTGATGAAGAGATTGAAGCGGAAGAATTGGAGAAGCGGATGTGGAAAGACCGTGTCAGACTCAAAAGGATTAAGGAAAGACAAAAACTTGCAGTGCAGCAAGCTGCAGACAAGCAGAAGCCAAAGTCGACCACTGATCTGGCTCAGCGGAAGAAGATGTCTAGAGCACAAGATGGCATTCTCAAGTATATGCTGAAGCTGATGGAAGTGTGCAAAGCTCGCGGATTTGTGTATGGTATCATTCCTGAGAAGGGTAAGCCAGTGAGTGGTGCTTCAGATAACATTAGAGCTTGGTGGAAAGAAAAGGTGAAGTTTGATAAGAATGGGCCAGCAGCCATAGCCAAGTATGAAGCTGAATGCCTTGCCTTGAGTGAGGCAGATGATATACGAAATGGGAACTCTCAAAGCATTCTCCAAGATCTGCAAGATGCAACTCTCGGATCGCTTTTATCTTCTTTGATGCAACACTGTGACCCCCCTCAAAGGAAGTTCCCACTAGATAAGGGACTTGCGCCTCCTTGGTGGCCAACTGGAAATGAAGATTGGTGGGTGAAATTAGCATTGCCCCATGGTCAAAGCCCTCCTTATAAGAAACCACATGATTTAAAGAAGATGTGGAAAGTTGGAGTGTTAACAGCTGTAATAAAGCATATGTCTCCTGATATTGCAAAGATAAGGAGGCACATCCGCCAGTCAAAGTGCTTACAGGATAAGATGACAGCCAAGGAGAGTGCAATATGGTTGGGAGTTTTAAGCAGAGAGGAAGCCCTCATTCAGCAGCCAAGTAGTGATAATGGGACATCTGGTGTAACTGATTTGCGACGAGGTGGCCATGGTGGAAATAAGCGAGCTGCAATTAGTAGTGATAGTGACTATGATGTAGATGGCGTTGGTGATGGTGTTGGTGTTGGTTCTGTTTCATCTAAATATGGTCGGAGAAATCAACTGACAGATGTAGAAACTTTAGACAATCAACACAATACTACACCTGTCCAAGATAAAGATACAGGGGAAAAACGAAATAGGAGAAAAAGAGGCCGTTTCAGATCAAAATTTGCTGATCAATTGCCTGCAACGTCTCACAATGAACATCCACATATTGAGCCAAGAATCACTGTGCCTCATGTAAACCACACTGAAGGGCAGTTAGTTGGATTCCAGACCCATGGTGATCAGCAGGAAGATGATACAATGACAGATTTGAGGCCCCTGGAGAAAAATATTGGCCAACTCCAGTTACCTGCGTCTGAATCGAATCATTTCTCGTCTCTACCTTCTGAAAATGTAGTTTCCACCCAGAGCATGCATGTGGATGGGAGGCCTTCGCTTTATCCTGTGGTGCAAAACACAGAAATGCATCATGGAAATGCCGGCAACTTTTATAGTCGATCAGTGCAATACGGGAACACTCATGACTGGCAGCAGTCGCAGATTAGGCCAGAGGAAGTTGGAGTCCATGCACCAACACCGGATAGAAGTGCAAATGAGATTCCTGTTGGAGATTTGCACTACTATGTAAAGGACACGTTTAATAAGGAGCAACATCAACATATTGATCCGCAGTTTGGGTCTGCCATTGATAGCCTGTCATTGGACTGTGGAGGATTGAACAGCGCCTTCGATTTTGGAATTGATGGCATAAGTCAATTTGATGACCTTTTACTCGACGAAGATTTGATCCAATACTTTGGTGCTTAAGAAGCATTACAGTTGATACTTCAGAGCTTAGATTGTAAGTGATGTTTCTAGCTAACATGCATCTGAATTTAGTACTCGCTTAAAGGATTTTGCCTTGCGACTCTTGTTTTGATCCTATTTATTTATTTATTATTTTTGCATTTGGAGGAGGATTGCTACCCAATACTCATCGCCTTGCATCTATCTGGAGATCCTTCATCCATCAGAGAGGATTTGTAGAGGTGGAAGGGATTTTGTAATTTCATTACAAAATTTACGTCTTGATCAGTAAATAAAATAAGGAAGGAAGACTAAAGTATTCGAGGTGAGTTCATCAAAGTGGAAAGTAATGGCAAAGGTGTACACGCCATTCTTACGGGCTTTTCTCTAGCACGAGAAATTGTCTTCGGCCTTCATTTTTTTGTCACAATTCATGAACATGTATCGAGAACAAATAGACAAGATTGAAGTAAAGAGAATGTAAGTAAAGAGAATGTTCCTGGAAAACAAGAACAGGAAGAAGAAAACCGTTAATTCTTGATCATCTGCTCGTTTAGTCCCGTTTAGGAATTCTCAAAATTTTCAAATCATTTTATAATTTCAGTCTCAAACATTACACGCAATTTCAAATTTTTAACTTTTTTATCTAATCATTATTTAAGTACAAAGATCAATACAATTTTAAAACTTCAAGATAACACAAAAATTAGTACAATTTTTTCAAACTCAAACAAAAATAATTTTTTAACTTTTAATATTTTTATTCAAATTTTTATATTCATTTTCAAAATTTAATAAAATATTTTGATTTAAACAATTTTATTATGAGTTGGGCTACTATGTCGCCGCTCAATTTGACCGTTAGGCCAAATGTGTGTTTTTATTTTTTTTTTCATTTTTCTTTTAATATTTTTTTAACAAATTTAAATATTTTTAAAAAATAAAAAAATACATCAATACATTAAAAATAACTTTCTTAATTATTAATTAAAAAAAATTAAATACACAAGCAATCAAAATGAAGGAGGAAAGTGAGGTTGCATACTAGCATTTTCTTTTTATTATTATTAAAAGAATGGTATTGGCGCTATACCTGATGACATTTGACCGAACCATGTGACCGATAGTACATTAGTCAATATAAAATTGTAGGTGACTCTAGCATTTTTCATAATCTTAACAGTCAAATCTTAAAAAATAGGCAGAATGTAATTATTATTTTTTTTTTCATTTGAAGATATAAAATCTCACATTGATGATTTAGGATATGTTTGGAGGATGAGATTAGAATTTTATGTTTTGTTTTAAAGTTTAAAATATTATTTTTTAGTTTTGAGATTTGAAAAAATTGAATTAGAATTTGAAAAAGTTATATTGGGATTTGAAAAAGTTAAATTATTTATTATATTTTGCATGGAGATTTGAAAAAGTGTAAAGATGAGATGAGATGAAGATGAAAATTTTGGGTGAAAGATTTTTTCCAAACATATTAGTGAGTTCATTTCAAATATTTTGTCAATAAAAAAAAAATAATAAAAAGTAATGATAAAATATTAAATAATAATAAAAATTAAGTAAAAATAATTCATAACACTCCACGACCCAACGGAGTGTTTGCCCGCGATTCTCTTCAGCCCCAGAGCCTACCTTAATCATTCAAGGTAACGGCTACGAATAGGAAGAAGCCTCCCATTCACCACCAAAGTTCATGAAATCTGCAATTAAACTTAACCGTATTTCAATTGCGAAAACAGTACTTCATCCGCCAAATCCACCCACCCAAACAGAAACTATTTTTAATCAGCTGAAGAAATGTTCTAGCGTAAAGAACCTGGAATATTTATATGCCTCAATGATCAAAACCAATGCAAACCAAGATTGTTTCTTGCTGAACCAGTTTGTGGGTGCCTGTTCGGCCCTTTCGAAAATAGACTATGCAGTTTCAGCATTTCTACAGATGGAAACTCCAAATGTTTTTGTCTATAATGCGATGATAAGAGCCTTTGCTCATTGTTTTTACCCAGCTCAAGCTTTGGAGTGTTACGTAGATATGTTAAGAGCTGATGTTATGCCAACGAGTTATACGTTCTCGTCGTTGATTAAGGCTTGTAGCTCAGTATCGGCTCTTGGGTTCGGTGAAGCTATACAGTGTCAAGTTTGGAAAAATGGGTTTAGTTCACACGTGTTTGTTCAGACTGCTTTGATTGATTTCTACTCGAATTTGGGTAAAATTGGTACATCGAAAAGGGTGTTTGATGAAATGGTTGAAAGAGATGTTTTCACATGGACCGTGATGGTTTCGGCTCATGTTCGGGCATGGGATTTGAGTTCTGCGAGGAGATTGTTTGAGGAGATGCCTGAGAGGAATACTGCTACATGGAACACTATAATTGATGGGTACGCAAGAGTGGGGAATGTGGAGTCTGCGGAGTTGCTGTTCAATCAGATGCCTGCAAGGGATATAATCTCGTGGACGACCATGATCACCTGCTATACTCAGAACAGGAGATATAGAGAAGCATTAGCAGTATTCAATGAAATGACAAGCAATGGGATCAGTCCTGACGAAGTGACCATGGCAACTGTTATATCGGCTTGTGCCCATCTTGGAGCGCTTGATTTAGGAAATGAAATATATCTTTATGTATTGCAGAATGGGTTTGATCTTGATGTTTATATTGGGTCTGCATTGATTGATATGTATGCCAAGTGTGGGAGCTTAGATAGATCACTTTTGGTGTTCTTCAAGTTGCGGGAAAAGAACCTGTTTTGTTGGAATTCAGTAATTGAAGGGCTTGCAGTTCACGGATTTGCATATGAAGCACTAAAGATGTTTAGTAGGATGGAGAGGGAGAAGATCAAACCAAATGGGGTCACTTTTATCAGTGTTCTGAGCGCCTGCACACACGCAGGACTAGTTGAAGAAGGTCGTAGGAGGTTTCTGAGCATGGGCAGTGATTATTCGATCCCACACGAAGTTGGACACTATGGATGCATGGTTGATCTACTGAGCAAAGCAGGCTTGCTTAGAGATGCACTAGAGTTGATAAGAAGCATGAAAGTTGAACCCAACTCCGTTATCTGGGGTGCCTTGTTGGGTGGTTGTAAGCTTCATAGGAACTTGGAGATTGCTCAAGTTGCTGTTAATGAACTGATGGTTTTAGAGCCAAACAACAGTGGCTATTACAACCTTGTGGTTAATATGTATGCCGAGGTAAATAGATGGGGTGAGGTTGCGAAAATCCGGGCAGCCATGAAATATCTAGGGGTAGAAAAGAGTAGTCCTGGATCCAGTTGGATTGAAATGGGAAGGAAGATTCATCAGTTTGCAGCATCTGATAAAACTCACCCAGCTTATAATGAAATTTACTTGGTGCTGGCTCAGTTGGATGGGCTGCTGAAGCTAGCTGGCTATGTACCTGAACTAACATGGGGGGATTTAGGCTGAGTTCCCCACCCATATGGGGGAATGTAACATATTAATTCTTTTGGGCTTCTCACTTGATTTCTGTGATAACAAGTGATCAGTCATTGTAGAATATGGAAAAGCTGATTTATTTGTGGTAACATATTAAAATCATTCCATGTCAATCAATAGGAATAAATTGGATTTTTGAGAACAATCCTTTGAATGTTCAAAGAAAAACATGGAAGAGATTACAATCCTTGGTTGGCTCTTCCGCTATGCCCTGCTTCATAACATCTTAAACAGTATTTATTCCCTTTTATCCGTTCCCATAGACATAGAACCATATCATTAGATTGTGTTAGTGTCGAGAAACCTCTTAAGGAAAATTCTGTATGCAGTCCGCACTTTGGGACTCCCTGTGCACTGCTAGAAACGAATCGTTTCATTAATAGTCAAAACGCAATCGTCTATTAAGTAGAGTAAAACACAATAAAGAATCGGGACCAAAATCATATTTTCAATTTCTGCTCCAGACTTCGGAGATCTCCAGTCTTTCCAAAATAATTGAAGCCGTCGTCGCCTTCAGCTTGTAGAGTCCGATTGGATTTTAGTGCTTCACACACACAGGTCAACTAGTATTATATATGTATATGTGAGCTCCTGAATAATATCCATGTTTTTATGTACGTATAATTATGGATGTACATCGCATATGTAAAAGACCCTGTCCAGTCCAGACCTTCTATAAAAGAAGTATTAGGCTTTAGCCTTCAAACTCACATTCTTTCCTTAGTCTCATATATTACCAACCATAAGGAAAGAGAAGTTCATTGGTGGAATTACACAGTGGGTTAAATTCAAGGTCAACTAATATTATAAATGCAATGAACCATGTTTCTCTCTTCTCCTCTTTTCCTGCATGCAAGAAAATGCAACAAATGTGTCAAAATGGGGTGAGAGGTAGAACTGTTCTTATGAAAGTAATTTGTTGGAGATAACTTTATCTTTACATTTTTCAGTTTTGTATCAACTCAAAAGACCTTCATAGGACATCGAATGGTGGACATGTCATTGTCTGCAATATTTCTGAATGCTATGTGTTTTTGTCCATGCTCTTCTTATGACATTTTATTGTCTGCATGCAGGTGTCTGTGAAAGACACTAATATTGATGAGATTTTGCAGGCTGGAGCACCTTTTGGGTCATGCAAGAATGTAGCTGTTCCTAATCCAAGCCCATTAACCAATTTTGCAGGAAGCTGTATTGGATCTATTCAGTTCTCAAGATATGCTTCAATAGCCCATTCTCCAAGTTGCTTGATTCTTTTCTTGGACTGGGAGAAGACAAAGCTAGTGGCCTAGAGGGAACCGCTGCATACCAAGAAGTGGTTGCTGCGATCAAGATCAATGGAAGATTAAGTTTGTGTTAGGGACTTCTTTGTATATTGTTTATAGATTTATAGACTGTTGAGTTTTTTAGTGTTTGAGTTCAATGTAACCCAACTGTGTACATGGTGTTGATCTGTAAAGTGTCTCAGACAGTTTCAAATGAGTTTAATGGAAGATAGCTGTTTTTCTTGAAGAGTTTTCCCGTAACTGTTTGGCTTTCAACTATGAGAGTGTCACAAATGTATAAAATTTGTGACACTCAGATTTGTAAGTGACATTCAAATTTGTATAATGGTTAGGACTGATCTAACATGCACCACGCACCACATTCTCAAATGGAAAAATCACTCTATATAATACAGGTTCAATACATATTGTACATTAGAATCCACATTCACATTGAGTTACAATCAATTACATTTAGGTACTACAAAAACTTTCATATTGGCATGTTGCCAAGCTACAGAATGCACCAGATAGGGAGAGTTGCCAAGTTACAAAATTCTCAAAATGCCACAACGGATCATCAATGCGCAAAAACTACATGCTCTCTCAATCATCCTCATCAGCACCATGATGTTGAAAGTCCACCTGCAATGTGTAAAACTGATAAGTAAAACCTCGAGCATTATTAAGCAAAGAAAAATGCATGGAACTACAACATACCTGTGTATTAACACTTAATTGTGTGCCAGGCAGTAGTATCTCATGTGCTGGGGCTGCAGTCCCATTTGTGTTCAATACATCCTCCTCAGTTTTAAAAGACATCCCCGACGTCGGCTCTAAACCTAATCATCATCATTTTCTGGTGTTGGCTCTAATACTGGTACTTCCTCATCAGTATTTCAGAATGCACAATTGAAGTAGTTGTAGTGCCTTCATCTACATGTTAAACCATCTTGATATATTTAAGCACAAGAGGAAATTAAAAAAAAAAAAGCACATCAGGAATATACAAATATCCAGCGTGCACAAGAAAATTAAGCACATAATTTTATTGAGTCCTGTTCTTATTTCTTTTTTCATATTGTGGAAGGAAAAAGGGCACAACTTTAAGTCATATGAATGTGCCTATTGTTGCACTCAACCTTTAATATAGAGAATATCATGCAAACATACATGGATGGTATAAATCCACAACTTCCAAAACCCAACTCATCTATATTTGACAAGACGAAATGCGCATGGGCTTCCAAAACCCAACGCAATTCTTGAATCGAGGAGTTACATTCTTCACATTTCAAAACAAGTTGAGCACAAACTAAGCAATTTTCAGGTTTAATTTTAAGATTGAGACTTTGACTTTGACTTCAACTTAAAAATCTAAGCATTTTTAAGGTTTAATTTTAAGATTGAGACTTGAGACAGTTTGACTACATAGTGGCAATGAAAAACCTAGAAGTACAAATTGTATAGAAACTACAAATCACTGCCAGTAATCAAGAGGAACTAGTGAAATTTGAGCAAAATATAAGAAACCAAATAGGTTCCTTACGTGGTTGGTGGTGGAGGGGGCCAACGGTGGTGGATGAAAGCAATGATGGAGACAGAAAAAGATTGCCACTTCGTCGGACAGAGAGGAGGGAAATTTTTTTTAGAGAAGCAAGTCGATTTTTTGTTTCTGTTAGAGGATGCCAATTGTATGTAGTGTATATATATGTTTGAACATCAATATGAAATGGAGAAGATCTTTCACATATGTATCTACAGTTTCAATTTCAGAAGATAGGACAGGGGGAATATAGTCCTTACACAGAGAATCACGTGCACAGGTAGAGGACTGCAAAGGGAATCCCCCATCTGGGACTGTACATAGCATGACTCAACCTCTAACCACACAACTGCCTGCCGTTTACAGAGTGTAGTTTATTAATGTGATTCCTTTGCAGTGCCTCCCCAAAACCTGTCTCTCTGCAGGTTCCTAAAGCAGTTTCTTTTCATCTATATTGACAATTCCAATATGCCTGGTTTTGCTTCCAGTACATCCCGGTTGAATATTCAAATGCCTGTTGCTGGCTTGTTCCATGTTTCCAGTCTCTGTAGCTCTGTCATTAGCTTTTCCTTTCACGTCCCATGAGCAAAACTTTAAATACAGATTTTATAAAGAAAATCCCATCTCATTTGATAACCATGCAGAATCCAACGAATCTAGGCTTGGTCTCCTCGCATGTAAAAGCCCATGTATGTCATCACGTCAAAGAATACATAGCCCTTCGTCACTCACTCTCTAACCAAAAGGGCGTTGCCATCTTAAAAAATGAAGCACCCTTAGAATTACCAATTCGATGTGGTACCATTTCAGCAGAAAAATGGCTGAAAGAATGTGGTGTGCAGGAGCCAAATTCTTTTATATTGTGCAGGAAAGTAGGACAACTTGCAATCTGAGATTGGCTTGGATCCATTGCAAACCTGATCTTTATGTCTACCAATAGTCTTTACAAGAACAGCTTCCCTTTTTAAAATGGTGATATCTAATCCTGTCCCTGACAATAATCTCTCGATCATAAACTTTGGAGATGAACTTTGTTGCTTCGTGGCAGTCCCCACAAACTCGTAAGTTCTTTACAATTCGAATTGTGGTTTGGGGTTCTGTGTTTATCAAGCCAAAAGCAATAGCTCACTTCTCACTATGTTTAGATAGGGCTGTCTCTTTATCTTCCTCATCATCAACATCAAGCTAAACGTCTCCAATTTGTGGAACATAACCAGCAATCTTCAACTTAGTTGTCATCTCATCCAAGAACAGGTAGAGCTGTTTAGTCTGGGGATGTGATCTATCTCCCACAAGGAATTGATGGAACACACCATTTAATTCAATGGAGCTGCAACCTGGGATTTTCTTTCTTCCATTTAATTCAATCTCCTCTCTCACAACCTTTGCTTCATTCCATCTCCGGGAAGCAGAATAAATATTAGCCAAAAGAACACGACAGCCGATATGGTTAGGATCCAGTTCTTTTAATATCTTTCCAATTCTCTCTCCCCTTTCCATGTCTTTATGGATTCTACAAGCACCAAGTAATGCTCCCCATATGGCAGCATCTGGAGCCATTGGCATGCTAGATATGATCTCTTCAGCTTCCTCCAAGAATCCAGCACGGCCCAGTAGATCTACCATACACCCATAATGCTCTATCTCAGGCTCAATTCCATAACAACTTGCCATGGACTCAAAATAACCTCTTCCTTCATCAACCATATTTCCGTGGCTGCAAGCATTTAACAAGGCAATAAAAGTCACCTTATTTGGAGAAACTTTTTCAAGCTTCATTTGTTCAAAAATTTCAATTGCTTCCTCGGATTTTCCATGCATTGAAAAACCACCAATTATGGCATTCCAAGGCCAAACCTTCCTCCTCAGACCACGTTCATTGCAGAAAACCTTTGATGCAAATTCTATCTGTCCACATTTTGCATACATGTCTATGAGTCTAGCTAGCAATTGCTCATTCATCTTGATCTCACCCCTTTCAATATAAACATGGATCCACCTTCCTTGATCCAATGCCACGAGATTTGCACAGGCTGCCAGGACACTTACCAGGGTAAACTCATTGGGTCTAGGACCTGTTTGCAGCATCTTGTGGAAGAGATCCAAGGCCTCCAGGAAACAACCCACCTGAAGATAACAACCACCAACTCTTTCAAACAAAGCCATCGGCCATAAAAATGTTTAATAAAAGAAAAACAACATTTTTGGACTAGTAAATCTTTATGTTCATTCCAACTAGACTCTAGAGGTGCAAAGGTAATTCGTAAGCAATGGAGCATATTGTTCTGAAATGAAAAGGAAAACAATGCATTGCAACAACATTCTTGACCAAGGTGTCAAAAAGGCATTTGCAAAGCATGCATACGAGTTAGTCATTTTGCTTTTTTCAAATACAGTTACCTGGACGTAACCAGCTATGATAGTACTCCATGATACAACATCTCGTTCAGGCATTCGATCAAACCACTCCAGAGCTCGATCCATATCACCTGTCCCTACGTACCCACCAACCATAATATTCCATGAATAGAAATCCTGCTCCACGCTGCAATCAAACATCCTTCTGGCCTCCTCAACCAAGCCCCAATTCGCATACATCCCAATCAACGCATTGGTAACAAACAAATTGTTCTCCAGCCCAATTTTTATGGCATGAACTCGAACTTGCTCACCCTCCAATACCCCCAAACTGTTCCCACATGCTTTAAACAAAAACACAAAAGTGTAACGATTAGGCGTAAGACTCAGACCCCGGACCACTGACCGAAATATAATCATAGAGTCGTAGGAAGAAGTGGAAGACAGTGAATGAGCTTTGATCATTGTGTTGTGGAGGAAGAGGTCTGGAAAGGGGATTTGATCAAACACTTGGCGTGCATACAGGATGGAGCCAAAGCTTGAGAAGGCAAGCTTTTCAAGGAATTTATTGGCTCGGATAGGGCTCAGGAGAAGGCCGGTGGTGATCAGGTGGGCATGTGCTTGCTTGATCTGTTCCATTGATTTGCATGAATCGAGAAGAGAGATGGGTTAATGATATGAAGGAAAGGGTCCTTTGAAGGGGGAGTAACAACGTTTCATTGTAACGGTCAAAATTGGGGAAATGTTAGGCCAATGCCCCATTCATCGCAGTGGTCGTACCCTACCCAGCACGCTAGCACCCCAATGCATGCATGCCCCACTTTCTAACCTGTCATGTTTTCCAGAATAGATGACAGGAATTAACCAAGATCCAATATTTGGAAGCAGGAGGAGCTACGGAATGGATAGATAACATATTAATTTAAGGAATTGGCAGAGGGAAGACATGGCTACGGAGTCTTACGAGGAGGCCATTGCAGGACTCACGAAGCTTCTCAGGTACTACAGTGTTCCTTTCCCCCTCGCTGTCCTTCCTCGTCCAGACAATCAGAGTCCTTTTTTTTTTTAAAAAAAAATTGGGTCTTCTTCAAGCAAAAGCTACGCCCTTCTCCCGAAAACAGAACCCTTGTTTAGTTTTTAAAATGTTCATGGAAATCCATCTTCATTTGGTTTTTTGCTGAGAGTTGTTCTCCATTGAAAATCATTCCCTGGAAGTAGCTTTCTGGTCCAATTTTTTCTTGGACCATAACTTGTTAAAAATGGGTTTAAATTCTTTGCGGCCAGTATTCCTTGCAACCAGTAGATACAATCTGGGTTTAAATTCTTTTTAACGTCACCACCCTTTAAATTTTTCTGGGTTTAATACTATACATGGTAACTTGTATAAAAATGATCTGGTTTTTTATAGATCTTATAGATCAAATTTGATTCGAGGAAGAGGGAAAAAAATCTACCTCTCGGATTGGAGGTCGGATAGAGGAAGATGGCGCCATAAATGGATCTCTTCTGCCGTGGAGATTGGATGCTGAGGTCGGATGGAGGGAAATGAGGGGCAGCCTTCGTTGGGTTGGGGGTTGGGAGTTTTCGGCTCTCAAGAGGGAAATAAACGAGGGAAATGAGGGAAGGGAAATGCCTTTTTTTTTTTTTTTTCTTTTTTTAATTTTTAAAAAGCCAATTTTAAAAGAGCTAGTGTCCTGCCATGTCAAGCAGTAGCTATGAGCATGAGCAATCGTTGGTGGCTGTAGAATGACGTCTCTACAGTCCCCGCTCCGCCCTCTCGCTTGATGTGTCATGTTTCTATCATGCCACGTATCATTATATTTAAAAAAAAGAAAAAAGAAGTGGAAGAAAGAAACAAAAACGTAAATGGAACTTTTCATATCTCATTGGTGAAAAATGCTAGAAAGCACGCCGACCATTAGACACGAAACACACACCCTCCATATCATCAATAATGAAATGTTCATTTTACCCTTACTTAATTGAATCATTTGTTTTTGTTTTGCGCCACCAGAAACTACCTCATTTCTGTGCATTTCATTCTTTTTCCATGGTTGAACGCAACGCTGTATCAGGGTCTGTTCCCTTTCTGTTTTAATTGTTTTTAGTCTTTAAGGAGTTGTTTGATTTCATAAGCACGCGGATGGTTTTAGAATTCTTTATTAGTTTTCCAATTTTCCAAAAGTTATCTTTTTTGCGAA
This sequence comes from Cyclocarya paliurus, assembly GCA_029856935.1. Lineage (NCBI taxonomy): Eukaryota > Viridiplantae > Streptophyta > Magnoliopsida > Fagales > Juglandaceae > Cyclocarya > Cyclocarya paliurus. The sequence continues at coordinate 1,602,216 of CM056958.1, read as the reverse complement.
GTGTTTCCTATAATTTGTTGAACCGTGTCCATCTAGCATTTTTGAGTTTGAAATGGTTTTATTAATTTGAGAGAGAGAGAGAGAGAGAGAGAGAGAGAGAGAGAGGTGATTACCTTCCCTGGGCTTCTTACAACGGAAGGAGGGCAGCGAATGGGTGATGCACGATTTCTTTGGGCAATGGGTTTCTCAGGAAAAGAAAGTGATTCGTTAGGGAGGAGGTCAACGGGAATGCAGAGAGCTGTGTTTTACAGTTGAGCAGTGCTACACTTTTGATTCTTTTTTGAACCCCACTTATCCACGTGTACATTTTATGCATTTCGTGAGCTATAAGGGGGCTTATCTATAGCACTGCTCTTTCTAGGCGAGTTCTCCAGCGATTAGCCTCAACAAAAACGTCACTTTTAATTGCATTTTTTTCATGTGAGTTTCCCAGCTACATCGGCCTCCAGTATCCCTTGTAAATGAAGTTCCCAATTCAAGAACAAAAGTTCACAAAAAACTCGATCCAATAAAATGTGTTTGAAGAAAGGAAACTTCAACTCTTAAATTCCAAGATTAAGTAAGAATCCTGGGTTTTATGAGAAAACAATACAAACATTCTCTTCTTTTTCTTTTGTTATACTCATCTCAGTTTTCTCGCAGCTAAACAACAAACATGGATTTTAGCATATAAGAGAATGTGAAAGAATTACCAGTGAGAATGTCAAAATGTGCGTACTGCCAAAGGCAAACGCAGATCCGACATCAACACGAAGCAACAACAGCCGGACGAAGAAGCAAATTCAAGAACTTTATATATCTACAAGAAAGTTAACACGGAGATGCAATGCGTATTTGAGAAGATATGAACTGTAAGACCCACCCAATCCCAAACACTTCAATTAATAAAGAAAAAAGAAATCCCTTTAGAGGCAAAGAGACAGAATAAAAAAGTATTAATTTTTTTAAGTCAGCTTCATGTTAACAAACAAACGGTTCTTATAATAGTTTGAGAAATGATTCTTGTAGTTATGAGTGGGTAAGTACCGTGTAATGATTTTGAAAAAAATAAATAAATATGAAATTTACATAAAAAAAAATTAATTTTTAAATAATGGATCACATTTTTTTTCAAAGCAATTATACAATACGCGTACTCCATGACTATATGTAGTATTACTCTAATAATTTCTCAGAAAAATAAAAATACATGCAGTTTGGCTGGCGGACGATGGGATTTGAAGAAAAATCTACGGACGATGGGATTCGAAGAAAAATTGATAGGTTTGGCTTGCGGACAATGGGTTTGCGAGAGAAAAAGAAAAATTGACGAGAAGAGAGAAGAATACTATGCATTCAAATTTTGTTTTTTAATTATTTAAAAATCAGGCCACATTCCAAGTCAAGCAGGAGGGAGGAGCGTGGAAGTAGCATTTCTCTCTTCTTCTTCTTTTCCCTTCTTGTACCTTGGAGATATCGCCGCCGCAAAGATCAAGCAGATAACGACGGAGTTGGAACTCGAGAAACACCCAAACAACTCATACATAACAATAAAGAAAAAAAGATAAAAAAATGACTATAAACATTTGCTCTTCTGGACATAAAGTCGAGAAATTATCACTGTTTAAATGATTTTTTAATGTAATTAATTGTTTAATTGTCGTGGAGAGTGGTATATATATAAAATCCATTGTATCCAATTTCTTACTTAACAAACTCCTCCATAACAAAAATTCGAGAAATGATATTTCTGATTATTGATTATAATTAAGATGAATATGGTTTTATACTGAACGCAACAATTATTATAAATGGCGGAATGAATGTCATTTTCATCCATGCCATTGCTAGCAATTGTTTGTTTGCTACTCTTGGATCCATCCTATATCAAGTTTGACCAAAAGCATCACATATAAATATATTTATATATATTAATAATGCTATATACCACACTACTATCTAATTTTTATCATATTATATAAGATGTGACACATTTATCACTATTGAATAATAAAAAATCATTCAATAAAAGATCATCCAATAATGATAAATATGTCACATCTTATATAGTGGAATAAAAGTGAGATGGTGGTGTAGTGAATTGATAGACTGAAATTTTGTACATATATATATATATATATTATAACATCTATTGTGTCTAATTTTAAATATCATTTATACAAACACTAACCTGGAATACGTTATACAACATTCAAATACTATACTATATTAACATCCATTTATCCATTTTAAATTTCATTTATCCCTTATACAACAAATACTATACTAACATTCAATACTTTAAAGTTTGATATTTAAATAATAAAGTTTGACACTAACCAGCTATTATTTATAGGAACAATTTTAAAATGATCGATATTGCAATGTTATTTGTATATAGTTTAAAAATGAGAACAATTTTTAAAAATATGGTTATGTATCCATAAGACAGCGCCATTATTGTAAGAATGAAAAGTCTTCTTGTAAGTAAGTTGGCGCACCAAACCGTGCACCGATGCTGACATGTAAGGCATTCGTTTAATGAAACGTTTCAAATTGAGACTGAAATGATTTTCATGAGACAGAAAACCTTCTTCTTTCTCTCAAAATTAATTAAAACAAATTTTAAAAATATGATTATAAATCCATAAGACAGCACCATTATTATAAGATGGAAAAGTCTTCTTGCAAGCGAGTTCACATACCAAACCGTGCACTGATACACTGATATGTAAGACATTCATTTAATGAAACGGTGCGAATTGAGATAGAAATTATTTTTGTGAGATAAAGAACCTTATTCTTCTCTCAGAATTTTCCTCCTTTATTTTCAATAAAAATAAATCATGTCGGTATGGGGTTTGGAGCTTACCAAGGCTCTTATAAGATTGGTATCTGAAACACAAATGCCGTTAGTATATTGATGTCACATTCACGGAATCGAGTCTAAGAACATAGCCATTACGCCGGAAGTAGAGAATATAAACCTATAGAAGCTTTTATATATATTCGATGTGGTACTTTTTAATTGAGGTTCAAACAAAACCCTCCATCATTTTTACGCCTCTAAACCTCGCCATCTCCTTCTTCTTCAATCACGTTAAACTAGAGAGAACAGAGAGACAAAGAGAGATATATAAATATATATATATATATATATATATATATTCATAACAAGTTTTCAGAAAATTAAGAAAGAAACATTTGACGGGCAATTCTCTCAAGAGTCCAACTGTCAATTATTGCTCAATTACCATCTTCATGAGTATAATTTTGAGTTAGGATGTTAATTTTGCCATGCTCTTCCGAGATCTATCAGCAAACCAAACAGAAGTGTGAGCAAATGTGATCATTAAAGCAAATCAAGTAGAGCGAAACCCACAAACCTAGTTTCCCTCGCAATGGCGCCGCTCTCCAAGAACTTAGAAAAACCCCAAGTCATGACTAGATTTACCATACGCAGCACCCCACTGCTTGCATGCCCCACTTTCTTTCTAACTTCTAATGTTTTTCAGAATAAATATACATAATAGGAACAAAACAAAGTGAAAATCTTTAAAATAAGAAACAATTAATAGCCAGGATCCAATAAATGAAAAGAATATCATGCATTGAAAGAACGTACCAAGAAATGAAGCATGAAGAGGAGGAGAATGAGCAATTAGGACTGTAAATGAGTCAGTCTATACTATTGCTCGCCCGATAATCATTTGACTCGTGAAAAAAAAGCTTGATCATGAAAGCAAAAATCCGCTCGATTAGTAAATAACACATAATCGATTAAACTTGACTCGACTCGGTCAAGGCTTGTTAAGACTCGTTCATTCATGCCCAACTTGGCTCGTTAACTCGACTTGATTAGAGCTCGTCCATAAATCATTGAATATATATAATTTATTTCTATATATTAGTATTCTTACACACACACACACACACACATATATATATATGCTTCTTTACATATTAAATTTAGTAACATAAGCATAGTTACCTTTATAATTAAATATGTAGTATGTAACTCAATTACTTATTTCTAGTCGTTTATACCTATATATTAAATATAGTTCATAATTATATGTTAGTTAATTAAGTACTTAAGTGATTAATTATAGTATGTATTTTATAATGTGTAACAGTTAGTATATATGACTTGGTAGTTTCATTATATACTACAATGTATAACCATATAAGAAATGTATTCATAAACATATTATAATTTTATAGTTCAATATAAGGTTTATATATTGATTAACTTTATTAGATTTAATATTTTATTTTGTAATTTGGTATTCTTAATTATGCAATTCATTCAAAAATTATATATAAGAGCACAAACAAAACTCGAGTAATAACTCGACTCGGCTTAGGCTCGTTAAAAGTACAAATAAAGATTGATAAATTACTTGACTCGGCCTGAGCTCATGTTTGATCAACTCGAAATTGGCTCAGCGAGCTGTCAGCTCGAGTTATTTGAGTCCAGCTCGACTTGGCTCGGATCAATTATAGCCCTAGGAGCAATGAAAGTGGCAGTTTGGGTTTGGTTTGGATGTCTGGAAGGAGCGTGTCCCACATTGATTGTATTGTTTTTTGAATACTGATTTAGAAAGTCGTTAATTAAAATATTGACCTTTTTTAAAATTTAAAATTTGAAACGGAAATTAAAAAAGAAAAAAATTGATAAAATAGGATAGTTATTCAATACGTATAATATTGTGCGTACGTGTATTACTACATTTGTATTTATATTAATTTGATATATGATGTTGTTGTTGAAATAAATATTTCCTTTATAATGGAAATTGTTTATCTGACTTCATCTGTAGGTTGGTCATGATCTTCAAAGTGGTCTATTGATGGTTGTGAGTGTTTGACGTTTCGAGTAGAGCAAAATTGCAGGGGTGTAAGTCATTCATCCAAACTTTTTGAGTATTTCGCTATTAATATATAATTTGCACACTCAAATGCGTGTATTGGTTTTTTGTTTTTTTGATTCAAGAAATAGAAATCTGTATATTAAATTTGAACAGTGTCACCAATACAATGCTTTTCCTTTTCTAAACTATCAATAATAAAAACTAGCATATCTTCCATCCAAACAAGTTCTGATTCTAAACATAAAGCCCTCTTTGCTAACATGTGAGCCACCTCATTTGATGTCTTGTGAACATACTGCACCTTCCATTCCTACTGCTGCAGCAACATCTTCTTAGCATCTTGAATTATGCTCCAATAGATCGGATAGTCTGAGTTTTCTTCATTGATGGCTTTCACAATGTTCTGTGCATCACCCTCAAAAACTACTCTGAGAAAACCAAGATCCCTACAAAGTTCCATGGCTTTCCAAAGTGCCATACATTCTGTTGTTGCTGGGTGCTACATATGCTTCTTTTGATCACAGTAAGCTGTTAATGCTTCCCCCCTTTCATCCCTTATGACTACTCCAATTCCCATTTTTTTCTGTTTTTGATCTATGGCTGCATCCCAATTTACCTTTACTTGACTTCTATTTGGTTTCTTCCATCTCATTTGCCTTCCTATAGTGCTGCTATGATAGTTCTTCTCTACTGCTGTTATTGGCTCCCTTGCTGCACTGATAACCTGGCCAAGAGATGTGAATTTGTTTTAAAAAACAAATTGATTTCTTCTTAACCAAATATTCCTCATTATTATAGCCACCTCCTCCAATCCCTCTTTAGACAGTTTCTGCATTAGCTTTTCTATCAGTTCCAGTAGATTAACTTCACAAGTGCTCCACTTTTAAATTTTAGGACAAGTCTCAAACCAAACATTATTAGTAGCAACACACTGCCACAACACGTGTATGACAGACTCTTTTTGCTCCTTGCAGATTGGGCATAGATAACTTCCTACAAGTTTCTTATTCATCAAATTACATCTTGTTGGCAAAAAATTGTTCCCAACTCGCCATAAAAACATTTCAACTTTTCCTAGTACATTTAGCTCCCATATCTTAACCCACCTTTGGTCAGCTACATTCTCATTAGAACATTCCCCTTTAAGTCTTCTCTTCCTCTTTAATTCAAGATAATAAGCACTTCTTACTGAGAATTGACCCTTCTGAGAAGGTCCCCAAACCATTCTGTCATCATAGTCCAACTGACTCAAGGGTAAGCTAAGAATCTGATCCACCTCATCCTCACCAAAGATGTCTCTGATTAAAGCTTCATTCCATTCCCTATCCTTCTGCACAATCAATTTCTCAACCCTAGCATCCTCATGCAACCTCGAAATTGTGGACTGAACTCTAAATGATGAAGGAGCTATTAGCCATTTGTCTCCGCATATTTTAATACTTCTTCCATTCCCGACCCTCCACCTCAACCCTTCTTTAATTAAATTAGAAGCTTGCCAAACACTTTTCCATATTAAAGAAGGGCTGCTGCCTAGTTTTGCACACAGAAATGAAGAATCTCTAAAATATTTTTGTTTGTTTATCTGGGCCACTAGACTAGAAGGGTTCTTAAGAAATTTCCATCCTTGATTTGCAAGCAATGCTAAGTTGAAACACTCCATATTCCTGAACCCAAGGCCACCCTTCTGTTTTTGTTGCCCCAATTTATCCCAGTTGCTCCAATGCACTCCTTTGTTGGTATTTTGATCACACCACCAGAATTTGGCAAACATGCTATTAAGCTCATAACAAAATCTTTTTGGGAGCAAAAAGATACTCATGGTATATGTTGGGTATGCTTGAAGGACATCCTTAATGAGCACATCCTTTCCTGCAATAAACATAAAAGAATTTTTCCAGTTTGTGGTTTTCCTCCAAACCCTCACTTTTATACCTCTAAAAGTTTGATATTTAGACCTTCCAAGAACTGGAGGCAGCCCCAAATACTTCTCATAGGTCATTCCATCATTGCCCCACCAGCTTCTCTAATCAGAATCTTATCAAGCAAGCTAGTGTTTGAGCTGAAAAAAATAGTAGCCTTGTCTTTATTTAGAACCTTGCCTGAGGCTAGCTCATACACCTACAACATAGCTTGAATCTTCTGCCATTCCTCTACTTTAGCCCCCCCCCCCCAAGCCACACGAACCCCTTTTGTATCATCTTGTAAATCAGAAAAATTAAGAAGAGTAGATAAACCTTCTGCACATAGGATAAAGAGATAAGGGGACAGTGGGTCTCCTTGTCTCAATCCTCTAGAATGGTAGAATGTAGGACTAGGTTGGCCATTCACCAAACTGACTAAGAAATAGACTGTACACACCTCATGATCAGTTGAATCCACCTAGCACAGAATCCCATTTTTGCCATGACAGATTCAAGAAACTGCCACTCTATTCTGTCATAAGCCTTTGACATATCTAATTTAATAGTCATGGAACCCTCCTTTCCCCTTTTTCTAGCCTTCATAGAGTGCAAAAGTTCATAAGCTACCATTATATTATCAGTTATCAATCTCCTCGGAATAAAAGCACTTTGGTTGGGAGATATAATGAGGTCCAGAAATTTCTTCATTCTATTTGTCAACACTTTGGCCATAATTTTATAAGCCACATTACATAAGCTAATGGGCCTATACTCACTGACTTTACTAGGGCTCTTAACTTTAGGAATTAGAGCTATTAAAGTATGGTTTAAAAAGGAATCAAAAGAGTTACCATTCATCCAAGAGAGCATTATAGTGCTGATTGCATCTCCAACTATGTGCCAGTGCTTTTGATAAAAGCATGCTCCGGATCCATCTAGTCAGGGGGACTTTAATGGAGCCATTTGGTTGATAACTTCTTCAATCTCTACTGTAGTAAAAGTTTTTTCTAGCCTTTCATTCATTTGAGTAGTAACACGAGGTTCCATCTTCAATAGGCAACTTTCAATTTTAGCTTGACTTGGATTGAAGGCAGCTTGTACATCATCTTTTGTTGACCAACTTCTACCATTTTCATTTCTGATTTCACTGATTTTATTCTTGGCTCTTCTATGATTTGCACAGCTGTTAAAGAATTTAGTGTTCTTGTCCCCCAGCTGATATCAGTTTTGTTTAGCCCTTTGTCTCCACTTTAAATCTTCCCTCTCCAATAGCCTCTCCACCTTATTCTGGATTGTTTTAATTTCTTCCACATTGCTACTGCATTTCCCCTTTTTTGTAATCACCTCAGCACTTTTATTTTTTCCTCTAATTCCCTTCCCCTACTTGCCCCCATCTGTCTACTCCATCTAGTTAGAGCTTGTTTACTAGTTTCTAACTTGGATAACATCATAGGATCCCCCTCTTCCTTTATCACTCCTCTGCTCCATATTCTCCTCAAGACCTCAGTACACTTCTCCTCAAGACCCCAACTAGCTTCATATTGAAATATTCTCTTCCTCCTCCCCTCCCTGCCAAAAACCTGATTCATACACCATAACAATGACCTATGATCAGAACATCTAGTTGCCAGTACATCTACCCAACCCTCTTGAAGCAAGCTTTTCCATTTTACATTCACAGCAGTCATATCGAGCCTTTCTTTAGTGAAAGTCTCATCTTCATGTTTGTTACTCCATGTGTACTTGTCTCTTCTCCAACCCAAATCATAAAGCCCCCTTCCTCTAAAGCATTTCTTAAAGCAGTTATTTGACTTTCTTGTCCTAGAACATAATCAAGCCACCATTCCTTCCAACTAGTTCCATAACAAAGAACCCCTCACACTTCAATCTTTTTTTCATTTTTTCACTTTTATTATTATTCATCTTAGTTTCCATTAAGAAAACTAGGTTGGGCCTCTTCTCCTTCACCAAGTGGCAAAGGTCTTGAATTGTCCAAGAGTTCCTAAGCCCTTGGCAGTTTCAACTTAGAGTTTTCATTGTGACAGGTGAGGCTGCTCAACAGCCACCACCCTTTCATAATCACTGCTGCACTCTCTTCACAATCCTGATAACTCACCATTTTTCTTACTTTTTTTTCATCTCCCTCATCCCTTCGGTTCCCTTTCCTTTTTCTCACTTGAGTAAAATCCCCACATTGAATCACCTGTTTTTTCTCTCTCCTTGCTCTTCTCTTCCATGACCCTCTCCCATTGCCAGAAACCTCTATTGTTGTCCCATTTATAGAGAGCACTTCAGTAGCTTGAGCTGCACTGCATCAACCCCTTCTCTCACCAAGTTATCATTCCCCTCGTTCTCACCATGAATCATAGCAGCCTTCCCAATGTTAGCTTGCTCACCACTCTTTTCCTCCACCCCCTCTTTCTCACCTTTCCCTTCATTTTCAACTATTGCTCCTTTTGACGCCAATAAGGAATCACTCTTCCCTGCAGTTCTTACACTTCTCTCCTTCAGCCTACCTCTCATCCCTCCTCTGAGCCATACTCCAAATTGGTCCCCTCTTGCATCCTTTTTTTTCTCACATGAACCTACCCCATGCATAATACATTCACAATTGAAACAAAAATGAGGTAATTTTTCATACTTAAAAGGGATCCATAATTTCGTTCCCTTTATTGAAATGGTCCTTCCCCTAACCAGAGGTTTGGATAAACCTATAATCATCATTACCCCCGAGTAATTCCCTCATCCACTACCATCATTCTGAGTATCCACCTCCAAAACCTCCCCGACAATTTCTCCAATTATCGCCCCTTTCTTTGTTCATACAAACCAAAGGCAACTCAGACATTTGGACCCACATCCTCTCCCTTGAGAAATCCATCTTCTGTGAGGCAGATAGCCATTGAAAGGCAATAAAACAAACATGTAGTTGTCAAAAAGCTATGGCCTACCTTCCAATACCTTTTGTTTATTAGCTTGGTTAGCAAACTGAATAACAAAAATATTCAGGCCTACCTCTTTGAATCTGGCTTTTTGACTTATGCGCCATACCTTACCCATGGTATCTTCCAGCACCCCTGAGCTCATCTTCCTCTCTATCCAAACCTTCCCCACCACACTGCAGTCCTATTTAATTCTCAATTCTTTTGATATTTCATTGTCCACCTCAAAGTTGAGAGGCTCTTCCTAAGTTAAATGCAGCTTCTCCCACCTTTTATCAAGCTTGTTCATCGTTCCCTGCCTACAGCCACCGCAAGTTTCAGTAGCTACCACCCGAAATTTCACACTCATTAGCTCAGTAACCGTTTTTTCCTTCTGTCCCCACCACATGTTGCACCCTTACACCTTTCCCACTCAACAATTCTGTTAGAATCTACAGTGGACCCCACCCTTTACCTCTATTTTCCCCGAATGAGAAAAAGAGAGAAGACTCTAAATTGGCGTATTGTTTTTGTTAGATATAGGAACATTCATCCAAACAATACTATATACGTCACACAAGGATATTTTATCTAAAACCTATAGATAATAACTACTTTTTGACACCCATGCGTAGTTTTTCAACAACTTCTACCACCGCAACCACCACATCTGGTCCCAACGCAACTAGCAATGCAGTGCACCCACTACAAACCCGCCAACAACTTGCATCCGCTTGGTTCCAATGCAAATAGTCAAATTTTTAAATTTTTGCTCAACCCTAAGAAGGAACGAAAGAAAACACCACAAAAAAGTGGAACCATCATTCAACATAACATCTACTATTCACACATCTCTGAAGAAAGTGATGGATGGGCCAATAATCTTGTTAGGGAACTCTTAAGTAGTTATTTTCCAAAAAAGAAAAAAAGTTGAAATCAGATTAATCCTACTATTTTACAACCATATAAGTAAGTTGAATTGAAATTAGATTGTTAAAAAATGGCCTATTTAGTTATTGAAATTAACTATTCTGTCTACTTGACTCGTTGACACTAATAGATGATATGTCAAATTACTTGATTGAAAACTTGACATGTCCTGATTTAATAACTTTGCTTTAAACTCAATGTAAAAGGAAATTAAAAATATGTACTGGTTGTTGGATTGCGGTAGAAAATAGAACTTTCCTTGCATTTATAGTAGTATTTTTTAATTATAGAGCTTTACTAAAACATCTACTGTCAATTTTTTTTTTGTTTGTTTTGTAAATATGTACTTGAAAATGTTTTTAAAGTTAGTTATGATGATTTTTAAAAATGTAACATTACTTTTTTAACAAAAGTTTCTATTTGGTTTAAAAGAGCTTTCAAACAGTTAAAACCATTTTTTAAACCTCCGAACTCAAACCTAAAAACATCTTAGCTACTGGCCAAAAATGAGTTAAACTAAGGGACTTGCGAAAATTTAAATATTTAGAATACTACATTATGAGTATCGGCACCACAATTTATTTTCAGAAAGAAATACAAAAAATAAAAAAAAAATACAAGAGACTGATCTGGAACCTATAAATATTGATCAGGAATCACATCATGCCATGGCCCAACCACCATTTTGGAAGAGCCAAATTATAACCGAATGATCTACAAGGAGCCATAGAGATGCATGTGAGATACAAATACATGCACAACCTAATAAACAAAAGCAAATGTGTTTCACAGCAGATTATATTTTTAAATTTCACATCCCAAGTTAAATTAATATTAAAATTTTTTGGGAAAAAAGATTATATGCTGAAATTCATAGTGAAATCAACTAGAATAATTGCATTAAAATTGCTGGCATGAGACAGAGCTGCAGTACATAAAATTTTGTTGAAAAATATTAAATTGGTTTCAGTAATTGTAGAACGATTTGCATTCAAATTGCTTGCCATTTACTGAATTTCCAAACAGCTACGTCCTGCTTTGCCCCTGGAGAAGAAATTTGCAACTTGAGGCAGAGTTGCTATTCTTCACAAAAACTTCATCAATTTTAGCGAAAGGAACATGTGGTCGGTTTACAGGGGAGCAGTCTGAATCAAAAGATGAAGGACTCCATGTCATATAGGAGATTATCTATCACATGTGTGGATGTTGCCCAAAGTTTGAGTTCGAGTCTAAGGCAGGGAAAAAAGATCTCCGAAGCCTTGTGAAGTGCACAACCTGCTTTCTTGTATATATTTCTTGTAAATTCAGAACATGATGGCTATCTTCACTGGATTTTTTTATTTTTTAATTTTTATTTATAGTTAAAGAAGAAGGAGGAGGAGGAGCAGAATCTGCATTCAGATTTCTTGCCGCACTCTCTAAATCCATCTCTTCTGGGGGAGTACCCAGTTAGATGTCACATTTTACTCTATTGAATTCCTGAAATCTAACTGGCTTTTCTTAGGAAAATAAATGGTATTGGATTTCGATTTTGTAGATATTTTCTTAGAATGACTTACCGATCAAGGTTTCAATCTGTTCGTCTCACAAAGGAACTCGAGGCTTTTCCTGGTACGGACATCTAATTTGTTATAGAAGCGGAGTTGCTATTCTTAACAGAAATTTCCTCAATTTCAGCAACAGGTAAAAGGTTGCCCGCTGTTTGTGTTTGAGTCTGAAGCACCAGCTGCTTTCAAATATATTTTGGTGTGAAATTCAGAATATGATGACCATCCTCTTTTAGAAATTACACAGGAATTCTTCTTTCATAATAAAAATCACACAGGAATTCTCTAACGAGTCAACATCAGCAAATAGAGTTGCATATTTGCTCATTCATTTATATATATATATATATATGCTATGGCCAGTATTGTAGAGCAATGATATAGCGATGTGTAGTAATTACAGTTTCTATGAGGTTCATTGGTAGTAATTGTCATTTTAGTAAGAAAATAATATAATTTGGTTTGAAGAATATGACACCAGTTATTGAGGATTGATAGTGATCAAACTGAGATCTATTGAAAGAAACCTGCAGACCATACGAGAGATACTCAACAACATGTTTCACCAAAGATAGTTTTAATGAACCTAAAATAAAAATGATGAATTATATTGACAAATGGTTGGGAAAACAAATACCTTACTTTGAAAGGTGAATGTACAGTCGCTGCCATCCACTTGTAGTTCATATGGTTGCCTTGTAGAAGAAGCCGTTCAAATCCATTCATGATTAATCCTTATGCTGGGGATGTGAGCAACCTTGAGCCATTCTTTTCCTTTTTTATTTTGCAACTGTTTCTCCAACAGTGGACATTGGTTGATCTCTAGAGAAGAAATGGAGGCAGGAAACCCATCTTTTGGCAAGAACTCCAGATTAGGACAATTGTAGATCTCCATCCTCTTCAGAGAGGTGAGGTGTTGAAGGCCCTTCTTGTCTAGAGATGTCATATTTGAAAATCCAGAGATGGTAAGACTGGTCATAGTCATGGGCAGCAACGTCGGCTCCGAAAAGGCTCCACATCTTCACATTTGCCACGGATGTACAATTCTTGAAGAGGGGAGTTTTTGCAGACCCCATGTCGTTCGAGAGGCAACGAGTTTGTCACAATCTTTGATGGAAATCGATTTTAAATTGGTAGGCAAGCCCCCTTCACCAAATGATTGCTACATTGGACACTCACTGACAGATAGTGACTCAAGAGATGGAAGGAGTAGGTGCATCTTGCCAGGCAATGACCTTAAACTCCCACAATTATTTATCTCAAATGTTTTCAATTTTTGGGCACGCAATCCTCCATCTAGAAATGATACTAAATTAGGGAATTCCCGATTTTAATAATCAAGGCGGCTGAATCACTTTCATGTTGTTCTGAATCAGTAAGAGACTCCAGATTCTCACATCCCTTGATGGTGAAAATATCGATCTCTTCGATTAAGTTTACTGGAAAGCAACTAACAGAATCACAACTATTTTCCAAGTACAACTGTTTGAGGGATGAATAGTTGAAGTGCACTGGGAATTCTAACTTCTTACAATTTGAGATCTTAAGAGTTTCTAATGTGGAGGGTAGACCATAATCGGAAAGTAACACGAGCGAGCTACAACCATCGATTTCCAATCTTTGAAGACGACTGCTGGAATCCATCATTCCCTCCGGTAGGGACCGTATTGCAGCGCATTCTCTAAGTTCTACCTTTTGCAATCCAGATGGGAATTCATTTAACAGAACCTCATTAAAATTTGTTAACTCCAATTGACGTAGAGTAGGAGACTGTAACGCCCCGTACCCGGATGGGTCGGAGAATTACTATCTGTCACTTATAAACTTGTCTCCTAAAGCATCTAAAATTTTCAAAGATTTTATAAATAGCACACAGTCTCATATTTTCCAAATAAACATAATATAAACTCCAAGCATCATCATTACAAAATAACATAAACCAAGGGGGTCCACAATCTCTCAATAATCTCAATACAATAAACTGATACATTTTTAAGTCTCAAAAGATCCAAATAACATAAAGAACTTTAACTACTCAAGATAAACCCTTCTACTAACAATGGTACCCTTAGGTACTTGACTTTTTATCCATATCTAGTTAGACTCCAATTTCTATTCCTGATCTCCAGCTGGGTCATCAATATCATCTAAAAAATATTGTGAAGATAAGGGGTGAGTTATCAACAACTTAGTAAGCAGAAAACATATACTAGTATGTAAACATGAGCCTTTTTAGATAGTTCAGTATGCAAAATCAAAATATTTCATTTTCATATGCACATCTTAAAACGTATTTTTAGAAAATTAGAGCGACTTTTCAATCTTTTCATAGTCATAAGTCATTTTCATATTCAAAAACATTTTTGCATAACATAATTGAACATTTTCATCTTATCATATCATATCGTATCGTATCGTATCATATCATATACAATATTTAACCCCCATGATAGGGTTGTGCTATCCCCAATGGCCAAACCATGCAGTATCTTATTGTGAAACTTCTCATTTTTCAATCTCGGAGCCCTGAGTGTGCACATAGGAAAAAACACATAAAATGTCACTTTGTTTTCAAAATGGGTGCACTCATATCATATCATATCATGTTGGTACCAACCATATCACGTGAACCAGTATCATCATATCAGAACCATATCCAGAATCAGAATCAAAACAGATAAATATACCAAAGGTTTTTCATATCCATATCATATCAAACCATCTACTGAACATATTCATGTAATTTCCATTTGATCAAAAATAGATACAAATAATTTTCATATCACATGTACAAAAATTCACTGACATCATATTCGCTCTTTTGCACATTTTAAAAACATGTCAAATATTGCTCATGTCTACACTATTCATGTCAAAAGCATTTCTTTTCTCTTTCATACATATCTCATGAGTGAATGCAAAACATCATGCACATTTCTACAAACCAACCTTAGTTCATTTCTTTTTATGCAAATCTAGCATAGAAACTTTGTTTATCTGGACTTTTTAACTTTTCAGAAAATCTTCATAACAGTGCCAAAGGAATATCAATCGTCACCTATAGAAAAATTAATGTAACTTGAATAAATCTCCAATTTGAACCGTTACTTTGTAATTACACCTGAAATGCCTATTTTAATACCTCTAAGACCTAAAATCCTCATAACACTAACATACCATAATTTTCCAAAATCCATCAATATCCACTTGCTTTCTCCGACTAAGATATTAAATTATAACTTATTTACTATTGAAATCAAACTATAAAATTTAATACTAATTGATATAATTATATCAATATATTCTAAATTAAACAACAAAATTTATTTAATAAAAATAAACTAGATCATATTTAAAGTGTTTAGAAAAATAAAATTACACGGTTATCGTTTACTCCTGAAAATAAGTTTGAAAGAAATCTTTACTTAATAACGATTTAAATCACTTAAAAAATTTTGGTAAATATAAAAGTTTTTAGACTATTATAAAATAAAATAGAAACAAAACATCCAAAACCATATGAGCCCAAGTTGACCTTAACAATTTAAGGGTACTATCGTAATTACACCGCAAGGTAAAAGCTAACATGCATACTACGCAAACGGAAATGCTGGGCAGGGAAGGGCATATGCTTACCGAAAGCTTTGTGTAGCAGTGGTCTGGATGGATGTCTACGGCGACGCGGCTGGGAGTGGCGGCAGGTCACTGTGAAAGAGAGAGTTATTGTGATGAGAGAGAGAGAGAGAGAGTGAAATGAAGAGATAGAGTTCGAGAGATGGGGAGGGGCTCAGAACGCATCATGCAACATACGTGGGGGGGGGGCTTGGCCCGTGCAGAAAAGGTGATGGTAGGGGTTGTGTTAGGGACCCCGGTCCTGTCCCTAAACACTAAGTCCACGAGCTCGCTTTGGTGATGATGGTGACCGAGTGTCAAACCTTCTTGCTTGGCCTTGCACGAATGATGGTAATAATGGGTTCTTAGGTTGGTGAAGATATGGTGTTTAGTGATGGAAAAGATGGAGATGATGATGAGTTTGGGATATTTAAGTGATGGTTTTGGTGTGTTTGATGCAATATGGAATGGCTAGAAGGTTGCCCTTGATGTTGGGACAACTTGGATGAAGATTAGAGTTGGTATGGTGAAGATAGGCTAGGGTTTGGATGGTGGCTATGGGGAATTTCGAGATTGGAAGAGTTGGGCTAGGGTTGGAGTGTAAGATGAGTTGCTAGGGTTTGGAAGAGATGTGGATGAGTGGGATTAGGGTTTGGGAGATGGAAGATAGGTTTAGGGTTTGGATGAGGTGGCTAGGGTTTGAGTTGTAAGATGGATTAGGGTTTGGAATTAGGGCAAGAGTGTTGGGCGGCTAGGGTTGGTCGAGTATGGCTAGTGGGAGTCTTTAGGAATGTTTCCTAAAAACTAGAGATATGATTTGGGATAGAATGATGGCCGACCAAGAGTGTGGAATGAGTCAACTAGGGTTTGGGAATGATGTGGAAGAATGAGGCTAGAGTTTGGTGGCTAGGGTTTGGTGTGTAGGATGAGATGTTAGGGATGGAAGGATGTGGTTGGATGAGACTAGGACTCCTTGATTGATGAGTCACTTTGGGAAAGATGGGGATTAGGTTAAAGATGATGATGAGTTGTGTTTGAATGGGTCTAGGGTTGTTCCTTGAGTTTAGGGATTTGGAGATGGAAGATGGGATTTGAATATGGCAAGATTGGATGATAGTTTTTGATTGATTTGAATGATTCTAGGGAATGAGTGATTTGAGAGATTGGATATGGAAGATGAGATTCGATTATGGTAAGATAAGAAGAGTATGATTTGAATATGGCAAGAGGTGGGAAGTCTTTGGTTGACTTGAGAGATTCTAGGAATGGAATGGTTCTAGGGGAGTTGAGTGATTGTAGGGATTAGATTTAGAAGATGGAAAAGAATTGGGATTTGGTCTTGGCTATTGAGGTGAGTCTTAGTTGGCTTGAGATATTGGAGGGATGGAGAGATTCAATGGATTGACAATGGGATGGCAATTCTGTAACATCCCGGATTTTAGTGTATTTTAATGGATGTTTTATTTAATTTATTTTGTGGTTATTTTTCTTGTTTTTAAATTTTGGGAGTTTTAAAATATTATTTCTTAATATTTTATGTGGTGAAAATTATTTTATGTGATTTTTTAGATTTTATTTACTGTTTTAGCTTTTAAGATGAATTTTAATTTTAATTGATTTATTTTTGGGTTTTTGATTTTTATTGTTGTATTTAAATTATTTCACTGTATTTGAAATATTTTATTTAGCTTCTGGTTTTAATTTCATCTCCGTTGGATTTTTCGGGACCCAGCTTGAAAGACTGGATCTTCCTTTTTTCCCTCTTCTTTTTCCTTTCTTTCCTTTTTCTTCTTTCTTTTTTCTCTTTCCCCGGTTCCTTCCCGCGCGCCCGACCCTTCTCTCCCTTCTCTCTCTTCTCTCTCCTCTCTCCACCGTGCGAAATAGACTCACCCTCGCCGCGCCTCCTCCCGGCCGCCGTGCACCTCACCGCCGGCACCAGCAGCTCCCCCGTACGCCGGCGACCTCCCCCATAAAATCTCAGACCACCTTGTGCCGCCGTTAGCCGCCGTGAGCCAGTTGAACCCGCGGTGGGTTTTTCCTCCTTCCGCCGCCGTCCGGCCGCCATTGGCCACCAACTTTCTACCACATCATCACCGGCCCAATACCAAACTTTTCCACCCAAACCCAGCCCCGATCCGTCGCCGGAGCCGTTCGAACGAGTACCAAACCCGATTCGGGTATTCCGGCCAAAAACCACCCATTTCCGCCACTATTCTCGGCAAACCACCACCACCATTAGATTCACCACCTTCCATAGGCCCTACCCTATAAATTTCGAGTCTCCGTTTGAAACCGTGGAAAATTCCCATTTCACTGCATTTCGGTCAGTGTTTTTACATTGTGCGAATTTGCAGCTTTGGTGATTCTCAGTGCCTCGGAACCTTCGTTAAATTTTTTTAAAGCGCTGTAAGTATTTCCTAAACATTTCTTTGAGATTTAATTATATTTATGCAATTAACTGCTTTTATTTTATATATTGTATTCTGGTTGGTTTCCGGACTGAGTCCGAGGAGTTCGGGGGTGGTTGGATTGATCGGAGTATATTATTGTGTGATTTTTGGGAGATTGGATTTATTGTTGGATTTGATTATGTTGTGAATTGGAGTTGGTTATTGGATATTCTGGCTGTGATCTGGTTAATTGTTGGAATTGTGTTTTGATCTGGTTTGGTTGTGATATTGAAGTTATTGTTGGTTCATGGCATATGCACGCATGATCATGTTTGTAAATTGAAAACTGGGTTTTCGTGTATTGCATTCATGTTCATGTGGTTTTTATGAAAACTGGGTTTTCATGTGTTGACTGGATTTGTGGGTGCGTGTGTATCACGACCCCAAGCCGAGATGGGGTATTATCTCGGTGGAGCTCCTCTGATCACTCGGGAGCGCAATATACTGAGTGATGTCCCCTGGGTTGTCGCCGGGCGACAACGGGATCGGACGTTGGACGTGCCGACTCCGTGGCCCTTCTGCTGGCGGGGGCTAGAGGATGACCTGGCCACGAACGCACTGGGTGCGGAACTGGGCATCTCTCGTAAAGTAGCCAGGACGTGCGGATGGTCCATAGGGGAGACCATGGTGCATATGGTTAATTGGTTAATTGGATTAACTGGAAAAGAGCTGTTTTCTGGGAAAATAGCGTGAGTTGATTTTGTGTATCATTTTCTGGGAAAATGATGGAAATGTTTTTGTGCACCATTTTCTGGGAAAATGGTGGGAATGGATTTTATTGGGAATGATTTTGAGCCAATGAGATTTTTGGCGTGTGTTGCACTTTTTTCATATTGCATCATTGGGCATGCATGGTTAATTGTTAGAGTATGGTTTTATCTCTGGACATGGTTAGGTTATAACTTACCTGCGGTACCATTTCATGGTACTGCAGACTTTGTTGATGATGCAGATGCCGAGCCTGAGGATCTGGCTCCGCCGGAGGAGTGATCTGGGATCACTCATGCTGTAGACTTTATTTTCAGACTTGTGTTTTATTTTTCTGGGACTTGGCTTTGTTTTTAAAGGTATTTTGTATTTTGGATATCTGTATTAATTAAAATTCTGGTACTAGTAGACTTTATTACCTTCCGCTGTGTTTTTAATTGTGCACTGTTTATTTGTTGCACACACTGACACTTGTCGTTGGGGTGCGTGACCGTGCTGTCATCATCCCGGGTGTCTCGATTTCCGTGCTTGTCCGTACATGGAAGTCGGGGGCGCCACAAATTCCTTAAATCAAGGGATATGGATTTGGAAGATAGGTTTGGGATGATGGGTAAGGTGGTTAGGGTTGATTCTAAATGGTAAGAGGCATGAGAGTTGTTGAGAAGTTGGTGTTTGACTAAGGCAAGGGATGGATTTCGAATTTGGATTAATTGGAAGATGGGATAAGGATTCCTAAGTGGTAGGAATTACCTTGTGGGAGTCTAGGGTTAAGTTGGATGAAGGGGGTTAGGGTTAGCCAAATATGGGAGTGGTTATTGTGATCCCTTGATTGTAGGATCAAATATGGGTAGGTGTCACTTTGGGGTTTAGGTTTAGAGTTGGATGATGGAGGCTAGGTCTTATGGTAGTGATGTGTATGGAAAGTAGGGCAAACAATATGTTGGTCGAGATATGTGAGTGGGAAAGATTAAATGGGTGAGTGGATTGTGTTTGTGATATGGAAGGATGCAAGACAATGTATGGACAATGGAAAAGTTATGAACAAAAGATGAGTAGACTCGACAAAAGAATATGAAGACTCTCTTTATGGTTTTTATGGATATTTTGTGAAACCAAAGAATACTAAGATTGAGGCTTAGGATATCTTTTATTTGCAACAAAGTAAAGATGAACAAGATAGAAAACATAAGAACAACTAGCAAAGATAAGAACAATGTATTTTTGAGTTTTTGAATATAGAATGGAAAACATAGACAAGAGATTGACAAATTGAATGAAACAAAAGCAATACTCATAAGATTGATAGATAATTCACCATCGATTCACGAATTTCACGATGATGAAATAAGATAGATTGAATCACACCTATTCACGAATTTCAAGGTGATGATCCTCTACTAGGGATTCACGAATTTCACCCAAGTAGCCCAAGTGCTAAGCACCGAAAGGTGATCTCAAGAACAATAATCCACCCACTTAGGGATTTACCAAATTGTCAAAAGATATCAAATGAAATGCCGAAGGGTCCTATTTATAGAGATTACAAAGTGGAAACCCCCAATAGGTCCCTTGAAATATAATAAAATAAAATAAATAAAGATAAATAAATGATATGGTCTTGCATGGCCAATGTGGCCCGTGATATGTCTTGGCCCTTGGTTGGCCTTGGCTAGCCTTGATCATGGAAGTGGTCTGATCTTTGTTGTCCATGCATGGCTAGGAGCTTGTCTAAGAGCTTGTCCTAGGGCGGTTTTTGATGGGATCCCAACAGGTTGGTCGGGGTCAACGGTGGAGCACAGAGGCGGTAACGACGTGCAGAAACCCGTGAGAGGCCGACAGAGGGGTGGCTCGGTGGAGGATTTGAGCAGGAACTTGCTCTGTTTTTTAGAAGCAAAACAGGGGTTGACTTTAATGTGGTTCCCAATGGTTGACGTCGTGAGTGTGGTGCAGGTACGGTGGTTCGCATCGTGGCTAAGGCGATTGAGTATGGAGCGTGCATGGCCGAAGACGGTGGTGGTTTGCTACGCGTGGGTGCAGTTTTTACATTCGACTTTGTTAGAAGGAGGGCGCCCACGTGGGGCTGACCCCCTCCGTTACTACATTGTAAGGCATGGCTTTAAACCATGCGTTATTAGCCTGTAACGCATGTTACTGGCATTTAATTTGCCGTTTGCAGGCTGGCGTTAAAGGCCAGCCGCGTGGGTGACTATATAAATAGTCCCCCCTCAGTTGATTCGGGTAACCATCTGAAATATAAAAAAGCTCTCTCTCTTTTTGTTCTCTCTTGATAAAATATTTAGGTTGTGGGTTTGTGAAGTGATACTCTAGTTTTATACTACGTAGTATACTTCGCCACTAAGAGGAAATGCTTGTGAATTGTCAATCTAGAGAAACCTGTAAAGCAATTTTATAAGCTGAGCTTGAGGTATTTTTTCGCTGTACTTTCTAATATTGGTATCAGAGCTTTATAAATTGTTCCCAGTTTATATATATTCTTTTTCTTGCATATAAATCTGAGTGCCATTTTTTTGTAGTTCTCCATTTTTTTGAAAAACCCATGAAAACTGTTTCCAGTTTCCTCTTAGGCATCTGTGACCATGACCGCTGCTGGGCAGTGGCGCTGCAAGTAGCACGGAGGTGCAGCGCACACCCTAGTGTAGTGCAGTGAGGTACTGTAGCACCGCGAGGTGCTGCGAGCACCAATGAAGTGGTGCCGCGCGCACCAATGAAGTGGTGCTGCGAGCACCACAGCGAGGTGCTGCGTGCACCACTATGGTGTAGCGCACACCAGCGAGGTGCTGTGGCACCACCCAGCCACTTGAAGTTGGTCATTCCGGCCGGTGGAAGCAGCTAAGGCTGCTCGTGGTGGACCTAAGCGGCAGTTGTGCTGCTACTGTGTAAGGGCTACTGTTCACGTGAATAATAGCCATCCGAAGGTTGAAGAAGACAAAATGTCTTCAGTTTTTCCACTGGGCTGGGTTGTTCGGCCCATTGTTTTATTGAAAAAAAAAAAAAATCTGGGCCTGGACCATTCGGCCCTTCTATGTTTATAAAAAACAAAAAAGGTTTGGGCCATTTTCAGCCTAGATCTGTTTAAGCCCATTTTTTTAACATAAAATAAAATGAAGAGGATGAAAGTGGCACCCTGGGATTTGAACCAAAGACCACCGTTTACACTAGGGCAGCGCGCACAATTGGGTTGCGACTTTCTTTTGGCTTAGGTGGGGGTTTTAAATGTATTTATTATACATTTATTTTGTTTTAAAAAAAAACTAATTTTTTTTTGCATGATTTAATATATGCTTAGATATATTGTTTTATTACATGTGATCTTTTATTTAATATTTTAGATTAAATGTGATTACATGTGAATATATGGTTATATTCATTGTATTTTTTTTATTCCATAATGTTATATTACATGTGATCTTTTATTTAATATTTTAGATTAAATGTGATTACATGTATGTGTGAATAGAACATGTGGATATGTGATTATTTTATCATCTATGAATGTTAAGCTTGAATGTTTAGACATTAGTCTTCTTTTTTTTAGTGATAAAATAGAAAATTCCCACTAAGTAGTCTTAGTTAGAATTGTCAGTGTAAATGATAGGTTAAAAGAATTGTAGTGACCGCAGTAAGAATTGTAAATGCACTGTATAGCCAAAAGACTACGGTGGCCCCAGTAAGAACTGTAAATGCACTGATAGGACAAGAAAAATAGACTGTAATGGTCTTAAAAGAACCATCTTTGTAGACTAGTCCAACATGTCGCTGTAGTCTGAGTAACTATCTTTGTAGACTAGCCCAATAGGTTGTTGTAATCTGGGTAGCTGTCCTTGTAGACTAGCCCAAAAGGTTACTGCGATTTTAGTAGGTTATGTCTTTACATGTGACTAGGTCTAGATGACTACTTAAGATAATGAGAGTATGATTGAGATTTATGATGATTAATTCTCCCATATTTGTTTTAAATTTACACGAGAATTAAGTTAGAAATTTAATAATTGGATATTGTGGCGCAAGAGATGATTATGAAATTTAGCGATTTTTCGATCTTGCGACATGTCTAAATCATTCTTTTCCTAACTTGGATGGACGTGGCATATTTCTTAGGTGTGTGTGTAATATCCATTCTTTGCGTATTATAGTGAAATGGCATCTAAGAACATAGTTTCCGATTTAAACAAAGGTGAGAAATTGGATGGAGAGAACTACGACATTTGGCATCGCAAGATCCAATATGTCTTAGATGAGCAAGAGGTCTTGGAGGCCTTATCTCACTCTCTTACTCTGCCCGGGGAAGGGACCTCAGAACAACACAAGATAGATCAATTAGCCTATACTGAATGAGCTAAGAAAATTCAGAGCGCGCGCATAATAATGTTAAGCAGCATGCACAATGATCTAATGTGTGAGTTCGAGATCTATGACACCGCCCAAAGCATGTGGGACGCTTTGAAGTTGAAGTTTGGTGGAACTTTAGCCACTAGGTTGCGTGGATTAACCATGAGGTTTGACTCCTATAAGATGCGCTCTGACTACACGATGAAGCAGCATCTTAGGGCTATGTCAACCATGATCCGCAAATTTTAAGTCGGCATGAAACAACCTGACAGATGAACAGCAAGTGCAAGCAATGATAAGATCACTACCGAATTCTTGGGAGAATATGAGCCAAAACCTGATGCATAACGAGAATATCAAAGACTTTGATGATGTCTCGCGTCACTTGGAATTGGAGGCTGAGCGCCTAGAGGCTGCTAAGCCCAATCATACGGCCTATGTGGCTAATTCTGGTTCGCGCAAGGCATCAAGGCCTAAGCGCAAGAAGTCCAAGAATGGGGTAGCTGCTGGACAAATTAAGAAGATGTCAGGTATTTCTCAGCACAACAAGAGGGGCAAGCGCGGGAAGAACAAGTCAAAATTAGAGTGCTTCAACTGCGGAAAGAATGGCCACTTCGCTCGTGATTGCACTGAGCCGAAAAAGGTACACTCTGACTTTTCTCGCATTATTTTTATAACTCCATGTGATGATTGCTCACTCCTATGCTGTGTGGACTGTTGATTCAGGAGTGACCGAACACATAACGCGAGACAGAGTCGGATTTGTGGAGTATCGACGGATTCCAGTTGGGAGCCGTGATATCAAGGTGGGGAATGGAGCTAGCGTGGAGGTATTGGGACTTGGTACCTACAAGCTGGACTTGTAGGGTGGCCATACTCTTTTCCTCCACAATATGCTATACGCTCTCGAAATTTGACGAAATTTACTTTCCGTAGTTACTCTTTTAAAACTTGGTTTTCAGATTGTATTTGAAAACAATTATGTTTCATTTTCTTTGGACCATGTGTTTTATGGTAATGCTTTTCTTCAAGACGATTTTATGATATTGGATTTGAATTATTCAAATATGAATAAGTCCATTGCTTTTCTTTCTGCATCTGATAATTTGGATTCATATAAATGGCATGCTAGGCTTGGCCATATAGGGCAAGATAGAATGACTCGGTTAGGTAGAGAAGGCCTGATAGGCAATCTCGCTAAGGTCATCTTGTCCATATGTGAACATTGTTTAATGGGAAAAGTTAAGAGAAAACTGTTTGGAAAAGCTACTAGGGCATCTTTTCCAATGCAATTAGTCCACTCATATATCTATGGTCCAATGAGTGTGAGGGCAAGACACGGAGGTGTCTACTTCATCACATTTATAGATGATTTTTCACGTTACGGTCATGTCTACTTAATCTCCTATAATTCTGAAGCATTGGAGTGCTTTAGGCGATATCTAAGAATGGTTGAGAATCAGTTAGACAAGAGTTTAAAAACTCTAAGAACTGACTGAGGATGAGAATATCTCTTTAAGCAATTTAAAAGGTTCTGTGATGAAAAAGGAATAAAAAGACAGTTGATGATACCGAGTACGCCGCAACAAAATGGCATGGCGGAAAGGAAAAATCTAACACTGCTTGAGATGGTTAGGTCAATGGTGGCGCAAGAAAACTTACCAATTTCTTTTTAGGGAGATGCACTTTTTACTGCTGCCTACATTCTTAACCGAGTGCCCTCTAAATCAGTAACTTCCACCCCATATGAACTATGGACTGGCGAGAAACCTAATTTGAGTAACTTGCGGCCATGGGGTTCAACGGATTTTGTTCACGATCTTTCTCATAAATATGGGAAGTTAGGCCCTAGAGGGAAGAAGTGTATCTTTATAAGGTACTCAGAACATTCTAAAGGGTATGTGTTAAATCTGATGGAAGTGTGACTGAGATTGAGTCACGAGATGTGGATTTCATTGAAGATGAGTTTCCAAGTAGAGGTGAGGTTGATAAGAGTTTAGAACTTCATGAGATTGTAGAACAAGAGGAAAATGTTCTAAGAAATTTAGTTGAGAATGAGGAAGAAATTCTTCAAACTCCTACAAATTATAAAAAGGATTTAAATCCAAGTGGGAGCACACCACTTGTCACTCAATCACAACAACCTTAGCCGCGTAGAAGCAAGCGTGAAAGTATTCCCCATCGTCATTTTGAGATTGAAGATGAAGTTTTTATGATAACTTCGCATGATGATGATGAGCCTAGGAAAATTCATGAGGCTCTCTCATCTTCTACTAAAGATGAGTGGATGAAAGCTATTAATGATGAGATTAAGTCTATGAAGACTAACCAGGTTTGGGATTTGGTTGATCTACCGACAGGGCGTAAGACTATTGGGAACAAATGGGTTCTTAAGGTCAAACGCAAGTCGGATGGATCAATAGGTAAGTACAAGCTCGCTTAGTGGCGAAAGGATATACCCAACAGGAGACTATAGACTATGAGGAAACATTTTCACCAGTGGTGAGGTTTGACTCAATTCGCCTGATTCTAGCTATAGTAGCAAACATGGATTTGAAACTCTACCAGATGGATGTTAAGAAAATATTTCGCAATGGAGAACTAGATGAGGAGATCTATATAGATCAACCAACGGGTTTTGTGGTCAAAGGTCAAGAGCGCAAAGTGTGCAAGCTCAAACAATCTATATATGGCCTAAAACAATCATCTAGACAATGGTACCTCAGATTCCATCGAGCCATTCTCTCGAATGGGTTTACGATGATCATAGAAGACCATTGTGTCTATGTCAAAAGGTCTAAGAAGAGTTTCATTATGTTGTCATTGTATGTTGACGACATACTACTAGTTGGAAATGATAAAGGGTTGATAGTCGCTACAAAAAAGTGGTTATCCTTCAATTTTGAGATGAAGGATATGGGTGAGGCAGAATACATTCTGGGAGTTAAGATCTATAGAGATCGGTCAAAGAGACTTTTGTATTTGTCTCAACAGATTTACATACAAAAAGTTCTCGAGTGCTTCCTAATGAGTGTATGTAAACCCATTGACACCTCTGTTGCAATAAGCGAGAACTTATTTAAAGAGTTGTGTCCTAAGACTCAAAAAGAAAAGGAAAAGATGGCCCGTGTCCCTTATGCTAACGCTGTGGGTATTTTGATGTACGCAATGATGTGTACTCGGCTTGACATATGCTATGCAGTTGGCTTAGTGAGTAGATTCCAATCTAATCCCGGACTGGCTCAATGGAAAACAATCAAGAGAATTATGCGATATCTCAAGGGAACTGCAGACTATGTGTTGTGCTATCAAGGTTTAGATTTGCAGCTAAGAGGTTATAGTGATGCCGACTAGGGCAGTGACCTAGATGAGCGCAAATTAACCACTGGGTATGTCTTTCTGCTAAACAATGGCGCCATTACATGAAGCAATAAGAAACAACCTTGTATAGCATTATCTACCATGGAGGCGGAATACATAGCTTGTTCAACATCAGTTCAAGAAGTTGTTTGGTTACGGAGATTTCTCAAGCATTTAGATATTGGCACGGATACTCCAGATCCGGTGACGATATTCTGCGATAGCATGACAGCTCTTGCATATGTTAAGGATTCAAAATATCATGAAAGAACCAAACACATAGATATCAGATATCACTACATCAGAGACATGGTAGCGTAAAAGGAAGTGGTTCTGAAACATTTTTCTACGAGTCACATGGTTCTTGATCCCTTAATGAAACCTATAGCAAGAGATGTCTTTGAGGCTCATGTTAGGAATCTTAGACTGCATAGACTGTAAATGTAATTTGTATTTCAAATGACATTGAGATGTAATTTTTCATTTGGGATATTAATACAATATGATTCAGTTTTTTGTCTTTATCGTATTGTTTTTTCTAATACACACACACACAATATATGTCAACAGGCTTAGATCGGTTCACTCATACGAGCGATCGCCTCTAGCGCTTGAGTAGCGAGTAGAAATGAGACATTGTGTCCCTAGGTACTTGTCCAAAGGGATAAGTTGGTTGATACAAAGATATGTCGCCTTAGTGGGAGTTAAGATGAGGTCCATTAAAAGGACTATGCATGGGTTACTCCACCATCCATGTAGCCTGTAGTTAGCCAGATGCGAGATCTTCTTTGACGCCTCAGAGGCGTGCAAATAGAGGAACTCAGGTTAGACGCTTAAGAAGCGACTAAACCAAGATCTGTACGGTGTTAATATAGACATATGCTCTTTGAGAAAGAGAAATCCACCATAGCATGTGTTTCATACTACATGTGCTTATTCGACCTTATAAGTAAGTAAGTAAAAGGTTCCTCTCTTTCTCGTTGTGTGAGTCTCATTTTATTAAGTGTCATTTACCTTTGACTGTGTCACGAGATGGAGGTTGTGATGTCTGTTACTTTGGCATGCTGTCTATGGCCATGATTGATACGGTCTAAAGAGGTTTTGCTGGGAAAGCGGTTTGACCAAAATTGAGTGATATGAGTGCAAAGGGAAGACTCTTCGATATCGTATTTTCGATAGTGTTTGCTGACATCAAACTATGATGCTACATCTTGGTAGCGGCTAAGGTTGTGAACACATTGAAATGATTTGGAGATAATCAAGCATTGTTCTGAGTTTTTTACTCAAGAGGGTTCAAAAATGTTTGATCTTGATGCGGTCGAATGAGTCTAGGATATAACCAGACACTTTAGGGATGTTACTATGCTAGTCTTCTCTGGGAGAGATTTGGTTTATGTACTCCCACTTTTCTACAGATGTGCTTGGTAGTCGCACTGCCTATTTACTTGTATGAACAAGATTGAGAATATTAGAGAGATGCAGACCTGGGGTCATGCCCACTGTGTGCGAGTGGGAGATGTTAGAAGGAGGGGCGCCCACGTGGGGCTGACCCCCTCCGTTACTACATTGTAACGCATGGCTTTAAACCATGCATTACTGGCATTTAATTTGCCGTTTGAAGGCTGGTTGACTATATAAATAGTCCCCCCCTCAGTTGATTCGGGTAACCATTTGAAATATAAAAAAGCTCTCTCTCTTTTTGTTCTCTCTTGATAAAGTATTTAGGTTGTGGATTTGTGAAGTGATACTCTAGTTTTATACTACGTAGTATACTTCGTCACTAAGAGGAAATGCTTGTGAATTGTCAATCTGGAGAAACTTGTGGAGCAATTTTATAAACTGAGCTTGAGGTATTTTTCCGCTGTACTTTCTAATAGACTTGCTTGTCCAGGGGCGTGGTTTCCGTTTGAGGACACGGAGGGGCTGGGTCGTGTGGTCCATCCCATCTTACTGCAGCTAGGCACGACTGGTGGCTTCCAGTGATGGTCTGGGAGGTGGCTGGTTGGCAGGAGGCTGGGCTTTAGTGCTTGGTGGTTTGCGGCAGTGGTGTTGCCTTAAGGTCTGGGTCCGTGGGCTTTGGGGGCGAGGGTGAGAAACTGATGTAGGGGAGAGGGAGAGAGTTTGATGAGAGTGAATTTTTTTTTTTTTTTTGAAAATGGAGAAAACAGAGACACGGTTGGGAAGTTGATGAAAAAGTGGGAGTGAGATTCGGAACAAGCAAAAACTGAAAATCAGAGAGGGAGAGTGGAAGAAACTGTTGGAGGAAAAGAAAAGGAAGGGAAAAACGAAGGCTTAAAGCCTTACCTGAAAACGACGCCGTAATGTTCCTTTGGTGAGAACTGGGTTGGGCTTGGGTTTTACAGAGACCTTGGGAGTGAGGCCTCCAGCTGCGAACATTCAACAATCTTAAGTACGGCTAAAGAAGGAAGATGGATGGGCAACCCTACTGTTAGTTTGGGGCACTTAACAATATGAAGCTCTTCAAGACAAGGAAAAGCTTCACCTTCATTTTCAGAATCAAAACATAACCAATTTTCCCAATCTAGCATGTCTTGGAACCATAGAACTTTCAAGGCTTTAAATGGCTTAAACGAAGAAGAACCATTAGTACCATAGAACTCCATACCCACTCTAGCAATTCCATGAAAGCCAGTGATATAGAGGCTCCTGAGAGAGTGTAGTTGTCCAAATGATGGCAAGATGTGGCAATATTTACAATTACTGAGAGAAAGAACTTCTATCTTAGAGAAAAAATGATGAGCAATCCAATCCGGAAAGCTTTTACCACCATAATTGTAGATACAAGATTTTTCAGGTTTGTATGGGGTTGTATATTCTCCAATACAGTTATTTGATCACTTTCTGAAATGCTAGTTGTATCTTCCCATCTCAACGTCAAGTCCTCAAGGTGCTTCTTATCCTTCAAGCTTGCATCCAAAGCATCGGTAGGAGATTTGACATTTTGGAGCTGCCTGATAGAGAGCTCCCCACCAATATCTTCAAGTTTCCCCAACTCCCTAGTGCTCGATCTGCAATGTTTGTTGACAACAAATATATCCAAAGTCTGTAGACATTTTAGTCTACCCAGATGTAACGGCATCTCCGTTATGGCACTTCCATCTAAAAAAAGATGACACAAACTAACGAGTTTATGCATATCTCTAGGCAATACAGTAAGATTATCACAGTACCATAATACCAATGTTTGCAAATTGCACAATTTACATATAGAATCAGGTAGTTTTCTAATTGGTGTGACAGACATATCCAAATATTGTAGATGTCTAATTTTGCCAATTGAATCTGGCAACTCAGTTAAATTTCTATTGCTTGCAAAGGAAAGCACTCGTAAGAATCTCAACATGGGCAACAAAACATGTGGGAATTTTCTCCCTAAGATTCCATTCCAAAGAGCATCATTTATTGGGAGAAAAGTATGCAACCCCTTGGCCTAGTAAAGTAGCTCAAACGTCTTTGGGATGTTTTCCAAGCCTTTTTCAGGAATTGATAAATGGCGAGTCTTGTTTGTAACTTGGAACGGATTGCCACCCTCCAGTCTAAAGATAAATTGCCCAGATACAAATCTTGCTAAATCGTTGACAAGATCATGCATTCTGAATCTATAATCATACACACTTGATTGTTGGAATAATGATCTCGATACTAGATCGAAGAAGTAATCATGACCGACTTGCTCTATTGTTTTGTCTTTAGATTTTTGCAAGAAACCTTCAACCATCCACAATAAGACTAATTTCTTTTTTGTGAAATGATAATCTTTTGGATATATCGAACAATAAGCAAAACATCGCTTTAAATGTGAATATTTATAACTTAATCTTAGAGTAGGAATAATTTCAGTCGACAGCATGTCCCACACCTCGCTCTTTAATATTTTATTCCAATCATCAGCATCTACTTTAGACCACAAGAGAGTTCCAATTGCCTTGACTGCTAAAGGCAGACCATTGCATTTTTCCATGATCTGTCTTCCAATTGCTTCTAGCTCTGGATGCATATCGGAGATACTGCCACGAAACACATGGCTTACAAAAAGTGACCAACATTCTTCTTTTGGTAATGTCTTCAGATCGTAAGTTAAAGTAGGTTGCATAACCAATGCTACTCGTTCTTCAAGTGTGGTTACCAAAACTCTGCTCCCTTGTGCTCCAAATCTGAATCGTTTACTTAACTCCTCCCATTTAATATAATTATCATTCCAAACATCATCTAAAACAAGTAGAAATTTCTTTCCCGTCAAACTCTAGTGTATTTTGAAGCCAATTCAGAGTCTTACCATCACCATTAGTGGATGAATCTACTCTCTCGAGAATTGCTTTTGTTACCTTAAAGACGTCAAAGTCATCCAAAACACAAGCCCATGCTTTAAGGTCAAAATGTTCCTTCATGCTCTCGTCATTGTATACAAGCTGAGCAAGGGTGGTCTTGCCAAGCCCCCCTATACCAACAATAGCAATCACAAACAACTTATTGCCATTTACATCATCTGAGAACAAGGAATTAATTATTTTCTCCTTATCATCTTCTCTACCACAAATACCAGATTCTTCAACCAAAGTAGTTATGGGCAATATTTCAGATGGATTTCCTTGAACGCCTTCTTTTAGACGCATATTGTTCTTTTGACTTACAAGATACTCCAATATGTCAAGCACTTGTTTTATCTTTGGTTCTATTTTCTTGACAAATGGTACTTTAAGAGATGTAGAGAGGGCTTTTCATCGTACCTTGCTTGTAGTGGTATGAAATTCAGCATCCAACTCGCAACGCGGGACTTCCGTATCAATCTCATCCAAGATGTCCTCTATATCATAGATAGCATCTTTCAACTCATTGAGCCATTCTTTTACGTTGGGATTTCCCACTTGTTTTTTCTCTACATCTTCAAACACAGCATTCAAAGACAGCAAAGCTATCTTCAATTTGTTCAAGAGTGCTTGGTCAAGTTTTTCTCGTCGAAAAATACTCCTTTAATGAATTCAGCCTAAGATGGCTCACTTTTCTCCCCAAGATATTCCTCGTCAGGTGAATGATTAGACAATATGTCCAAAACGGCCATCACTCTTGTTGCTTGAAGTAGTGAAGGGTGTTGAAATTTGAAATGAAGGAGAAGATCAAAGATTCGTAAGTATGGAGAGGCCACTTTCTCACTCTATTCATTAAACATGTAAAGTTTATAATGACAACTATATATATACAAAGGCAATGAATCAATTGAATAATAGGACAAAGAATAATAGACTAATTCTAGAAGTAGCTAAAAGAAATATTCTAACAAACTCTTGCTATGGTGGCAACAAGAGAATATTCTGATGCTAAGTGGGAAGCCTTTTTTGTGGTTAGGCTATAGGTAAAGTTAGTGCAGCCTCAAGTAATTCCTTTGATTTTCTTGATGAACTTTGAGACTCCCCCTCAAGATGTGCATAGATGTTCAGAATGCTCATCTTAGATAGTAAGAAATGCAAGGTAGCAGCAGGTAGAGTCTTGGTAAAAATGTTAGCTAACTGAAACTTGGAAGATAAATGAGCTTGCATGATGATCCCTACTGAAACCTTTTCTTGAATAAAATGACAATCAAACTCTATGTATTTAGTCATTTTGTGAAAGACTGGATTATTTGTGAGACGTAGAGCAGATTGGCTATCATAATACAACATTGTAGCTTTAGTGTAATCCATCTGGAAGTCTTTTGGGAGAGAAATGATCCAAATAATTTCACAACTTGTGTGGGCTAATGCTCTATACTTTGCTTCAAAAAAGGATCTAGAGATTGTTGCTTGCTTTTCCAACTAATCATAGAATCTCCAATGAAGATTAAGTACCCAGTAACTGATCTTCTTATCTTTGGACAAGCTGCCCAATCCGAATTACTAAAGGCCTTTAAATGCTAAGTTCATAGAGAAGAGAATAAAATACCTTGCCCTATATAACCCTTCAAGTATCTCAAAACATCGTGAGCAGCTTGTAAATGTATCTATTCTGGTTTGTCCATAAACTGGCAAAGTATATGGGCAACATAAGTAATGTCAGGTCTTGAAATTGTTAAGTAGACTAGTCGCCCAATCAACCTTCTATAAATTGTAGCATCAATCAACAAATATGTGGAAGTGTGACTAAGCTTGTGATTGGTCTCATTGGGAGTGTGGACAGGTTTAAATCCTAAAAGACTAGAATCTTCGTGGATTACAAGAGTATATTTCCTTTGACATATATGTATTCTAGACCTTGATCTTGCAATTTCTATACCCAATAAATACTTCACCTGCCCTAAATCTTTGATCCTGAATTGTGAGTCCAAATGTGCCTTGACAACATTAATAATTGATAGATTTGAAATACCAATAAGTATGTCATCTACATAAACCATTCTCATTTAATCTTGTAAACAAAGAATAATTAGATTTAGATTGTTGGAATCCAATAGAAAGTAAAGAAGAAGAAAAAAAAATTGAATTCAATTGTTGAGAGGCTTGTTTGAGGCTATATAATGACTTGTGTAGCCTACAAACTATTTCATTTCCACAATGATTCTCCCCCTTGATTTGATAACCCGAAGGTAGGTACATATATATTTCCTCATCAAGGTCTCCATTGAGGAATGCATTATGCACATCCATTTGGCTTAAATGCCAATTATGGATGTCAGTTAAAGCTAGAAAAATCCTAACAATAGTAAACTTAGTTACGGGACTAAATGTTTCTTGATAATCCAATTCCTCAATCTGAGTGTAGCCCTTGGCTACCAACCTGGCCTTATGTCTCTCCACAAACCCATTTGAATTGAGCTTGATCTTAAAAATATACCTGTAACCAATTGTGGTCTTTCCAGGAGGCAAATTAGTGACTATCCATGTTCTATTTTCCTATAAAGCTTTTAATTCACATTGCATTGCTACTTGCCAATGCGGATTTGTAGGTTTTTGGTTCATGCAAGAGGGAAAGTGAAAGTGCAAAAGTTTTATGTGATGAAGAAAGATGTGAATAGGATAAGTGTTTTTGATGAGGATGATTAATGGAAGATAAATATTGTACCTAAGTGGGGTTACTAGTGACTACTTGACAATGATAGTCATGTAAGTATGAGGGGAGTTTTCTAATACGATCAGACCTTTTAAGAGGAATGGTGGATTGATTAGTCTTTTGTGGAGTAGTTGAAACAGAACCAGAAGGAGTTGATCCGAGGTGCTAGTTATCAGATGAAAAAGAATATGATTGAGTAGAGTTGATGTGAGGGAGAAAGGAACTAACAGGTGAATATGGAATGAGAGTATGAGAAGAATAATCATATTGAGATGTTGAAGGAGTGACAGGATGATTTGTGGCAAGATTAGATGGGAAAGAAAAAGACTATTCTGTGACAGATAAGACTAGAGTTATGGTTTGATCATGTAAAGATATGAAAGAGGAAGATGTATTGAGTCATAATTTTGAAAGGGAAATGTAGACTCATAGAAAATCACATCCCTAGAGAAAAAACACGACTCTCAGTATCATACACCTTGTATCCTTTGACACCACCTGGATACCTTATAAAAATGCATTTTCGAGCATGAGAGTCTAACTTGGATCGATTGTGTTTGTGAGTAGAGACAAAGCATGGGCAGCCAAAACTCTCAAATGATCATAAGATGACATGGAAGAGAAAAAATTTTCATAGAGTGATTTATTATCTAAAACAGGTGAAGGAATTCTATTAATCAAATAAGCTGCAATGAGGACTGCATCACCCCAAAATTTCAATGGAAGGAAAGACTGAAGAAAAATGGCTCTTGCAACAGATAGGAGGTGTTGATGTTTTCTTTCAACAACTCCATTCTGTTGTGGAGTATAAACACAAGACTTTCGATGCAAGATTCCATGAAGATTATAGAAATCTGTCATGTTGAATTCAAGATTATTGTTTGATCTAATTTGCTTAATCTTAGTACCAAATTGAACCTTAACCATGTGAATAAATGATTTTAAAAGGGATCTGACTTCAGCTTTAAATTTCATAAGGAAAACCCTAGCTCATACAGTATAACCCTAGCTCCTACTCTATTCTGGAAACTATTGTTCACATTCCTTTCATCATATCTGTTCAAGTTCCCTCAATCTCCCATGGAACCTCTCAAATGCTTCCTTTATGAACTAATCTTCAGCCTAAGATGGCTCACTTTTCTCCCCAAGATATTCCTCGTCAGGTGAATGATTAGACAGTATGTCCAAAACGGCCATCACTCTTGTTGCTTGAAGTACTGAAGGGTGTTGAAATTTGAAATAAAGGAGAAGATCAAAGATTCGTAAGTATGGAGAGGCCACCTTCTCACTCTATTCATTAAACATGTAAAGTTTATAATGATAGCTATATATATACAAAGGCAATGAATCAATCAAATAATAGGACATAGAATAACATACTAATTCTAGAAGCAGATAAAAGAAATATTCTAACAAACTCTTGCTAAGGTGGAACCAAGAGAATATTCTTACGCCAAATGGGAAGCCTTCTTTGTGGTGAGGCTGTAGGCAGAGTTGGTGCAGCCTCAAGTAATTCCTCTGATTTTCTTGATAAAGTTTGAGAAAGGGAAGCGTTGCAAAGTGCATGCTTAAGTTTTTTCATGAACTTTTTCCATTCTTCTTCAGTTGGGTCTTCTGTGGGCATGTTGGTTCTTGCAATGGTTGGCTGATTTGGGAAGTAGCCACCGTAAGCATATTGATTGAAGTTTGCGGCGGAATGGTGCAGGCCGAAACTCACCCAAGTGATCGTTGTGGGGATGTTGATTAGGTCTTTTTGGGTTTTGAGAATCGACCACCATGGTTCTTCCTTCTTGTCAGCATGGACAATTGTTCTAATTTCATTCCATCATGATTGGAGCTCTTGATCAGACTCTACAAGTCTAGGGTCAGGGAAATAGTGGTTGACATAGTCTGTGACCCATTGTTTGATGGCATCCCAGTGGATGCGACCGTCATTGTCGTTGGGGTAGTCTTTGATTGTTAGCCTTAGTCCATGAGGAGCAGTTGAATCCTCAACAACTATTCCCCTAAGAATGCAATTGCAAAAGAGCTGATGGATCTTAAAATTTCATATATGAAATTAGATTATACAAATTAATGAAAAGCTATAATATGCCACTTGATTGCCAATAAGCTGCAAAATAACAAGTTTTCTATTTGTTAAAGTACTCGATCTCTTATAGTTGATGTAGATGGCATTGGTGATGGTGTTGGTTCTGTTTCACTTAAAGATGATCGGAGAAATAAACTTTCAGATGTTGAAATATCAGGCAATCGATACAATACCACTCTTGTCCAAGAGAAAGATACAGGGGAAAAGCAAAATAGGAGAAAAAAGGCCAATTCAGATCAAAATTTGCTGATCAATTGCCTGCAACATCTCACAATGAACATCCACATATTGAGCCAAGAATCACTGTGCCTGATAAAAAGCACACTGATGGGCAGTTAGTTGAATTCCAGACCCATGGTGATCAACAAGAAGATGATACAATGACAGATTTGAGGTCCCTGGAGAAAAATATTGGCCAACTCCAATTACCTTCGCCCTTCTGGTCTCTACTTTCTGAAAATGTAGTTTCCACCCAGAGCATGCGTGTGGATGGGAGGCCTTTGCTTTTATCCTGTGGTGCAAACGACATAAATGTATCATGGAAATGTCGGCAACTTTAATAATCCATCGGTGCAATACCGGAACACTCATGACTGGCAGCAGTCGCAGATTGCGATGAATGAAATTCAAATTAGGCCAGAGGAAGTTGGAGTCCATGTACCAACACCGGATAGAAGTGCACCTAAGATTCCTGTTGGAGATTTGCACTACTATGTAAAGGACATGTTTAACAATGAGCAACATCGACATATTGATTCGTAGTTTGGGTCTGCCAAAACTCACTAATATTTTTATTAAACATTTTATCTTCTTTTCTAAAACTCAATAAAATATTTTAACTCAAATAATTTGACTACTAATCAAATAAGGGTATTGCTACTATATGCCTGATGCATTTGATTGAAGCATTTGATTGATAGTGGATTTCTTTGGTTTAAAAAAAAAAGGCAAATGCACTATCGGTCACATCCTTCGATCAAAGCATAAGAGATATTAGCATTTTCCTTCAAATAACTCATAGGAGCACCATTAGCAAAATGCCAAATTAAAAAAAAAATGATGATAATATATAAATTCAAGATTTGAATAGACAACTTTAATATAATCTTAACGGTCAAGTCTTAACAAAATAGATAGAATGTAATTATTTTTTATAATATCTCAACATTGATGATTTAGTATCGTATTACAAATAGAGGTTCTAGTTTTGAAATTTACTTGGTGCTGGCTCAGTTGGATGGGCTGCTGAAGCTAGCTGGCTATGTACCTGAACTAACATGGGGGGATTTAGGCTGAGATCCCCACCCATATGGGGGAATGTAACATATTAATTCTTTTGGGCTTTTCACTTGATTTCTATGATAACAAGTGATCGGTCATTGTAGAATATAGAAGAGAAGCTGATTTATTTGTGGTAACATATTAAAATCATTCCATGTCAATCAATAGGAATAAATTGAATTTTGGACGTTTGACAACAATCCTTTGAATGTTCAAAGACAAACATGGAAGAGGTTACAATCCTTGGTTGGCTCTTCCGCTATGCCCTACTTCATAACATCTTAAACAGTATTTATTCTCTTTATCCGTTCCCATAGACATAGAACCATATCATTAGATTGTGTTAGTGTGAAGATAACTCAAATCACACAACTGCCTGCCGTTTACAGAGTGTAATATATTAATGTGATCCCTTTGCAGTGCCTCCACAAATCCCGTCTCTCTGCAGGTTCCTAAAGCAGTTTCTTTTCATCTATATTGACAATTCCAATATGCCTTGTTTTGCTTCCAGTACATCCCGGTTCAACATTCAAATGCCTATTGCTGGCTTTTCCATGTTTCCAGTCTCTGTAGCTCTGCCATTCAAATGCCTATTGAAAAGCTACAAAAGCTATAAGAGTACTTCTACTTATAGTTGATGTGTATTATTCATCTTCTATGATTTCATTTAGGATAGCGTTTTCCTCCAAACTGGTTTGAAAAAAGTTTCCTCTAATCCCATCTATAAAAATGGCTATGAAAATTTATAAGCATATGCCTTTTTAAAAATCTAACTTTAAAAACTGTATATGATGTCATGTACTGTCCCTTCGTTAAGAAAATATGAGTTTCTTTGCATGCTCAGAGGACACATGAAAAATTTTTAAATGGGTGGTTGGAGGATCGGTTTGGAGGAAAACTCTTTTATTTGATTTTTTTATTTTTGAAAATCTAGAAGATTGGCTAATTGGAAAGTAGGTACCTGCTAATTAGCTCAGCTGGAAGTGACTCCTGGAGATCATAGGCGGCAGAGCAGATTTCCGGAAATCAAAAACCCATCTTTTTGTAACTTATCAAACCTTTTTTTTTTTTTTTTGTAACTTATCAACCTGCTAAGACAGTGCCAAAAGTACTGAACCATAAAAATATGAACTTATCAAACTGCATTCAGATTTCTTAGGATTGGTTGCTCTTCTTAACAGAAATTTCATCAATTTCAGCAACAGATAAAGGTTGGCCACCTGCTTTCAAATATATTTTGTTGTGAAATTCTGAATATGATGACCATCTTCTTTTAGAAATTACACGGCAACTTTTCTTTCTTAATAAAAAATTACACAGGAATTCTCTAACGAGTAAACATAAGCAAATAGAGTTGCATATTGCTCATTCATTGATATATATAAACGTTTTTTCTTTTCAATTAATTGTCCTTTTAGTACTGAAACTGAGGTCTATTGAAACGCATGCAATCGAAATAAACCTGCAGACCATACGAAAGAGACTCAACAACGTGTTCCTATCAAAGATAATTAAAAAAAATAAAAGAGTAACGCTATATATAAATCTCAAATATATAAGTTCCACTAAAAGCAAATAGTTTTTTTATTTTAGATTTTGTCAAAGAGAGATCTACTTCTTTTTCTATAAAGAGACCGCGGGAAGTTTGTCTATTTGATCATTTTATAAATCATTTTGCTCAAAATAATAAAAATAATCGAATTATATTGATAAATGGTTGGAAAAGCTAATAATACGTACCTAACTTTGAAAGGTGAATGTACAGTCGCTGCCATCCACTTGTGGTTCATATGGTTGGCTTTTCTTTAGAAGAAGCCATTCAAATCATTTGAAGATTCATCCATAAGTCGGGGATGTGAGCAACCTTGCGCCATTCTTTTCCTTTTTTATTTTGCAACTGTTTCTCCAACAGTGGACATCTGGCGATGTCTAGAGAAAAAATGGAGGCAGGAAATCCATCTTTTGGCAAGAACTTCAGATTAGGACAATCATAGATCTCCATGCTCTCAAGAGAGGTGAGGTGTTGAAGGCCCAAGTTGTCCAAAGATGTCATAATTGGAATTTCACCGATGGTAAGATGGATTAGAGTAGAAATGGAGTCGAACAATCTCTCTTCTGGCGTGAATTTTAGCCTTGGGAGGTTACGGATTTGAAGAAAGGTGAGGTGTTGAAGGCCCTTCTTGTCTAGAGATGTCATATTCGGAAATCCAGAGATGGTAAGACTGGTCAGAGTCATGGGCAGCAACGCCGGCTCCCGAAAAGACTCCACATCTTCGCATTTGCCACTGATTGACACTTCTTGAAGAGAGGGGAGGTTTTGCAGACCCCATGTCGTTCGAGAGGCAACGAGTTTGTCACAATCTTCAATGGAAATTGATTTTAAATTGGTAGGCAAGCCCCCTTCACCGAATGATTGCAGCATTGGACACTTACTGATAGATAGTGACTCAAGAGATGGAAGGAATTGGTGCATCTTGTCAGGCAATGACATTAAACTTCGACAATTATTTATCTCAAATCTTTTCAATTTTTGGGCACGCAATCCTCCGTCTGGAAATGATACGAAATTAGGGCAATTCTCAATTCTTATAATCGAGGCAGCTGAATCGTTTTCATGATGTTCTGAATCAGGAAGAGAATCCAGATTCTCACTTCCCTCGATGGTGAAAATATCGATCTCAGCGATTAAGTTTATTGGAAAGCACCTAAGAGAATCACAACTATTTTCCAAGTACAACTCTTTGAGGGATGAATAGTTGAAGTGCACTGGGAATTCTAACTTCTTACAGTTTGAAATCTTAAGAGTTTCTAATGTGGAGGGTAGACCATCATCGGAAAGTAACATGAGCGAGCAACAACTATCGATTTCCAATTTTTGAAGAGGACTGCTGGAATCCATCATTCCCTCCGGTAGGGACCGTAATGCATCACATCCTTTAAATACTACTTTTTGCAATAATCCAGATGGCAATTCATTTAACAGAACCTCATTAAAATTTGTTAACTCCAATTGACGTAGAGTAGGAGACCTTGGGAGTGAGGCCTCCAGCTGCGAACATTCAAAAATCTTAAGTATGGCTAAAGAAGGAAGATGGATGGGCAACCCTCCTGTTAGCTTGGGGCACTCAGCAATCTCAAGCTCTTCAAGACAAGGAAAAGCTTCACCTTCATTTTCAGAATCAAAGCATAACCAGTTTTCCCAATCTGGCATGTCTTCGAACTTTAGAACTTTCAAGGCTTTGAATGGCTTAAACGTAGAAGAACCGCTACCATAGAACTCCATACCCACTCTAGCAATTCCATGAAACTCACTGATAGAGAGCCGCTGGAGAGAGTGTAGCTGTCCAAATGATGGCAAGATGTGGCAATATTTACAATTATAGAGAGAAAGCTCTTCTATCTTAGAGAACGAATGATCAGCAATCCAATTCGGAAAGCTTTTACCACCATAATATTGGATACAGAGTCTTTTCAAGTTTGTATGGGGTTGGAGTTTCTCCAATACAGTTATTTGATCACTTTCTAAAATATTGCTACTTGTATAGTCCCATTCCAACGTCAAGTCCTCAAGGTGCTTCTTATCATTCAATCTTGCACCCAAAGCATCGTCAGGAGATTTGACATTTTGGAGCTTCCTAATAGAGAGCTTCCCCCCAATATCTTCTAGCTTCCCCAACTAAAGGAATGGATGGGTTGTCACCATGGTCAAGTCTGTAAGGATTGACCACATTGGTGAAGTCAAGAAAAACAGATGTATTTGAGGTCTCGGCTGTCATGAAAGAGTTTTATTCAGAGCCTTAGCTCTGATACCATGTAAGAATTTGAGAGAAAACAGGATAAAGGTATTGAGAGAGAATTCTGATCTTATATTTTTACACTACATACAAGGTTCTGTTATACACATATATATACATTGCAGAAAGATAGAAAGGACTAAAAAGAAGGGTCCTAAAGTTAACTTTTATCTTCTACTGTTTTACAAGCAATCTGTTACAGTCTGAAGCCTTTGACATTGCTTTTCATTTCTTTCATTACTTTATTTGCTTTTCTGTTTAGTCAGTGCAGCCCTTGAGGTTGATCTGTCGTCCCATACTTTCCTTTTGTTACTTTGCTTTTCTGTGCCAGCACTTTGCATCTTTTAGCTGCTGCATTTGTGCTTTTCATCAACTTGGTTGCACTAGTCTGCTGCATGGTACTTTCTGCATGCTGCATCATCATATCAGCACCATCACTTGCTTGTTGCCTGCTACTTCCTGCATGTTGCATTTTCATATCAGCACCATCAGGAGCCTCATCTTGATGATGGTGCACTTGAGCATGGTCATCATGCTTCGACACCCCCCCACAAGATGGAGAATAGATATTTGCTATTCCCATCTTGGAGAGATGGGATTGAAGTAGATAAGAGGGGAGTGCCTTAGTAAATATATCTGCCAGTTGTGAGGTGGTGCAAACATGAGCTGTTCTTATGCTCCCTTCTTGAATTTTATCCCTAATCAGATGGCAATCAACCTCTATATGCTTTGTTCTTTCGTGGAAGACAGGGTTGGCTGCTATGTGAAGTGCAGCCTGGTTATCACAAAGTAAAACAGCAGCTTGAGGATGATCAATGAGAAGATCAGCAAGTATTTGTCGTAGCCATGTGAATTCAGTAGTGGCAGAAGCCATTGCTCTATATTCTGCTTCTGCAGATGACCTAGACACAACAGTTTGCTTCTTTGATTTCCAAGAAATCAGTGAGTCTCCCAAAAATAAACAATAACCTGTTACAGAACGTCTAGTGTCTGGACATGAGGCCCAATCCGAGTCACAAAACCCCCTTAGCTGAATAGATGATGAAGCTGATAGAAAAATCCCTTGACCAGGGGCTCCCTTAAGGTATCTAAGCACCTTATGTGCTGCTGCAAGGTGGGAAGTGGTTGGTTCTGCCATAAATTGACTTAAAATCTGAACAGGATAGCTAATGTCTGGCCTAGTGATGGTTAAGTATAGAAGGCGACCAATTAATCTCCTGTAGGTGCTCGGATCAGTCAATAAAATCCCAGAATCCTTGCTGAGTTTGTGGTTCTGATCCATAGGCAGCTTGAGTGGTTTGGATTCCAAGGTTCCTGAATTTGCCAAGATATCCAAGGTGTATTTCCTTTGACAAATATGTATGCCTTTAGGAGATCTAGCCACTTCAATTCCAAGGAAATACCTGAGTGTGCCTAAATCTTTGATCTTGAATTGTTGGTTCAAAAAGACCTTGAGAGCAGCAATGGATTTCAAAGAATTGCTTGCTACTACTATGTCATCAACATAGACCAACAAAGCAGTAAAACAATTACCATCTACCCATGTGAATAGGCTGTAGTCAGATTTTGATTGAATAAAACCGAAAGAAATAAGTGAGGCAGAAAGTTTTGAATACCACTGCCTTGAAGCTTGCTTCAAACCATAAAGACTTCGAAGTAATTTGCAAACTTGATCAGGTTTCCCTTTAGTATAGCCAGGTGGTTTCTTCATGTAGATTTCCTCATTAAGCTCTCCATGGAGGAAAGCATTATTCACATCAAATTGATGGAGATGCCACCCTTTTATAGCTGCCAATGCCAGTAGAGTTCTAACTGTCACCATCTTAGCCACAGGTGAAAAGGTTTCATGATAATCAACTCCCTTTTGCTGCGTGAACCCCTTTGCCACTAGTCTAGCCTTCTTCCTTTCAATGCTGCCATCTGATTTATACTTTGTCTTGTAGACATATTTGCAATCAATAGTGGCTTTCCCAGATGGTAAATCAGTGATCTCCCATGTGTTATTCAATTCTAGTGCTTCAAGTTCAGCCTCCATTGCCTTACACCAGCCATGGTCCTTAACAGCCTCATTGTAGGTTTGTGGGTCATTGTGTGATGAGATGGTGACAGAAAAAGTAGAAAAGGCAGGTGACAGATTGTTATAGGAAAGTGAATTGGATAAAGGGAATGAAGTACTTGTAGTCTTAGACTGAGATTGAGCATGTTGAAGTGAGGAGGCTTGCTGGCAATGGAAATCTTGTAGGTACTGAGGTGCCCTCCTGGCTCTTGTTGACCTTCTGAGGTTAGTTTCATGGGACTGTGATGAGTCATCAGGAATATGTGTGAAAGCATGAAGATCAGGTGATGCAAAAGGAACTGGTGAAGGCGAGGAAGAAGGATGAGGGACTTCTAAGTCCTCCAAGGGGGAGAAAGAAGTGATGGAATTTGTGGGAATCTGAGGTGAAGGATAGGGATCACCTCCAACTGAAAGAGTATTATTAAAATCTGTCAATGGAGGTGAGGCATGAAGTCTTGAATGTTGAAATGGGAAGATGTGTTCATGAAAAATCACATCTCGAG
The DNA here is from genome assembly GCA_029856935.1 of Cyclocarya paliurus. Classification (NCBI taxonomy): domain Eukaryota; kingdom Viridiplantae; phylum Streptophyta; class Magnoliopsida; order Fagales; family Juglandaceae; genus Cyclocarya; species Cyclocarya paliurus. The sequence goes on along the minus strand of CM056958.1, from coordinate 1,558,817 downwards.
AGATGAAAACTGAGTTGGTTTCCAAATCCAAAAGTTTGTAACCTTTAACCCCAAACGGGTAACCAAGAAAAATGCATTTTCTTCCACGAGGATCCAATTTCTTCCTGCCTGGAGACAATGTGACAGCAAAACAAAGGCAGCCTAGAGTCCTCATGTGTGAGTAGGTGGGTGGAGTTTTGAATAATAGTTCAAAAGGAGTCTTGTTAGACAAAGAGGGGCTAGGAATTCTGTTAATTATGTAGGCTGCAGTTAAGATGCAGTCATTCCAATATTTAATAGGAAGATTGGACTGAATTTTGAGTGCCCGAGCTATATTGAGGAGGTGTTGATGCTTCCTCTCAACAATTCCATTTTGTTTAGGGGTCTCAACATAGGTTTTGTGATGCATGATGCCCCTTTTGTTATAAAAATCCTTCATTTGGAATTCTAGTCCATTATCACTCCTGAGTATTTTAATTTTAGACTCAAATTGTGTCTCAAGGTTGGAAAAGGCTTCAATGCAAGCTTTGGTGTCAGATTTGTTTTTGAGAAGGTAAATCCAAGTGCTTCTCGAAAAATCATCCACAATGGTTAGAAAATATTTAGATCCATCATAAGATTCAACAGAATTTGGGCCCCATATGTCACAATGGACAAGTTCAAAAATCTGATTGCTTTTATGTGTGCTCATGGGAAATGGGAGCTTGTGCTGTTTAGCCATTGGACATATGCAACAAGGAGCATCAGAGACAGTAGGTAAATGAACTTTAACAGAATCATCTGAGATTAAATTCAAAACAGAGAGGGGTGTATGACCCATTCTACAATGCCAAAGGTTTGATACATCATCAATACTACTACTAGAAGAAGCTATAACAGGCATGTGCTTCTTTAGGGAAATAGAAAACTGGTCAAGCAAGGCTGTGGGGTTTACTTCAGTTACTAGAAGGTGGTACAAGCCATTCCTCAATTCACCCATGCCAATCGTGGTCCATGACAAAAGGTCCTGAATATAACATGAGTTGGAAAAGAAAATAAAACAACAGGAAATGGAGTTAGTTAACTGCTTAGCAGAAACTAGATTGAAGCTAAAAGAAGGAACACACAAAACATTATTCAAAGTCAGTGTGTCTGTGATTTTCACTGTACCAATGTGGGTCACAGGAGCTGTGTGCCCATTTGGCAGCTTAACCATGTAGGAGACTTGTGATGTAATGGAGGTAAAGAATGAGGTGTTACAGATCATGTGATCTGTAGCACCTGTGTCAACTATCCAAGCTGAAAAATTAGATGGTTTCTGAGTAGAGGAAGTTGAGCAAAAAGGCATACCAGACATGGCAGATGGAGAGTTAAAATCTGTCTGAACTTGGTTGGCTGAGTGACTGGCAATAGGGGTCTCCCTCGAGTGCAGTAATGACATGAGCTGCTGGTACTGATCCTTAGTGAAGGACATTTTCTCCTCAGTGCTCTCTTCCTGCTCTAGTGATGATGCATTTGCAGAGAAATTCATTGGCTTGCCCTTATTGTGGAGCTTGTGTCCAGGTGGATATCCATGCAATTTGTAGCACTTGTCAACCATGTGCCCTGACATATTGCAATGGCTACAAATAGGAGCCTGTGCATTACCTGCTTTAAAGTAGTTTTCCAAAGTATGGCCTTGAATATGACAGTGAGAGCAGTAAGGTTTCTCACGTTTCTGTGTAAAGGATGGCCTTGTGGCAGGTTTGAAGGATGAATATCCTTTCCTAATAGCAAGAGCCATTGACTCAGGGGAAGGCACTCCAGAGAGGACAATGTGTTGCCTCTCTTGCTGCTGGATAATGGAGAATACCTTGTTTATGGCAGGTAAAGGGTCTAGAATCATTATTTGGTCTCGGGTATTATTGTAGGAGTCATTGAGGCCCATTAAAAACTGAATGACACAATCCTTTTGATACCTATCTAGGAGAGTTGTGAGTTTTCCACATGTGCAGTCAGGTATGGGTTCATAAATTATCAGTTCATCCCATAAGGATTTTAACTTGCCATAATAAGTACTTACAGAGTCTTGGTCTTGTTGCAGGGCAGCTAAGGCCTTCTTAAGCTGAAATATTCTTGGCCCATTTTCATGGGTAAACCTGTCCTTCAGCTCTTCCCAGATCTTTTTGGCATCATCAACTAGAGCTATGCTCGACTTTAGGTTTTGGCTAATGGAGTTCTGTATCCAAGATACAACTAGATCATTGCACCTTTCCCAAGCATCAAGAAGAGGATCAGCAGGGTCCTTGGGTTTAAGCAGTGACCCATTAATGAAGCCAAGTTTATTCTTGGCTCGTAGAGCTCTACACATGGCTCTTGACCAAGTTGTGTAGTTGTCTGTGGTCAGAAGGTCAGAAACTAAAGGAATGGATGGGTTGTCACCATGGTCAAGTCTGTAAGGATTGACCACATTGGTGAAGTCAAGAAAAACAGATGTATTTGAGGTCTCGGCAGTCATGAAAGAGTTTTATTCAGAGCCTTAGCTCTGATACCATGTAAGAATTTGAGAGAAAACAGGATAAAGGTATTGAGAGAGAATTCTGATCTTATATTTTTACACTACATACAAGGTTCTGTTATACACATATATATACATTGCAGAAAGATAGAAAGGACTAAAAAGAAGGGTCCTAAAGTTAACTTTTATCTTTTACTGTTTTACAAGCAATCTGTTACAGTCTGAAGCCTTTGACATTGCTTTTCATTTCTTTCATTACTTTATTTGCTTTTCTGTTTAGTCAGTGCAGCCCTTGAGGTTGATCTGTCGTCCCATACTTTCCTTTTGTTACTTTGCTTTTCTGTGCCAACACTTTGCATCTTTTAGCTGCTGCATTTGTGCTTTTCATCAACTTGGTTGCACTAGTCTGCTGCATGGTACTTTCTGCATGCTGCATCATCATATCAGCACCATCACTTGCTTGTTGCCTGCTACTTCCTGCATGTTGCATTTTCATATCAGCACCATCAGGAGCCTCATCTTGATGATGGTGCACTTGAGCATGGTCATCATGCTTCGACATTTTTCCTCTGCATCTTCAAACACAACATTCACAGACAGCAAAGATGTCTCCAGTTTTTCCAAGAGTGCTTGGTCGAGTTTTTGTCCTCGAAAAAAGTCAACAAATTCACCAGATGCCACCCTTTCAAAAAACGCTTGGAGGAGTGGGGAGAGAAATATGCGTGCAAGCTCAGCCATGTTTTCTTCTTTGTAATGGAAGGAATCAAAGGAAATGAAGTAAAAGTGTTGAAGAATAGTGGAGAGAAATAAAATTACAAGCCCTGATGATATTTTGTTTGGACGCTAAAACTGAATTCCCATCTACCACGAAGCGAAGAAATTAATGACAAACAGGTGGAACCATCATTCAACATGCCATCTACCATTCCATGCAATAATATAGTTTGGTTTTTTGGTTTGTTAGTTGGGCTGGGCACGCAAAGGGATAGATGGTTGTTTTCAAAAAAAAAAAAAAGGGTGAATCATACAATTTTCTTACAGAAAGAGAAAGAGAACCATGTAATCAATTAACGACATTAACCTAACAAGAGCAGCTACATGTAACGCAATAAATATTTGATGACTATTGCTTTAAAAAAATTTCACATAACAATTCCTGATCATGAACTGCAAAACTTGAGCCAAATTAGCCATGGGCTGAAAATATATATTCGACCCAAGTTTGTTTTCACGCGCATCAAAGGCAATGAAAATCATCGAAATAATATAATATCGTGACCCGTGTTGGTCGTCTCTTCTCTGTCTCTGTCTCTTGCATCATTCATGTAGTATATTGATTTTGTTGGTGCAAAGGTTGCAAAACAAAAAATAGCGAGAGAAAAAGAGTTAGCTTCAAGACGCGTTGTAATATCGATTTTCTTAAGATAATATTCGCCATCATCAATAATGGTGTGCACACAGGTTACAAGTGAATTTATCTCTAAGATACAATAAAGACTATGACAAGTTTGTTTATCTAACTGTATTATGCACACAAGAAATTAGATCCCCAATATCTTCAAATTTTAATATTCAATCAAAAGATTAGAAATCTGTTCTGTATAGAATGAACAAATTCTAATAACAACTTTTTAAGAAATGAACACTTTTGGTAGAGAGAGAATTTCGAAATTGCCTTATGTGTTTCTGAAATTCATAGGCCAATAGATCTATTTATAGAGAGCTAAAGGATGTGAATAAAAAGTTGTAACTTTTCATTTTTCTTAAATTTGATCCGAAGATGTATATTTATTATGCCTGTTACCAAGTGAAACAAACTGTTTTACAGAAAATGATAGGGATCTTGCTGGCGGATCCCACTCATGCGCTCCATTTTCTATTTTATTTTGTTTTAGTTTTTTTTTTACTTAGTGATTAAGAATATATTGTTTAATAATATTGTGAAAAAAAAACTTCACAATATTATTTAAAAAAAATTTCAAATATTTAAAAAAAATTCACAATATTATTAAATAATATTTTCTTAATCACTAAATAAATAAAAAACTAAAAAATTAAAACAATAGAGCGGCACCATGAGTGGAATCCATAGCATAAAGCATTACCCATTGTTTTACTCAATCCAAAGGTCACGTTGCTTCCTTGCCAAGGAGCATGGGTTCGATCCACAAGTGCTGCGACTTCTGCATTTTATTTTCCAATGCCTCTTCATGCTCCTGGGCAGTTCTTGGCCGCACGCTTTGGGTTGGGCTGGCTGTGTACCCAGCCCATTTTTCATAATAAACCTTAAAATATTATCTTATTGTGTTCCACCGATCAATTTAAGTGTTTTGTACCACCAAGCCAATTATCTAATTTGACTTCTAATGCAGACGCAAATGTTATAACCATAAGTAATTGTTTATAAGCTTTCATTGATTTCTCTCATTCCAAAATAATCATAGCTTCATTACTTCCAAAAAACTATTCCAATATATTAATAATAATAAATACATATAATTCTGCCTTGATGTTCCGAGATCTATCAGCAAACCAAACAGGGGTGTGAGCAAATGTGATCATTAAAGCAAATCAAGTAGAGCGAAACCCACAAACCTAGTTTCCCTCACAACAGCGCCGCTCTCCAAGAACTTAGAAAAACCCCAAGTCATGACCAGATTCACCATATGCAGTTTGGGTTTGGTTTGAATGTCAGGAAGGAGCGTGTCCCACATTGATGGTATTGTTTTTTTTTAATACTATTTTAGAATGTTGTTAATTAAAATATTGATTTTTTAAAAAATTTAAAATTCAAATTAAAAAAGAAAAAACTGGTAAAATGAGACTGTCACTCAATATGTATAATATTGTGCGGGCGTGTATAACTACACTTGTATTTATATTAATTTGATGCATAGTCAGATGAGAGTTGTTTGTTACAATAAATATTTAGATTACTATACAATGGTCCATGGAAATCGTTTATCCGACTTCATCTGTAGATTGGTCTCTTGCTGGTCATGAGTGTTCGAAGTTTTGAGTAGAGCAAAACTGCAGGGGTGTACGTGATGTGAGTGCCTACTGCCTGCATACAGAAAAATAAAGAACGCATACGTTCAATTCAAATAGTATTTCTCTATAATGTATCATTTGCACATGCAAATGCGCGTATTGTTTTTGTTAGATATAGGAACATTCATCCAAACAATACTATATATGTCACACAAGGATATTATTATCTAAAAGCTATAGATAATAACTACTTTTTGACACCCATGTGTAGTTTTTCAACAACTTCTACCACCGCAATCACCACATCCGGTCCCAACGCAACCAGCGGTGCAACACACCCACTACAGACCCGCCTACAATTAGCCCCCGCCCGAACCCAACGCAAATCATTGAATTTTTAAATTTTTGCTTGGTCCTAAAAAAGAACGAAAGAAAATATAACAAACCGAGGTAGAACCATCACTCAACATGCCATCTACCATTCACACATATTGACGAATTTTACATTCACACATCTCTAGAGAAAGGGATGGATGGGCCAACAATCTTGTTGGAGGACTCTTAAATACTTATTTTCTAAAAAAAAAAAAGTTGAAATCAGATTCTTACTATATTTTTACAACCATATAAGTAAGTTGAATTGAAATCAGATTGTTAAAAAATGGCCTTATTTAGTCATTGAAATCAACTCATTCTTTCTACTTGACTCGTTGACACTAATAGATGATATGTCAAATTACTTAATTGAAAACTTGACGTGTCCTGATTTAATAATTTTGCTTTAAACTCAATGAAAAAGGAAATTAAAAATAGGTATTGGTTGTTTGGATTGCGACAAGAAATAGAACTTTTCCTAGCATTCATAGTAGTTCTTTTTAATTATAGAGCTTTACTAAAAAAATTACTATCAAAAAGTTTTTTATTGTTTGGTAAATATGTACTTAAAAACGTTTTTAAAGTTAGTAATTACGACGGATTTTTTAAAAATGTAACATTACTTTTTCAACAAAAGCTTCGATTTGTATTTTTTTTAAGTGGATTTTCAGTTTTTTTCAAGTACAATTTTTATTTTTAGAAATAAATACAGACAAAAAAAATTACAAGAGATTAATCAGGAATCACATCATGCCATGGCCCAAGCATCATTTTGGAAGAAAGTCACACATCTCATGTCCAAATAGCAGAAATATTCTGAACTCTTCCACCTCTATATCTCTTGCAACCCCGAATCTACAAAGATTTACAGCAGATTATATTTTGAAATTTCACATCCCAAGTTAAATTAATTTTAAATTTTTTTGAAATAAGAAAAGGCCACAGCAGATTATATGCTGAAATTCATAGTGACATCAAGAAGAATAACTGCATTAAAATTGCTGGCATGAGACAGAGCTGAAGTGTATAAAATTTTGTTGAAAAATATTAAATTGGTTTCAGTAATTTTAGAACGATTTGCATTCAAATGGCTTGCCACTTACTAAATCCATCTCTTCTGGGGAGTTGCATCCTTAGATCCACTTAGATATCGCATTTTACTCTTTCTTGAATTTCCAAACTGCTAGCTGCTTTGTCCCTGGAGAAGAATTTTGGAACCTGAGGCTTTTGTTGGTGGTGACATCTGGTTTCTTGTAGAAGCGGAGTAGCTATTCTTCACAAAACTTCATCAATTTTAGTGAAAGGAACATGTGGTCGGTTTACATGGAAGTAGTCTTAATGTCTATGTGGTCGGTTTACAGGATATGTGTTATATTCTTCTAACCTTTTCAACAGTCATTAGATCACCTCCAATCTCTTCGATCCTCAATAATTTCTGTCGTGCTGGCTGACTCTGGCGGACCCTAGATCTCAGGGTCAACTTTACTCTTCAATGGCCACTCCTGCATAACTTTTTGTGCTACTTTTAAAGCATGCATGGAGTAAAGTAATCGTTTTCTTTAAATTTAAGCAAAGTAGTCACAAATCATACCTTGATCAACCGTGTGCTATATGGGTGGAGACCAGCAAGAGTCTGTCGAGCAAATTCCTCGTTAACAAAGCACTCCAGGTGACATACACTAATTAATGGTCTAAAACAACTATATTGTGCTGGCTTGCTTTGGTTAGAAACCTGCATGCCATTGTTAAACTTTCTTAACTGGTTGTTCCAGCGATTACTTATAGTTACACTCTTATTAGAAGCTTAGGTACTAAATGAGTTGGTTGGATCACTTATTTGTGGAACATTTTGAATTGAATGTCATCGGGCTTAACAGCAATGATATGTTAAAGGGAAAAGTCCCACATTTACGCTATATTTTCAGTCTGTGATTAATGCTCGTTGGAAACTCCCACATTTGCACTGTACGTTTCCAGTCTATGAATGCTTGCTGGAGTTTCCCACACTTACACTGTTTTCAGTATGTGAAGAATTTCCCACATTTCTAGTTCATGTTTTACTCTTGAATATAATTGTTTATATGGTTAGTAACGTTGCATTTAGCTGTTCAAATAACAAATAAGTTTTTTTAGTAAGTTAAACTTCAATGATCAAATAACGATTGGTGCACATTTCCCCTGTATTGTTTTTTTCTTTTTCCTCTTTTATTCATTTAGTGCATTTTTTCATGTTTAGTACTTGTGCTGACTTGTGATATTGTTTTTACTAATATTTTTTTGAACCTATGACCGTAGTATATTGGTAATATATTGTTCACATTTTTTTGCGTTTTAGGTATAAGGTTGTGATACTCTTTTACTATTTTTTTTTTTAATTTCATAAAAGACTATTTCCAGCAATCATACATCGTCAGAAATACTTTTTTAGTCGCAAATGTATATTTACAACGATTTTAATCGACAAATAAGTATTTGCGACTATAATTAATTTTTCTGGTGGCAAATGCGTAGGCTATTAAAATCGATGCAAATAGGCATCTTCGAACAAACCTCTCAACATTATGGCTTACTTTTTCTGGCGACAAAACTCACCGGAAAAAAAAAAAATTTACTTTTTCCTACCCCTGTTAACCATAGTTGGCACACTTTTTGTAATGAAATTTGGCACTTTTTGTAAGACAAAAATTGCCAGAAATAAGAGTATTTTTTACATCTATTTTGCTCGCGGGTTTAAGAACGATATGTTGCCAGTTATTTTTAGAGAGTCAGCTAAGACTTGAAATAGAGGGAAAAAGTCATTTTCGACAAACATAAACTATTTCCGGCAAAACCACTCGTGGGAAAAATGCCAATTTGTTGTAGTGCTCGTCCCTTGCAAAAGAACTTGTCCCCTGCAAATCCAATACAGCACATCAATATGTATATAATTGTCATCTGATATAGAGAGAGTGCGTTTGTTTGTTTGCATGTGTCTGTGAAGTTTAATTTGTGTTTGGGGATGGGGGTGGGGTTCTCACTGTTCATAGTTTTAGGGGTCTCAAAGCGGAGCACATCTCCTCCGGTTTTGGAAATGGTTTTAACAAGCTTGGGCATGATTGCTCTGAGAAACCCTTCTTGGTCTTCTTCCGATGGCAAGTTAACCCCTTCGGTGAAAAACGAGTCTATGGCTATGAAGTATGGGAATCCAAGATCCCTATCCGAAATCACAATTCCTAGTGATGGCACTAATACTCGCAGCACTGACTATACGGTCTTTGCCGAGAATGTTAGCTGCTTTATCTCCGAGAAGCATTCGTCTCGAGGAACATAAAACCTGCTGCTACACTCACCGCTCCCAGCGCACCGTTAGTTGTAAAATATGTTTTTATTTTTTTTGTTTTCTCATACATGTATTTTTTAATATTTTTAAATATTTTTTTAAAAAATAAAAAATATATATATAATATTATTAAACAACACTTTCTTAATCACTAAATAAAAAAAAATTAAAAAATCAAAACGGTAGAATGGAGCGGTAGAATTGAGTGGTAAGAATAGTATTATTCATACATATATATATACTAGCGGTGGAGTAACGTGCAAGGCACGTTCTCCTAGTTGAGAAGAAAATATTGTAAAAATAATTATTTTTTATCAATAAGCAAAATGTGATTAGAAATACATAATAATTATATTATGGAAAATACAATAGGCATATTTGATTGATTCTGGCCAAATGGACCTTGAATTATTACAATAAACCCAGAACAAGCATAAGGAGATATTGATGATGTTCATTACAAGTTGGTCGTTTTACATAATTATGAAACAAATTCAACTCACAGCCTCACAGGGCTCAAACATTTCTCACATATGAATTATATTAGTTTTATTCAAAATTTTGAAGTATTAAATTCCCAACAGGACCAATACCATAAACTCGGACAAATAACTTAATGTATAGCTTACTATATTCGGGGAGCGAAACTTTTCTTACCAGTAGAAAAATGGCTGGCCGGCGTCCGCGTTGCACCACTCTTCGTAGTACAAATGCAAGCTATGACCATAGCGATGCCGCGGATCAATCTATAAAATTTAGTAATATTGAGAAAAGTAAGATACACAGATATATCAGAATTACAAGTTTACAACACAACGGAAAATCAATCTATTAGATAAATGGTTCATTTTGATCAAAATCATAAGCAAGAAGGGCTAAAAGAAGAAGGTAATTACAGCTTCAATCCAATGCTGAAAGGCCAATTTTTGTGCCTTGGCATCTTCGGACAAACCTTTTCCTACCTGCCCAAAAAAGATCCAAATTTGCATGATCGTAGCTCACTTCACCCAAATCGTCTATTTTCCAAATCATGACAAGCATCCATACGGTAACTATTTCAGCTTGTTCTTTTCTGATCCCAAAGAAAAACATAAGAACCAAACTAAATATTAAAAAAGGAAAAAAGTAAGGAATTATAACCTTAGAAGCATTCAAGGTAATACGACTCCACTTGGAAGCCAAGCTCTCGGGCTTGAAGAAATTGAAAAAGAAATCGTACTGTGGTTCAGTCTAGCATAGTCTAACGCTTGCCACCTAAAAAAGCATCCTCATTTTCTTTTCTTTTAATTTCAACAAATTAATAAGTAAATAGAAACAAAGAAGAATTAGCTCGTAGATAACTTCCACCCACCAGAGCTCTTCGGCTACAACCGAGGAGTCCGCTAACCTACGCCGTGTGCGATAGCTCCGGTAGACCTTCTGCATCTTCACAGTGCGCGCTTCTTTGCAGTGCTGTTCTCTACTGCATCTTATCCAGGACCCGATGCTTCGTCTTGCTGCTTCGGCGGATGCACTTATCTTATCCAGGGCAACGATTAAGCTTGATTCATATCCTGAAGCGTCATTTTCCTTTTTCATAAATATTTTTTTACAGAAACCAATGAGAAACGTGAAGTTCAATAACCCAGACGAATTTAACGAAAAGTTAACGGAAAACGGAAAACAATTTGTAGTTCCGTTAAAACAACAAATTTCCGTTAAACTAACAATTTTTCGTTAGATAGATATTTTATAGATATTACTAGGTGAAAATAACGTACAATGCACGTTTGTTTAGTTTAAATTTATTTAGTTTATAAATAATTACAGACTATGATATATAAATAAATTATAATAAATTATAAATAATTATTTAGATAATAATATTTCAATGTATTTTTTAAATAATTATAAATAATATATTACTGTAATTTATAAATAATTTCTTTTATTTTGTATTCACGTTTGCCTAGTTTATGATATAGTTATCTATAAAAAATATTATACATTTTATAAAAATAATTGATTTCACTTAATAATTTAAGATATAGTGAAAAAGATAAAAACATTAGTTTAAAATATCTTACAATCCAATATATATTTTTATGAATAATGCTAGATCCCAGCTGGGAGCTCCCAGGGTCTAGCAAGTGTATTTTTATGTTGTTTTTTTAAATTCTTTTTTTATATAAATTTTTTTAATAATTTTAAATATTTTAAAAAAAAAATTTATAACATTATTAAAAAATACTTCCTTAATCATCAAGTAAAATAAATTTCATAAAAAAATATCATTTTACTTCGTAATTAAGGAAATATTTTTTATTGATTTTTTTTTACTTTCTGATTAAAAAAGTAATTTTTAATGACGTTTTAAATTTATTTTATTTTTAAAAAATATAAAAATATCTATATAAAAAATAACTTTAAAAAAAACAAAGTACACCCTAGCTGCCATTGGTGTGTGTTTAATGCGCACATGTGGCTAGTAATCGGCTAATACACAAATATTATATATATATATATATATATATATATATATATATATATATATGTCTCTTTCACTGTCAAAGCCGCTAGCTAACTTTTTTCTCAAACTTTGAAATTAATTAACTTGGCTGGCTCGGTGGACGATTTAGTTTTTGGTGGATAGGTACGTACGCACAAGCATTATTGCAGGAGGGTTTAATTCTCACCTTAATAAATTATTCCTCAATTTGTATGTTAAAAGTCTTTTTTCTTTCTATTTGTCGTTTTCAAGAGGCCAATTTAGTCTTTACCACTTCAGTGATGGAGATGTTGTGGCAGGGATATTTTCCCAAATCAGTTTTACACCACATAAATCACTCTCTGTTCTTCGGTTTCCCAATTCTCCTTCCTCTCCGTCCCGACCTTTGTCTCTCGATCTCTCTCTCTCATTGAAAATCAACTCCTCCTTCCGTCTCGATCTTTTTGTCCCTCTGTTTCAATGGTCTAGAGGACAGAGTGGATTTCTCAACTCTTTATCAATTTTCGGCGCTCCATTTTTCATCTTGAGAAGGAGCTAAGACGCAAGGTAAAAACCCTAATTTATTTTACGTCTCTTTTTCTCTCCAGCTTGAAAGCTTTGTTTTTAATTTTTTTTTCTTGTTCTTCGCAAATAACATCAGATATATAGAACCGAGAATTTTTTTTTTAGTTTTCACTTTATTTGTTAGATCTGTTCTTCGGACCATCAGATCTTTATTCATTTTGTTGTGTGAATATGATTTTTTTTTATTGTGTTTTTTCGGTTGATTTTTGTTGGTTTGCTCTTCCTGCTCTGTTTATTTTATTTTTTTTCATCCTACACTTTTTCAACACCTCTGTTTATTTTTGTTTTCTTGTTTTTTAGCACCTCGGTTGATGTTTGATGGGCATTGGTTTGTTGTTCCTGTTTTTTTTTTTCCCTAATCTGTAAAAATGAACAAATCTGTTTTTTTAAATTTTCTGATTTTTTAGAAAGAAATTTTTAAATCTAATGAATCTGAAAGCTCATCTTTAGATTTGGTTTTTTTTTAAAGCTAATGCATGTTGATTAACTTTGTATCCTCGTTTCTAAATATTTTTTGACAATACACAAATCTGAGATCTGTTGTTGATTTTTACTATTTCTCAGATGTTGATTTATTGTTTCTTTTTTCCTTCTATTTTTGTTCGTTTGTTTGTTGTGATGATTTTATAACATGCTCCTTTTCTCTATTAATACAAGTCTCCTTGCTGTTTATACATGGTTTAAGTGGAAGTCTTTTTGTTTAATTACAAGGACCATACTACTTTGGTGCTGGTGCTGCAAGGCATTTGGCCATGCTATTTTGGATGTAGGCTCATAACAAAGACTATCTATATGTTGGCATCAACAATAGTGGCACCAATGGAAAAGTAATGTCTGGCCAAGTAAAAATAATACTTTCTGGTTTTGTTTTTTGTTTTTAACGAGATTATGTTGTTTTGGTCTAATCCAATCTATTGGCTTCCATTGAATGTTATGTTTTGAGTTTAGGTTTCCAATATTGAGTTTAATTAGATTGTTTTTGAGTCTCTCTTTGTGGGGATTATTTTTGCCTTCTTATAATTTTGTCTGTGTATTAAATTTATTGAAGGATTGTATTTCCTAAGTATAGGTATCATGTTAATGTGATCTATTAGTAGAAGGCAAAAAAAAAAAAAAAAACACTTCAATGTGTTTTTCTTAAAAAAAAAAAAAAATTCAATGTGTACTGTTATATCTGTTTTTTCCTGTACTCTGAATTATCCACTTTTTGGTTTGGTTGCTAAGAAAATGAGTCAAAAGCAATTGGAACAATTGTGATTCGTTGAAGTTGGATCTCGAAAAATTCAATCTAAATATTCAGAGTTCATAATTCAGGATTTTATTTTAATTTTTTACTTTATTTACTCCAATGTTTGGTTGTTGAGAAAAATAGAGGGAAATGGAAAAGAAGGTAATAATAGTAATGAAAGTGTGGTTTGTCTTTGTGTTTTGTGCTATTGGGTTTTCAACAAAACTGACGGCAAAAAATTATTTGCTTTTATCTTTAGCATAAATTTTTACAACATAAATGGAAACAGCTGTGAGTTTGCTTTACATATTGGATCTAGAAAAGGATATCAAATGGAAAGAAAATGTATAAACAGGAAAAAACTTTGTTGTTGTTGATGCATATATTATGCTATGGTGTGTTTGGATGTAGTTGAAGAAATAAGTGGATTTTTATTTTTTATTCGGTCTAATTTTTGTTTTTTACTTTCACTCCAGTATTCGCTATATTTTTTTTATTCTGTTTGTTGTCTATTTTTCTGTTGCCTTTTTTTTATACCTATTAGGACACATGTTATTATATATTAAAGAAGGTTTGTTTTTAGGACACATTATAACCCAATATTATAACATGTTATTATATATAACATGTACACTGAAACGCATTGTTAGAATGAATCTGCAAGCTACAATTTTTTTTCCCATTCTTCTTTCTTTTGTGAATCTTAACATATATTAATGAATGCTGATCACATATTTAGCAAAGTAAAAATTTCTCACTTGTATGAAAAATTGCTAAACGAAGCCACAAACACAGTACTAAACTGAAACATAATAACTCAAAAAAAGAAAATTCCATAGGAGAATTGTTTTTTAGATGTTTTTTTAGATGATTTTTATGATACACCCAAAATTAATGTTAGGTTGTATATATTGAATGTTTTGCTTGGTTTGTGACAAAAATCATTTCTGTCAAAACTTGTCCAAAACACAGTTTGTGACAATAACTTCTTCAAAACACTCACAATTCCATAAAGTAAGGAAATAATTATATTATAACAAAAGATGTTGCAAAATAAATAACATACACTATAAAGATTATAAGCAGAAATGTCCACACTCAACCAAAAGGGAAAAAAATGCAGAAAATACTATACTTAAAACATAAAATAAATGGAAAAAAGAAGGAATTACAAATAAAATTAAGAAGCAAATCTTCTTTTCTCAGAAAATCACCTGTAGTGTAGAATAATATGCAGAAGGAAAAAGCCAGTAATTGACTAACCTCCAGATCTTTTTCTTGTGCAGTGTTTTTTGTTCTCTGAACGTGGTGCTAGACTGATATATATTGAAGAGAATGGATTGATGCTGACTTTTCATTATCCAGCCAAATGCATGAATCTATCTGAACCGAAGAATAGTTTTAATTTTTAATTTTTTTACTATTCAGAAATAAATATATTATTTGTCCAGTGTAAATTTCTTTTTTTTTTCATTCCCGATGATAGTTGCCTATCTCGAACATGATGGTTTTGTTTTTTTGTTTTTAACAGATGCATGAATCTGCCTGAATAGAATAAATATGCAGAGTATTTTGGTTTTTTTTTTTCTAATTTTCTTATTTTAAACCGAGGTTGCTTTTATAATGAGATTTCTTTTATTATGATGGCTGACGGATGACAGATAGAGTTTTATAGATAACGGATAAATTGACAAAAAAATATGAAGAGTTTTTTGTTTTTTATTCTTAATTTTTTTTGTTATAATGAGATTGCTTTTATGATGGCTGACATTGCTTTTAACGGACATTGAAAAATTGCGTTAACTTTAACAGAAAATAACAAAAAATCGTTAAACCAACAATTTTCTGTTAGATAGATGCTTTTTATATATATATATATATATATATATATATATATATGGGAAGTGCTACACCCCCGCTAGGGGCTCCCGAAGCTCCATTGGGTGCAGTGATTTTTTTTTTGTGTTTTTTTTAACTTATTTTTTATATAGATGTTTTTTATATTTTTAAATATTTTTAAAAGATAAAATAAATTTAAAACATCATTAAAAAACACTTCCTTAATCAGAAAGTTAAAAAAAAAAATCTATTAAAAAAATATTTTTTTAATCATGAAGTAAAATAAAAAATCATTAAAAAATACTTTTTTAATCAGAAATTAAAAAAAATCATTAAAAAATACTTCCATAATCATGAATTATAATTTTTTATTTTATTTCGTGATTAAGAAAATATTTTTTAATAATATTGTGATTTTATTTTATTTTTTAAAAATATTAAAAATTATGAAAAATATCTATATAAAGAAAGAACTGAAAAAAACACATAAAAAAAAAAAAAAAAACACTAGAGCCCAGCAGGAGCTCCCAGCGGGGCTCTAGCATTTTCCTATATATACTGACGAGGATAGCATGCGTGTTCAATGATCAAAGCAAACAATTAAAAAAAGAATGAATACCGGCCGGATATATATGATCCCTACATTTTGATAAAATTATTTTTTGTCGATCGGCTCAAGATATGAACATGAAGCTCTACATAAATATGACTACAGACCAGGCAAATTATGCAGATTTCTTATATTTTCTATCCGAACTTTAGCTGTCTATATAATTTTTAGACCGGCATATGAATATATTGATGTGTGTAATATTGCTTATTGGGTTTAATTTCAACTATCAAACGGAAAAACATGAAACAAACAATTGCAAAAATCAATTGAATCAATTATTGGCGAATCCATTAATTCTTTAATTTGGTGATATTCATTATAGATTCATGAGTAAAATACTTGAGCAATAAGAAAAAGATTGAAACAAATTATGTGATCTTAAATCTGAGTACTACTATTCTAAAGCCTTTACACCACACACTGCTTACATGACATAATTTAATTTTAATGATAAATTTTAAAATTTTAATCTTACGTAACATTTTTTTTTTATAAGAATAGACTCATTTCATTAATGAACCGAAGTTACAAATGTGACTTATCAATACATGGAAAAACCAGACTATAAGTCAACTACGCATCAGCTCTGGGGCTTCCCCACTCATAAACTGCTCTGTGGCGGACAGTGTCTTAACTTCTAAAAACTCTCTCCTAAACAGAGAAAGCGCTCTGTAAAAACAGAACTAAGCTGTCCCTTTGGACATTCCTAGAGGAATGAGAACGGGACGCTGCTATGGACATCAAATCCAATAGCCTATTTCTATATTATTGCTAACTAACAACAAACCTACATCTAAATACAAAACAAAACAAAACAACTAAAGGACCCTAAGTATTGGTGCGATCCCGGACGGCACGCCCACCGCAAGCATCGGCATCTCGAATCTGGATGGGACGGGCACCCAGCTCGAGCACGGACCACAAAGGTCGGTCGTACTACCACCAGCGTAGCATCGCCCAACACTTTCGAGTAACTCTTGCCACGAAGTACGTCCAATCCAAAGGTCCAACACCAAACTCGGGTCAACAAAAATAACAATAAAACATAAAACATAAAACAACTGCAAATGCTGAAAATTACATAACAGAAAAATAAAACAACAAAAAATACGGATGAACAGTGCACGGAGGATTCGGCAGTGATTCGTGCAGGGCACTGTTGTTCGGGGAGGAGAGCCGATGGTCAAACTTGGAAGCCCAGGAGCCATGGAGCCCAGAGAAGCCGAGCGTGGTGTCGGCAGAGGCCTCCTCGGTGCCGCGTGGTGGACACGCGCCGACGGGGTCCCCAAGTTTCGTCCCCACTCCGATGGACGCCGAATTTTGAGGTCTTGAAGATTGGTGCCCGGGCATTCTCCCTGTGTGGCGCGTGTAACGATTCGGCGGCTGGAAAGACCCGAACGGCGCTCCTCCTAATGTAACCTGAAAAAACTGAGAAAAAAACCAAAAAAACTACAACAAAGAGGAAAATAAACACCGGAGACGAAGGGTCGGCGAGGAGAGGGAGGAAAAGGCGAGGAAGAAGGAGCCGAGGCTCCCCCTTCCCCCCAACTAGATTCCGACGAAAGAGTCTGTTTAGAGAGAGAGGATCTGTTTAGAGAGAGAGAACATTTAAATGATGTGGATTATGTGATCTACAAAGTCACCGGAAATTACCTTATTTCCAGCTATCAAAGCCGCCGGAAATACTAAGAAAAATCGTCGAAATTAAGTACTTCTGGCTAAACTGGGCTGCCCCAACATTGCCGCTACTCCAGAGCCAAGTAAATTTTTTTTTTCTGCCGACTTTTGCAATTGACAAAAACACTTCTCATTTTCGAAGATAAACAAATGCAGCAAATAAGTAAATAATCGTCGTAAATAAGTGCATCAATATTTTAAAATTTGCCGACATAACTTATTTTCGGCAATTATTTCCCGCCGGTAATATTCTACTAAACAATTCCGGTGCCTATGAGTCACTGGAATTATTTACCATGCATTATTGGTGGGGATAACTTTCACTGCTAATAGAGAATTTCGGCGACGTTACGTCACTGCAAATAGAGATATGATGTTCATATGAGTAACTTATGTGAAGGCCATTTGTTTTCCATCTATATGCCATGCATAGACTCAAATGCATATTAAATTAATAATAAATTCCTTAATCCTTAATTTATCATGAGAAGGCGAGCACTTCAACTTTGACAATCAATGCACTAATTCTGCCATCTTTTTATTATGGGGTTCGTGTAATTTTGTGAAATGTTTTCATCTTTTGAAATTCTGCAAATGGATCAAGGTAGTTACATTTCTACTTAATTTATAGAGTTTCATAAATCTTAACTATTATGCTATACATTTAAACGGTTCAGATTTTAAAGTCTCAGCATTTATTGAATGCAGTATGTGAGAGTAAGATCTATATATAACAAATGTTATAATTGCAAAATCTGTACCATTTAGTTTGAAAATAAATGTTATAATTAAACGTTGTAGGAATAAATATTGTAAGACTCGCTTCATATATCTATACAAGTTCATACAGAATTCAAGGGTAATTTTTTTTTCCAGCTCTCAATCCTCATATTCTTCAATAAAGTTCTTTTTCTTCCCAACTTCTGTCTCTACTGTTCGAATTATTAACTTGTCTTTTACTTCATTGCTTGGATTGATATTTGATGGGGCCAATCCTCACATCCTTCATCGTTTAGATGATTTCTAGGCTTGATTCATGTAGTGGAGAATGACCCACTTATTTTTGGGTCCATATGATCTATTGGTGAGGAATACATGATGATCTCTTGCTACAGCAAAAAAGTTCCATGCATGTTTGAAAAAGTGCATGTT
This sequence comes from Cyclocarya paliurus, assembly GCA_029856935.1. NCBI lineage: Eukaryota > Viridiplantae > Streptophyta > Magnoliopsida > Fagales > Juglandaceae > Cyclocarya > Cyclocarya paliurus. Next base: position 1,540,116 of record CM056958.1, on the reverse strand, counting down.
TAATCCACTTATTCACATGGCTGAGAATGGCATGACTCCTTAGAATTTCTCAATTATTTGCGCCCAAGTTAGATCATGTTACCATAAAAATAAAATGAAAAAAACTTGCTAGCTAGCTATAAGATTTCTTCTGCATTTGATCGAGTATATATCTTGCTCATTGCTTTTTAACTTTTTTTTTTTTTAAAAAAAAAGAAACTTATATTAACTTAATGATTTGCCTAAAGTTATGTAAAAAATACTTTTCACAAAAGTCTAAAAAATACTTTTCATAGCTTTTAAAATCTACCTACTAACTTATGCAAATCAATAAAAAAAATCTATAAAAAACCTTTTATCCAAACAACTTATATATTTCTCCCATGGAACCTCTCAAATGCTTCCTTTATGAACGGATCTTCAGTCCACGATGGCTCACTTCTCTCCCCAAGATATTCCTCGTCGGGTGAATGATTAGACAATATATCCAAAACAGCCATGCATCACTCTTGTTGCTTGAAGGTGTGAAGGGAAGCATTGCAAAAGTGCATGTTCAGGTTTTTTCATGAACTTTTTCCACTCTTCTTCAGTTGGGTCTTCTGTGGGCATGTTGGTTCTAGCAATGGTTGGCCAATTTGGGAAGACAATATATCCAAAACAGCCATGCATCACTCTTGTTGCTTGAAGGTGTGAAGGGAAGCATTGCAAAAGTGCATGTTCAGGTTTTTTCATGAACTTTTTCCATTCTTCTTCAGTTGGGTCTTCTGTGGGCATGTTGGTTCTAGCAATGGTTCGCCAATTTGGGAAGTAGCCCCCATAAGCATATTGACCGAAGTTGGTGGCGGCATGGTGGTCGGAAGTCACCCAAGTGATGGTTGTGAGGATATCGATAAGGTTTATTTGGGTTTTGAGAACCGGCCACCATGGTTTGTCCTTCTTGTCGGCGTGGCCAACTGTTCAAATTTCCATCCACGATGATTGGAGCTCTTGATCAGACTCCACAAGGCTAGGGCCAGGGTAGTAGTGTTTGACATAGTCTATAACCCATTGTTTGATGGAATCCCAGAGGATGAGACCATCATTGGCGTGGGGGTAGTCTTTTGTTTTTATAGGGAAAATAGAATTTTATATTATCATGAACTGGAAAAATACATAGACTTTTCAGTCCAAATGAGGTTCTGAATACACGGGGGAACAAAATCCCACCAAACAACTAAATCATCAACATTTCTTGCATATCTAGCAAGTGTTTGTGCTGCAGCATTTGAAAATTTGCAAACATGTTCAATTGTGCATTGCCGAAATCTTTGCATCATCTGTTGGACATCTAAGACCAGATTTCCCAACAAAGAATCCGATGGTTGTAAGTCTAGAACTTTTGTCACCACTAAGAGAGCATCACTTTCAATGATCAAATTGTGTATTCCAAGTGGCAGACATAATTGTAAGCCTCTAAAAATAGCAAGCAATTCTATATCAGAAGATTCTTGAACTGTTGCCTCTCTTTTTGTTGATGTCATGATAACCTCTCCTGCACTATCCCTGAGTATCACACCAATACCAGCATACCCTTGTTCATGAAAAATGGCTCCATCTATATTAAGCGTAGGGATTGTTAGCCTTAGTGCATGAGGAGCAGTTGGATCCTCAACGGCCATTCCCATCTTAAAATTTGATATATGGGAATTAGATTATACACATTATTGAAAAGCTATAATATGTGTTTCTTTGCATGCTCAAACGACATATGAAAAATTTTTAAATGGGTTGGAGGATCGGTTTGGAGGAAACTCTTTTTTTTTTTTTTTTTTGAAAATCTAAAAGATTGGCTAATTGGAAACTAGGTACCTGCTAATTAGGTCAGCAAGAAGTGACTCCTGGTCGAACTGCCACTGGAGATCATAGGCGGCAGAGCAGATTTCCATGGAATATTTGGCTGTTGCGAATGCAGGCTCAATGGTGCCACTGGCATTGATAAGTGCTTCTCGAGCCAGAGCATTGTGTAACGAAAATGAGGGTGCAACAGTCTGTAGATTGGAAAAGAGATCAGTCAAATCATTTCCATCATTAATATATAAATCAAATTGAGTTTTGAAGGAAAAACCATAGCAAATAATTATATTATAATATATACCAGTGACTAACGAGCTGGTGATAGCCAGAGTCATGGGCAAGCATATGAGCTTTTAGCCAAACTTCTGTTGAATGCCAAGAAGGTGCATAAACTTGCTTTCACTGCAGCTTTCCATCCATCTTTTTGTAACTTATCAACCTGCTAAGACAGTGCCAAAAGTACCGAACCGTAAAAATATGAACTTATCAAACTGCATTCAGATTTCTTGAATTCTCGAAATCTAGCTGGTTTTTCTAAGGAAAAGAAATGGTATCGGATTGGATTTCGATGTTGAAGATATTTCTTTATAAGGACTTACTGATCAAGCTTTTCCTGGCACTGACATCTGATTTGTTGTAGAAGCAGAGTTGCTACTCTTAACACAAATTTCCTCAATTTCAGCAACAGGTAAAGGTTGGCCACCTGCTTTCAAATATATTTTGTTGTGAAATTCTGAACATGACCACCATCTTCTTTTAGAAATTACACGGTAACTTTTCTTTCATAATAACATAAAGAGTAAACATAAGCAAATAGAGTTGCATATTGCTCATTCATTGATATAAATGCTATGGCCAGTATTGCAGAGCAATGATATAAACGTTTTTTTCAATTAAAATACACAAATCCCCCCCCCCCCCCCATGCGTTTCATATGTGTAAACATAAGCAAATAAAGTTGCATATTGCTCATTCATTGATATATATAAACGTTTTTTTTTTTTTCCATTAATTGTCCTTTTAGTACTGAAACTGAGGTCTATTGAAACGCATGCATATCAAAGATAGTTTTAAGCGTACTTAAAAAAAATAAAAGAGTAACGCTATGCAGAAGTCTCAAATATATAAGTTCCAAGTCAGTTCTTTATATATATAAAAAAAAAAAATGAATTCCACTAAAAGCAAATAGTTTTTTTATTTTAGATTTTTTCAAAGAGAGATCTACTTCTTTTTCTATAAAGAGACCGCGGGAAGTTTGTCTATTTGATCATTTTATAAATCATTTTGCTCAAAATAATAAAAATAATCGAATTATATTGATAAATGGTTGGAAAAGCTATTAATACGTACCTAACTTTGAAAGGTGAATGTACAGTCGCTGCCATCCACTTGTGGTTCATATGGTTGGCTTTTCTTTAGAAGAAGCCATTCAAATCATTTGAAGATTCATCCATAAGTCGGGGATGTGAGCAACCTTGCGCCATTCTTTTCCTTTTTTATTTTGCAACTGTTTCTCCAACAGTGGACATCTGGCGATGTCTAGAGAAAAAATGGAGGCAGGAAATCCATCTTTTGGCAAGAACTTCAGATTAGGACAATCATAGATCTCCATGCTCTCAAGAGAGGTGAGGTGTTGAAGGCCCAAGTTGTCCAAAGATGTCATAATTGGAATTTCACCGATGGTAAGATGGATTAGAGTAGAAATGGAGTCGAACAATCTCTCTTCTGGCGTGAATTTTAGCCTTGGGAGGTTATGGATTTCAAGAAAGGTGAGGTGTTGAAGGCCCTTCTTGTCTAGAGATGTCATATTCGGAAATCCAGAGATGGTAAGACTGGTCATAGTCATGGGCAGCAACGCCGGCTCCGGAAAAGACTCCACATCTTCGCATTTGCCACCGATTGACACTTCTTGAAGAGAGGGGAGGTTTTGCAGACCCCATGTACTTCGACAAGCAACGAGTTTGTCACAATCTTCGATGGAAATCGATTTTAAATTTGTAGGCAAGCCCCCTTCACCGAATGATTGCAGCATTGGACACTTACTGATAGATAGTGACTCAAGAGATGGAAGGAATTGGTGCATCTTATCGGGCAATGACATTAAACTCCCACAATTATTTATCTCAAATGTTTTCAATTTTTGGGCACGCAATCCTCCATCTGGAAATGATACGAAATTAGGGCAATTCTCGATTCTTATAATCGAGGTGGCTGAATCAGTAAGAGACTCCAGATTCTCACATCCCTTGATGGTGAAAATATCGATCTCTGCGATTAAGTTTACTGGAAAGCACCTAAGAGAATCACAACTATTTTTCAAGTACAACTCTTTGAGGGATGAATGGTTGAAGTGCACTGGAAATTCTAACTTCTTACAGTTTGAGATCTTAAGAGTTGCTAATGTGGAGGGTAGACCACCATCGGAAAGTAACATGAGCGAGCAACAACCATCGATTTCCAACTTTTGAAGAGGACTGCTGGAATCCATCATTCCCTCCGGTAGGGACCGTAATGCAGCACATCCTTTAAGTACTACTTTTTGCAATAATCCAGATGGCAATTCATTTAACAGAACCTCATTAAAATTTGTTAACTCCAATTGGCGTAGAGTAGGAGACCTTGGGAGTGAGGCCTCCAGCTGCAAACATTCAACAATCTCAAGTCTGGCTAAAGAAGGAAGATGGATGGGCAACCCTCCTCTTAGCTTGGGGCACTTAATAATCTGAAGCTCTTCGAGACGAGGAAAAGCTTCACCTTCATTTTCAGAATCAAAACATAACCAATTTTCCCAATCTGGCATGTCTTGGAACTTTAGAACTTTCAAGGCTTCGAATGACTTAAACGTAGAAGAACCGCTACCATAGAACTCCATACCCACTCTAGCAATTCCACGAAACCCAATGATAGAGAGTCTCTGGAGAGCGTGTAGTTGTCCAAATGATGGCAAGATGTTGCAATATTTACAATTATAGAGATAAAGATGTTCTATCTTAGAGAATGAATGATGAGCGATCCAATCCGGAAAGCTTTTACCACCATAATCGTAGATATGGAGACTTTTCAAGTTTGTATGGGGTTGGAGATTCTCCAATACAGTTATTTGATCACATTCTGAAATATTGCTACTTGTATTGTCCCATTCCAACGTCAAGGCCTCGAGGCGCTTCTTATCCTTCAACCTTGCATCCAAAGCATCGGCAGGAGATTTGACATTTTGGAGCTGCGTAATAGAGAGCTTCCCCCCAATATCTTCAAGATTCCCCAACTCCCCAATATTGCTTGATCCGCAATGTTTGTTGACAAAAAATATATCCAAAGTCTGTAGACATTTTAGTCTACCCAGATGTAATGGCATCTCTGTTATGGCACTTCTAAATAAACGAAGATGACGCAAACTAACGAGTTTATGCATATCTCTAGGCAATACAGTAAGTTCCCGACAATGCAATAATCTCAATGTTTGCAAATTGCACAATTTACATATAGAATCAGGTAGTTTTCTAATTGGTGTGCTAGACAGATCCAAATATCGTAGATGTCTAATTTTGCCAATTGAATCAGGCAACTCAAATAAATTTCTATTTCTTGCAAAGGAAAGCACTCGTAAGAATCTCAACATGGGCAGCGAAACATGTGGGAATATTCTGTCATATATTGGGAGAAAAGTGCGCAATCCCTTGGCCTCGTAAAGTGCCTCTAACGTCTTTGGGGAGTTTTCAACAATTGATAAATGGCGAGTCTTGTTCGTAACTGCTTGGAGCGAATTGCCACCCTCCAGTCTAAAGATAAATTGCCCAGATACAAATCTTGCTAAATCGTTGACAAGATCATGCATTCCAAAATCTGAATCATGATACGTATTTGATTGTTGAAATAACAACGATCTCGATACCAGATCAAAGATGTAATCATGACCGACTTGCTCCATTGTTTTGTCTCTAGATTTTTGCAAGAATCCTTCTGCCATCCACAATAAGACTAATTCCTCTTCTTCGAAAAAATAATCTTTTGGAAATATCGAACAATAAGCAAAGCATCGCTTTAAATGTGAGGGCAAATATTTATAACTTAATCTTAGAGCAGGAATAATTTCAGTCGACGGCATATCCCACACCTCGCTCTGTAATATTTTATTCCAATCATCAGCGTCTACTTTAGACCACAAGAGAGCTCCAATTGTCTTGACTGCTAAAGGTAGACCTTTGCATTTTTCCACGATCTGTCTTCCAATTGCTTCTAGCTCTGGATGCATATCGGAGATACTGCCACGAAACGCATGTCTTACAAAAAGTGACCAACATTCTTCTTTTGGTAATGGCGTCAGATTGTAAGTTAAAGTAGGTTGCATAACCGATGCTACTGGTTCTTCACGTGTGGTTACCAAAACTCTGCTACCTTGTGATCCAAATCTGAAGGGAGTACTTAAGACCTCCCACTTCTTACAAGTATCATTCCATACATCATCTAAAACAAGTAGAAATTTCTTTCCCGTCAAACTCTCCTTTAGCGTAGTTTGAAGCCAATCTAGAGTCTTACCATCACCATTAGTAGATGAACATACTCTCTCTAGAATTGCTTTTGTTACCTTAAAGATGTCAAAGTCATCCGAAACACAAACCCATGCTTTAAGGTCAAAATGTTCCTTCACGCTCTCGTCGTTGTATACAAGCTGAGCAAGGGTGGTCTTGCCGAGTCCCCCCATACCGACAATAGCAATCACAAACAACTTATTGCCACTTACATCATCTAAGAACAAGGAATTAATTATTTTCTCCTTATCATCTTCTCTACCACAAATACCAGATTCTTCAACCAAAGAAGTTGTGGGCAATCTTTCATATGGTTTTCCTTGAACGCCTTCTCTTAGACCTATAATGTCCCTTTGTCTTACAAGATACTCCAATCTGTCAAGCAGTTGTTTTATCTTTGGTTCTATTTTCTTGACAAAAGGTTTAAATAATGGAGTGGCGACTTTTCGTACCTTGCTTGTAGTAGTGGTATGAAATTCAGCATCCAACTTGCATCGCCTGGCTTCGGTATCAATCTCATCCAAGATGTCCTCTGCATCGTAGACAGCATCTTTCAACTTATCGAGCCAGTTTTTCACATTGTCATTTGCCACTTGTTTTTCCTCTGCATCTGCAAACACAGCATTCAGATACAACAAAGCTGTCTCCAGTTTTTCCAAGAGTGCTTGGTCGAGTTTTTGTACTCGAAAAAAGTCAACAAATTCACGAGACGCCACCCTTTCAAAAAAGGCTTGGAGGAGTGGGGAGAGAAATAAGCCTGCAAGCTCAGCCATGGTTTCTGCTTTGTAATGGAAGGAATCAAACGAAATGAAGCAAAGTGATGAAGAATAGTGGAGAGAAATAAGATCACAAGCCCTGATGATCTTTCGTTTCGAAATTAATGAGAAATTAATAAAATAAATAGATCAATGAGATCAGGGTGTGTTAGCGGAGGCCAACTCATTCATTCACGTTATTCGCAAATCACTTTACCCAACACAAGCATGTGGCCGACAGTCAACACTCAACATCATGTGTTGGAGCAAAGGAATCAAAGAAAAAAAGGGAAAGCAACCAAAGGAAAGACGACATGCAAACAGGTGGAACGATCGTTCAACATGCCATCTACCATTCCATGCAATAATGTCGTTTGCTTTTTTAATTTGATTCCAAGCTTGACTTCCCATCACGACTTGACGAATATTAAATTCACACGACTTCACTGCAGAATGGGCTGTTAGGCTTGCTTGGTTTGTTAGTTGGGCTGAGCTGCAAAGGGATAGATGGACCTACATTCTTGAAAGCATTCTTGGTAATGCTTAAGATTTATTTTCTGTGCTACCTATCTTTTAATACTATAATATAAAAATCAATTAATTTTTTTTTTTAATTTGGTTTTAATAGATTTTTTGTTTTTGTAATATAAACCTGAATTTTCTTATATATAATGTAGTAAATATTTGAAATTACAAAATAGCGTTTCTTTTTTCAAATGGCAAATATGCTTAAAACATGACATTAGATGTAGTGGAGAATGACCCACTTATTTTTGGGTCATGTGATCTATTGGGGAGGAATACATGCATGAGGATCTCTTGCTACAGCAAAAGTGCATGTTTATTCACATAGCTGAGAATGGCATGACTCCTTAGAATTGCTTTTAAAAAAAAAAAAACCTTATATTAACTTAATGATTTGCCTAAAGTTATGTAAAAAATACTTTTCACAAAAGTCTAAAAAATACTTTTCACAGCTTTTAAGATCTACCTACTAACTTATGCAAATCAATAAAAAAAAATCTATAAAAAACCTTTTATTCAAACAATTTATATATTTCTCCCATAGAACCTCTCAAATGCTTCCTTTATGAACGGATTTTCAGTCCACGATGGCTCATTTTTCTCTCCAAGTTATTCCTCGTCGGGTGAATGATTAGACAATATATCCAAAATAGCCATCACTCTTGTTGCTTGAATCTGTGAAGGGAGGCATTGCAAAAGTGTGTGTTCAGGTTTTTTCATGAACTTTTTCCATTCTTCTTCAGTTGGGTCTTCTGTGGGCATGTTGGTTCTAGCAATGGTTGGCCAATTTGGGAAGTAGCCCCCGTAAGCATATTGACCGAAGTTGGTGGCAGCATGGAGGTCGGAAGTCACCCAAGTGATGGTTGTGAGGATATCGATAAGGTCTATTTGGGTTTTGAGAACTAGCCACCATGGTTCGTCCTTCATGTCGGTGTGGCCAACTGTTCGAATTTCTGTCCACCATGATTGGAGCTCTTGATCAAACTCCACAAGGCTAGGGCCAGGGTAGTAGCGGTTGACATAGTCTATGACCCATTGTTTGATGGAATCACAGAGGATGAGACCATCATTGGCGTAGGGGTAATCTTTGATTGTTAGCCTTAGTCCATGAAGAGTAGTTGAATCCTCAACGGCCATTCCCCTGCATACACAATTGCGAAAGAGTTGATTGATCTTAAAATTTGATATATTGGAATTAGATTACACATTATTGAAAAGCTATAATATGCCATGCACTGGATTGACAAAAAGTTGCAAAGCAACAAGTTTTCTGTTTGTTAGAATACTTCTACTTATAGTTGATGTGTATTATTCATCTTCTATGATTTGATTAAGAATAGCGTTTTCCTCCAAACTGGTTTGAGAAAAGTTTCCTCTAATCCCATCTATAAAAATGGCAAATGTTCTTAGAACATATGAAAATTTATAAGCATATGCCTTGGAACATATGAAACTGTATATGATGTCATGTGTCCCTTCATTAAGAAAATAAGAGTTTGTTTGCATGCTCAAAGGACACATGAAAAATTTTTAAATGGGTGGTTAGAGGATCGGTTTGGAGGAAAACTCTTTTATTTGATTTTTTATTTTTGAAAATCTAAAAGATTGGCTAATTGGAAAGTAGGTACCTGCTAATTAACTCAGCAGGAAGTGACTCCTGGTCTTACCCCCACTGGAGATCATAGGCGGCAGAGCATAATTCCATGGAATATTTCCCAATTGCGAATATTACCAAAAGTGCTGAACCATAAAAATATGCACTTATCAAACTGCATTCAGATTTCTTGAATTTACTTTTTCTAAGGAAAAGAAATGGTATCGGATTGGATTTCGATGTTGAAGATATTTCTTTATAAGGACTTACTGATCATGCAATCGAAAGATAGTTTTAAGCGACTAGTTCTTTATAAAATAAAAAAAAAAAAAATTCCACTAAAAGCAACTAGTTTTTTTTTTTTATTTTACATTTTTTCTATAAAGAGACCGCGGGAAGTTTGTCTATTTGATCATTTTATAAATCATTTTGCTCAAAATAAAAATAATCGAATTATATTGATAAGTGGTTGGAAAAGCTAAAAATACGTACCTAACTTTGAAAGGTGAATGTACAGTCGCTGCCATCCACTTGTTGTTCATATGGTAATTGGCTTTTCTTTAGAAGAAGCCATTCAAATCAATTCATGATTAATAAATAACCGGGGGATGCGAGCAACCTTGCGCCATTCTTTTCCTTTTTTATTTTGCAACTGTTTCTCCAACAGTGGACATCTGACGATACGTAGAGAAGAAATGGAGGCAGGAAATCCATCTTTTGGCAAGAACTTCAGATCAGGACAATCATAGATGTCCATCGTCTGCAGAGAGGTGAGGTGTTGAATGCCCAAGTTGTCCAAAGATGTCATAATTGGAATTTCATCGATGATAAGATGGATCAGATCAGTAGGAATGGAGTCGAACAATCTCTCTTCTGGCGTGAACTTTAGCCTTGGGAGGTTACGGATATACAATTCTTCAAGAAAGGTTAGCTGTTGAAGGCCCTTCTTGTCTAGAGATGTCATATTCGGAAATCCAAAGATGCTAAGACTGGTCATAGTCATGGGCAGCAACGCCGGCTCCGGAAAAGACTCCACATCTTCGCATTTGCCACCGATTGACACTTCTTGAAGGGAGGGGAGTTTTTGCAGACCCCACGTCGTTCGAGAGGCAACGAGTTTGTCACAATCTTCAATGGAAATCGATTTTAAATTTGTAGGCAAGCCCCCTTCACCGAATGATTGCAGCATTGGACAGTTCCTGATAGATAGTGACTCAAGAGATGGAAGGAATAGGCGCATCTTGTCAGGCAATGACCTTAAACTCCCACAATTATTTATCTCAAATGTTTTCAATTTTTGAGCACGCAATCCTCCATCTGGAAATGATACGAAATTAGGGCAATTCTCAATTCTTATAATCGAGGTGGCTGAATCGTTTTCATGTTGTTCTGAATTAGTAAGAGACTCCAGATTCTCACATCCATTGATGGTGAAAATATCGATCTCAGCGATTACGTTTATGGGAAAGCACCTAAGAGAATCACAACTATTTTCCAAGTACAACTCTTTGAGGGATGAATAGTTGAAGTGCACTGGGAATTCTAACTTCGTACAGTTTGAGATCTTAAGAGTTTCTAATGTGGTGGGTAGACCATCATCGGAAAGTAACATGAGCGAGCAACAACCATCGATTTCCAATTCTTGAAGAGGACTGCTGGAATCCATCATTCCCTCCGGTAGGGACCGTAATGCAGCACATCCTTTAAGTACTACTTTTTGCAATAATCCAAATGGCAATTCATTTAACAGAACCTCATTAAAATTTGTTAACTCCAATTGACGTAGAGTAGGAGACCTTGGGAGTGAGGCCTCCAGCTGCGAACATTCAACAATCTTTAGTCTGGCTAAAGAAGGAAGATGGATGGGCAATCCTCCTGTTAGCTTGGGGCACCTAACAATCTTAAGCTCTTCAAGACAAGGAAAAGCTTCACCTTCATTTTTAGAATCAAAACATAACCAATTTTCCCAATCTGGCATGTCTTCAAACTTTAGAACTTTCAAGTCTTCGAATGGCTTAAACGTAGAAGAACAGCTACCAAAGAACTCTATACCCACTCTAGCAATTCCATGAAAACCAGTGATGTAGAGGCTCTGGAGAGCGTGTAGTTGTCCAAATGATGGCAAGATGTGGCAATATTTACATTTATAGAGACAAAGATGTTCTATCTTAGAGAATGAATGATGAGCGATCCAATCCGGAAAGCTTTGACCACCAAAATAATTGATACAGAGTCTTTTCAAGTTTGTATGGGGTTGGAGATTCTCCAATACAGTTATATGGTCACTTTCTGAAATATTGCTACTTGTATAGTCCCATCCCAACGTCAAGTCCTCGAGGTGCTTCTTATCCTTCAACCTTGCATCCAAAGCATCGGCAGGAGATTTGACATTTTGGAGCTGCGTAATAGAGAGATTGCCCCCAATATATTCAAGCTTCCCCAACTCCCCAATATTGCTTGATCCGCAATGTTTGTTGACCAAAAATAGATCCAAAGTCTGTAGACATTTTAGTCTACCCAGATGTAACGGCATCTCCGTTATGTCAGTTTCATCTAAATGAAGATGACGCAAACTAACGAGTTTATGCATATCTCTAGGCAATACAGCAAGATTCGAACAGCACCTTAATCTCAATGTTTGCAAATTGCACAATTTACATATAGAATCAGGTAGTTTTCTAATTGATGTCCAAGACAGATCCAAATATCGTAGATGTCTAATTTTTCCAATTGAATCAGGCAACTCAGTTAAATTTCTATTTCTTGCAAAGGAAAGCACTCGTAAGAATCTCAACATGGGCAACGAAACAAGTGAGAATATTACACCACATATTGGGAGAAAAGTGCGCAATCCCTTGGCCTTGTAAAGTACCTCAAACGTACTCTTTGGGATGGTTTCACCAATTGATAAATGGCGAGTCTTGTTCGAAACTTGGAGCGAATTGTCACCCTCCAGTCTAAAGATAAATTGCCCAGATACAAATCTTGCTAAATCGTTGACAAGATCATGCATTCCGAATCTTGAAGGACTTGAATAATTGGCCAGATAAACATTCACAGTACTTGATTGTTGAAATAATAACGATCTCGATACCAGATCAGAGACGTAATCATGACCGACTTGCTCCATTGTTTTGTCTTCAGATTTTTGCAAAAAACCTTCTGCCATCCACAATAAGACTAATTTCTCTTTTGTGAAAAAATAATCTTTTGGAAATATCGAACAATAAGCAAAGCATCGCTTTAAATGTGAGGGCAAATATTTATAACTTAATCTTAGAGCAGGAATAATTTCAGTCGACATGTCCCACAACTCGCTCTTTAATTTTTCATTCCAATTATCAGCATCTACGTTAAACGACAAGAGAGCTCCAATTGTCTTGACTGCTAAAGGTAGACCTTTGCATTTTTCCACGATCTGTCTTCCAATTGCTTCTAGCTCTGGATGCATATCGGATATACTGCCACGAAACGCATGTCTTACAAAAAGTGACCAACATTCTTTTTCTGGTAATGACTTCAGATCGTAAATTTCAGCTTCCATAACCGATGCTACTCGTTTTTCACGTGTGGTTACCAAAACTCTGCTCCCTTGTGCTCCAAATCTGAAGGGAGTACTTAAGGCCTCCCAATTAGTAGGATTATCATTCCAAACATCATCTAAAACAAGTAGAAATTTCTTTCCCGTCAAACTCTCCTTTAGTGTATTTTGAAGCCAATTTAGAGTCTTACCATCACCGTTAGCGGATGAACCTGGTACTCCCTCTAGAATTGCTTTTGTTACCATAAAGACGTCAAAGTCATCCGAAACACAAGCCCATGCTCTAAGGTCAAAATGTTTATTCACGCTCTCGTCATTGAATACAAGCTGAGCAAGGGTGGTCTTGCCAAGTCCCCCCATACCGACAATAGCAATTACAAGCAACTTATTGCCACTTACATCATCTGGGCACAAGGAATTAATTATTTCCTTCTTATCATCTTCTCTACCACAAATACCAGATTCTTCAACCAAAGAAGTTGTGGGCAATCTTTCGGATGGTTTCCCTTGAACGCCTTCTTTTAGACCCATATGTTTCTTTTGACTTAGAAGATCGTTCAATCTGTCAAGCACTTGTTTTATCTTTGGTTCTATTTTCTTGACAAAGGGTACTTTAAGAGAATTAGAGATGGCTTTTCGTACCTTGCTTGTAGTGGTACTATGAAATTCAGCATCCAACTTGCAGCGCATGGCTTCGGTGTCAATCTCATCCAAGATGTCCTCGGCCTCATAGATAGCATCTTTCAACTTATCGAGCCAGTTTTTCACGTTGTCATTTGCCACTTGTTTTTCCTCTGCATCTTCAAACACAGCATTCACAGATAGCAAAGCTGTCTCCAGTTTTTCCAAGAGTGCTTGGTCTAGTTTTTGTCCTCGAAAAAAGTCAATAAATTCATGAGATGCCACCCTTTCAAAAAACGCTTGGAGGAGTGGGGAGACAAATATGCCTGCAAGCTCAGCCATGGTTTCTGCTTTGTAATGGAGGAATCAAAGGAAATGAAGCGAAAGCGATGAAGAATAGTGGAGAGAAATAAGATTACAAGCCCTGATGATCTTTTGTTCGACGCTAAAACAGAAGTGAAGAAATTAATGAGAAGTTAATAAAATAAATAAATTAATGAGAACAGGGTGTGTTAGTGGAGGCCAACTCATTCATTCACGTACGTTATTCGCAAATCACCTTACCCAACACAAGCATGTGGCCGACACTCAACATCATGTTTTGGAGCAAAGGAATCAAACAAAAAAGGAAAAGCAACCAAAGGAAAGACGACATGCAAACAGGTGGAACCATCATTCAACATGCCATCTACCATTCCATGCAATAATGTAGTTTGTTTTTTAAATTCATTCCAAGCTTGACTTCCGTTAGCTGAATTTCCGCATGCCATCTACCATTCCATGCCAATTTTGAAACCGCATGAACCTATCTAGATCATGTTGGAGATATTTGCTAGTTTTAGTTGACTCATAGTTATATTTATACAATCATTGAGTGGGTGCCACTGCCGCCAATTCTAGTCGTATCAATCCTTCTTTGAAAATCACAATCTAGATGATCAAATATGGAAATTCTAGATGATTTTGCAACATTTATGACCCTTCTCATTTTTTTTGACACAGGAAGGTGTTGGGATTACGAAGGAAATGGGTTTAGGTGCATACAGGTTCTCAATCCCATGGTCCCGAGTATCAAGTAAGATAATGATATGAACTGACCTGTTATAAGAATTCAGAAAAATGAGAAGGAAAGAAAGGGGAAAAAGAAGAAAAAGTGAATATAAAAATATGCATCATCAAGTTTTTATCATGGTTTGGAATTACACGTGGTAGCATTTATGCTATGTTTGTGTCAGATGGAAAGCTAAGTGGCGGTGCGAACATGGAAGGAATCAAATACTACAACAACCTCATCAATGAACTTATAGCCAAAGGTCCTGATTCAATCCAATTATTCCATCATATATCATCTATTTTTTAAGCTTCTCATAATCTGCCCTTGAGTTCATGATAATTAAATGCCAGGTCTAAAGCCCTTTGTGACACTCTTTCACTTTGATCTTCCCCAATCCTTGGAAGATGATTATGGTGGTTTCTTAAGTCCACTTATTGTGTAAGTGACACACAAAATTATGATTCTCTATCCATCTAAATGGTAGATCACTTGTACATATCACTGGTAACATGATGCTAATTAAAAGAAAAAAACAAAGAATCCATATGACGGATGCTGTTTACTATTCCTATTACTGGAGGCTTGAAATTTTGCCCATGGTTTTTCAAGATTTATTTTCTTTATTGTCATTTCACTGAGACTCCAATGACAGTCTATGAGTACTGAATGCAAAATTCGAAATTGTGTTTCTAATTATGATCCTGTCTGTTGTGAAGATAGGATTTTACCTTAGCAGAAGGACCTCACCAGCCCTTTCAGAATTGAACTCTATTTGCTTGACTAACCTCATAAAGCATTTTTTAAGTCATATAACTGAATGAAGCAAAAATCGCTTTGCATCTCATTATATAAAATTTCACACTTCCAAGGAATTTGGCGATCGGGTGAAGCACTGTATCACACTGAATGAGCCAGCAAGCTACAGTGTAGGTGGTTATGTATCTGGGGCTATACTGGAAAAATTAAAGCGTACAGGCAAATTAAAGTATCAGGTTCAACATTTATATGAAGTTAAAACATGTTTTGCAATGCATACAATATCATGAGTATGAATTATAGATAGATGATGGAAAATAATTATATAGTGTACCAGTTGTAGTAAGGACTAACTTAGCTATAACTGAAATTGTTTTTCATTAAGAGTAAACAAAATATTTTTTGTAGAGTAGTAAAAGAAAATTTGACCATAGACATGAATGTGGACTCAACCAAAGTCTGAAAATGTTCAGGAAAGACAAAAAGACACTACAGGTATATCGCTCGAGACAGGCTGGATGGTGTCATATTCTAAAGTGAGACATCATCGTAATGCTATGCTACGGGCTCTTGATTTCAGAATTGGACGGTAAGTACTGCTTGAATGTTCATTTTGCATGTATACCATTTCAGGGTTGGATGCTCTGAGATGTCTTGTGATGACATGTCTTGGCCTAGGGTTGATCATTCGACTCGAAGCATTTAATAATGCTATCGTAATGCCGCTAGGAGGTGATGTTCTGTGAGTGCCCCTTTTAGATCAATGAGTTTTCTTACGGGTGCCTTGGTGTTGTTGCTGCTGGTGTGATATGGTGGTCTAAATTAATGCTTCTTGTTGCCCACATACTATGAATGGGTAGCTGACTTCATATCACACATGCACCGTCTTGAACCGAAGCTGAGAAGGGTCCTTTCCGTACTCGTGTTAGACCTAACCAAATCATGCTGTGTGTTGTGCTTTGTGGATCTGAGGTGGGTGCAGTGTTGCAGCTTGTGAGTTTGTGTTTTATGTGGTGGTTCGTCTCCCACATGATGTTGTGTGCCTTTTGATGGGTTGGTGGATATGGCATATTGCACAAATTTGTCTCAAACAGTACCAGTGTGCAGGCTTCTCTGAAATGGTGGTTCTAACCATCGCGTTCATTTGTTATAGATCTGGCTGAAGTGCAAAGCTTTGCCTCTACTTATGGTTGTGGAGTTGTTCATGGTAGTGACATGGAAACACATCAACGGGGGACTGTCAGTGAAAACCATGTGGGTGATTTTGTGTGTGCTGGTTTTTCCTCTATATGTGATTTTGGAATGCTTTGGAGTTTTGTGAGAGTGGCGAGGAAGCTTGTGGATTGTGACTCCTTAATATTTGCATTGGGCTCTTTTATATTATTCTTGACATTTTTTGGCTTAACGTTGACTTACCTTCTCAAAACGCATATTATATCAGCCTATTATTAAACAGATAGGGATCATGCCATATCAACCACTATCAAAGGAGGTTAAACAAACCAAAAAAACTATTATGAAAATGAAAATAAGCAATGACTGTCCTCTTAGGATTTGATGACAAACCGACATTGTGAAGTACGTGGAATAAAAGCTTTCTAAGTTTTACTGATACAGAAAAAAAAAAAAAAAAAAAAGGTTTTTAAGTTTTAACCTGCCTAAAATTTTCTACTACATTGCAGTTGGAGATGTCTATCTTTTGGGAACTGTGATGCTGGTTTTTGGAATGGGTCTTTATGAGCTCTTTGTTAGCAATCTTGACACTGTCAACCTTGACTGATTGATACTTTAGAACAATGATTTCTTCATTCCAGAAAACTTGACTGCTTAGGTAGTAAAAGTATTGGGAAAACTGATCTCTATGGTTCCTGTATTTAGTCATTAAAATTGATTTTGTCATTTCTTTTAGTTGAATCAAGTCTAGTAACATGTGAAATACATTTAATTCATGAAAAAACCTATACTGCCCTGACTTTTATGCTTTTCCATGCCAGACTTACTAGTGTTAGTCTTTTATGCTTTAGGAATGTTACTTCCTAAATAATATGCATGAGAAAAATAGTTACCTCTTTAGTAGTCAAGGTCTCTAAAACTAGTTTTGGCCTACTGGCCCGTGATACCCCGTATTTACGTGTATTTTGACTAAGTAATTATTACATTTCTTAAGATTTTGGGCTTTCTTGTTTTAAAATTTAGATGATTTACGTGATATTATTTTAAGATTTTTAACTGTTAATTTAATGTGTTTTTCTTGTTATTAATTATTGTTCATTATTTAAATTGCTCTTTATTTTAAATTAGTTTATTGTTGGATTTAATTATTTTATTTTTATTTAGTCACTGTGTTTAAATTAGTTTTATTTAAATTGCTGTTTTGAAATTTTTTTCGTTGGATCAATTTTGTGATCCCAGTTGTGAGGATTGAACCTCATTTCTTTCCCTCACTTTTTCTGTAACATCCCGGATTTTAGTGTATTTTTAATGAATGATTTATTTAATTTATTTGGTGATTAATTATTTTGTTTTAGAATTTTGGGAGTTTTAGAATATTATTTTATAATATTTTAAGTTGTGAAAATTATTTTATTGGATTTTCTTATTGTTAATTATTGTTGTGAATTTAAATTGATCTTTAATTTAATTTGGGTTGTTTATGTGTTTTAAAATTATTATTGTTTTAATTAAATCATTTCACTGCGTTTGATTAATTATAATTAGTGTTCTGCAATTTAATTCCTCTTTATTTTAAATGATGTTTTGTCGAAATTTAATAATTTACTTTAACTAGTTTTGAGTTTAAATTGATTTAAATATTTTACTGTTTTAAAAATAGTTATTTTGAGGATCAGTTGTGACCCAAAAGTTGTGAGGATTGGACCTCATTTCTTTTCCTCATCTTTTCTTTTCTCTTCTTTTTCTTTTTTCTTTCTTTTTCCTCTCTCTCTCCCGCGCGACCCAGCCCCTCTCCCTCTCTCTCCTGCTTCTCTCTCCTCTCCACCGTATTTCAGTCTTGCCGCCGCTGCACTGCCGTCGGCCGGCGGTGCTCGACACCGCCGGCACCACCAGACTCCCCGTCGACCGGCGACCGTACTGCACCAATTTCAGACCAACCCGAGCCACCGTTTGTCTCCGAGAGCCGTGCGAAGCTGCGGGCTTCTCTTCGCCATTTCGCCGCCGTCCGGCCACCTCCGGCCACCATTTCTTCACCACATCTTCACCGGCCCAATACCAAGATTTTCCACCCAAACCCGGCCTCGATCCATCGCCGGAGCCGCCCGTACGAGCTTCAAACCCGATCCGAGATTTTCAGCCTTAAACCGCCCATTTCCGCCACTATTCACGGCCAATCACCACCACCATTAGATTCCCCACCTTCCAAAGGCCCTACCCTATCAATTTCAAGCCTTCGTTTGAACCCGTGTGAAATTTCAATTTCACTGCATTTCGGCCAGTGTTTTTACACTGCAATTTTGCTGCTTTGGCGATTTCCAGTGCCTCGGATTCTTCGTAAAATTGTTTTAAAGCGCTGTAAGTATTTCCTAAACATTTCTTTGAGATTTAATTATATTTTTGCAATTAACTGCTATATTTCTATATTATGTATCCTGGTTGGTTTCTGGACTGAGTCCGAGGAGTTTGGGGGTGGTTGGATTGATTGGAGTATATTATTGTGTGTTTATTGGTGATTAAATTATTGTTGGATTTGATGATATTGTGAATTGGAGTTGGTTATTGGATATTCTGGCTGTGATCTGGTTAAGGTTTGGGAATTGTGTTTTTGATCTAGTTTGATTGTGATATTGAGGTTATTGTTGGTTCATGGCATATGCACGCATGATCATGTTTGTAAATTGAAAACTGGGTTTTCGTGTATTGCATTCATGTTCATGTGATTTTTTATGAAAACTGAGTTTTCATGTGTTGACTAGATTTGTGGGTGCGTGTGTATCACGACCCCAAGCCGAGATGGGGCATTATCTCGGTGGAGCTCCTCTGGTCACTCGGGAGCGCAATATACTGAGTGACGTCCCCTGGGTTGTCGCCAGGCGACAACAGGATAGGACGTTGGACGTGCCGACTCCGTGGCCCTTCTGCTGGCGGGGGCTAGAGGATGACCTGGCCACGAACGCACCGGGTGCGGAACTGGGCATCTCTCGTAAAGTAGCCAGGACGTGCGGATGGTCCATAGGGGAGGCCATGGTGCATATGGTTAATTGGATTAAATGGAAAAGAGCTGTTTTCTGGGAAAATAGCATGAGTTGCTTTTGTGTATCATTTTCTGGGAAAATGATGGAAATGATTTTTGTGTACCATTTTCTGGGAATATGGTGGAAATGGATTTTACTGGGAATGATTTTGAGCCAATGAAATTTTTGGCGTGTGTTGCACTTTTTTTCATATTGCATTATTGGGCATGCATGGTTAATTGTTAGAGTATGGTTTTATCTCTGGACATGGTTAGGTTATAACTTACCTGCGGTACCATTTCATGGTACTGCAGACTTTGTTGATGTTGCAGATGCTGAGCCTGAGGATCTGGCTCCGCCGGAGGAGTGATCTGGGATCACTCGAGCTGTAGTTTTTATTTTCAGACTTGTGTTTTATTTCTGGCACTTTGGCTTTGTTTTAAGGTATTCGTATTCTGGATTTCTGTATTAATTAAAATTCTGGTACTAGTAGACTTTATTACCTTCCGCTGTGTTTTTAATTGTACACTGTTTATTTGTTGCACACACTTGACACTTGTCGTTGGGATGCGTGACCGGTTGTCATCATCACGGGTGTCTCGATTTCTGTGTTGGTCCGTACATGGAAGTCGGGGCGCCACATTTTCTTTTTCCCTCTTTTTCTTTTCATTTTCTTTCATTTTCTCCTTATTTTTCTTCCCTGCCTCCCAGCTCGTGCGACACCCTCCCCATGTTTTCTCTCCATGTGTCTCTCCCCCAGCCGCTGCTGTTTGGCATCACCGCCCAACCCATGACCTCCCCCGCCCTCCGACGAGCTCACCCACCCCAGTCACCACCTCTCACGCTCCCTCTTTCTCTCTCCTAGCCTTGTATAGCCCGAGCGGGTTATAAGTTCACCGAGCCGCCATGCATTGCCCATTGCCGACACTATCCCTCCCATTCTCTTCTCCTCCGGCCGGCGACCTCACCCTTCCGTTTCCAACCTCTCTCGCGCCCCCGTTTGTCCCCACGCACGGCTTCAAGAAGCGGCACCTTTTGAGCTCCAGCGCCCCCGTCACAATGCCATTGGCTACCACCTTTTCACCACATCACCGGCGGCCTCCCAGCTACATAACCCACTCATCCTCAGCTCCGATCTACCACCGGTCAAGCCCATCCATCTCCATCTCCGATTTGAACTTTTTGACCTTCAACTGCCTTCCACGGCCAACGACCTCCACCATTAGCTTCACCGACATCCCTAAGTCTTTCCTAGTAATCTCTAGTCTTCGTTTGTCCTTGTTCAAAATCTAGCATTTTGAGACCCACGGTCATAGTGCATTTTGCACTATTTTGTTGTTGTGCTGCCACTTCTAGCATCTATGTGATCCTTCGAAAAGTATATTATAGTGCTGTAAGTATTTTTCAAAGAGCTTTTGAGATTTAAATTTTTTTTGCACTAACTCATATTTATTGTGATTTGGTTGGTTGTGTCGGACTGAGTCCGAGGAGTAAGGGGGTCTGATTGGAGGATGTTGTTGTTGTGTGTTTGGATTATGTGGGGATTTGTTGGCTGTTGGATATTTGTGTCGTGTCTTGTACACTGCATAATTGTACACATGTTCATGTTTGTAAATGAAAACTGGATTTTCGCATGATTGCATACATGTTCTTGTGTATATATTTGAAAACTGGATTTTCATGTGAAAGATGATTTTAGGTATGTTTGAAATAAATGGATTGAACGGTTTGAGAGAGAGGATAAAGAGACTGTAGGGATGGTGGTAAGCACAGATGATGGTATAGTCCCGCCTGTGATTCCCGCCTACAGTGTCCAATAAATTGTTGGTTTATATTTGGACCATTTTCTAGGAAAATGACGGTTATTATTCATGGCGTGTTTTGGGTTAAATGAGATTTTTGGCATGCGTTGGAAAATAATCATTTTCTAGAAAAATGAGATTTTGGGTCACATTCGTGTTTCATCATGTGTACGAATATTTGTTGGTTGCATTAATGCATTTACACTCATGTTCATATTTGTAAATGAAAACTAGATTTTTCGCATAATTGCATACATGTTCATGTGTATTTTTGGAAACTAGGTTTTCATGTGAGAGATGATTTGGAGTTTGATTTTCTACTTATAATGATTTCGATATAGTTATGTTATTTAGTTTTATAAATTATAGTAAAACCCCAATAGTAAATAAGTTAGAATTTAATGTTTTAGTCGGAGTTATTAAGTTGGATATTGATGAGTTTAGAAAGTGATGGTGGTATTTTAGGAATTATAAGAATTTTAGGTTTTAAGGAATTAAAATAAGTTATTTTAGCATTTGAAGTTTAAATATTGAAATACCTGTTTGATTGGAAATTTACGGGAATTACGTGTTTATGTTATAGGTGACGATTATTTTTTTTGTTCGGCATTTTTGAGGAAAATTCTGAAAAGCGAAGAAGTCCAGATAAGTGGGATTCCTATGCTAGATTGTATAAAAAGAAATGAACTGAGGTTGGTTTGTAAAAATGTGCATTTTGTTTTAAAAAAAAAAAGGCGAAAAATAACCTCAGTATATGTTTTACATTCATTCTTGAGATATGTATGAAAGAGAAAATAAATGATTTTGACATGAATAGTGTAGACATGAGCAATATTTGACATGTTTCTAAAATATGCAAAAGAGCGAATATGATATCATTAAGATTTTTATACATGTGATATGAAATGATTTGGATCTGTTTTTTTATCAAATGGAAATGATATGAATATGTTTAGCACGTGTTTTGATATGATATAGATATGAAAAATCTTTGGCATACTTATCTGTTTTGATTCTGATTCTGAATATGGTTCTGATATAATAATACTGGTTCACGTGATATGGTTGGTACCAACATGATATGATATGAGTGCACCCACTTTGGAAACAAAGTGGTCCTTTATGTGTTCTTTCCTGTGTGCACACTCGGGGCTCCGAAATTGAAAAATGAAAAGTTTCACAATATGATACTGTCTAGTTTGGTCATCGAGGATAGCACAACCCTACCACGAGGGTTAAACATGGTATATGATATAATATGATAAGATAAAAACGTTCAGTTATGTTATGCCAAAGAGTTTTTGAATATGAAAATGGTTTTTGAATATAAAATGGATCTTTGAATATGAATAGGGGGTTTTTAAATATGAAAAATGATCTTTGAATATAAAACAGATCTTTGAATATGAACAATTGGTTTTTAATATAAAAATAGTCTTTGAATATGAAATGTATCTTTAAAAATGAACAGTTGGTCTTTGGGTATTAAAAGATTGAAAAGTCGCTCTGATTTTCTGATAACACGTTTTTGAGATCTGCATATGAAAATCAAATGTTTTGTTTCTGCATACCGAACTTTCTAAAAAAGCTCATGTTTACATACTAGTATATGTTCTCTACTTACTGAGTTATTGATAATTCATCCCTTATCTCCATAACATTTTTCAGATGATTTTGATGGTACAGCTGTGGATCAAGACTAGAAATCGTGTATAAGGCTACTTGAGTATAGTGGATCATGTGCAAAGATTGTATTTTGGTTATTAGAGATTTTATTCAATAATTCTGTTTTGCTTTACTGACTTGATATCTTGAAAGGTTGATAGGTTTATTTTGAGATTTTTTGTGGCGTTTAGATTAATCTTATTGGAGTAGTTGATCTAAAACAGTGAGTTGTATGTGTTATTGAAAACATTAGAGTCTATAACTATATGGTTGAAAAATGATTTTGAGTGACAAGGAGTAACTCTCCGACCCCTTTGGGACCGGGGAGTTACATGACCCATCTCCATCCCATCAATACATGGGATGTCTAAAGCACCATATGGACTGGTCAATATTTAACTATTGCATCTATTTCGTAATCCTATACATGTTTTCTCACATCTTTCATTTCACTTTCAACAGAGGATGAGTCTGAAACATTAGAAACATTTGATGCATTTGAAATATCTGCAAATAGTCAACCTCGTGTGTTAGGGAGCTTTTTGAACTTCTGTTGGCTGCCAACCAGTACTGTACTTGACTTTCTTCAGTTGATCTCTCCTTAGGTAGAGCTTTATAGTAATTTATATGCTTGTATTGGTGAACATGTTAGCTGAATTAGTTGCATGTTTATTTTCCAACTACAAGTACATACAACTCATTGTTGTTTAGCACTAGTGCATGTTTATAGGTATCTACATTCTACTTTGTAGGTATCTAAATTCCTTAATCCTTAATTTATCATGATAAGGCGGCACTTCAACTTTGACAATTAATGCACTAATTCTGCTTTCTTTTTATTATGGGGTTCATGTAATTTTGTCAAATGTTTTCGTCTTTTGAAATTCTGCAAATGGATCAAGGTAGTTTACCTACTCTGTAGAGTTTCATAAATCTTAACTATTATGCTACATTTAAACGGTTCAGATTTTTAAGTCTCAGCATTTATTGAATGCAGTATGTGAGAGTGAGATCTATATATAACAAATGTTATAATTGCATTTAATCTGTACCATTTTGTTTGAAAATAAATGTTATGATTAAACATTGTAGGAATAAATGTTATAATCTCTACTGTTCGAATGATTAAGTTGTCTTTTACTTCATTGCTTGGATTGATGGGGCCAATCCTCACATCCTTCATCGTTTAAAGGATTTCTTGGCTTGATTCATGTAGTGGAGAATGACCCACTTATTTTTGGGTCAAGTGACCTATTGGGGAGGAATACATGCATGATGATCTCTTGCTACAGCAAAAAAGTTCCATGCATGTTTGAAAAAGTGCATGTTTATTCACATGGCTGAGAATGACATGATCATGTTACCATAAAAATAAAATGAAAAAAACTTACTAGCTAGCTATAAGATTTCTTCTGAATTTGATCGAGTATGCATCTTGCTCATTGCTTTTTAACTTTTTTTTAATGATTTGTCTAAAGTTACGTAAAAAATACTTTTCACAAAAGTCTAAAAAATTCTTTTCACAGCTTTTAAAATCTACCTACTAACTTGCGCAAATCAATAAAAAAAACTATAAAAAACCTTTTATCCAAACAACTTATATATTTCTCCCATGGAGTACCTCTCAAATGCTTCTTTTATGAACGGATCTTCAGTCCACCATGGCTCACTTTTCTCTTCAAGATATTCCTTGTCGGGTGAATGATTAGACAATATATCCAAAACAGTCATCACTCTTGTTGCTTGAAGCTGTGAAGGGAAGCATTACAAAAGTGCATGTTCAGGTTTTTTCATGAACTTTTTCCATTCTTCTTCAGTTGGGTCTTCTGTGGGGTAGTCTTTGACTGTTAGCCTTAATGACTAACGAGCTGGTGATAGCCAGAGTCATGGGCAAGGACATGAGCTTTTAGCCAAACTTCTGTTGAATGCCAAGAAGGTGCATAAAGTACTTGCTTTCACTGCAGCTTTCCATCCATAACAATAATATGAAAAACAAAAACAAATAACTTATCAACCTGCTAAGACTGCCAAAAGTACAGAACCATAAAAATATGAACTTATCAAACTGCATTCAGATTTCTTGAATTTACTCTTTCTTGAATTCTCGAAATCTAGCTGGTTTTTCTTGGAAAAAGAAATGGTATCGGATTTTGATGTTGAAGATATTTCTTTATAATGACTTACTGATCAAGCTTTTCCTGGCAATGACATTTAATTAGGAATAAATTTATAAATCGTTTTTTTCAGAAAAAGTGCTTAAAAATCAAACTCGTGAAAAATGGTAAAAATATTTACAATGAGAAAATAAAAATTAAAGTGATGATATGTACAATGAATGTAGGAGTGCAATGGAAATGAAAATCTACTAGTCATGGACTAGAGTCATGTTTATTGGTTTTGAGTGGACGATGAAAAGTAAGAAATTAAAATGCAAGACAGTAAATTAAAATTGCTGAAAATTAAATAACTAAAATTTAAAGGTACAAGAAAATTAAATGACATAAAAGTAAATTACAAAAATTAAAGGTGCAGGGAAATTAAATGACAGTAGTTTAAATTGCAGGAAATTAAAAGTGTGAGAAAATTAAATGACATAAATTTAAATTGCAGGAAATTAAAAGTTTGAGGAATTTAAATGGCATTAATTTAAATTGTAGGAAATTAAATGACAAAAATTTGAAATTAAATAAGAACATGAATTGTAAGGAATAAACTTGATGTTTAGAAATGGAGACTGCGTTCTCCAACCCAAAAATCTGAACTTCCAATTAAAATAAATTCTCAACTGAAATAAAATAAACTCAAAGCATTCCTCAAAGAGAACAGAAAATTCACTCACTAAACAAACTCAAGACTTGGAATTTAAGATTTACGAAAATGAAGTTTACTGAGTTATAAACTAAAAATGACTAAAAAAAACTAATTGACTGTTTTATTCTCTATCGAGAACTCCTAAATTCTAACTTTGACTCTGACTCTTGACTCTTGACCCTTGAAAAGTTTCTTCGTCCGTTTACAAGCTTTTATATAGGCTTCAAAAGCATTTGTGTTGCATACGTCCGCGCTACCCATGTCAGTGACCTCGTCCCCACTTAAAAAGATATTCCGTTTGTCGCTGACCCATATGCAGACATCTTGTTCCCCAAATGCAGAAGAAAAACTTTCAGCCTCTTTCCAGTTTATTCTTTTTTTTTGTTTTTTTTTTGCTGTGCATCCGTGAGTTCATCGTTGCTATCCGACGCTTTTCATCTGGTGTTTTATTCTTTTTCCTTTCGGTCCAGCTTTCTTCTTTGGTCCCGCGTGACTTGCTGCATCCATTTTCTTTTCTTCTGTGTCCGTCTTCCATGAGTTATGTTACTTCCATCTCTTGCGTGCGAGTTCTTTTGGCCATGTCTAGTGTCGGCGTGTGGTTCCTCAAGAAGGGCAGAGGTGCTTGAAAGAGGGCTGAACATGGGTGGTTGAGTTGTAGTGCGCAGGAGTTGTTGCCGCTGTGCAGAGAGGCTACGGCTCACGGAATGAAATACTCTGTTTTTGGGGTGGAAAAACAGAGGCTAGCCTTGCATGAAAAGAAGGTGGTGATGTTGGTGGCTGTTTAACAGAGTCAGAGAATGAGGAATATTTTCCTTGTGTTCCATTTACGTATGATGAGATATTGATACAAGAGATAGAGAATAAAAAACGGTTACATAACAGCATAGACTTTGTCTACGGTGCTTTCTAGAGTATTCTTATTTTTTGTACAATTATCATCTAGCTTAATACGCCCCATCGAGTCCAAAGGGCTATCTAACACATTGAGACTCGACCTAAATCGAAAGAATTTGTCAGAAACTAAAGGCTTGGTAAAAACATCCGCAATTTGATCATTTGAGCTAATGAAGGAAACAGTTAGACTCTTAGCAGCAACCCAATCTCTGATAAAGTAAAAATCAACCTCCATGTGCTTGGTTCTTGAGTGATACACAGGATTGGCAGCCAAGTAAGTGGCTCCAATGTTGTCACACCATAGTATTGGGGCCTTGGATAAGTGAAGACCAAGTTCAGAAATTAAGGTTTGGATCCAGATGACTTCGGCAGCAAAAGAAGAAAGGGCCTTGTACTCTGCTTCTGTGTGCTGCTTTTTCGAGCTCCATGAAATAAGATTTCTACCAAGGAAGATACTATACCCACTAGTGGAACGACGATCGTCTGGGCAGCCTGCCCAATCAGCATCAGAATATGCTTGCAACTGAAGAGAGGAACTGGAAGAGAAGAAAAGACCAAAGTTGATGGTATGCTTGAGATACCTCAGAATGCGTTTTACTACCGCTAGTGAGGCAGTTTCGGGCTGTGCATAAACTGGCATACCTTGTTCATTGAGAATGAGATGTCGGGCCTAGTTAATGATAGATACTGTAGAGCACCAACAATACTACGATATTGTTGAGGGTCATCAACAGCAGGAGAATCAAGAATGGACGACTTAAGTGAAGCTGTCATAGGCGATGTTACTGGCTTAGCATGTATCATCTGACTTCGGATCAACAAATCCTTTATGTACTTGCATTGAGAAAGCAAGACACCAGTGAATCCAAGAAAAAAAGACAACTTCCCAAGGTCTTTAACAGGGAATGCAATACCCAAATCAGCAATCAATTTATTAGTAGCAGAGGGATGTGAAGAAGTAATGACAATATCATCGACATATACAAGAAGATAGATGTGGATATCACCTTGATTGTAGATGAAGAGCGACGGATCAGCCCTGGATGAACAGAAACCATAGCCAACGAGCCACGAACTCAATTGAGCATGCCACGCCCTGGGCGCTTGCTTGAGGCCATAAATTGCTTTGTGCAATTTACAGACATAGGTGGGGTGACCTGCATCAATGAAGCCCTAAGACTATTGCATGTAAACGGTATCAATAAGGGGACCATGTAAAAAAGCATTTTGTATATCAATCTGTCTCAAGGCCCATCCATGAGAGACAACAAGTGCAACTATCAAATGGATGGTAGGCATTTTGACCACTGGGCTAAATGTTTCATCAAAGTCGATGCCATGCTGCTGATGGTACCCCTTGGCAACCAAGCGCGACTTCTGTCGTTCAAGTGACCCATCTGTGCGTAATTTAGTCTTGTAAACCCAGCAACACCCAAGCACGTTTTTAGCTGAATCAGGTTGCACAAGACTCCAGGTAGAGTTACTAGTGAGGGCATGAAACTCCTGCGACATGGCATCTTGCCATTCTGGCCATTTTGAAGCAATAGAAAAACTAGATGGGGCATCGGGTATAGTGACAGTAGCAGTGAAGCAGTTTCGGGATGGGTATGGTACAGTGCCATCTGAAGGGTTTGAGGACGTGAGGAGTTAGTCTAGGATCTAGTGATAATTGGAGACCGAGGAGGGATTAGTGGAAGGGGATAAGGTGCGCGATGGGAAGAGGATGAACTGGGACTAGATGATTGAGAGGAGGCAGAGTGATTAGAAGAAAGGGGAGGTCGTGAGGTTGAAGATGAAATATGTGAAGGTGGGCCTGGGCCTGGCCCAAGGAGTGATGGAGTAAAGATCGGAAGAAGGGCTACGGAAATGGAAGCAGGTGGAGTAGATTCTTTGGGTTTGGGCCACATTTTAGGAAAGGGAAAGGATTCTTCCGCAAATATGACATCCCTAGAGATATAGGTCCGATTTGTTTTGAGATCAAGATAGTGGTAACCCTTGTGGTTTGGGCTATAGCCTAAAAACAGGCAAGAGGTGGACCAGAATTGAAGTTTATGATTGTTGTATGGCCTCAAATTGGGCCAACACTCACAACCAAAAACCTTTAAAAAATTATAATCAGGAAGACAATTATGGACAAGATAGTAAGAGGATTTGTGATTGATAGTTGGGCTAGGTAAAAGATTGATTAGAAAGACAGTGGTTTCAAATGCTTCAGCCCAAAAAGTTAGTGGAAGTGAAGCATGGGCCAAGAGAGCAAGCCCAGTTTCTACAATATGTCTATATTTTCGTTCAATGAGGGCATTTTGTTGATGTGTATGGAGGCAAGAGAGACGATGAGTAATCCCAAATTTTTTACATAATGAAATGAGGGGTGTAAATTCCCCTCCTCCATCCATTTGCAATGTGATTAATTTAGAATTAAATAGTTGCTCAATGTAAGGCAAGAATGTGGTAAAAATGTTAAGAACATTTGATTTTAATTTGATAGGAAAAATCCAAGTAAAGCGAGTATAAGTATCAACAAAGGACAAATAGTACTTAAAGCCATTTCTAGAAACATAAGGAGCTGGACCCCAAAGATCACCAACAAGTAATTGTAAGGGCTTTGTATAATGGGCTCGACTAGGACTAAATGGTACTTGATGATTCTTGGCACGGGGACAATTTGAGCAAGTGAAAGAAGACTCGGTGGGGAGAAACTTCAAATTGTTGTTGCGTAGAACGTGAGAGACGAGTTTAAGTGATGGATGGCCCAATCTGTGATGCCAATTTGCTATGGAGGTGCGTTCACCAAGCTGAACAGAAGGAGAGACGGAAGACGGCAACGCAGATGGGAAGACATATAGGCCGTTACGACTAGGTCCTGTAAGGAGCATCTTCCCGCTTTGTTTGTCCTTCACAGAGAAGTGAGAAGCATGAAATTCGAAGAAACAGTTGTTGTCAATACAGAATTTACAGACAGACACAAGATTTTTGGTTATGGAAGGAACTTGTAATGAATCTGAAGAAAAGAAGAGTTATGAGAAGAGAAGGAGGAGTCACTGAGATGTTGTATTGGCAAAGTTGACCCATCTCCAGCCCGAACCTGCTCACCGCCATTGTACTGCTCTGAGGACAGATTGAGGTTGTGAAGATCATTAGTCACGTGTGAGTAGCTGCTGAATCTGGATACTACAAATCATCAGAGAAAGAACCAGAAGAAGTGTAGTTTGTTGAGAAGGAAGGAGGAGCATCTAGTCGGTATGAGTGGTCAAAACGGTATTGGCATTGAAGAGCAATGTGACCTTGCTTGTTGCACACTTGACAAGTTGGGCGCAGGAAAGACTGTTGAGGCGCTTAAGGGGAGGAAAAGTTTCTGCCACCCCGAGAGAATGGCCCAGATCTTGAGTGGATGCACGACCCTGCCATTCCACATGAGGGCTGCTCCTCCTTGCGCTTCTTTTCTTACGTCCTCTTCTTATCACCTTCTCAGCTTGCACAGCTGCTCTGGCCAGCTGCCTTCTTATTTGCTCTTTCTAGTTCAGTTCGTCTAGGGGCCTTCAGTGCTTGGAGTGTGCCTTCAGCATTTATAAAACTGTTTACGCGGTCCATGAACTCCCTTAGCGAAGTCGGAGTCTTTCATGCGATTTTAGTCATAAAGGGGTTGTGAGGCCAGATTCCTCCCAGCAATGCCGTCAGGGTGATCTTCTCATCCTGGTCATTTGTCGTCATGCACTCTCTGTTGAATCAAGAGAGGTATGATAATAAGTGTAATTTTTATGTGATTTTTATTACTCTTTTATTTATGAAAAGTGTCATTTTTTCTTCAATACTATTGATTTTATTTTATTTCTATATATATATTTTTATTTTCTTAGATTTGTAGAATGACAGCTATCATGGTAGACTTTCTTATGGTGAAGGCTCCCTCCTCTTGCAACGCGATTCTGGGACGTCCATCCTTGAACCACATGAGGGCAATAACCTCCACCTACCATCTAAAGGTAAAGTTTCCAACTCCTCTGGGGGTAAGTGAAATTCGTGGTGACCAAAAGCTAGCAAGAGAGTGCTACACACAAGAAATGAAGCCCAAGGCGATCAAAGTTCAAACTCTTGAGGAAGACCGAGAAAAAGCCATCTTGCCGCCTCCCCGACTCTAATAGAGCTGGAATAAGAAGTAAGAGACGAGAAGGCCCTATGGCAAGTAGAGTCCAATGAACCTCTGGTTCTTTTACCAGTGGATCTGGGAAGACCAAAGTATACTGTCCAAATGGGGACTAAAATGGCCACCGAGCTGAGTCACCCATGAAGTAACTCCTCGCCAAACATCAAGACATGTTCTCATGGAATCACAAAGAGATGCCCAGAATTGATGTGTCCGTCATCAAACATCATCTCAGCATGGACCCCAAGGTGAAAAGAATCAAAGTAAAAGCATAGCAGTTTCAGTGCAGAAAAGTATGTAGCCATCGCCGAGGAAGTAGACCGACTCCTGGCCACTGGGTTCATCAGAGAAATCTATTATCCTGAGTGGCTCTCCAATGTAGTCCTGGTAAAGAAAGAAAATGAAAAATGGAGGATGTGCGTGGACTTCATTGACCTAAATAAGGTCTACCCAAAGGACAACTTCCCCTTGCCGCAGATAGATTTGATAGTAGTTTCGACGGCCGGGCACCCCTTGCTCAGTTTCATGGATGCGTACTCTGGATACAACCAAATCAGGATGAGATGAAGAGAAGACGGCTTTCATCACTAACCGAGGACTCTATTGCTACAAGGCTATGTCTTTCTATCTCAAAAATGGGAGGGCAACGTATCAACAATTGGTCAACTTAATGTTTAAAGAACAAATCGGGCACAATATGGAAGTTTACGTGGATGACCTCCTAGTCAAAAGCAGGAAGCCAGAGTAGCACCTTGACGACCTCAGAGAAGCCTTCGCAATACTCAGAAAATACAAGATGAAGCTTAACCCACTCAAGTGTGCCTTCAATGTCGAATAGGGGAAGTTCTTAGGCTTCATGGTCTCATAGTGCAGAATTGAGGCCAATCCCGAGAAGGTCAAGGCGATTGTGGATATGCCACCACCACAGATGGTAAATGTAGTCCAAAGGTTGGTAGCAAGAGTAGCCTCCCTGAGCCATTTTATTGCAAGGTCGATCGACCGCTGCCTTCCTTTCTTCAAGGTCCTTAGGAAGGCACGAGAGTGGGACTACAAGTGCAATCGGGCCTTCAGTGAATTAAAAGAATATTTGTTCCATCCACCACTCCTTAGTCAGACCAACCTAGGGGAAGACCTGACTGTATACCTAGTAGTATCACCAAATGCTATATCCGCCGTCCTAACCCGGAGCGAGGAGGGAGCCCAGTGGCTCCTCTACTACATGAGTAGAGCCTTTAGAGGATAGGGGCCAGATATCCCTGAATGGAGATGTTGGCATTCGCGTTGGTCATCGCTGCCAGACGACTAAGGCCATATTTTCGGGCCCACCCAATGAAGGTACTCACAGATAACCCACTCATAAAATATTGTAGAAACCTAATGTGCCCGGCCGAATGATGAACTGGGCGATCGAGTTAAGTGAGTTTGAAATTGAATATCTCCCCCGTACTGCGATTAAAGGACAAGTGTTGGCGGATTTCGTGACCGAATTCTCAAACTTTCCAAAAGAAATAACCGTGGCACCCCAAGGCAAACCCTAACAGGTCTACATCGACGGCTTGTCCTACCAGGTTGTAGGAGGAGTAGGATGCACATAGTCACAGAGTCTAGGGAAGAACTCAACTATGCACTCAAGCTCACCTTCAAGGCCACCAACAATGAGGCCAGATACGAGGCACTACTTGTAGGTTTGACAATAGCCAGGTCATTAGGTGTTACGGAGGTCGAAGTAAAAGCTGACTCCCAAGTGGTAGTCGATCAGATAAAGGAGAAAATCTGAAGAAGTATCTTCAGCAAGTAGGAGAGGAGTGTGACTTCTTTCAATAGTTCCACATTCAACAATCTCGAGGGGAGAAAACCATAAGGCAGACTGCCAGGCAAAGGCCGCTTTAGGCCAAGAAGAAGCCTCCCTTCCAGACCAGACCACAATTTGAATGATCGATATGCCAGCTAGGAAGTTTCTTAATCCAGATATCGCAACCCCCAGATTGGACCATCGACATCATAAAGTTTCTTAATGGAGGGCTTGTTCGAAATGACTAGGAAGAGGCACGAAAGATCAGGAACAGTGCGGCTCACTTCACATTGGTGGAAGGAATCCTATATAGGAGAGGCTTCGCAGAGCCCCTCCTAAGATGCATATCGTCTGAGCAAGCCCAATACGTGCTAGCTGAGATACATGAAGGAGTCTGCAAAAACCACTCCAGGGGAAGGGCTCTGGCAGCACGAATCATACAGGCAGGATACTATTGGCCTAACTCCCTCAGGGATGCAGAAGACTTTGTAAAACAAATGCTCTAAGTGCCAAGAGCAAGCACCGATTCCCCATTGCCCTCCGAAAAGCTGACCTCCATCATCTCCCCCTAGCCCTTTGTACAATGGGGGCTTGACCTCATCGGTCTGCTTCTTGGGGGCAAATGAGGAGTGAAATTTGTTGTAGTGGTGGCCGATTACTTCACAAAATGGGTGGAAGTAGAAGCCTTAGCAACAATCACGACCCAAACCATAAAAAGGTTCCTCTGGAAATTCATAATTTGCTGATTCGAAATTCCTTAAAGCTTTATATTAGACAAGGGAAGGTAGATCGTTTGGTCCCATTATCGAGAGTTGTGTTAAGTACTCATCTCCACGACGTCCACAAGCAAACAAACAAGTAGAAAGCCACCAATAAGACGCTACTCAGTATTTTAAAGAAAAAGCTAGGAGACCAGAAGGGAAGTTGGGCCAAAGAACTCCCCAGTATACTATGGGCCTACTGAATGTCAGCTAGAACCCCAATGGGAGAAACACCCTTTGCCCTCATCTATGGGACCAAAGTTGTAATCTCAATAGAGGTGGCAATACCCACATACCGAATACAACACATCAACCCAGAATATAACGAAGAAGGGGTAAAAGAGAACTTGGATTTCTTAGAAGAAAGGCGAGAAGAATCGGCGAGCCGAACAACCACCAACAAACGAAAGGTCGAATGATACTTAGACAAGTGAGTCTAATCTTTAACCTTCAAGGTAGGGGACATGGTTCTGAAACAAATGGGCGTCACCACTCAGGAGGAAGGAAAATTAGGGCCCCTATGGGAGGAGTTGTACGTGGTAACGACAAGTGGAAGGCTTGGTTCTTATCGACTCAAGGATCAAGAAGGCCAAGAATTACCCCGCCCATGGAACGCTGAGCACTTGAGAAAATATTTTGTATAGAGGCCATGATGTCGCCCCTCAGAACAAATTATCAATAAAGAACCTATGAGCTTGTTCCATTCTCTTGTCTAAAAGCTTCAATTGAACAAGCCTAGCACCTTGGTTGGCCATGATGCATTGGCTAAAGATCGAAGTCCCGAGATCTACCCGAACAACAGAGTCGAAACATAAGTCCCTTGACTTGCCGACCTTCATGCCAAATTGTTGCCTGTGATGCATTGGCTAAGGACCAAAGCCCTTGAAATCTGCCTAAACAACGGCCAGTTGGAACACAAGCCTAGTCTTTTGGCCGAACTTACCGACGTTCTCAAAGTACAAGCCCAATCCCTTGGCTGGCCACAATTCATTGGCTAAAGAAAAGAGCCCTGAGCTCTACCTGAGCATCAGCCAGTTGAAATACAAGTCCCTTGACTTGCCAACCTTTGTGCCAGGTTGCTGCCTGCGATGCATTGGCTAAGGATCAGAGCCCTCTAGTTCTGCCTTAAACAATGGCCAGTCGGAACACAGGCCCAGTCTCTTAGCTGGACTTGCCGACCTTCTCAGAGTACAAGCCCAGTCCCTTGGATGGTCACAATGCATTGGTTAAGGACCAGAGCCCGAGCTCTGCCCGAACAACAACTAGTCAGAACACAAGTCCTTGACTTGCCGACCTTCGTGTCAGGTTGTTGCCTACGATGCATTAGCTAAGGACCAGAGCCCTCAAGCTCTGACTTAAACAAAGGCCAGTCGGAACACAAGCCCAGTCCTTTAGCTAGTCCTGCTGACCTTTGATGGGTACAAGCCTAGTCCCTTGGCTGGCCATGATGTATTAGCTAAGGACTAGATCCCCAAGCTTTACTCGAACAACAGCCAGTCAGAACACAAGAACCTTGACTTGCTAACTTTTGTGCCAAGTTGCTGCCTGCATGCATTCGCTAAGGACCAGAGCCTTTGAGCTCTGCCATAAACAAGGCCAGTTAGAACATAAGCCTAGTCCCTTGGCTGGGCTTAACGACCTTCATGGGGCACAAGCCCAGTCCCTTAACTGGCCATGATGCATTGGCTATGGACTAGAGCTCTGAGCTCTGCCCGAACAACAGCCA
Organism: Cyclocarya paliurus; assembly: GCA_029856935.1. Classification (NCBI taxonomy): domain Eukaryota; kingdom Viridiplantae; phylum Streptophyta; class Magnoliopsida; order Fagales; family Juglandaceae; genus Cyclocarya; species Cyclocarya paliurus. The sequence continues at coordinate 1,505,147 of CM056958.1, read as the reverse complement.
GTAGGAACATAAATCCCTTGACTTACCGACCTTTGTGCTAAGTTGCTGTCTGCGATGCGTTGGCTAAAGACTAGAGCCCTCGAGCTCTGCCTTAAACAAAGGCCTGTCAAAACACAAGCCCTTGGTTGGACTTGCCAACCTTCACAGTGTACAAGCTCAATCTTTTGGCTGGCCAGGATGCATTGGCTAAGGACCAAAGCCCCAAGCTTTGCCCGAACAACAGCTAGTCGGAACACAAGTCCCTTGACTTGCCGACCTTCGTGCCAGGTTGTTGCCTACGATACATTGGCTAAAGACTAGAGCTCTCGAGCTCTACCTTAAACAAAGGCTTGTCAGAACACAAGCCCTTGGCTGGACTTGCCGACCTTCGCGGGGTACAAGCCCAATCCCTTGGCCTGCCAGGATGCATTGGCTAAGGACCAGAGCCCCGAGCTCTGCCCGAACAACAGCCAGTAGGAATACAAGTCCCTTGACTTGTCGACCTTCGTGCCAGGTTGCTGCCTGCGATGCATTGGCTAAGGACCAGAGCCCTTGAGCTCTGCCCTAAACAATAGCTAGTCGGAACACAAGCCCAATCCTAGTCCCTTGGCTAGCCATGATGCATTGGCTAAGGACTAGAGCCTCGAGCTCTGCCTGAACAACAATCAATCAGATCACAAGTCCTTGACTTGTCGACCTTCGTGCCAGGTTGCTACCTGCGATGCATTGGATAAGAACTAGAGCCCTCGAGCTCTGCCTTAAACAATGGCCAATCGGAACACAAGCCTAGTCCCTTGGCTGGACTTGCTGACCTTCGAGGAGTACAAGCCCAGTCTCTTGGCTGGCCACGATGCATTGGCTAAGGACCAGAGCCCTAAGCTCTGCCTAAACAACAGCCAAAGCATTCCAAACTCCCTGCGATGCACTGATTAAGGGCCAGAGCATTCCAAACTCTGCCCATTCACAACCAATAAAGGACAGGTTGCTTGACATTCAAACTTCCATGGATAGATAAAGAAAAATAAACGTAGAAGCAAGAAGAAAAGAAAGCAAGTGAAACAAAGACACAGCCATGATCGACACATGAAAAGTATATACATATTTTGGTTCTCATTACATTAAAAACCCATCCAGGCCTGAAAGTACAAAAGCAAACAAAGACAAGGGGCCAAAGCTACGGAGGAGCATCACTGAAGGCTAGAGGCATATGTTCCTTGCCTAAAGACTTCATGAAGCAATAGGCCAGCAGTCTAGGAGAAGCGTTCTGAGGTTGAACGTGTTGAGGTTAGTTGTTGGGCTCTCCCTTAGTTGATCTCACAAGCGCTCGAGACCTTTATAGCCCCAGGCCTCATCTTAAAGGGCAGGAGCCAGCTGAAGTTGAGACTCAACGAGATCTGCCAGCTGCCGAGTAGCACCCTCTGAAGACTCCAAACGGCTAGCCTTGATTAGGAGCCGCCGAACAGAAGTCCTTAATTTCTACTCAGAAATGGTGAGCCTGAAGTACTTGTGAAGAAATCGAGAACGCTCATTGGCAGCATGCCTCTTCTCCTTTACTAGCATCTCTACTGCTCATCAAACCTATTCCGCTCTTCCTTGACGGACTCCAAATTGCACTCCAGCCTCTCCACCTCCTCTCTGGCATTCCCCCTTTCTATAAGAGGGAGATCAAACCCCTTGTAAAGATCATCGAGCTCCTTCCTAGTGGATTGCAACTCCTGGTGCTTCTCCTTGATCTCCTGATCCCTTGACTGGATCTCCTGATCCTTCGACTCAATCTCCCATCCCTCGATCGGATCTCCTGATCCTTCGACTCGATCTGTCAATCCCTTGATTCGATCTCTTTCCGTTGAGCCCATATCTTCTAACGACAGAGCTCATTGTCTTCAATCAGAGAATCTTGCTCCACGGACAGATCGTGGAGATCGTCACTCATCTTTTTCATCTACAGGTGTAGGAGGTAGTTCAGTGCTCGCTAAGCACTGAGCTCTTCTTCAAGGGCCTCCCAGTCGTTAGCAACCATCTCTGTGAATTGATCGGTGGCCTAAGTTCAAGAAAATTGAGTCATGAGAGAGAGGCAAAATGAAAAACAAACTAAATGGCGAAAGGGGAACACACATATGCTAGCAAAAAGAGGCCTGAACTTTCGAGCCTGCTCTTCCACTAATTCAGCTCGGGACTTCTCGAAACACCGACCCCGTCGCTTGTGCCCCAACTCCCTAGGGACAAGAGTATGGCCTTTCACCAGCCAACACCAGACCAACCTCTAAAAGCACCAACGACGATTTAGCTGTCTCCTTGCCACAAGAAGAAGCCTCGCCCTGAGGAACCTCTGGATGACCAGAGCAGTCTCCAGACGGAGAGCTATCCTCCACCAAGATAACGTCTATCCTGGTCGGAGAAAGTGCCTCAGCTTGAGGAACTGCGAATTACTAAGATGGGCAATCAAAGGCAAGGTATGAGACAACATTAGAGAAGGAAGAGATCCTAGCAGAACATGAAAGAGCAAATACCTGAGAGATTGATGGAGGAAGGACCACCTCTGGGATGGCTAGAGGGATTGATTTAGAGACCGCAGAAGGACATCCAGGACCACTGATGGGGCCAGCTCAAGAATCACGGCAGGGTCGGCTCCATGACCTCTGGAGGAGTCGGAGTTATGGCCCCTAGAGGGGTCGGCTCCATGACTTCTAGAGGGGTCAGCTCCCTGGCCATTATAGAGGAAAGTTCGAGAATAACGTCGGGAGCTGTCTCCAGCACTTTTGGACTTGTCAACTCTGGAACCATAGGAGGGCTAGGGGAGGCAAGACCCGAGGAATCTGGTGGAGGGGTAGGGGGTGTCACCAAACACTCACCGAAGGCAGCCTCCACCTGGGCAAGCCTCTCTTCAAAAGGGTTGGCCTGCCGACCAACGGCTCGCTTCAAGAGACCTCCACTTGACAAAGTGTCTCTTCAAACAAAGGAAAGGCCCCCATCATTGGACCAAGCTCACGGGGGACCAAGTTGCAAAAAGTATTGAAAAAAAGGGAGAAGATGGCAATGTCATCCTCCACATCTTCCTCAACGGAACCTGAAATAAAAAGAAAATTGACTTTAAAAAGCGTGACAAAGGGAAAATGCACCGTAGTCTAGCAAAGTTCAAAACATTACCTATCGGTAGGTCTGCCGGTGGGACTTGAGGAGGAGGAAGGGGACTTGTTGTGGGAGCAACTCGACAATAACAGCCCTACCCCTTACGGGGGCTCCCGTCAAAGACAGACACAAAGAACTCTCAGGGGCCCTCTACGGGGACCTGGGAGCCCGAATGAGAAATCCCAGGAGCCTTATGCATTGGGACCTGAGGTGCCGAGCGAGGAGCAACACCATATGCGCTAAATGGAGACCCCGCTAGCAGACGAAGTGATGCACCAGAAGGCTCGTCGCGGCTTCGGGTCCGCAAAGCATTATAGGGTGGCCTGGGGTGGCGAGAGTGAGAGTCCCTAACCCCAGGGCAAAAAGTGAATCCAGCAGAGCGATCTTTTGTCCGTGACCGCTTCTCCCGACCACCTTTTGGTGGGGAAGTGGCCTGACGTTTCCCCCTGGGAGGGGAAGGGGGACCATTAAAAACTCCCGACCGAGCACGTGCGAGTGGTGGGGAACCATTAAATAATTCCAAATGTTGGTGTCCCTCAACAACATCTAAGTCTCAGAAAGTGTCGAATGAGCAATTGCCCAATACATCACCGTGGCGACCCTAAGTTCCTCTTTTTCTAATAACTTGATAGAAAGAGACTTTGAGGTTGGTACGTTGACCCAGACTACACAAACGGGAAATTCCTGGTTAACCAGTTCCTCTTCAAGGAACTCGTAGCCCGACCCAAAGACAAAAAAGAAACGTCGTTGCCAATCCTTAATCGAAGAATAGCGCTTCTCCAAGGAGATGAAGCATTTCTCTGGAGATCGGGATTGGAAGCTACAGATACTCCCTTCGAAACTTATGATGCGATACACTGAAAAAAACTCTCGGGTTGTCAGGTCTTGGTAAACCTTCAAATCTTCATTAAGAATGATTTGAAAGGCAATGCAGCTAGCCATCATCAGATGCTAGTTGTTGGGACTAAGTTATGCCAGGGCCAATCTCAAGAAGTCCAGAATGTCCCTGATAGGCGGCAAGACGGCAACTGCAGCCCATTAGCGAACATTAGAGGATAGAGGGCAACTTGGGTCGCCAATCCATCAGCATCCACCGTGGTGACACAAGAACTAGGAATATCTAGAATGGTCTGTAGAGGAATATGGTACGACCAACGCTAAGCACGTAGGTCATTACCAATCACGATGGACGACCACCGTCTCCCAGTGAAGTAGTTGAGATGAGCATCGGCGTTACTTTGATCAGCCATGGCAGGGGAGGGAAGAAAGAAAACGGTTCGAAAAGGAAGGAGGAGGAAGAAGAGGAAGACCCGAAGAAGAAGGCGAAGGAGAGGCTTGAAGGAAAAGAGTAACATAAGGGACAAAGAAAGGGAAGTGACAGGCTTAAATAAGGGTGAGGGGACGGCTGGACTTCTAAAACGACATCACAGAACCTAAATGGGTGTGACAGTTATGGAAAAATGAACCGGGCAGCATCAGTGGGACGTGTGGATGGCATGGGCCAACCTGACACGTGTAAGCACGGGAAGTCCCTTTGATAGGACAACCTCAATTAATTAGGGCAGAAACAATCATTTACTTTCCACATGGGGAAATTAAAGCGCCGCGGGGTCGTTCCGTATCCAAACAATCTGAAGAAAATGAACTGGCAAGTGAGCACGTGCGGATGTTGTAGTCCCCATTTCGCTCCAACAAATGGCAAAGACAGCCACAACGGCCCCTTTACTTAGATGTAGAGGATACATTATAATTCCCAACCCACAAGTGTGCTAGGATTTCGTGGGGTACTGTGAAGGGTGTTATCCCTTGAGCCAGACCAAGATAAGGGCCAGGTCACGAACCCAGATATGAGAACTAGGCTAGACTGAGCATACTAGAAAGGCCCGGATCTGAGCCTAAGCGTGAGGTCGGGGCTAAGCCGAGCAAACTCAAGAAGCCCAACTAGAAGAGATGGTTAGATAGGATACCATGGCAAACATATGGCAGGGAGGACAGTTTAACACCCCACTGGCCAATAGATAGAGACATTTCCTGACCCTAAACATTGACGCCCAAACATGACAGGAAGGTAGGAATACCAGGGTGAGGCCATGCCAGATTAATGAGATAGAGAAAGTTGTGAGAAGACGCTGCATTCAATGCGACCTAGGGCTTGGCACGCACGATGTGAGGCCTCGTGTCAGGGGCAAGTGCCATGAGAACCTGGCAGAGGCCACACCGCATTAATGAGACATAGAGGGCTGTGAGGAGGAGGCACCCTGCATTCAATGAATCCCCAGGCTCGGTACGCTCAAAGTAAGGCCCTGTGTCAGGAAAAGTCACCATCAGACCTAAGTGCCTTGTAGCATGGCAGGTGGACAGCATGAACATCTGATCTCATACAGAACGACACCTTGCTACCATGAAGGCCAAACAATCAGGTATAAATAGGGGTCTCCCATGATCAATAGAGAGGTTGACATTTTTACATACATTCTTACTATAGCTTTCCTTAAGATATTCTCTCTTCATCTCCAAACACTGAAACTAACTTGAGCGTTAGAGGTATCACAGACCCCAAGCTCACCATTCATCTTAGCAAGACTAGACGCCAAACTCCAATTGCGCAGAGTGGCCCAAGCCGCGAAACACGACATCAACTTGTAGACTTTTAAATTTTTGGTCAGCCAAAGAAAACACGACAAAGAGGTGGAACCATCATTCAACATGCCATCTACCATTCCATTAAATATATTTATTTGACTTCCCGTCATAACTTGACGAATATTACATTCACACATCTTTGAAAAAAGAGATGGATGGGCCTAGTGGCGGAACCAGGAATTTGTTTTAGGGGGGGCCAAGCAAAGCTAAAACTATAACAGAATATTTTTTTTGTTCTATTTCTATACAATTCTTCCTGCGGTATAGAACAATCTGATAGTAAGATCTAAGATAAAAATAAAATACGTTTAATACAACCTATGTATTAAAAAAGTATATAATATGTCAAGAATAATATATCATTGAAATACCATAAAGACACTCATACAAATATATCAAACAAAAAAAACACAGTGTCTAAAATTGTAACTTGGGTTAATTCCAAAAAATAAAAACATCAAGTATTGAATCTAAATCAAAATTCTTAACTATTTCTCTTTCAATATAAACAACTATATGATTTGCTAGAAACTCATATTCAATTTTGTTTCGAAATCTTGTTTTAACAATCTCCATAGCTGAAAATGCTCGTTCACTGGCCGCTGTAGATACTGGAAGAGTCAAACTAAGATGAATCAATCTATCAATTAGAAAGTGTGTCTTTGATTTCTCTGTCTCTGACAAATTCTGAAACTTTGGATTAGAAAGCACATCAACTTCAAAAAGCTTCAATTGAAACCTTAAATTAATTTTCTCGTTCTCAAAAAAATCAAAAGGATAATATTTTTCCACAAGACAACATATATAATTAATATTAAAAGATTTATAAGCATCCTTTAGATCCAAAGTTGAGCTAAGAGTTAAAAGTTTTGTCGCTCATTCACCAAACCTACTGTCAAGCTCTTGCATTTGAAAATCTATAATAGCATTAAATATTTCAAAATGATAATGATGCTCTATCGTAATGTGATCTCATTGATGACGACCATAACCTTGTACATAACGAGAGCTCAATTCTAGAATGTCAATATCAAATTTCTTGGAGAAAAAAGAGACAACATTCTCAAGCAGATTTTTCCAATTTTCATTTCTCAACTTTTGAATAAGTCCTTTTGTAATAGAAAACACATTCATCGAATTCAAGATGTCTTGAGATTTTTGCTGCAAAACTTGGCTAAAAACACCAGTAATACCTGTGATTTCTTCATTAAATGTAAAATAAATATAAATTAGAATGATATAATCATTTTATAAGCAACATTCACATCCCCGCTTTGAGAGTAAGTGGATCCTTCTTTTATTATGTTTTCAAGCACCAAGCAAGTGAATCCAAACATTCGTAACAGACTGCAAATAGAATAAAAATGAGAACCCCAACGAGAATCACCGACTCGTTTGATAGTGCCAATTTGGCTAGCTCTTTTTTCACTTTCCAGATCATCAATAACTATCATATGTGCAATTTGTGTTGCTTGAGTAGCTTGTAGTTCATCATGACGTTTATATGAAGCGCCCACTACATTGATAATGAAATTCAAATTTGAGAAAAACTCATGAACAGAAACTTCCTCTCTAGATGCAGCAACTAATGCTAATTATAATCGATGAGCAAAACAATGAACATAGTATGCATATGGGCAATCTTTAAGAAATAATGCTTACAATCCTTTCCATTCACCACGCATGTTATATATTACTAGCACCATCATATCCTTGCCCACGATATTTTGAATATCAAGACAATGATGAGAAAGAACAACAGATATTTCATTTGTTAGAGTCAATGTCGATGTATCTTTAATATGTATAAAATCAAAAAATCGTTCTTGTATAAAACCATAATTATCAACAAATCTCAAAGGAAATACACTAGAAAATGTAAGCTAAAACTAAATATAAGTAGAAAATAGAGAGAGCAAGCCAGATGAATGGATGGAATTGGAGATGGAGATGGCAAGTGGAGAAGACTAGCAGCGGCAGTTGGACCCCACAAGGCAGCGGCGGAACTACCGAACTATCAAGCTGCTCATCCGTTCTCCCGTAAAACCAGAGGAGCCACAAGAGTCCAAGACTTATGCATCATGCATGTGAACTGTGAAGTCGAAAACTCGGAGAACCCCCAGAAAAGAACTCTACTTGTGTTGAAAAAAAAAAAGACCGAATAAAACTCGAATGCCCTTTGCGTGTTGAAGACAGAAGACCCCTTCAGAAATGACTTGCTACTGCCTCGTTCCAGATGCCCAAAAGTCCGTTGCTTTTTACTTTTTCTCCTAGCCGAAAAAAACTCCACTACAGCACTACGAGTCTGTTGCTTCTGCATTGCACAAGACTTATGACAACTCCACAGCTACTTTTCCCAATAGAACCTGTGTACAAAATGCAGCTGACACTTCAAAAAGAACTCTTAAGTGCCTTCTTTCAAAAAGCAAAGATCTCAAAAAAAAAAAAATCGATTAAATTTTTTAAATTGTACTTATAAGTAATAAATCTATAAGATAAAAATAATTTTGTAGAGGGGGTCAAGATAATTTTTTAGAGGAGAGGCAACACAAGATGATATTAATATCATCCTATTAAATCATAAAAAATTAATATGTATTATTTTTTTCAAACTTTTGTGGGGCATGGCCCCTGCCCTTTAATGGTTCTGCCACTGGATGGGCTAAAAATCTTGTTAGGGAAGTCTTAGGTAGTTATTTAAAAAAAAAAAAGTTAAATTGAAATCAGATTAAGGGTCTCTTTGGAGTTGCGTTAGAAGTTTTTAAAAGTGCTTAAATAGTCTTAAAAACTCTTTAATGAAAAAATTAAATTGTTTGAATGTTACATATTAAAGTACTTTTTAATCTCGAATAAGCTAAAAAGTATACTTGAGGAGCATCATTTTGATGTTTTTTCTCAAACGTGCTTTTCTAGATAATGCTGAACGTAATTCGAATTTAAAAAAAAAACTGTCAATAGGCGACAATATCCATATAACTTTAAGATAATTACAACTTTTTAAACTTTCAAGTATATTTTCATAATCTATAAAAATAAATCAATGATCGTCTTTTATACATCATAAAACACTTTTTTAATTTGTTTCCAAACAAATAAAATATGTTTGAAAGTACTTTAAACACATGGTTATCAACCAGTAAATAAAACTTTAATAGTAGAACTTATTAGTTAAGTTATAAGCCCTAAGCCATAAGTTATATTTTCCACCGCAATCTCAAACATGCACTCATACGATTTTACAACTATTTTGTTAAGGATGTGTTTCATACTACCAACTGCATGGATGATTTGCAATAGATGAGATGTGGCGCAGGGTGCCCGGTCGAACTCTGATGCCTAAGTTAAGAGAGAAGTGATCTCAATATAAATATATGAATGAATGACAAATATGTTACCTTTAGGTAGGGCTGTGCAAAATTCCGAAAGTTCCGACTCCGCCCGACATCCGCTCCGATTCCGACTCCGTCGGAGTCGGAGTTTTCGGAAAACGGAGTCGGAGTGCGGAGTGGCTCCGAATAAGAGTCGGAGTCGGAGTCGGAGTTCGGAGCTATAAGTAGCTCCGAACTCCGACTCCGATTTTTTTAAAAAAAATCCAGATGTAAAACGACGTCGTTTTACATCTGGAATTTTTTTAAAAAAAATCAAACGACGCCGTTCCACTTAATGTGGAACGGCGTCGTTTCATCATGGGGGGTCCAAAACGCAGGACCCCCTCCTCTTTCCCTTCTCCCTTCTCCCTTCTTCGGATCCTTCCTCTTCCTCAGTTCCTCTTTCTCTCTAAACCAGCCGGCAGCCAGTCTTGTTCGGAGCTCTAAACCAGCCACCTCGCCACCTCGTTCCCTCTCTATTGCCGTCGTGAGACTTTGCTCCTCCTACGTGCGCAACTTCAATCCGAGCTTCAACCTACGGTGAGAACCCGATTCCGAGCCCTAAAATTAAATTGCTTGATTTAATTTTATGTATTCCGTTATTCATAGTCTTATAGCATGCACGTCTGGGTATTTTGTTGTGATTGAAATGAATTCCTTTTGAAAATTTTGTTGTGATTGAAATGCACGTCTGGGTGTTTGATAAATCGCTCGACCACCGCTCGACTCACCGCTCGAGCGAAGTCAGGCAGAGTGCTACGCTCGACCACCGCTCGACTCACCGCTCGAGCGAATCTAGGCAGAGTGCTACGCTCGACCACCGCTCGACTCACCGCTCGAGCGAATCTAGGCAGAGTGTCTCGCTCGATGTTCCGCTCGAGCGACTTTCTGGGAGTTGACCTGCGCTCGACCGTAGCTTATTTGAGCTTCTTTGATAGCTTCTATTTTAATGTTATTTATTAACAAACTTAATGTATATAATATACGAGATCAGAACCAAATTTAAACATAATTAGTGGATATTTGTAACTTATCATGCATGCAGGCTTGTAGCTTATTATTGCTAAGGAATATTTTTAGCTTATCGTGGACAGCTTATTATGATACAATAATATATGTCCTATATCAACGCGTTGATTTAAATTTTTAATATAGCCTAGTTTATTTTTAAACTAATTTTTTGCTTCTAACTTATTTTTTCAGCTTCATTGATTGTGATATGGATCCTAGACCTAGTGGAGATGATTGTCCACAAGGGGATGTGGCGGATGCCAATGCTACAACTCCTACACCGGTGGGTACTTCCACCCCTAGAGCCACATCTAGGGCAGCTACATCTAGAGGAGCTACATCTAGAGCAGCTACATCTTGTGCGAGTAGTCGACTCCCACTCCCAGTAGATATAGAGGATGAGGATATGTTCAACGAAGAGGAGGAGATGCCCATTGAGCAAGATCAACCACAACCACCACGGCCTTCTAAAAAGAGGTCGTGGACATGGGAGCATTTCACTAAAATTCCTAGTGATATTGCAAACCCGGTAGCAAGATGCCATTATTGTGGCCAACTTTGTGGATGCCATTCAAAGAAGCAAGGTACAAGTGTGTTAATAGCACATCTAACTGGTTGCCAACGATATAAGATAGCGAAGGGATTGACGGCCACTGATCAGACCAACCTCAGTTACCAAACTTCTACAGCCACTGATGGTACACAGACTAAGAAATTGGTTATCCCTCAATACAGTGAGAAGATGTTGAGGGACATGCTTGCAGAGATGATAATTACTGATGAGATGCCATTTACCACAGTCGATAAAAGAGGCTTTAGAAAGTTTCTAAACTTTGTTGAGCCACGATTTCCTATTCCATCACGGTATACGGTGATGCGAGATTGTATGAAGAGGCATGCGAAAGACAAGGCGGAGATGAAGAAGATGTTTATTACCACTGGCCAGAGAGTGTCGTTTACGACTGACACATGGACGTCCATACAGAACGTCTGCTACATGTGTATCACAGCACACTACATTGACAGTGAGTGGATTTTGCATAAAAAAATTATTGGTTTTAAAGATATTGTGGATCATAAAGGTGCATCCATTGGGGCGAAGATGGATGATTGTTTAAAGGACTGGGGAATTCGAAAAGTGCTGTGTATTACAGTTGACAATGCTAGTGCCAATGAAACAGCAATTGATTGGTTTAAGCGGAACACGACAGTGAGAGATGATGTCATTCAGGCCCACGAGTTTATTCACGTTCGATGTTGTGCTCATATCATCAACCTCATAGTTGTTGAGGGGTTAAAAGAGGTTGATGATTCCATTACCCGAGTCCGCAGCATTGTACGATATGTGAGGGGTTCCCCTCAAAGGCTTGCCAAGTTTAAGGCAATAGCTGAAGATCTTAAGATTGAATGTTCTAGTATGTTGTGTTTGGACGTTCCGACTCGATGGAACTCTACATACATGATGTTGGATGTGGCACAGAAGTACCAAAAAGCATTCGAGCGGATGGAGGTCGAGGATGGAGGCCTGAGGTATGCTTTGTTGGAGCCAGCAGGACAGGGGCTCGGTGCGCCGGACGCACATGATTGGACCAATGTGAGCTACTTTGTTGAATTTTTAAGAATTTTTTATGACATAACCATGCGGCTATCTGGATCCAAATATACGACTGCGAACTCATTCTTCAGTGAGCTCTCAGAGCTTCACTTCCACTTGGAAAATAGTTGTACTGACTCTGGTGGATTGTTATCTGCTATGGCTACGAGGATGAAGACCAAATATGATAAATATTGGGGGAATATTGAGAAGATAAATAGATTGCTATTTGTGGCTGTGATCCTTGACCCCCGATACAAGTTGGCCATTCTGGAATTTTGGGTAAATTCCGTCCTCGGGGCAGTGAAGGCTGCAGAGTTTATTAAAGTGTTAAAAAGTGATATTGATGATCTATATAATCACTACAGCAATAGTTGTCAGCCTTCATCCGCAGCTGATACCTCTTCACATTCGAGGCCGACAGGGTCGACAGCTTCCTCAGGTGATACTAATCCATCTGTAGGGCTTAGAGGACATCGTATTATGCAGCAGTATCATCAACTCATGTCAACAAGGAATATTATGCATTGTACATCTGAGGTTGAACGATATTTTATGGAAGCTGTCGAGGCACCTAGCGATATATTTCAGTTATTAACTTGGTGGAAAGTTAATTCCACCAAGTATCCAGTCCTTTCCCGTGTAGCCCGAGATGTGCTAGCCATTCCTGTCACTACGGTTGCCTCAGAGTCGGCATTTAGCACTGGAGGTCGCGTGTTGGATGCTTATCGGAGTTCATTGTCACCGTCAACCGTGGAGGCCCTCGTTTGCACACAGAATTGGATAAGTGAAACGCCTATTGGACTAGATACCGTTGGCGTTGATGCCGAGAGCTATAGACTTGAGTCGGGTAAGTTTATATGCTTTTAAATGATTATTTAATTATTTTTAATGTTTCTAACTTCTACTTTTTATGATTTTAAAGATCTAGTTGTGAACCCTAACATAATTGCTGATGACTGAGAGTCAAAGACGAACGCCCCTTGAGAGTTGGAGAGGAGTTGGGAGAATCCCCTTTCTTGGTAAGAATCAAATTATACTTTTCCTGTGTTCAAATTATGAATATCAATTTTTTTCATTTATTGATTGCAACTTTCTATTTTCATTTCAATTTTCAGGCATGACCAATGGACCATAAAGCATTTGAGTGAAATCCGTTTTGTTATTACATTATAAATGGGATTGTTAAGTCTTATGGCTACATCACACATGTTATTTAGTATCAGATTCTTGTAAAGTTTTGAATCTTTTGATATATATGGTAGTATTGGCGCCCCAAAAACATTTTAATTTGTCTCTACAACGTCTTATATACTATATACACAAAATAAACAGCCGGAGTTCCGATCGGAAGTCGGAGTTCCGACCTCCGCTCGGAGTTCCGATCGGAGGTCGGATTCCGACCTCCGATCGGAGTCGAATTCCGACTCAAGTTCGGAGTCGGAGTCGGAGGATAAATTCGACTCCGACTTATGTCGGAGTCGGAGGTCGGAAACGACAACTCCGACTCCGTCGGAGTCGGAGCTCAGCCCTACCTTTAGGTGTTAGTTATAGGAGTTGATAATGACTAGCTCCAAAGTTTATCATGGATTACTTTTGAATTAATTGGTAGGATAGCTTTCCTAATCCATCGGAGGCGTTATCTATTTTCTATATTATCCACCACGTGTCCATAGGTTCAATCTCTAAGCTTGTAGATTAGCCCCAATTCTTGAGGCCTAAGACTTGGGCCCTCCAACACATGGGCTTATTCCTCTGAGGCCCTAAATATCCCTTCCACATATTAATAAGTTAAAGTGAAATCAGATTCACGACTTCACTCGTTGACACTAATAGATGATATGTCAAATTACTTGGTTGAAAACTTGACGCAACATGATTTAATAATTTTGCTTTAAACTCGACATTAACAATAGCCAAGATTGAAAATCTTTAAAATAAGAACCAATTAATAGCCAAGATCAAATAAATGAAAAGAATATCATGTAAAAGAACGTACCAAGAAATGAAGCATGAAGAGGAGAAGGAGCAGTTAGGGCTAGCTGTAAATGAACCAGTCCGTATGATTTCTCTCCCGATACTCGCTCGGCTAAACTTGAATCGAGCTCGACTCATAAAAAAAAAAAAAAGCTCGATCGTGAAAGCAGAAACCAGCTTGATTAGTAAATGACACATACTCGATTAAACTTGACTCAACTCAGTTAATGCTCGTAAAGGCTCGCTCGTTCATGCCCGACTCGGCTTGGTAGCTGGACTCGATTAGAGCTTGTCTATAAATAATTGAATATATATAATTTATTTCTATATTTTAGTATTCTTATACACACACACACACACACACACACACACACATATATATGCTTCTATACATATTAAATTTAGTAACATAAGCATAGTTACCTTTATAATTAAATATGTAGTATGTAATCTAATTACTTATTTATAGTCATTTATACTATATATTAAGTACTTATGTGATTAATTATAGTATATATTTTATAATGTGTAACAGTTAGTATAAAGGACTTGGTAGTTTCATTATATACTATAATGTATAACCATACAAGAAATGTATTCATAAACATATTATAATTTTATAGTTCGATCTAAGGTTTATATATTGATTGTAAAAACTTTATTAGATTTAATATTTTATTTTGTAATTTGGTATTTTTAATTATTCAATTCATTCAAAAATTATATATAAGAGCACAAACAAAACTCGAGTAATAACTCGACTAGGCTTAGGCTCGTTAAAAGTACAAACAAAGATCGATAAATTACTTGACTCGGCCCAAGCTTTTGTTTGATCAACTCAAAATTGGCTCAACTCGGCGAGCTCTTAGCTCGAGCTTGAGTTATTTGAGTCCAGCTTGACTCGATAACTCAAAAGCTTGACTCGGTTCGGATTGATTACAGCCCTAGGAGCAATGAAGGTGGCAGTTGGTTTGGACTTTGGATGTCTGGAAGGAGCGTGTCCCACATCGATCGTATTGTTTTTTTAATACTGTTTTAGAAAGTCATTAACTAAAATATTGATCTTTTTTAAAATTCAAAATTTGAAACTCAAATTAAAAAAAAAATACTGATAAAATGGGACTGACACTCAATGTGTATAATATTGAGTATACGAGTATAACTACACTCATATTTATATTAATTTGATAGATGGTCAGATGAGAGTTGTTACAATAAATATTTAGATTACTATACAATGGAAATCGTTTATCTGACTTCATATGTAGGTTGGTCATGATTTTCAAGTTGGTCTATTGCTGGTTGTGAGTGTTTGACGTTTTGAGTTGAGCAAAACTGTAGGGGTATACGTCATTCATCCAAACGTTTTGAGTATTTCTCTATTAATATATCATTTGCACACGCAAATGCGCGTAATATTATTTTTGTTAGATATAGGACCATTCATCCGAACAATACTATATATGTCACACAAGGATAATTTATCTAAAAACTATAGATAATAACTATTTTTTGACACCCATGCGTAGTTTTTCAACAACTTCTACGACCACAATCACTACATCCAGTACCAATGCAACTAGCGGTGCAGCGCACCCACTACAGACTCGCCAACAACCCGCCCCTGCTTGGTCCCAACACAAACCGTCAAATTTTTAAATTTTGGCTCGGCCTTAAGAAAGAATGAAAGAAAATACCACGAATAGGTGGAACCATCATTCAACATGCCATCTACCATTCACACATCTCTAAAGAAAGGGATGGATGGGCCAACAATCTTGTTAGGGAACTCTTAAGCAGTTATTTTCCAACAAAAAAATTAAGTTGAAATCATATTCCTACTATTTTACAACCATATAAGTAAGTTGAATTGAAATCAGATTGTTAAAAAATGGCTTTATTTAGTTATTGAAATTAAGTCGTTCTTTTTGCTTGACTCGTTGACACTAATAGATGATACGTCAAATTACTTGATTGAAAACTTGACGTATCCTGATTTAATAATTTTGCTTTAAACTCAATGTAAAAGGAAATTAAAAATATGTACTAGTTGTTTGTTTTGTTTGCTTTGAAACTATTAAAAGAAAAAATTTGAACGTCCATACTCAAACCTAAAAATGTCTTAACTACTGGCCATAAATGAGTTAAACTAAAGGATGTGAGATAATTTAAATATTTAGAAAACTAAATTACGAGTAATGTGAACCGTCGTCATAGGAATCACATGACTGAAAGTAAGATTGTCCCTAAACAAAAAGGCCAATTATATAAATATACCTATACATATATCTCTCTATATATATATATATAAAGTGTCTATTGGTTTAACTGTTTATGTTATTTTTTTGTTAAAAGTTAACGTTAGTACTGTAGTCTAACTTGTAGTTTGCTTATTCTGATCCACTTTTTTAAAGTCCTTTCAACTTCCATAGTTTTGCCTTAAATAAAGTTCAATGAACAAATTCTCCGAACCGGGACAAGGATACTGAACGGCAGATTCTTTCAATAAAATTACTCTGTTTGAGATTGTTGTTTGATAATTTTTTTTCTCTCAATTTTTTGCATTCGTGCAGCTATTCATGAGGCATGTCGGCAACAATTGTCGGGGATGACAACGGAAATCAACTCGCATGGCCAGTCTGAGAGTTCGGAGCAGATGACTTCAAATGATGTTCCACCAGTGTTAGAGGAGTTCTTTAAATGCGAACAAGAACTGCCATAGCCTCCATCCACGAACGCTCGCAGCAAGCTCCTTCGCACCGCCACTAC
Source organism: Cyclocarya paliurus (assembly GCA_029856935.1). NCBI lineage: Eukaryota > Viridiplantae > Streptophyta > Magnoliopsida > Fagales > Juglandaceae > Cyclocarya > Cyclocarya paliurus. The sequence continues at coordinate 1,488,677 of CM056958.1, read as the reverse complement.
AAATCTCCACTGGAAGGCTGTAGGAACCACCCACAGCCACGGTAAACGTGAAAACCACTATGATAGCCCGCTGCTCTGCCCTGCACCTTCGTACCTAGCCGCAGATAAGCTTTGGACATGGAGGGCTCTGTTTTTGCACGCCGAAATAGGGGAAGCATCCCCACCGTGACCCACGTCGTCAGCTCCCTCCACTTCGACGCCACTGCCATCAAAAGACGCCGGAGGACAAGCCTCCACCTTCGCACGCTACCCTGGTTGACGCCCAGCCGCCAGACCGTCGCACGCCTCGCTGCCTCACGGTGAGTTTCTTTTTTTTTTTAAGTTGGTGGATAAAAGAATAAATTATTGTCTTTAAATTATTGGTCTTCTTTCAAGTGGGTGCGAAGATATCTTGATGCAGTTCTTGTATGATTGAAATGGAGTTTTTGTTCCAACAGCGTATGGCAGCAACTCTTTTACCAGGAAACATTCCTCAAACATCATATTTGTGGTGGTGGGACTCTAGGAATTATACCAACTTTTCCATCCTTTCAAAGGGAATGAAAATATTTTTCTATTAGGCTATCTTGTTCAAAGTGCAAAGGGATGCGGCCCAAGATTTTTTTTGTATAAGGCTATGCTGTATGAATTACGAGATTCATTTTATTATATTTAACTTCATGAAGGTTTTTTTTCTTGGTAAACTTGACTAATCTCTTTTGCTATAATTTGTAATTTTAGAAAGGATCACTGCTGAAAGTGCAATCTACAACTTTGGCACTGTCCTTCTGGATCTGCTAAGTGGAAAATACATCTCCCTAACCATGTAAGTTACCTATGTTGTAATAGGTGGTATGAAAATTTAGTAATGTTTATATGCCTTCTTTCTTTGTCAGGATACATGTTTGATATACAGTCTTCAAAGTTATGATCGTTATCAAGTGTTATCAGAACTTGAATCAAAAGTTGCCTAAAATGGACTGTCTATGTGTTTAGGAGTTTAAGGGTGCGTTTGGATGTTGAGATGAGTTGGATTGAGTTGAGTTGAGATGATAAAATATTGTTAGAATATTATTTTTAAATATTAAAGTTGTTTTGGGATTTAAAAAAGTTGAATTATTTATTATATTTTGTATTGAAATTTGAAAAAGTTGTAATGATGAGTTGAGATGAGTTGGACATTTAAACGAAGCCTAACTGTATTTTAGGAGCTTTTATGTTATCTACACTAATATGTGCAAGCTCTTGACATTATATAGGAAAAAAATATTGTTAGTTTAACGTATTCACATTTGGAGGGAAAATTTTCTACAAAAGAAGCTACAGTTGTGGTTAATCTTGCATCTCAGTGTTTGCAATATGAACGTTGCTTTAACTAATTTATTTAGTCATCGGTTCTAATTTTTACTGTTAGTCAAGCAATCTGTGAACTTAAGCATATATGTCTTTTTTCAAATTGATTTTTGGACCTATGACATTATATACACCCATTGTTTAAAATTGGACAACATTGTGTGATTTCTACAATTTCTTTAAATGTTCAACGTGGCTAGATGCAAATAAGAGTTTTTTTATTACGTCCTTATTAATAAAAAATTAATTCTAAATAAAAAAATAAAATTAAATATAAACTAAACAAACGTGCATTGCACGTTGCTTTCACCTAGTATATATATATATCTTGCCCATGTAACGGCACCACAATTTTTATTTTTAGAAATAAATACAGGCAAAAAAATTACAAGAGATTGATTAGGAATCACATCATGCCATGGCCCAAGCATCATTTTGGAAGATGTGAAGTCACACATCTCATGTCCAAATAGCAGAAATATTTTGAACTATTCCACCTCTATATCCCCTGCAACCCCGAATCTACAAAGATTTACAGAAGATTATATTTTGAAATTTACATCCCAAGTTAAATTAATTTTAAATTTTTTTGAAAAAAGAAAAGGCCACCGCAGATTATATGTTGAAATTCATAGTGACATCAACAAGAATAACTGCATTAAAATTATTGACATGAGACAGAGCTGCAGTACATAAACTTTTTTTGAAAAATATTAAATTGGTTTCAGTAATTTTAGAACGACTTGCATTCAAATTGCTTGCCACTTACTAAATCCATCTCTTCTTGGGAGTTACATCCTTAGATCCACTTAGATATCACATTTTACACTTTCTTGAATTTCCAAACAGCTACCTGCTTTGTCCCTGCAGAAGAGTTTTGGAACCTGAGGCTTTTGCTGGTGCTGACATCTAGTTTCTTGTAGAAGCGGAGTTGCTATTCTTCACACAAATTTCATCAATTTAGGGAAAGTAACATGTGGTCGATTTACATGGAAGCAATCTAAGCTCAATGTGGGGGGATGTGCGCAACCTTGCCCCATTCTTTTCCTTGTTTATTTTGCTACTTTTTCTCCAACAGAGGACATTCGCGGATCTCTAGATAAGAAATGGAGGTAGGAAACCCATCTTTTGGCATGAACTTCAAATTAGGACAATCATAGATGTGCGTGCTCTCAAGAGAGGTGAGGTGTTGAAGGCCCAAGTTGTCCAAAGATGTCATAATTGGAATTCCAGAGATGGAAAGATGGATGAGAATAGAAATGGAGTCAAACAATCTCTCTTGGCATGAACTTTAGCCTTGGGAGGTTACGGATATACAATTTTTCAAGAAAGGTGAAGTGTTGAAGGCCCTTCTTAGAGATGTCATATTCGGAAATCCAGAGATGGTAAGACGGGTCATAGTCATGGGCAGCAACGCCGGCTTTGGAAAAAACTCCACATCTTCTCATTCGCCACAGATTGACAATTCTCGAAGAGAGTGGAGTATTTGCAGACCCCCAGCCGCCACGGACGGAGCTCGACCCCCAGAGAAAAACTCATAGCAACTCAACGGACGACAACTGTGAGATCTCGACCCCTAATCGTGTAAATCAATTTTGGGTAAATCAGTTTATGCCTCTGACATCTCTCTCTCGTCCCTCACCACTTGGATTCTGAAAACCGCATGAGAAATAGGGCAATGAATATTACTCGTTTCTTTGCCTTGCTTAGACATTCCCCTCGTCTCTTTTGCTTTGTTCGCCACCATCTCTTTTTCTGCCGTCGTTCACGGTGCTGTGAAGTGGGGAAGGCACGGGTTCGATCTCTTTCTGAAGTGGGGGGAACGGTGCTCCTTTCATTTGTGGGTTTTAATCGTGTGGGGTTTGTGTATTGTGTATTTTTCCAACTTTCTAACGTGTCTTTGTGTTATTGAAGGGCCGTTTTTCTTGCATTACCAGTTGGGCTGTTCCAAAGCATTTCACTTTGTGGATTTCATGAAAAAAAATGCAAAAAGCAGGAGAAACTTCTTGTTCAGATAGGGAAGATGAGCAATGGAGACAAATATGGCAAATGGAAGTCCCTGGGAAAGTGAAAGCAATTGATTTGGAAAGCACTAAACAATTTTCTACCTACCCGGGCCAATTTGCATAAGAAGAAAATAGTGAAGAGTCACATGTGTCCTATATGTTGCATGGAGGAGGAGACAGTTGTTCATGCCCTTTGGAGCTGCCCTGCAGCTATAGATTTTGTTGAGTTTGCTCCTTTGGAGTCCCACATTGGTGGGAAGTAAGGAAGAGGCAAGGCCTCAAGGGTTATAAATAGAAGGGTTTGCCTCTTGGTTAAATACACCAATTACAAGTTATCAAGTAATAACTTGTGACTAAAATCCTCTGTTGGCCTTTTCTTGTAAAAGGGAAAGAAGTGAGAGTTAAAGTTTTCTTAGTGAGAAAATTTTGTTGGTGTCATTTGTGATGAGGAGAAAAATTGTGTGATTGTAACAAATTTTCACATAGTGTATTTTCTTCTCCGGGTCTGCTGGTTTTTCCTCCTGTTTTGGGAGTTTCCAGGTAAATTCTTGTGTTGTTATTATTTCTCTATTTTTCTTTATATTCCTGCAAAGAGGTGGATCCTGGGGGGTGAATTTGGGAGGTCCAAATTCCTAACAATTGGTATTAGAGCTAGGATCCTTTTTGTGGGGTGGAGTTTTGGTGTGGTAGTGTGAATACGTACAATCTAAAGAGGTTCTGTCTAAGAAGATTGGAAATTCTAAGTGTGTCCGTTGTGACCCTCCAATCTTTCCTGGGAACCTTGAAGTTCTGTCTAGGAAAGAGTGATCTTTCTTGGAAACTTACTTAGTGAGTACTATTCATTTCTACGGTAAAAAAGCTAAAGTTTGGGTCTAAGGAGAACGATGGCTGGAGATCAAATAAAAGCACACGAGATCGAGAAGTTCAACGGCACTGATTTTGGGTACTGGAAGATGCAGATTGAGGATTATCTCTATGGGATGAGACTTCATCTTCCACTGTTGGGAAAAAAGTCGGAGAGCATGAATGATGCTGATTGGAGCCTGTTGGATCAACAGGTTCTAGGGGTTATTCGGCTAACCTTGTCCAGAACAGTGGCACATAATGTCAGTAAGGAGAGAACCACGGCGAATCTCATGGTGACTTTTTCAGGTATGTATGAAAAGCCGTCTGCGAACAATAAGGTGCACTTGATGAGGAAATTGTTCAATCTAAAGATGTCGGAAGGTATGTCTGCAGCTCAACACTTGAATGAATTCAATACGATCACAAATCAATTGTCTTCTGTAGAGATTGAGTTTGATGATGAGATCAAAGCATTGATTTTGTTGGCATCATTGCCAAATAGTTGGGAGGCCATGAGGATGACTGTGAGTAGTTCAGCCGGCAAGGCAAAACTGAACTACGATGACATACGTGACATGGTGCTTGCTGAAGAGGTACGGAGGAGAGACTCGGATGAGTCCTCGAGTTCAGGATCTGCCCTGAATGTTGACAATAGGGGCAGAGGACATGATAGGTCAAGCTCCAAGAGCAGAGGGAAGAGCAAGACGGGATCTGGGCAGCAGATCACGTGCTGGAGTTGTGGCAAGACGGGGCACATCAAGAGAAACTGCAGGAATCAAGGTGCTGATGATGATGCTGTGAATGTAGTGATAGAAGAAATTCATGATGCCTTACTTCTTGCAGTGCACAGTCCGAGAGATGATTGGGTGTTGGATTCAGGGTCCTCATTTCATAGTACCTCACATCGAGAAATCATGCAAAATTATGCTGCTGGTGATTTTGAGAAGATGTATGTTGCTGATGGAAAGTCACTAGATGTAATGGGAGTGGGTGATGTGCGCATCACACTTCCAAATAGGAGCGTGTGGACTTTACAACAAGTCAGACATGTTCCAGATCTTAAGAAAAACCTAATTTCTATGGAACAATTTGATGACAATGGTTTTGCAGTTGCGTTCTCTGGAGGAGCTTGGAAGATCACCAAGGGTGCGCTGGTTCTAGCGTATGGTAAGAAATCTAACTCGTTGTATTTGACATCAGGGTCCAGTGATGGACAAGGAAATATAACAGTGCAAAAAGGCAGACTTGATCGCGCGAAACATGTGAGGAAACCAAAAGGAGTCAGTTTTGCCGTTCCTCATGAAAGCCTAAGAAAAATTGGCTAGGGTTGCCAAGATTGGTTCAAGACCGAATACTCCTAGCGCAACAGGAGTTGTGAGTCGCCCAGTAGATGTGCTGACTAAGGGCGATGTATGTGGAAAACTGAAGTCGGGCTTGACTTCAGTGCGTCTTCTAGTATGAAGACAGGGGTAGAAAGTTGCTATGATAGCGGAAGTTATGAAGATCTTCATCTAGGTGGAGCATGGTTGTGGGACCAGTCAAAGTCGCAAGGTAGAGATTGTTGGGTTTTCTCCTTTGGAGTCCCACATTGGTGGGAAGTAAGGAAGAGGCAAGGCCTCAAGGGTTATAAATAGAGGGGTTTGCCTCTTGGTTAAATACACCAATTACAAGTTATCAAGTAATAACTTGTGACTAAAATCCTCTGTTGGCCTTTTCTTGTAAAAGGGAAAGAGGTGAGAGTTAAAGTTTTCTTAGTGAGAAAATTTTGTTGGTGTCATTTGTGGTGAGAAGAAAAATTGTGTGATTGTAACAATTTTTCATATAGTGTATTTTCTTCTTTGGGTCTGCTAGTTTTTCCTCCTGTTTTGGGAGTTTCCAGGTAAATTCTTGTATTGTTATTATTTCTCTATTTTTCTTTATATTCTTGCAAAGAGGTGGATCCTGGGGGGTGAATTTGGGAGGTCCAAATTCCTAACAGATTTTTGGGCTGAAGAGGCAAGTTCGGTAAAAAAAATGACAAAGTGGAGCTGAGGATTTTAGCAAATTACGGTTTGAGTTTTATACTCGATTAGCTATAGATAAACTAGAGTTGGTTTTAGCAGTTTTTCATCAGTTATGGTCCAGAAGAAATGCCTTTTTTTTTTTAAGATAAGTTTAGAAGTCCACCAGCAATTATGAAAATGGTAGTGGATGAACTCGAAGAATTTAAACTAGCTCAACAGAAGGGACAATGCAAACTAATGAAGGAGATACCAGGACGGGATAGGCAGTGCTGGGAAAAACCAGTTAGTCCTTATTTGTAATGCTTCGCTCCCTCCGATTAATAATAAAGCTACTTTTAAAAATTATTGGGAGCCAGTGCTATTATTGAATCTTGATTTAAAAATATATATTTTTTATTTTAAAGGAAGCGCCAGGTACAAAAATTCTATAAATAAAATGATTTTTTATTAAAATACTGAGATCATAAAAAAGAGTGTGTGGAAGTATTTATTAAAATTTCTCAAAGTCTGTGCCAAAAATCATAACTTAAGAATTCTGTACATGATCTAGGTCACTGTCATGCTTCCTTAGATAAGTCTCGTCTTACATCTCTATCCTCATAATTATCTTGATCTGGGGTGGTTTAAAACATAAAAATAAACTTAAATGAGTTGATGACTCAGTAAAAAACTCGTCATGACATAAACACACTTAATATAAGATTTTTCATAAACTATTTAATGCTGTGAACTTAAAATCATGACTGATTTATCTGATTTGTTGGGCCAATCCATTAATTTCAGCAAATCTTCTATTCAGTTGAGGGGGAACATTTCAATTTGCTCCAAACAATCCATCTTCCAACTCCATAATATTACCTCAATCCTTTCTAAAGTAAAAAATGTAGGCGTTAAGGCTCAATTTGGATTAAGAAACACTCTTAATCCATTTCATCTCATCTTATCTCTTCATTATAATTTTTAATTTTTGTATATATAAAATATAATAAACAATCAACTTTTTCAAATTCTAAAATAATAATAATATTAAAAAAAATAATATTTTAACAATATTTTATTTAACTTTCAATTTTCATATCAACTCATATCATCTCAACTCACTATCCAAACCTTAATTTCCTCATATCAAAGTCTGATGCTTTTCAAAGATCGTCTCTCTCGTAAAAAACAAATGAGATGAAATGAGTTGAAATGAGTGAGATAAAATGAGATGAGTTGAGATAAAAATTAAAAGTTGAATAAAATATTGTTAAAATATATTTTTTAATATTATTTTTATTTTAGAATTTAAAAAAGTTGAATTCTTTATTTTATTTTTTGTGAAAATTTAAGAAAATTATAATGATTAGATAAAATGAAATGAAAATGACTATAAAAACAAACGAGATGCAAAATATTTTTGTAGAGGAAGATACCACCAGTAAAACTTGTCATATTTAGTTTGCGGCAACACGTTTGCAAAAGTCTTATTTGTTTGTTTAGGCAGATAGATGAATTAAGATAAAAATTTAAATTTAAATAAAATATTGTTTGAATATATATATTTTTAATATTATTTTTATTTTAAAATAAAAAAATTAAATTATTTATTTTATTTTATATATAAATTTAAGAAAGTTGTAATCTATCAAAAATAATTGCGAAAAAGAAAGGAGAAAGTTTAAAAAGACTGATTTTCCGAAATCAATTCACTCTGCCGCGATACCGTGTCTCTCTCTCTTCAGTGTGAAATCCGAAACTCGCCTCTCCTCACGCCAACCGCCTGCCTCTGCGCTGTCGTCTCCTCGCCTCCAAGGTGAGTCTCTCTCTCCGCCGTCTCTCTCTTTCCAGTTCTCAGTGTGTCTCCTGTCTCTCACGAAATCTCTCTTTCTCTCTCTCTCTCTCTCTATATCTGTAATTGATCTCACTTAGTCCCTCTCTCTTCCACTGTGGCGCCGCCGCAACCCAAGGTATTTCACCATCTCCTCCGCTTGGTCTCCATCTCAGTAAGCTCTCTCCCTCTCTCTTTTTCCTCTATGTATTCGTTTCTCTCATGGATTTCTCTCTTTCGGAGGAACAACATCGCGCTACAGCTCAAGGATTTGCAGAAAGATCCTCCTACCTCTTGTACTCTCTGGAATTTCCTGAGTGTCCCGTAACCCTAGCTCTTGGAACTAAGGTGAAGTGTGTTTGTGTGTGTTTTAGCACTGTTTTAAAATAATGTAATAATTGTCTGAGATGGACTGTTATTTTGGAACTGAGGCTGGGGATTAGGAGAACTATCAGCTTCCTCTGGTATTAAATTGAGTTTTAATAGAATCATCTTACCTTTTAGTTACATAAAATTTTACTTCAATTATCTAAAAGACTGCATTATGGAGAACTCCGAGACCTAACTATAATCCTTTGTACTTGTTAATGTAGCTTTAATTTCATTCGCTTCTCTTCTTCCTCATTATTTTGTCTTATAGATGCAGTCACATTGATATTTCTGCAGGTCTTAAGTGCACATTTCCGTGCTTATATTCTGGCCCTGGAGAAACTACAGTTGGATATAGCAACATATAGTGATTTGATTGGTGTGGAGACTAGAAGCACTGGTCTTTTTTTAAGAGGAAGGGAACCCCTGAAGAATCACTTTGCTGTTTATGCCTTGGGGGAGAGGATAAAAATTTTGTGAAGTGGAGCATGCATGCATTGGGGTACTGGGTAGGGTACGACCACTGCAATGAATGGGGCATTGGCCTAACTTTTCCCCAATTTTGACCGTTACAATGAAACGTTGTTACTCCCCCTTCAAACCCTTTCCCTTTCCTTCATATCATAAACCCATCTCTCTTCTCGATTCATGCAAATCAATGGCACAGATCAAGCAAGCACATGCCCAGCTGATCACCGCCGGCCTTCTCCTGAGCCCTATCCGAGCCAATAAACTCCTTGAAAAGCTTGCCTTCTCAAGCTTTGGCTCCATCCCTTATGCACGCCAAGTGTTTGATCAAATTCCCTTTACAGACATCTTCCTCCACAACACCATGATCAAAGCTTATTCACTGTCATCCACTTCTTCCTATGACTATATGATTATATTTCAGTCAATGGTCCGGGGTCTGAGCCTTACGCCTAATGGTTACACTTTGTGTTTTTGTTTAAAGCATGTTGGAACAGTTTGGGGGTATTGGAGGGTGAGCAAGTTCAAGTTCATGCCATAAAAGTTGGGCTGGAGAACAATGTATTTGTTACCAATGCGTTGATTGGGATGTATGCAAATTGGGGCTTGGTTGAGGAGGCCAGAAGGATGTTTAATTGCAGCGTGGAGCGGGATTTGTATTCATGGAATATTTTGGTGGGTGGGTACGTAGGGATAGTTGATATGGGTCGAGCTCTGGAGTGGTTTGATCGAATGCCTGAACGAGATGTTGTATCATGGAGTACTATCATAGCTGGTTATGTCCAGGTAACTGTATTTGAAAAAAAAATGACTACCTCGTATGCATGCTTTGCAAATGTTTTTTTGAAACCTTAGTCAAGAATGTTGTTGCAATGCATTGTTTTCCTTCTCATTTCAGAACAATAAGCCCCATTGTTTACGAATTACCTTTGCACCTCTAGAGTCTAGTTGGAATGAACATAAAGAGTTACCAATCCAAATATGTTGTTTTTCTTTTTTTTTGAGAAGTGATAAAAAAAAATGTTGTTTTTCTTTTATTAAACAATTTTTTGGCCGGTGGGTTTGTTTAAAAGTGTTGGTGGTTGTTATCTTCAGGTGGGTTGTTTCCTGGAGGCCTTGGATCTTTCCAGAAGATGCTGCAAATAGGTCCTAGACCCAATGAGTTTACCCTGGTAGGTGTCCTGGCAGCCTGTGCAAATCTAGTGGCATTGGATCAAGGAAGGTGGATCCATGTTTATATTGAAAGGGGTGATATCAAGATGGATGAGCAATTGCTAGCTAGCCTCATAGACATGTATGCAAAATGTGGACAGAGAGAATTTGCATCAAAGGTTTTCTGCAATGAACGTGGTTTGAGGAGAAAGGTTTGGCCTTGGAATGCCATAATTGGTGGTTTTTCATTGCATGGAAAACCCAAGGAAGCAATTGAAGTTTTTGAACAAATGAAGCTTGAAAAATTTTCTCCGAATAAGGTGACTTTTATTGCCTTGTTAAATGCTTGCAGCCACGGAAATATGGTCAATGAAGGAAGAGGTTATTTTGAGTCCATGGAAAGTTGTTATGGAATTGAGCCTGAGATAGAGCATTATGGGTGTATGGTAGATCTACTGGGCCGTGCTGGATTCTTGGAGGAAGCTGAAGAGATCATATCTAGCTTGCCAATGGCTCCAGATGCTGCCATATGGGGAGCATTACTTGGTGCTTGTAGAATCCATAAAGACATGGAAAGGGGAGAGAGAATAGGAAAGATATTAAAAGAACTGGATCCTAACCATATCGGCTGTCGAGTTCTTTTGGCTAATATTTATTCTGCTTCCAAGAGATGGAATGAAGCAAAGGTTGTGAGAGAGGAGATTGAATTAAATGGAAGGAAGAAAATCCCAGGTTGCAACTCCATTGAATTAAATGGTGTGTTCCATCAATTCCTTGTGGGAGATAGATCCCATCCCCAGACTAAACAGCTCTACCTGTTCTTGGATGAGATGACAACTAAGTTGAAGATTGCTGGTTATGTTCCACAGTTTGGAGACGTTTTGCTTGATATTGATGATGAGGAAGATAAAGAGACAGCGCTATCTAACCATAGTGAGAAGTTAGCTATTGCTTTTGGCTTGATGAACACAGTACCCGAAACCCCAATTCGAATTGTAAAGAACTTACGAGTTTGTGGGGACTGCCACGAAGCAACAAAGTTCATCTCCAAAGTTTATGATCGAGAGATTATTGTCAGGGACAGGATTAGATATCACCGTTTTAAAAAGGGAAGCTGTTCCTGTAAAGACTATTGGAAGACATAAAGATCGGGTTTGCAATAGACAATCTTAGATTGCAAGTTGTCCTACTTTCGTGCACAATATGCAAGAATTTGGCTACTGTGCAACACATTTTTTCAGCATTTTTTCTGCTGGAAAGGTACCACATTGAATTGGTAATTCTAAGGGTGCTTTGTTTTTAAGTTGCTGGCGCCCTTTTGCTTAGAGAGTGAGTGACAAAGGGCTATGTGTTCTGTGACATGATGAGATACATGGGCTTTTACATGAGAGGAGACCAAGCCTAGATTCGTTGGATTTTGCATGGTTATCAAATGAGATGGGATTTTCTTTCTAAAATCTGTATTTAAAGTTTTGCTCAAGGGACATGAAAGGGAAAGCCAATGACAGAGCTACAGAGATTGGAAACATGGAACAAGCCAACAACAGGCATTTGAATGTTCAATCGGGATGTACTGGAAGCAAACCAAGGCATATTAGAATTGTCAATATAGATGAAAAGAAACTGCTTTAGGAACCTGCAGAGTTGGGATTTGCGGAGGCACTTCAAAGGGATCACATTAATATATTACACACTGTAAACAATAGGCAATTGTGTGGTTAGAGTTTTCTTGACATTAACACAAACTAATGATATGGTTCTATGTTCTATGGGAACGGATAAAGGAAAAAATCTCAGCCTGGAAACTTCTTTGCCACAAAAGAAAAACACATTTTGTGGAAACTCGCCTAGAAAACCATGTCATTTCTGTCAAGTCCTTTAATCGCCACAATGGAATATTTTTGAGGCGGAAGAAACTGCCGGTAAAACTTGTCATATTTAGTTTGCGGCGATCAACGTTTCGCCGCAAAAGTCTTTGAGATTAAAAGACTGATTTCCCAATGCTTATTCTATTATATTTGGCTTCTTTATGAAATGTTTATTCTGTAGATTAGCATTAATTGGTTGCTTCCTATATATTATTTCACCTATACATCAATATTCCTCCTAACTTATTTTTGCATTCTAATTCTGAAGGGAGTCATTCTTACTCGCGTCCTGTGTATTTAAGTTTCATTCCTTTTCTAATAAATTGAATTGTATGGAGTCAAAGCATGCTCCATATTTTTTAGTGAGGATTCCATATTTTATGAAATTTTTGCAGGTAACTTTGATACATATTCTTGCATTACTTGCATTAAATGTTTCTAGACACAACTGATGTCAATGGAGTTTCGGTGGTTCTTACAAGTTTTATTCAACATATAAAATAAATGGCAGTTTATGGGATGACTTGTATTAGATTTTGATCATTACGTTTACAACTCGGATTGTATTTTACGTTCTCCTCTGAATAAAGCATCATTCTCATATACTCGAGCATTTGTTTGGCCCTACATATTTTGAAGCTTCATACGAATTCAAGACGATTCGTTGGCACTGTAAACTGTGAATTGTGTTTTTTTTTTTGTGCCCAAAAACAATTGGATAGATTAGTGATTCTTTGCTTGATCTTTGAGATTATTAGGTCCATTTGCTGTCATTGATGAGCACTTCAATTCAATACTTCCAAATTGTTATGATGCAATTGGCTTAATGCTCATTTTCTGGTTTTTACATCAGCACCAGGTCGTGTTCCAAGCTTTGATCATTCCAATTTTTACTTCTTAATGTTCTCTGTTGTTTCATGTTGTATTTTGATTATATAATATTGGCTTAGAAATTGCAGTTCTGATTTTTAGCGAAGTGTCCAAACAATTATTGTTTCATTACTCAAACTCTGTTGAATAGTGATTCTGGTTGTGGTTAATTTGTAACTGATGTTTTACTTTTCAGCTCACAATGTCACGGTGATGGATTCCATGCTTTGGATTTAATATTTAGACGAAGTCCGTTATTTTTTAATATAGTTGCTATGTTTATCTTTTGAGCTGCCCAACGATGATTCAAATTTCTGTCTAAAGATACACGGGCACAATTTGTAACTTGGAAAAGAGACTACCTCTGATGCTAGAAAAGGATTGGTATAACTTTTTTTGATAGGTAGAAAAGGAGTGTTATAACTAGGAAAATGATCAAGAACCACAAGATATAAAAATATTTTGTCTCCAGTTAATTTCTCCGTTGTTGGTGTCATTAATTTTTTTAAATCATAGACAAAGTATATATGTATATATTCTTCTTTGAATGAATACAGGAGAACTTACGATATATGAAAAATCCGGAAGAAAATATGGTTGAACTGACATTTTCTTTCCCAAAACCTCTAGCTTAAGACCAGCTGACCTTATTTGTCTATATCCTTTGTTGTAACACTTCAGGGATTTGGATCTAATGGCTTATTTCAGATTTTCTCAGCCACCAACATTTGGTTTAAAAAACGTGGAGTCCCTCATGTAATTGACAGAAGATGGCTCTAATGTTGTTGTCCTTACAAAATACTTTTAATCCCGTTTTAATTGGCCACACCTTATAAAAACTCCTGAAATTTGAAAGCAATGGAACTCAGTTGCTAAACTGACTAGAATTTGTTTCCAAGTCAACATATTGGCTTTCATTTTTCATTTTTATTTTTTTGACAGGTGGTTTTCATTTTCAAAATGCTCTCTCAATCCTGCTTATGTATTTTTTAAAGCTAATTATGCATGCTTTCTGGAAGAGTTTTAATATTGATTAGAATTGTAGAATAAAGAAAGGTTTACTCAAGTTCTGTTTTTTCTGAACTTTCTTAGCTGTAGTTTAACATGAGGAGAAGTTTGCTACAGCTTGTAACTTTGTTATTTCTTTGTTGGTTTCGTGAAAGAGAAGCTTAGGGTGTTAAATAGATGGAAATTGTAAAATTACTGAGCTTCCACTGGAACTTGTGGACAAGCGGGTTTGGGGTATGGGGACTTGATCTCCATAAATCCCCTCATGATAGGTCATTTTAGTATACGCAAATCACTAATTACTACTACATTGCACTAGGAGATGTATATCTTTTGGGAACTGTGATACTGGTTTTTGGAATGGGTCTTTATGAGCTCTTTGTTGGGAATCTTGACACTGCCAAATCACCATTGAAGGAAAAACTTAATCTTTTTGGCTTATTCACTCTAAAGGTCAGTTCAAAATTTTTTAGCAATTGAGCAACTGCAATGCCTGTTAGCCCAAGTGAGTGGGCCATAAGCCAACCTTGACTGATTGACACTTTAGAACAATTATTTCTTCATTCCAGAAAACTTGACTGCTTTAGGTAGTATAAGCATTGGGAAAACTGATATCTATGGTTCCTGTATTTGGTCATTAAAATTGATTTTGTCATTTCTTTTAGTTGAATCAAGTCTAGTAACATGTGAAATGCATTTAATTCATGAAAAAACCTGTACTACCCTGTCTTTTTTGCTTTTCCATGCCAGACTTACTAGTGTTAGTTGTTTATGCTTTAGGAATGTTACTTCCTAAATAATATGCATGAGAAAAATAGTTACCTCTTTAGTAGTCAGGGTCTCTAAAACTAGTTCTGGCCTGCTGACCCATCTCCATCCCCATCAATACATGGGATGTCTAAAACACCTTATGGACTGGTCAATATTTAGCTATTGCGTCTATTTCGTAATCCTATACATGTTTTCTCACATCTTTCATATGAGTAACTCATGTGAAGGCCATTTGTTTTTCATCTATATGCCATGCATAGACTCAAATGCATATTAAATTAATAATAAATTCCTTAATCCTTAATTTATCATGAGAAGGCGAGCACTTCAACTTTGACAATCAATGCACTAATTCTGCCATCTTTTTATTATGGGGTTTGTGTAATTTTGTCAAATGTTTTCATCTTTTTAAATTCTGCAAATGAATCAAGGTTGTTATCTACTTTCTAGAGTTTCATAAATCTTAACTATTATGTTAGATTTAAACGGTTCAGATTTTTAAGTCTCAGCATTTATTGAATGCAGTATGTGAGAGTGAGATCTATATATAACAAATGTTATAATTGCAAAATCTGTACCATTTTGTTTGAAAATAAATGTTATAATTAAATGTTGTAGGAATAAATATTGAAGACTCGCTTCATATATCTATACAAGTTCGTACAGAATTCAAGGGTAATTTTTTTTTCAGCTCTCAATCCTCATATTCTTCAACAAAGTTCTTTTTCTTCCCAACTTCTGTCACTACTGTTCGAATTATTAACTTGTCTTTTACTTCATTGCTTGGAGTGATATTTGATGGGGCCAATCCTCACATCCTTAATCGTTTAAATGATTTAGGCTTGATTCACGTAGTGGAGAATGACCCACTTATTTTTGGGTCCATATGATCTATTGGTGAGGAATACATGATGATCTCTTGCTACAGAAAAAAAGTTCCATGCATGTTTGAAAAAGTGCATGTTTAATCCACTTATTCACATGGCTGAGAATGGCATGACTCCTCAGAAGTTCTCAATTATTTGCGCCCAAGTTAGATCATGTTACCATAAAAATAAAATGAAAAAACTTGCTAGCTAGCTATAAGATTTCTTCTGAATTTGATCGAGTATACATCTTGCTCATTGATTTTTAACTTTTTTTTAAGGATTTGACTAAAGATATATAAAAAATACTTTTCACAAAAGTCTAAAAAATTCTTTTCACAGCTTTTTATATCTACCTACTAACTTGCGCAAATCAATAAAAAAAAAACTATAAAAAACCTTTTATCCAAACAACTTATATATTTCTCCCATGGAGTACCTCTCAAATGCTTCCTTTATGAACGGATCTTCAGTCCACCATGGCTCACTTTTCTCCCCAAGATATTCCTCGTCGGGTGAATGATTAGACAATATATCCAAAACAGCCATCACTCTTGTCGCTTGAAGCTGTGAAGGGTCGAAGCATTACAAAAGTGCATGTTCAGGTTTTTTCATGAACTTTTTCCATTCTTCTTCAGTTGGGTCTTCTGTGGGGTAGTCTTTGATTGTTAGCCTTAGTGACTAACGAGCTGGTGATAGCCAGAGTCATGGGCAAGGACATGAGCTTTTAGCCAAACTTCTGTTGAATGCCAAGAGGTGCATAAAGTACTTGTATTCCCAATGTTGTTGACTGTGGTTTTGCATATTTTTTTCGATTTTATTCAACATCTATTCAAAAAAGCAATTATTTCCGACTATAGGCTTAAAAATCTCGGCAAAAAAGTTTTTCGGGAACTTAAACAATAGACATCGCATGACACAAAAAGTTCTCCGGAAATACTTATTTGTGGCGATTTCCAAGTTTTTTTCGGCAATTTATTGTCACGGCAAAAACTCATTTTTCTTGTAGTTCATCACTACAATAAATTACATTATTTCCAATGATCAAAGTCGCTGCAAATACTAAGAAAAATTGCATAAATTAAGTACTTCCAGCTAAATTGGGCTGCCCGAACATCGCCGCTATTCCAGAGCCAAGTAAAAAAAATTCCTGCCGACTTTTGCGATTGACAAAAACACTTCTCATTTGCGGCGATAAACAAATGCCACAAATAAGAAAATATCACCGTAAATAAGTGTATCAATATTTTAAAATTTGCCAACATAACTTATTTTCGGCAATTATTCCCCACCGGTAATATCCTACTAAACAATTCCAATGCCTATGAGTTGCCGGAATTATTTACCATGCATTATTGGCGGGGATAACTTTTGCCGCTAATAGAGAATTTCGGCAACAATACGTTGTTGCAAATAGAGATATGATGTTCATATGAGTAACTTATGTGAAGGCCATTTGGTTTCCATCTATATGCCATGCATAGACTCAAATGCATGTTAAATTAATAATAAATTCCTTAATCCTTAATTTATCATGAGAAGGCACTTCAACTTTGATAATCAATGCACTAATTCTGCCATCTTTTTATTATGGGGTTCGTGTAATTTTTTCAAACGTTTTCATCTTTTGAAATTCTGCAAATGGATCGTGGTAGTTATCTACTAATTTGTAGAGTTTCAAAAATCTTAACTATTATGCTACATTTAAACGGTTCAGATTTTAAAGTCTCAGCATTTATTGAATGCAGTATGTGAGAGTGAGATCTATATATAACAAATGTTATAATTGCAAAATCTGTACCATTTAGTTTGAAAATAAATGTTATAATTAAACGTTGTAGAAATAAATATTGTTAAGACTCGCTTTATATATCTATACAAGTTCGTACAGAATTCAAGGGTAATATTTTTCCAGCTCTCAATCCTCATATTCTTCAACGAAGTTCTTTTTCTTCTCAACTTCTATCTCTACTGTTTGTGTTAAAAAATTGTAGCGGAAAGTACCTCAAGCTCAACTTATAAAATTGCTCCACGAGTTTCTCCAGATCGACCAAAAACAAGCTTTTCCTCTTAGTGGTAAAGTGTACTACGTAGTTAAAAAACTAGAGTAACACTTAACAAAT
Organism: Cyclocarya paliurus; assembly: GCA_029856935.1. Taxonomy (NCBI): domain Eukaryota; kingdom Viridiplantae; phylum Streptophyta; class Magnoliopsida; order Fagales; family Juglandaceae; genus Cyclocarya; species Cyclocarya paliurus. Next base: position 1,471,185 of record CM056958.1, on the reverse strand, counting down.
CCACAACCTAAAAACTATTTCAAGAGAGAACAAATGAGAGAGAGATTTTTTTCTAAATCAGAATGGTGCCAAAACCTTCTTGAAAGGGACTATATATAGTCCACCAAAGGCTAGCCATTACACTGCAAATAAATGCAGTGTAACGGCTTGTAACGTATGGCATTAAGCCATGCGTTACAAGACATGTAACGTATGGCTTAATGCCATACGTTCATGTTTTGAAGGGAGGGGGTCAGCCCACGTGAGCGCCCCTCCTTTCACCTGCTAACATCTCCCACTCGCACACAGTGGGCATGACCCCAGGTCTGCATCTCTCTAATGTTCTCAATCTTGTTCATACAAGTAAATAGGCCGTGCGACCACCAAATACATCTGTAGAAAGGTGAGAGTACATACACCAAATCTCTCCCAGAGAAGACCAGCATAGTAACATCCCTAAAGTGTCTGGTCGTGTCCTAGACTTATTCAATCGTATCAAGATCAAGCATTTTCGAACCCTCTTGAGTTAAAAAACTCAGAACAATGCTTGACTACTTTCAAATCATTTCAATGTGTTCACAACCTTAGCCGCTACCAAGATGTAGCGTCATAGTTTGACGTCAGCAAACACTATCGAAGATACGATATCGTAGAATCTTCCCTTTGCACTCATATCACTCAATTTTGGTCGAATCGCTTTCCTAGCGATGCCTCTTTAGACCGTATTAATCATGGCCATAGACAGCATGCCAAAGTAGCAGACATCACAACCTCCATCTCGTGACACAGTAAAAGGTAAAGGACACTTAATAAAATGAGACTCACACAGTGAGAAAGAAGGGAACCTTTTACTCACTTATCCATAAGGTCGTATAAGCACATGTAGTATGAAACACATGTTACGGTGGATTTCTCTTTCTCAAAGAGCATATGTCTAGATCAACACCGTACAGATCTTGGTCTAGTCGCTCCTTAGGCGTCTAACCCGAGTTCCTCAATTTGCACGCCTCCGAGGCGTCAAAGAGAATCTCGCATCTGGCTAACTACAGGCTACATGGATGGTGGAGTAACCCATGCATAGTCCATTCAATAGACCTCATCTTAGCTCCCACTAAGGCAACATACTTTGTATCAACCTACTTATCCCTTTGGACAAGTACCTAGGGACACAATGTCTCATCTCTACTCGCTACTCAAGTGCTAAAGGCGATCGCTCGTGTGAGTGAGCCAATCTAAGCCTGTTGACATATCTTGTGTGTGTGTATTAGAAAAAAAACAATACGATAAAGACAAGAACTGAACCATATTGTATTAATATCCCAAAGGAAATGTTACATCTCAATGTCATTTGTAATACAAATTACATTTACAATCTACGTAGTCCTAGATTCCTAACATGAGCCTCAAAGATATCTCTTGCTATAGGCTTCGTTAAGGGATCAGCAACCATACGACTCGTAGAAAGATGTTTCAGAACTACTTCCTTTTGTGCTACCATGTCTCTGATGTAGTGATATCTGATATCTATGTGTTTGGTTCTTCCATGATATTTTGAGTCCTTAGCATATGCGAGAGCTGCCATGCTATCGCAAAATATCGTCACCGAATCTGAAGTATCCGTGCTAATGTTTAAATGCTTGAGGAACCTCCGTAACCAAACAGTTTCTTGAACTGCTGCTGAACAAGCTATGTATTCCGCCTCCATGGTGGATAAGGCTATACAAGGTTGTTTCTTACTGCTCCATGTAATGGCGCCATTCTTGAGCAGAAAGACATACCCAGTGGTTGATTTGCGCTCATCTAGGTCACTGCCCCAGTCGGCATCACTGTAACCTCTTAGCTGCAAATCTGAACCTTGATAGCACAACACATAATCCGCAGTTCCCTTGAGATATCGCATAATCCTTTTGACTGCTTTCCAGTGAGCTAGTCCGGGGTTAGATTGGAATCTACTCACTAAGCCAACTGCATAGCATATGTCAGGCCGAGTACACATCATTGCGTACATCAGACTACCCACAGCATTAGCATAAGGGACACGGGCCATCTTTTCCTTTTCTCTTTGAGTCTTAGGACACAACTCTTTAGACAAGTTCTCGCTTCTTGCAACAGGGGTGTCAATGGGTTTACATCCACTCATTAGGAAGCGCTCGAGGACTTTCTGTATGTAAGTCTGTTGAGACAAATACAAAAGTCTCTTTGAGCGATCTCTGTAGATCTTAACTCTCAGAATGTATTCTGCCTCACCCATATCCTTCATCTCAAAATTGAAGGATAACCACTCTTTTGTGGTGACTATCAACCCTTTGTCATTTCCAGCTAGTAGTATGTCGTCAACATATAATGACAACATAATGAAACTCTTCTTGGACCTTTTGACATAGACACAATGGTCCTCTGTGATCATCGTAAACCCATTCAAGATAATGGCTCGATGGAATCTAAGGTACCATTGCCTAGATGATTGTTTTAGGCCATATATAGATCGTTTGAGCTTGCACACTTTGCGCTCTTGACCTTTGACCACAAAACCCGTTGGTTGATCCATATAGATCTCCTCATCTAGTTCTCCATTGAGAAATGCTGTCTTAACATCCATTTGGTAGAGTTCCAAATCCATGTTTGCTACTATAGCTAGAATCAGGCGAATTGAAGCAAACCTCACGACTGGTGAAAAAGTTTCTTCATAGTCTATACCCTCCTATTGGGTATATCCTTTCGCCACTAAGCGAGTTTTGTACTTATCTATAGATCCATCCGACTTGCGTTTGACTTTAAGAACCCATTTGTTCCCAATAGTCTTATGCCCTGTCGGTAGATCAACCAGATCCCAGACCTGATTAGTTTTCATAGACTCAATTTCATCATTAAAAGCTTTCATCCAGTCATCTTTAGTAGAAGATGAGAGAGCCTCATGAATTGTCCTAAGCTCATCATCATCATGCGGAGCTATCATAAAAGCTTCCCCTTCAATCTCAAAACGACGACGGGGAATACTTTCACATGTGCTTCTACGTGGCTGAGGTTGTTGTGATTGATTGACAAGTGATGTGCTCCCACTAGGATTTAAATCATTTTTATAATTTGTAGGAGGTTGAAAATTTTCTTCCTCATTCTCAACTAAATTCCTTGGAGCACTTTCCTCTTGTTCCACAATTTCATGAAGTTCTAAACTCCTATCAACCTCACCTCTACTTGGAAATTCATCTTCAATGAAATCCACATCTCGTGACTCAATCTCAGTCACACTTCCATCAGATTGTTCACCTATAACACATACCCTTTAGAGTGTTCTGAGTACCTTATAAAGATACACTTCTTCCCTCTAGGGCCTAACTTCCCATACTTATGAGAAAGATCGTGAACAAAACCCGTTGAACCCCATGGCCGCAAGTTACTCAAGTTGGGTTTCTCGCCGGTCCATAATTCATATGGGGTGGAAGTTACTGATTTGGAGGGCACTCAGTTAAGAATGTAGGCAGCAGTCAAGAGTGCATCCCCCCAAAAAGAAATTGGAAGGCTTGCTTGCACCATCATTGACCTAACCATCTCAAGCAGTGTTCGATTTCTCCTTTCCGCCACACCATTTTGCTGTGGCGTACTTGGCATCGTCAACTGTCTCTTGATTCCTTTTTCATCACAGAGCTTTTTAAATTGCTCAGAGAGATATTCTCGTCCTCGGTCAGTTCTTAGAGTTTTTAAACTCTTGTCTAACTGATTCTCAACCATCCTTAGATATCGTCTAAAGCATTCCAATGTTTCAGACTTATGGGAGATTAAGTAGACATGACCGTAACGTGAAAAATCATCTATGAAAGTGATGAAGTAGACACCTCCGTGTCTCGCCCTCACACTCATTGGACCACAGATGTCTGAGTGGACTAATTGCAGTGGAAAAGATGCCCTAGTGGCTTTTCCAAACGGTTTTCTCTTAGCTTTTCCCATTAGACAATGTTCACATGTGGGCAAGATAACCCTAGCGAGATTGCCTATCAGGCCTTCTCTAGCTAACCGAGTCATTCTATCTTGTCCTATATGGCCAAACCTAGCATGCCATGTATGTGAATCCAAATTATCAATAGATGAAGAAAGAAAAGCAATAGATTCATTTATATTAGAATAAACCAAATCTAATATCATAAAACCGTCTTGCAGAAAAGCATTGCCATAAAACACATGGCCCAAATAAAAGGAAACATTATTGTTTTAAAAAACAATTCGAAAACCAAGTATTAATAGAGTAACAACTGAAAGTAAGTTTCGTCGGATCTCGGGAGCGTATAACACATTGTGGAGGAAAAGAGTGTGGCCACCCCGCAAGTCCAGCTTGTAGGTACCAAGTCCCAGTACTTCCACGCTAGCTTCATTCCCCACCTTGATATCACGGCTCCAAGTTGGTATCCGGCGATACTCCACAAATCCGACTCTGTCTCGCGCTATGTGCTCGGTCGCTCCTGAATCAACAGTCCACAAAGGATAGGAATGAGCAACCATCACATGGCTAGTTACAAAAACAATGCGAGAAAAGTCAGAGGGTACCTTCTTCGGCTTAGTGCAGTCACGAGCGAAGTGGCCAGTCTTTCCACAGTTGAAGCACTCTAGTTTTGACTTGTTCTTCCCGCGCTTGCCCCTCTTGGTGCGCTGGGAAGTTCCTGACACCTTCTTGATTTGTCCAGCAGCTACTCCATTCTTGGACTTCTTGCGCTTAGGCCTTGATGCCTTACGCGAACCAGAATTAGCCACATAGGCCGTATGATTGGGCTTAGCAGCCTCTAGGCGCTCAGCCTCCAATTCTAAATGACGCAAGACATCATCAAAGTCTTTGATATTCTCGTTATGCGTCAGGTTCTGGCTCATATTCTCCCAAGAATTCGGTAGTGATCTTATCACTGCCTGCACTTGCTGTTCATCTGTCAGGTTGTTTCCTACCGACTTAAGTTCGCGGATCATGGTCGACATAGCTCTAAGATGCTGCTTCATCGTGTGGTCAGAGCGCATCTTATAGGAGTCAAACCTCATGGTTAATCCACGCAACCTAGTCGCTGAGTTCCACCAAACTTCAACTTCAAAGCATCCCACATGCTTTGGGCAGTGTCATAGATCTCAAACTCACACATAAGATCATTGTGCATGCTGCTTAACATTATTATGCGCGCGCACCGACTTTTCTTAGCCCATTGAGTATAGGCTTGTTGATCTATATTATGTTGTTCCGAGGTCCCTTCCGCGGGGACAGTAAGGGTGTGAGACAAGGCCTCTAAGACCTCTTGCTCATCTAAGACATATTGGATCTTGCGATGCCATATGTCATAGTTTTCCCCATCTAATTTCTCCCCCTTGTTTAAGTCGGCAACTATAGTCTTGGATGCCATATCACTACAATACGCAAAGAAGGGATATTATACACACACCTAAGAAATCTGCCGCGTCCTTTCAAGATAGAAAAAGAATAATTTAGACATGTCGCAAGATCGAAAAATTGCTAGGCTTCATAATCATCTCTTGCGCCACAATATCCAATTATTAAATTTCTAACCTAATTCCCGCGCAAATTATTAAAAAAAATATGGGAGAATTTATCATCATAAATCTCAACCATACTCCCACTATCTTAAGTAGTCTCCTAGTCCTAGTCATATATAAAGACATAACCTACTAAAACAGCAGTAACCTTTTGGGCCAGTCTATAAAGATAGCTACCCAGACCATAGCAACATGTTGGGCCAGTCTACAAAGACAGCCAGACTACAGTGAACTGTTGGGCCAGTCTACAAAGATGGTTCATACGAGACCATTACAATCCATTTTTCTTGTTCCATCAGTGCATTTACAGTTCTTCCTGGGGCCACTGTAGTCTTTTTGGCTATACAATGCATTTACAGTTCTTACTAGGGTCACCATGGTCTTTTGGCTATACAGTGTATTTACAGTTCTTACTGGGGTCACTGCAATTCTTTCAGCCTATCATTCACCCTGACAATTCTAACTAAGACTACTTAGTGAGATTATCTATATTTTTATCACTAAAAGAAATGAAGACTAATGTCTAAACATTCAAGTCTAACATTCAACGATGATAAAATAATCACATTTCCACATGTTCAATTCACACATACATGTTATCACATTTAATAAAAATTAAATAAAAGATCACATGTAATATAACATTATGGAATTAATAAAATAACATGAATATAACCATATATTCACATGTAATCACATTTAATCTAAAACATTAAATAAAAAGATCACATGTTATATAACAATATATCTAAGCATATATTAATTCATGCAAAAAAAAAAAAAATTTTTTAATAAAAAAAATGTATATTTAACCCCCACCTAAACCAAAGGAAAGTCGCAACCTCGTGGTGCACACTGCCCTTATATAATCAGTGGTCTTGGGTTCAAATCTTAGATGCCATTTTTATTCTCTTCCTTTTTTTTTTTTTTGTGTTTAAAAAAAAATTAGTTTAAACTAGGCTAGGCCGAAAATGGCCCAAGCCCTTTTTTTTTTTAAAAAAAAAAAAAAACTGAAGGGCCGAATGGCCCAGCTCAAATATAAAAAAAATTGGGCCGAAGCCCAGGCCCTTGTAAAACAAAGAGATGACCGAAGGGTCATCTCCTACCTCCAGCTCGGCACTGTTCACGTGAACAGTGCCGTTTCTCCATCAGCAGGTTGCAGCGGTTGAAACTACCGCCCATCGCCGGAGGAATGAAGATCGGAGTCGCCGATTCACCCTCCTGGTGCTCACGGCACCAAGGTGGTGCTCAGTGCACCACCATTGGGTGCTTGCAGCACCTTGCTGTGGTGCTCGCAGCACCACTGCATTGGTGCGCAGCACCATTGCTTCGGTGCGGGAAGCACCTCGCGATGGTGCTTGCAGCGCCTTGCGGTGCTGCTTGCAGCTCAAGTTGGTGCTCGCAGCACCTCGCTGCGCTGCACCAGGTGGTGCGCGCTGCACCCAGGTGGTGCGCGCTGCACCTCTGTGGTGCACGCTGCACCCAGGTGGTGGGCGCTGCACCTCCCTGGTGCGCGCTGCACCATGCTGGTGCGGCAGCGCCTTGCGGAGGTGCGGGGAGCACCACTGCGTTGGTGCTCCTTCGCAGTGCTTTTTTTTTTTTTATGGATTTAAAAAAAATGAGGGCTAAAAAAAGACATTGGCATCCAGATTTCTTACATACAAAAAAAATAAATAAATAAACTTGAAACAATTTATAAAGCTCCGATACTAATGTTAAAAAATTGCAGCGGAAAGTACCTCAAGCTCAGCTTATAAAATTGCTCCACGAGTTTCTCCAGATCGACCAAAAACAAGCTTTTCCTCTTAGTGGTAAAGTGTACTACGTAGTTAAAAAACTAGAATAACACTTAACAAATCCACAGACTAAAAACTATTTCAAGAGAGAACAAATGAGAGAGATTTTTTTCTAAATCAGAATGGTGCCAAAACCTTCTTGAAATGGACTATATATAGTCCACCAAAGGCTAGCCATTACACTGCAAATAAATGCAGTGTAACGGCTTGTAACGTATGGCATTAAGCCATGCGTTACAAGACATGTAACGTATGGCTTAATGCCATACGTTCATGTTTTGAAGGGAGGGGGTCAGCCCACGTGGGCGCCCCTCCTTTCACCTGCTAACAGTTTGAATGATTAACTTGTCTTTACTTCATTGCTTGGATTGATGGGGCCAATCCTCACATCCTTCATCGTCTAAAGGATTTCTTGGCTTGATTCATGTAGTGGAGAATGACCCACTTATTTTTGGGTCATGTGATCTATTGGGGAGGAATACATGCATGATGATCTCTTGCTACAGCAAAAAAGTTCCATGCATGTTTGAAAAGGTGCATGTTTATTCACATGGCTGAGAATGGCACGACTCCTTAGAATTTCTCAATTATTTGCACCCAAGTTAGATCTTGATACCATAAAAATAAAATGAAAAAACTTGCTAGCTAGCTATAAGATTTCTTCTGAATTTGATCGAGTATATATCTTGCTTTTTAACTTTTTTTTTGTTTTAAAAAAAACCTTATATTAACTGAATGATTTGCCTAAAGTTATGTCAAAAATACTTTTCACAAAAATCTAAAAAATACTTTTCACAGCTTTTAATTTCTACCTACTAACTTATGCAAATTAATAAAAAAAATCTATAAAAAACCTTTTATACAAACCACTTACATATTTCTCCCATGGAAGATGTGAAGGGAAGCATTGCAAAAGTGCGTGTTCAGGTTTTTTCATGAACTTTTTTCATTCTTCTTCGATTGGGTTTTCTGTGGGCATATTGGTTCTAGCAATGGTTGGCCAATTTGGGAAGTAGCCCCCGTAAGTGTATTGACCGAAATTGGTGGCGACATGGTGGTCGGAAGTCACCCAAGTGATGGTTGTGAGGATATCGATAAGGTCTATTTGGGTTTTGAGAACCGGCCACCATGGTTCGTCCTTCTTGTTGGCGTGGCCAACTGTTCGAATTTCCGCCCACCATGATTAGAGCTCTTGATCAGACTCCATAAGGCTAGGGTCAGGGTAGTAGTGGTTGACATAGTCTATGACCCATTGTTTGATGGAATCCTAGAGTAGGGCTGCAACCCTACCCAACACAATTGGGTTTGTACCTGATCCGACCCGATTGGTTAGGCTACCAAACCGAATCGACCCGACCCGAGTAAAACAGAATTGGGGCGAACCCTTATGACCCGACCTTTACCCAAAAAAAAAAAAAAAAAAAAATCCATCTTTCTGCACATTGATTTATCTCAGATCGACAAATAGACAATCTCAATCTCAATCTCAGTCTCAGTCTCAATCTCAGATTCTTCTCAATCTCCAAAAAAAACCCCAAAAAACAACAAAATGAAAAGTGCAAAACTTTAGAGAAGAGTCGTTCGGATGTAGTTGTTTGTGAAAGCCATCTGCAGAAACTCGATGCAGTCGTTTGCAAAAGCCATCTGCAGAAACTCGATGTAGTCGTCGAATCTTCGATGGCTTCGCTGTGGTGAGAGTCATTCGAAATCTCGGATAGCAGCATTTTAGCCGTCTTTTCTTACACTACCGATAGGAGAAAAATAAAATAGAAAAAAAAATTTCTCAGGAAACAAACATAGAGAGAGAGAGAGAGAGAGAGAGAGAGAGAGAGAGAGAGAGAGAGAGAGAGAGAGAGAGAGAGAGCGAGAGGGTACATACGGGAACCCGAAAACTTGAGAACGGCGATGGAGAACGGCGACAGTGACTAGGGTTTCCGCAGCGGGGAGAAGACCTTTCGCCTTTCACCTTTCGAATTTCGCCTCTCGCCTTTCGCGTTTCTGTTTCGATGCGTTTCAGAAGAGACGTGATTTTCTCCTTTTGGTTTAGATGGGTTTCTCCTTTCAGTCTTCAGAAGAGAAGGACTTTCGGTTTCGATGGGTTCGATGGGTTGATTGTTTAAAACCCGTTATTAAACTTTGATCCGATGAACCCGTTTTTATTCGGGTGGACCAAGTCGGTTTTGACGGAAGGATCGGGCCCAAAGCCTTTTCTGCACAGCCCTATCCTAGAGGATGAGACCATCATTGGTGTAGGGGTAGTCTTTGATTGTTAGCCAAGGTTATGCTTGGTAGGTGAGATAAGATGAGAATTTTTAAAAATTTTATGAATAGTGTTAAGATAAAAGTTTAAAATATTAATTTAAAATATTGAAATTTGAAAAAGTTGTATTGGGATTTAAAAAAATTGAATTGTTTATTATATTTTATATGAAAATTTGAAATAGTTGTAATGATGATATAAAATAGAGATAGAGATGAGAAATCTCATCTCTACCCCCAAACATATCCGTGCGTGAGGAGCAGTTGGATCCTCAACGACCATTCTCCTGCATACACAATTGCAAAAGAGCCGATCAATCTTAAAATTTGATATATGGGAATTAGATTATACACATTATTGAAAAGGTATAATATGCCATGCACTGGATTGCCAATAAGTTGCAAAGCAATAAGTTTTCTGTTTGTTAGAGTACTTCTACTTATACTTGATGTGTATTATTCATCTTCTATGATTTGATTTAGGATAGCGTTTTCCTCCAAACTGGTTTGAAAAAAGCTTCCTCTAGTCCCATCTATAAAAATGGCAAGTGTTCTTAGAACATATGAAAATTTATAAGCATATGCCTTTTTAAAAATCTAAATTTAAAAACTGTATATGATGTTATGTACTGTCCCTTCATTAAGAAAATATGAGTTTCTTTGCATGCTCAAAGGACACTTGAAAAATTTTTAAATGGGTTGGAGGATCGGTTTGGAGGAAAACTCTTTTATTTGATTTTTTATTTTTGAAAATCTAAAAGATTGGCTAATTGGAAAGTAGGTACCTGCTAATTAGCTCAGCACGAAATAACTCCTGGTCTTATGCACTGGAGATCATAGGCGGCAGAGCAGATTTCCAGGGAATATTTGCCAATTACGAATGAGACTCAATGGCGCCACTTGCATTGATAAGTGATTCTCGAGCCAAAGCATTGATCTCCTCCATTGTGTAACGAAAATAAGGGTGCAACAGTCTGTAGATTGGAAAAGAGATCGGTCAAATCATTTCCCTCATTAATATAAATCAAATTGAGTTTTGAAGGAAAAACCATAGCAAATAATTAGTTTATAAAGTAGTGGGAAATAATATATACCAGTGACTAACGAGCTGGTGATAGCCAGAGTCATGGGCAAGAACATGAGCTTTAGCCAAACTTCTGTTGAATGCCAAGAAGGTGCGGAAACTTGCTTTCACTGCGGCTTTATGTCCATAACAATAATATGAAAAACAAAAACAAACAACCGCTGGCAGCAGAGAGTGTTAGGAAAGAAACTTTGCAATCGAACCATCTCTCTCAACTATCGGGTTCTTCAAGTTTTCAACCCTTTTCCCTTGATTTCTTAATGAATTATAGCTATAAAACATCCAAAAATGATTGTTAATGGATGCAGCAATACCAAGTATTTGGGAGTGTTGGAGTAGCTATCGTTACTTCAAACGTAATAAATCAATTATACTCAAGCATGCCTTTAAGAGAGACAAGAACAAAATCAAGTACTGGCTGAACCATTCACAAGCAAAAAAGTTAGATCGATGATATGGTCAACTAAGGGTAGACATGCAAGAAATAATCCAGCACTAAAGGGAATAGCTTATGGCAACGGTTGGATATATGAAAGTTAGGAAAATGATAGACATACACCACTTTTTACAACGTTTCATACAACTATGTTTTAAATTAGGAGCATTTTTGTAAAGTAACTTATAAAACGATGGGTGTATATGCCAGCCAAGCTTGTAGAATCTATTAACATATCATGTTAATGACATTCCAGCCTATGATAGTATGAGAATGAGTATCACATCATCCACACTCCCAGAGTAATAGTTTTCCATTGATGATAGTCTACAGATCATGTTAACTCTAGCATATGCGATCAACTAATCATTTGGTTGAGGAAAATCTTGCTTCAATCCATATTGCAAACACAACAATACATAATTAAACATGATGAAATGGCAATACACCTTTATCATTGTCGACAAATAGACAGGAAATAAGTCCAAAGATCATTTTATTATAAGCAAAGGAAGCACTCTTAACATAAATTTTTCATTTTTTTATTTTAAGGAAAAGAGTTACAAAAATGACTGAAAAGTCTATCGTACCTTCTCTTTATGAAGGAGATCTAGAATTTGATTATATGAAAACTCTTGCAGTACATGCCATATGTAGAGACGAAGTATCTTGACTTTTATTAATCATAATTTTTATCCAACACAAATGTGAATTCTACATCCTGAATGGAAGATACAATAGTCATACACTCAAAAGTCTATTTCAATTTGCTAAAAGAAATCGAAGGCATTACAAGCCTGTCTCAAAGCCTTCAACCAGACGAACTAAAACTGTTTACAGATTTACAGTAAGAAAGAGTTTATATATTATTACCCTTGTATGCATTTCACCCCTATCTAGAAGACAGAGAGTTAAATCCATGTCAGTTACATGACTTGAATATAGATATCGATCATGAAGACAATTCAGCATAAAACTTAATACAGCACCTAACCTGTATATATCCTGTTTGATCCAACACTAAAACATCAGGGGACACATTTGTAAAAAACAAAATTCTGAAATACAAGAAAAAAATAGAGAAAATAAATTATCATAAATATACAACAACAAACAAGAAAATGGGAAAAGTAAACCATATCTAGACATCAGACCTCGTGCAGATGGTTCATTGAGTGGGGTGTGAAGTATGGAAGCCAAAGGGCAAGCAAGGCATGTATTTAGAAGTATGCCAGCATGAACTTGATAGGGAATCTGCAATGTGACTCAGCTGTAAGATTGTCAATCTTGAAAGAAGATCTACTGATCGAAGCAACTTCAAGGATGAAAAATTAGAAAATTATGACATTAAAATTCCTCGAAAATCTTCTCTCTTTAAAGTCTAGAGAGTTCCACTTGTCACTGCAGGAACAGAAGCCTGGAGTGGTTTGTTATACCTATAGTGTCACAATTAGCAACGAAAAAACACCAAAAGAAAATTACATACCATTATGATTAACAGTAATAAACAAATCAAGAAAAGGCCATTTTGACATTTTTTAGAGAGAGAAAAAAAAGATGTTTATAATTCAAAATAATAAAAGTAACAACAAGAAAGATAATATGAATAATAAGCCATCACCAAGGCACACACTTATAGGCATTAAAACATTTAAATGGTCATGCTAAAATGGATTTGAACTTTGCAATCATTCTGATTTGTCGGTTTCTGATTTTGATGATGTCTTACCATTTTATATCGACAAGAACAATTCACCAACTCCTTAAAATTGAAGTCTATGTGAAGAAATCATATCTTTAATTTGGTTTAGGAGTATTAATGGAGAAAGAACTCACATTAATAGGGACCTCACCATTTTGTTCTTCCTAATAATGAGCAAAGAATTTCATGAACTCATCGAAAATAAGAAATTATGAAAATAAAATAAAATTTATCCATCTGAACTACACTCCATGAGATATGAATTGAGTTCTTAAAATCTAGCTGCATTGCCCAAGATAAAAATCATTATAGTAATAATTTTAGTATGCTTGAAGAATCAATGAATGGAATGACAAAAATAACCCCAAAGGGTTGGCCCAAGTGGTGAAAGTCTTGGTCTTGAAATATCACTACCTTCAAGATCTAATGATTTGCCTAAAGTTATGTAAAAAATACTTTTTCACACGTCGAAAAAATACTTTTCATAGCTTTTAAAATCTACCTATTTACTTACGCAAATCAATAAAAAATATCTATAAAAAACCTTTTATCCAAACAACTTATATATTTCTTATCTACTTCCATGCAATACAGTAAAATAAATAGAAAAATTATATTTTGAAGTTGGTGTGTAGAGCATACCTAGTAAAATGTTTATATGACAATTTGATTTGGAAGAGCATTTTTAATTAAATCTTACAAATTAGATTTTAAAATTTAACTTATGTGGTTGGTGTGCTCAATAGAATAATTCCAAAAAAATATACTAAAAACTTTTTAAAAAGATTTTCAATTTTTTTTTCTTATCCTAACAAGCAAATCATGTTAATTTCCTAACTACACAAACTATTATTAGAAACCATTCAAAACCACTAAGTTTGAAATGTGGTCTCTTCTAATTGACCAAATGGAAATGCTATATGGAACTCCTTTTCCATTAGTACGCCAGGGCTGGCAAATGGCTTCACAAGCTCATATGGCACAACCCTAGCTCATACTCTATTCTTCAAACTACTGTTCGCATTCCTTTCATCAATTATCCATTCAAGTTCCCTCAGTCTTCCAAACTTTAGGAAGAGTTGGTTATTACAATTTGATTACAGAGAAAAGAATATAGTTGCACACAATTTGGCAAAGGTTGCCTTACACATAGTTGAGTTTGGATAGAAATTGATCCATATTATATTGTAAATAGTCTGGACTTTAATAGAAGTTGTATGCAGGATATTCATATATGAAAGTTTGAGGTTTATTCAAAAAAAGAAAAAATCTCCCATGGAACCTCTCAAATGCTTCCTTTATGAACGGATCTTCAGCCCACATTGGCTCACTTTTCTCCTCAAGATATTCCTCGTCGGGTGAGTGATTAGACAATATATCCAAAACAACCATCACTCTTGTTGCTTGAAGCTGTGAAGGGAAGCATTGCAAAAGTGTGTGTTCAGATTTTTTCATGAACTTTTTCCATTCTTCTTCAGTTGGGTCTTCTGTGGGCATGTTGGTTCTAGCAATGGTTGGCCAATTTGGGAAGTAGCCCCCCTAAGCATATTGACTGAAGTTGGTGGCGGCATGGTGGTCAGAAGTCACCCAAGTGATCATTGTGAGGATATTGATAAGGTCTTTTTGGGTTTTGAGAACCGGCCACCATGGTTTGTCCTTCTTGTTGGCGTGGCCAACTGTTCGAACTTCCGTCCACCATAATTGGACCTCTTGATCAGACTCCACAAGGCTAGGGTTAGGGTAGTAGTGGTTGACATAGTCTATAGCCCATTGTTTGATGGAATCCCAGAGGATGAGACCATCATTTGCGTAGGGGTAGTCTTTGATTGTAAGCCTTAGTCCATGAGGAGCAGCTGGATCCTCAACAGCCATTCCCCTGCATACACAATTGCAAAAGAGCCAATCGATCTTAAAATTTGATATATGGGAATTAGATCATACACATTATTGAAAAGCTATAATATGCCATGCACTGGATTGCCAATAAGTTGCAAAGCAACAAGTTTTCTGTTTGTTAGAGTACTTCTACTTATAGTTTTTGTGTATTATTCATCTTCTATGGTTTGATTTATGATAGCGTTTTCCTCCAAACTGGTTTGAAAAAAGCTTCCTCTAATCCCATCTATAAAAATGGCAAGTGTTCTTAGAACATATGACAATTTATAAGCATATGCCTTTTTTAAAAATCTAAATTTAAAAACTGTATATGATGTCATGCACTGTCCCTTCATTAAGAAAATATGAGTTTCTTTGCATGCTCAAAGGACACATGAAAAATTTTTAAATGGGTTGGAGGATCGGTTTGGAGGAAAACTCTTTTATTTGATTTTTTATTTTTGAAAATCTAAAAGATTGGCTAATTGGAAAGTAGGTACCTACTAATTTTCTCAGAAGGAAGTGACTCCTGGTCTTACCCCCACTGGAGATCATAGGCAGCAGAGCAGATTTCCATGGAATATTTGCCATAAAGTTATTTTTAAGTAAAAAGACTTGGATTTATTTGGTGCGTAAATAAAAAGACTTGCATTTGTTTTTAAAACAATGGATCCCATGTATCCCACTAGAAAAGCCCGCAAGTTCCGGAAATCAAAAACCCATCTTTTTGTAACTTATCAACCTGCTAAGACAGTGCCAAAAGTACTGAAGCATAAAAATATGAACTTATCAAACTGCATTCCGATTTCTTGCCACTTGCTAAATCCAGTTAGATGTCGCATTTTACTCTTTCTTGAATTCTCGAAATCTAGCTATGGCCAGTACTGCAGATCAATGATATAAACCTTTTTTTTTTTTCATTAATTGTCCTTTTAGTACTGAAACTGAGATCTATTGAAACGCATGCACTCGAAAGAAACCAGCAGATCATACGAAAGAGACTCAACATGTTCCTATCAAAGATAGATTTAAGCGTACTTAAAAAAAAATAAAAGAGTAACGCTATGTATATGTACAAGTCTCAAATATAGAAGATCCAAGTCAGTTCTTTATAAATATATATATATATATATATATATATATGAATTCCACTAAGAGCAAATAGTTTTTTTATTTTACATATTTTCAAAGAGAGATCTACTTCTTTTTCTAATGAAGAGACCGCGGGAAGTTTGTCTATTTGATAATTTTATAAATTATTTTGCTCAAAATAAAAATAATCGAATTATATTGATAAATGGTTGGAAAAGCTAATAATACGTACCTAACTTTGAAAGGTGAATGTACAGTCGGTGCCATCCACTGGTAGTTCATATGGTTGGCTTTTAGAAGAAGCCATTCAAATCCTTGAATAATTCATCCATAAGTCGGGGATGTGAGCAACCTTGCACCATTCTTTTCCCTTTTTATTTTGCAACTGTTTCTCCAACAGTGGACATATGCGGATATTTGAGTGAGTTAGTTAGTTAGTTTATTAATTTTAAATTGTTTTTCCTGTCTATCATTTCCCTTGTATATAAAAGGACAATATGTTCATTTAATGAAATACTGTGAGATCTACTTTCCTCATTTTGGACTCTAGTCTTAATATGGTATCAGTAATTTTTTCTTTATCCGCACATTAACATGGATTCTTCTTCGTCCGTTTCTTCTTCATCTCTTTCTGAGGATGCTTCAAACCCTTATTATCTTCATCATGGAGATAGTTCAGGGTCTCTGCTGGTCACTCAAGTTCTTACGGGTGACAACTACCACACATGGTGTAGGTCCATGCTCATGGCCTTGACTGCCAAAAATAAGGTTGGCTTCATCGATACCATATTAGAGTTAGTTAGTGGTGAAGAAGCAGGAGACTCGGAATGGAGAAGTGCAAGAAGCTGTTGGCACTGGTGTGGTGTAAGAGGAAAAGCTGAATTAGGTTCAGATAAAGTAACTTGATGAGCTGAGGATGAAGATTTGGCTTTGGATCGATATCCAGGAGGATATCCATGCAGCTTGAAACATTTATCCACGGTATGGCCTGGAATGGCACAATGAGAGCAAATAGGCTTGTCACGATGATTTGAAGTTTTGCTTGCATGTGGAGGTTTAACAGAAGAAGACAGAGCCGCAGACTGAATACTTGGAAGTAAAGCCGACCCAATTTCACGTTGACGTTCCTCTTGAAGAACAAGAGAGAAAACCTTGTTGATAGGAGGTAACGGCCCAATAAGAAGGATCTGGCCACGGACGTGAGAGTACGAATCATTTAATCCCATCAAGAAACACATCACGTACTCTTGTTGTTACAGATCTACCAAGGCACGTAATCCTCCACATGAACAAACAGCTAATGTAATATCTACTACTTCTTTTGAACATCTCTCGGGTAAAATTCCTAATTCATCTCCTCAACATTCCATTTTTTCCATTAAGAACATTCATAATTCATCAATTACTTCTGCTGATTGGATCATCGACACTAGGGCTACGGATCATATGGTCCATTCCTCTCTTTTATTAACATCTTCTCAACCTGCTCATAATATGTTTGTCAAAATGCCTAATGGTATTTCTGCCCCAATCACTCATGTTGGCTCCATTATTTTGTCACCATTTCTTGTCTTACACAACGTACTATGTGTGCCATCCTTTCATTTTAATCTTCTATCTATCAGTAAACTCACCACTTCTTCTTCTTGTTGTATAATTTTTTGCGTGATGCTTGCTTAATTCAGGACCTCATCCATTGGAGAATGATTGGGAAGGGTAAAGCAAAAGAAGGATTATACTTATTGCAACAACCAGATCCTCCTGTTGAATCACAAGTTGTGTCTTTCGATCCTACCTCTGTTTCACATTCTGTTCATTCCTCTAGTCTTAATAATTTTGATGTTTGGCATAAAAGGTTGGGTCATCCCTCTTTTCCTAGAATGAAATTGTTATCTCATATAGTTTCTTCTATTCCTGATAACATTCTTATACCTTGTAATGTTTGTCCCCTTGCTAAACACAAGAGGTTACCTTTCCCTTCTAATAGTCAGAATAATTCAACTTCTCCTTTTGAGCTTATACACTGTGATATTTGGGGGCCATTTCAGTCTCAATCTATAGATGGTTTCAAGTATTTTATAACCATAGTAGATGATTATTCTCGTAGCACTTGAGTTTACTTGTTAAAATCCAAATCTGATGCTCGAGTTCTATTACAATATTTTACTGCTATGGTTGAAAATCAATTCAATTTTAGAATTAAAATCATTCGTACTGATAATGGCAATGAATTTGCTATGCATCATTTTTTTTCCACCAAAGGAATCCTGCATCAGTTATCTTGTGTAGCCACTCCTCAACAAAACTCAGTTGTTGAAAGGAAGCACCAGCACATCCTTAATGTTGCTCTTGCTCTTCTTTTTCAGTCCAATCTTCCCTTAATTTTTTGGTCTGATTGTATACTTACTATAGTAAATTTGATCAGCAGAATTCCTTCTCTTCTGTTGAACAATAAAACTCCCTATGAATTGCTCTTCAATAAACCACCTACTTATGATCATCTCAAAGTATTTGGATCACTTTGTTATGCCTCTACTCTTGCTCAAAATAGATCAAAATTCTCTCCTCGAGCTCATAGATGTGTTTTTATTGGATATCCGCATGCAATCAAAGGTTATAAACTTTATGATCTTGATTCTCATTTAACTTTTGTGTCTCGAGATGTTGTTTTTCATGAGCATATCTTTCCTTTCCAGTCAAAGTCTACAAATCTCTCTCATATTTCCACCCCATCTTCTGTTGTTCTTCCCCAACCCATTCCTGAGGTTTCTGGACCTTTTTCTGTTCCAACTGAACCTGTTCAAGCTGATCATATTCCAGCTGATCATATTCCCACTTCCTCTAATCCTTTAACCAGAAAATCTTCTCGAGTACACAGGCCACCTGGTTATTTGCAGGATTACCATTGCCATTTGGCATCTTCAAAGGCTTGCTCCCCATCTTCTCCAATTCATGTTTCTGGTCCTTTATCAGGTAAGCAATATCCTCTTTCAAATTCCATTTTATACTCTCTTTTGTCTCATAAACACAAAGCTTTTACTTTAGCCCTTTCCACCAATGTTGAACCTCAATACTATCATCAAGTTGTCAAATTTCCTCCTTGGAGACTTGCTATGGCTGAGGAAATTGCAGCATTGGAACACAATAATACATGGACTTTAACCACTCTTCCACCTAGAAAAAGTACAATTGGATGCAAATGGGTTTATAAAGTAAAACTTAGATCTGATGGAACTCTTGAGAGGTATAAGGCAAGGCTAGTTGCCAAGGGATTCACTCAACAGGAAGGTGTTGATTACTTTGACACCTTTTGTCCAGTTGCTAAGATGGTCACTCTCAAGTGCCTTTTAGCTATAGCTGCAGCTAAAGGTTGGCATCTAATTCAATTAGATGTCAACAATGCTTTTCTCCATGGGGATTTGTTAGAAGAAGTATATATGTCCAAGCCTCCAGGTTTTGGTGATAAAGGAGATACTAGAGTTTGTCGACTCAATAAGTCATTATATGGCTTGAAACAAGCATCAAGGCAATGGTTTGCTAAATTCTCTTCTACCATTATTGAACATGGTTTTGTACAGTCAAAGGTTTATTACTCTCTCTTTACTAGATCTCAAGGTTCTATATTCATTGCATTGTTGGTATATGTTGATGATATTCTCATTACAAGCAATGATATAGAATCTGTTAATTCCTTCAAGATCTTTCTGGATCAGAAATTTAAACTTAAAGATCTTGGATCTTTAAAGTACTTTTTGGGACTAGAAGTTGCTAGAAACAATACTGGAATTTCTCTTTCTCAGAGAAAATATGCTCTGGAAATACTTTCAGACAGTAGTTATTTGGGTTCCAAACCTATCAATACTCCCATGGAACAAAATCTTAAGCTTACTCGATCTGAAGGGCCACTTGTAGATGATCCTACAACCTCTAGACGTTTGGTGGGTAGGCTGCTTTATCTTACTATAACTAGACCAAATATAACTTTTACAGTTCATACACTTAGCCAATTTATGGATTCTCCTCAGCAGCCCCATCTACATGCTGCTTATCGAGTGCTTCAATATCTCGAAGCCTCACCTGGTCAAGGGTTGTTTTTTCCTTCTACTTCTACTCTTCATTTAACTGTGTTTGCTGATTCTGATTGGGCTGCATGTAGTGACACCAGAATATCCATTACTGATTTTTGCATCTTCCTTGGTAGCTCTCTTGTTTCATGGAAGTCAAAGAAGCAACCAACAGTCTCAAGATCATTAGACGAGGCAGAGTATAGAGCTATGGCTACTGCTGTTTCTAAAGTAGTTTGGCTTATTTCAATGCTTCATGATTTACAAGTTTCTTCTTCTCAAGCTGCTGCATTGTACTGTAACAACAAGGCTGCTATTCACATTGCCTCCAACCTAGTTTTTCATGAACGCACGAAACATATAGAGATCGATTTCCATTTCATCCGTGACAAGATTCAAGCTGGAATTATCAAACCATTTCATGTTTCATCTCATCATCAACTAGCTGATTGTTTCACAAAGCCACTTGGTTTTTCCTTGTTTTCTTCTCTGATTTCCAAGCTGGGCATCATTGACATTCATGCTCCAGCTTGAGGGGAGGATATTAGAGTTAGTTAGTTAGTTAGTTTATTAATTTTAAATTGTTTTTCCCATCTATCATTTCCCTTGTATATAAAAGGACAATATGTTCATTTAATGAAATACTGTGAGATATACTTTCCTCATTTTGGACTCTAGTCTTAATAGCGGATGTGTAGATAAGAAATGGAGGCAGGAAATCCATCTTTTGGCAAGAACTTTAGATTAGGACACTTGTAGATGTCCATCGTCTTCAGCGAGGTGAGGTGTTGAATGCCCAAGTTGTCCAAAGATGTCAAAATTGGAATTCCAGAGATGGTAAGATGGATTAGAGTAGAAATGGAGTTGAACAATCTCTCTAGCCTTGGGAGGTTACGGATATACAATTTTTCAAGAAAGGTGAGGTGTTGAAGGCCCTTCTTGTCTAGAGATGTCATATTCGGAAATCCAGAGATGGTAAGACTGGTCATAGTCATGGGCAGCAACGCCGGCTCCGGAAAAGACTCCACATCTTCGCATTTGCCACCGATTGACACTTCTTGAAGAGAGGGGAGGTTTTACAGACCCCATGTACTTCGACAAGCAACGAGTTTGTCACAATCTTCGATGGAAATCGATTTTAAATTTGTAGGCAAGCCCCCTTCATCGAATGATTGCAGCATTGGACACTTACTGACAGATAGTGACTCAAGAGATGGAAGAAATAGGTGCATCTTATAGGGCAATGACCTTAAACTCCCACAATTATTTATCTCAAATGTTTTCAATTTTTGGGCACGCAATCCTCCATCTAGAAATGATACGAAATTAGGGCAATTCTCGATTCTTATAATCGAGGTGGCTGAATCACTTTCATGTCGTTCTGAATCAGTAAGAGACTCTAGATTCTCACATCCCTTGATGGTGAAAATATCGATCTCTACGATTAAGTTTACTGGAAAGCACCTAAGAGAATCCCAACTCTTTACCAAGAACAACTCTTTTCCAAGTACAACTCTTTGAGGGATGAATAGTTGAAGTGCACTGGGAATTCTAACTTGTTACAGTTTGAAATCTTAAGAGTTTCTAAGGTGGAGGGTAGACCATCATCGGAAAGTAACATGAGCCAGCAACAACTATCGATTTTCAATTTTTGAAGGGGACTGCTAGAATCCATCATTCCCTTTAGTAGGGACCGCAATGCAGCAGATCCTTTAAGTACTACTTTTGGCAATAATCCAGTTGGCAATTCATTTAGATTATGTTTGGAAGGTGGGATGAGAATTTTGTGTTTTGTTTTAAAGTTTAAAATATTATTTTTTAATTTTAAGATTTGAAAAAGTTGAATTGAAATTTGAAAAAGTTATATTGGGATTTGAAAAAGTTGAATTATTTATTATATTTTGTATGGAGATTTGAAAAAGTGTAGAGATGAAGATGAGAATTTTGAATAAAACATGTTTTCCAAACATAATCTTAATAGAACCTCATTAAAATTTGCTAACTTCAATTGACGTAGAGGAGGAGACCTTGGGAGTGAGGCCTCCAGCTGTGAACATTCAACAATCTCAAGTACGGCTAAAGAAGGAAGATGGATGGGCAACCCTCCTCTTAGCTTGGGGCACTTAATAATCTGAAGCTCTTCGAGATGAGGAAAAGCTTCCCCTTCTTCATTTTCAGAATCAAAACATAACCAATTTTCCCAATCTGGCATGTCTTCGAACCTTAGATATTTCAAGGCTTCGAATGGCTTAAACATAGAAGAACCGCTACCATAGAACTCCATACCCACTCTAGCAATTCCATGAAACCCAGTGATATAGAGGCTCTTGAGAGAGTGTAGTTGTCCCAATGATGGCAAGATGTGGCAATATTTACAATTATAGAGATAAAGCTCTTTTATCTTAGAGAATAAATGATGAGCGATCCAATTCGGAAATCTTTTACCACCATAATATTGGATATGGAGTGTTTTCAAGTTTGTATGGGGTTGGAGATTCTCCAATACAGTTATTTGATCACTTTCTGAAATGCTGGTTGTATGGTCCCATCTCAACGTCAAGTCTTCAAGGTGCTTCTTATCCTTCAACCTTGCATCCAAAGCATTGGTAGGAGATTTGACATTTTGGAGCTTCCTAATAGAGAGCTCCCCCCCCCCCCCCCAATATATTCAAGCTTCCCCACCTCCCCAATATTGCTTGATCCGCAATGTTTGTTGACAACAAATTTATCCAGAGTCTGGAGACATTTTAGTCTACCCAGATGTAACGGCATCTCCGTTATGGCACTTTCATCTAAATGAAGATGACGCAAATTAACGAGCTTATGCATATCTCTAGGCAATGATGTAAGATATAAACAATAACATAATCTCAATGTTTGCAAATTGCACAATTTACATAGATGTCTAAGGTAGTTTTCTAATTGGTGTTAAAGAGAGATTCAAATATCGTAGATGTCTAATTTTGCCAATTGAATTAGGCAACTCTGTTAAATTTCTATTCCTTGCAAAGGAAAGCACTCGTAAGAATCTAAACATGGGCAACGAATCATGTGGGAGTGTTCCATTCCAAAAACCATTAGTTATTGGGAGAAAAGTGCGCAACCACTTGGCCTCGTAAAGTACTACCTCTAACGTCTTTGGGGTGTTTTGAACAATTGATAAATGGCGAGTCTTGTTCGTAACTTGGAGCGAATTGCCACCCTCTAGTCTAAAGATAAATTGCCCAGATACAAATCTTGCTAAATCGTTGACAAGGTCATGCATTCCGAATCCTAAACCATACAAATCACTTGATTGTTGAAATAATAATGTTCTCGATACCAGATCAAAGAAGTAATCATGACCGACTTGCTCCATTGTTTTGTCATTAGATTTTTGCAAGAAACCTTCTGCCATCCACAATAAGACTAATTCCTTTTTTGTGAAAAAATAATGTTTTGGAAATATCAAACAATAAGCAAAGCATCGCTTTAAATGTGAGGGCAAATATTTATAACTTAATCTTAGAGCAGGAATAATTTCAGTCGACATGTCCCACACCTCTCTCTGTAATATTTTATTCCAATCATCAGCATCTACTTTAGACCACAAGAGAGCTCCAATTGTCTTGACTGCTAAAGGTAGACCTTTGTATTTTTCCCCGATCTGTTGTTGGAAATATTTTCAAAATATTTAATTATATATTATATTTATTAATAATATTTTTGGGTTGATTTTAGAAGTTGTGAATTATTTTGGAAAGAGAGAAGATGTGAAAATTTTATGGATGGTTATAGTATTTTATGTTTGTTTACTTGCCATAAGAACATTAAATGGCCTAGTGGTATTGAGGCTCTAGATTTGTCTAAAGAGCCAAGGTTCGAATCACCCTCATGTTAAGTTGGGGTTTTTAATTGATTTATGAAGAGGCATGCGGCCAGACCAAGAGGCATGTGTGAGGTTCTCATGCAATGCAACGCTTTGGGCTCAACTCAAGGCACAAGCAGCGATGCAATACTTGGGAAAATGGAAAATAAAATTTTGAAAATGTGCGCCTCATGACTCGAACCGGTGCCATTCAGGTGAAGAGGAAGCAAGGCAACCGTTGGACTAAGTCCAACTGTTGTGTCATTTGGCAACGGGCATAATATATATGCCTACTCCGAATAGTTTTCAGAAAAATGAAAAGTAATAACTTTTCGTTTGCAACTTTTGGCCATCTATAAATAGACCCATTGGCCTACCATTTTAGTATCCCAAAATAAGAATTTCGATCTCTCTCTCTCTCTCCTAAATTTTTCACTTCTTCAAAACTTGTTAGAATCTGTTTGTTCTCAAAAGAACATATTTTTAATTTCTTGGTTGAATAGCAAAATCTAAGGGTATTCGGGATCTAATTTCATGTGTGCATAACGCAGTTAGACAAACAGACTTGTTCTGGGCTTCATTGTATCTTGGAGGCAAATTCGCTTGTAACCCGTGTGCATACCGTTATTGGTGGGGGCGAATATTGTCTTAAGGAAAGCGACATTGTAACGCGCCTTGAAGTAAACTTTTCTCTCACTATTGTCTATTTGGAGCCCCTAAGATTCAACAATATTCGTAATGGCACATAGTTTGAGAGAGTTTGCTGCGGACTTTGTCAAACTCGAACGTTTTGATGAAGCCAATTTTTGGCACTGGCAAAAGAAAATGCATTTTCTCTAGGCCAGCCTTAAAGTGGTGTATGTTCTAACCACTCCTAGGCCGTCTGCAAATGAGGATGAGACAATTGCTCAAAGTCGGGCAAGAATCAAGTGGGAACAAGACGACTACAACCGCCAAGGATCTGTGGGACGCTCTTGAGGCTAATTATCTCTTGCTACAAGTAAGAAATTTCTGGCTACCAAATTTTTCAGTTATAAAATGGTAGATTCTAGGCCTATTGTTGAACAATTCGATGAAATTATGCATATTCTTGATCAATTCACTCAACACAATATGAAGATGGATGATTCTATATCAGTTTCATCCATTATTGATAAACTTCCTCCATCATGGAAAGACTACAAAAGAAGTCTGAAGCATAGAAATGAGGAAATGTCTTTGGAAGATCTAAGCCAACATCTTCGTATAGAAGAGGAAATAAGACTTAGAGATGGTAAGGAAGAGCGTGACTCTTTGGCCTCCAATATGCATATGGTAGAGGAAGAGAAGACCCACAAAACTGGACAACCCAATCAATCCGGATATGACCGGAAGAGAAAGAATAACTTTGGAAGAAAACAAAGTCACTTCCAAGGCAAGAATCAGAAGAAACTGAGTGTAATTTGTTTCCATTGTGGAAAGCCGGGCCATTACAAAAGAGATTGTCGTTTTCTTAAAAAGAAACAACAAAACTCTGACTCCAAAGAGAATTTTGTGACCATGATTTATGAGGTCAATATTCTTGAAAGAGACAGCTCTTGGTGGATTGACTCAGGAGCAACAAGACATGTTTGCAAAGACAAGAGTTTGTTTAAAAAGTATTAGTCAGAAGAAGATGGATGTGTTATCTACATGAGAAATTCATCCACTGCTACAGTTAAAGGCAAAGGCATAATAGATTTAGAGTTCACCTCTGGAAAAGTGCTTACTCTCAGGGATGTGTATCATGTACCAGAAGTTAGAAAAAATCTTGTATCTGGTAGTCTTCTGAATAAATATGGGTTTAAATTAGTCTTTGAGTCAGATAAATTTGTTCTGACCAAAGGGGGTAATTTTGTGGGGAAGGGATATCTGAGTGAAGGCATGTTCAAACTTAATATTAATAATAAAGTGAATGTTTCTGCTTATATGCTTGATTCATATACTTTATGGCATTGTCGTTTAGGACATATTCATGCTAGAAAACTTGATGACATGGTTAATTTAAGTTTAATTCCTAAATATGCCAAAGATATGATAGATAAATGTAGAATATGCATGCAAACAAAAATTACAAGAAAACCATTTTCTAGAGTAGAAAGAACTTCTTCTTTATTGCAATTAATACATAGTGATGTATGTGACATGCATAGCACGCCTACTAGAGGAGGTAAAAAATATTTTGTGACTTTTATAGACGATTTCTCTAGATAATGCTATGTTTATTTGATGCATTCGAAAGACCAAGTTTTGGACAATTTTAAGGCATACAAAAATGAAGTAGAAAATCAATGTAACGTCAAAATAAAATGTCTTAGATCCGATAGAGGAGGTGAATATCACTTTCCTGCTTATTGTGAATCTATAGGCATTATTCATGAAACTACTATGGCTTACACTCCACAACAAAATGGAGTGGCGGAAAGGAAAAACAGAACTTTAGTAGAGATGGTTAATGCCATGCTTACTAATTCTAGTTTAAACAATAGTTTTTGGGGAGAAACTATGCTTACAGCATGCTATATTTTGAATAGAATACCCCATAAGAAAACTAAAGTTTCTCCATATGAACTATGGAAGAAAAGAAAACCAAACTTAAATTATTTTAAAGTTTGGGGTTGTCGAGCCATAGTTAGATTACCTGAACCTAAGATAAAGAAGTTAGGACAAAAAGCCATTGAGTGCATTTTCTTAGGTTATGCACATCATAGTGTTGGCTATAGATTCCTAGTTGTGGAACCTAACGGTTCTATTGATGTCAATACAGTGATTGAATCTAGGGATGTTGAATTTTTTGAAAATAGATTCAGTGCAATTCTACTTTTTATTGATAAAATAGTGGAATTGGACAGATCACTTGAAAATAATAGTGAATCTGGTGAACCATTTGAACCAAGAAAGAGTAAACGAATCAGAACTAAAAATTCATTTGGACCAGACTTTGTTGTGTACTTGGTAGAGGGTACAAGAGATTCATCTTGTAAGCAAATCATGATTACACATAATGTTGAAAATGAACCTTTGACGTATGAAGAGGCTATGAAGTCTCAGGATGTAGCTTTTTGGAAAGAAGCTATTAATGATGAAATGGATTCAATCATGGGTAATAATACTTGGAAATTAGTAGATTTACCCCCTAGTTTGAAACCTATTGGTTGCAAATGGATTTTTAAAAGGACACTGAAGTAGATGGAACAATTGAAAAGTTTAAGGCAAGACTAGTAGCAAAGGGTTTTACCCAGAATGCAGGGTTAGATTATTTTGATACCTACGCACCAGTTGCTAGGATTGCTACTATCAGAACTTTGATTGCCTTAGCAGCCATCTACAAGTTTGAAATCCATCAAATGGATGTTAAGACTGCCTTCTTGAATGGTGAATTAGAAGAAGAAATTTACATGGAACAACCCGAGGGGTTTGTCATGCTTGGCCAAGAACATAAAGTTTGTAAACTGGTTAAGTCACTTTATGGACTTAAACAAGCACCAAAACAATGGCACGAAAAGTTTGATAAAGCTGTAGTGAACAATGGTTTTAGGATACATGAATCTGATAAATGTGTCTACAGCAAGTTCAATGGAAATAAAGGTGTTATAATATGCTTATATGTAGATAACATGTTGATTTTTGGCACTGATAATATAAGCATTGAAAATACTAAGAAATTTTTGTCATCAAATTTCGATATGAAGGATTTGGGTATTGCAAACGTGATTTTGGGTATTAGAATTATAAGAAATAATAGTAGTATAGTTATAACCCAATCACATTATATTGAGAAAATATTGAAAAAGTTTAATTACTTTGATTGCAAACCCATGGCTACACCTTTTGATTCAAATTTAAAATTGTATCCTAATACGGGGAGATTAGTGGATCAACTTGAATATGCTAGAGTTATTGGTAGTCTAATGTATGCTATGACATGTACTAGACCTGATATTGCATTTGCAGTGGGCAAACTTAGTAGGTATACTAGTACCCTAGTCAAATTCATTGGATAGCTGTACAAAGAATTTTCAAATATTTGGGAAATACCATAGATTATGGTATTGAGTACAGCGGATTTCCTTCGGTAATAGAAGGATACACGGATGCCAGTTGGATAACTGAGCATGATGATCACAAATCAACCAGTGGGTGGATTTTCACCTTTGGTGGAGGAGCAATCTCCTGGGGATCAAAGAAACAGACATGCATAACTGACTCTACCATGGCAGCAGAGTTTATAGCATTGGCTTCTTGTAGCAAAGAGGCAGAGTGGCTGAGAAACTTATTGATAGAGATTTCAATTTGGCCAAAACCAATGCCACCAATATCTTTGCATTGTGACAATCAGGCTACATTGTCGCGGGCCTATAGCCATATATATAATGGCAAGTCTAGGCATATTGGTTTAAGACATAGCTATGTGAGGCAATTACTCACAGATGGAGTAATTACAATTGATTTTGTGAGATCTTGTCAAAATTTGGAAGATCCATTAACTAAAGGACTTGCAAGGGATTTGATGTGGAAGACATCAAAGGGTATGGGTTTAAAGCCTATACAATAAAATCACCAATAATGGAAACTCGACTCAACTCTTGAACATATCAAGACTTGAGTTCAATGAGCAAAGTACATTATATGTTCGTGATTTGCAAGTACTATGTTATTAAATTAGTTTTCAAACTAATTTAATCATCCCAAGGTTTGAAGTGCTTGGTACTGTAATGAAAAGGAGAGGTTGAGCAAAAGCTCTTAATAGACTTATAACATGGTTATGTTAAAGTGTTTAGTTACAGGACACTTGTGATAAGTCTACCTATATGAGTGTCGGGGGTGGTGCCGCCTCCTATGCGAATTAGGCTTTGTCTCTAGAGCGCTCATGAAACCAGGATATTGACACAAGGCCAATCCACGTGTCGGCTTTTATGATCTACACAAAGAGAAGAAAATTTATATGTGAGGTATATCCGGTTAATCGTATAGAATCGCTAGTTCAAAGCATGTCTACTATGCCATTCTGGTTAGCTTTGATGTATTTTCACTATGTGAAGGTTCAAGTCCAAAAGACACCTTCATTTATGTATAAGTTTTCCTATTCTAACCAAGATGTATTTTGAAAATGGTGGGGGATTGTTGGAAATATTTTCAAAATATTTAATTATATATTATATTTATTAATAATATTTTTGGGTTGATTTTAGAAGTTGTGAATTATTTTGGAAAGAGAGAAGATGTGAAAATTTTATGGATGGTTATAGTATTTTATGTTTGTTTACTTGCCATAAGAACATTAAATGCCTAGTGGTATTGAGGCTCTAGGTTTGTCTAAAGAGCCAAGGTTCGAATCACCCTCATGTCAAGTTGGGGTTTTTAATTGATTTATGAAGAGGCATGCGGCAAGACCAAGAGGCATGTGTGAGGTTCTCATGCAATGCAACGCTTGGGGCTCAACTGTTAGGGACCCCGGTCAAGTCCCTAAACACTAAGTCCTCTTCGGCAATAGGCTCTTTTGGTTGACCGACTCCAAGTCCTTCACTTGCTTGGTTCACGCTCAAGGTTGGCTATGGTGGCACTTTGGGTAAGGTGAGGTTAGTGTTTGGGCTAATTGGAAGTGTATGGGAAGTGGGAAAAATGGCTAAGTGTGAGATCACAATGGGGAGTGGTGCACGGCACTAGGGTGAGCTAGGGTTGGCGCCACTTGCATTAGGGTTTAGGGTTTGGATGAGTGATGATGGACGGCTAGGGTTTTGGGTGATAAGATGATTAGGGTTTGGAGCTAGGGCAAATGTGGTGGGCGGCCAAGGCTTGGCCGAATGGGGTAGGTGAGTGTTTTTAGAAAAGTTTCCTAAAAACTTGGGATGTGTTTTGGATTAGGGTGATGGCCGGCCAAGGGGATTCAAGAGGGTCAACTAGGGTTTCCAATATGAAAACTCTAGTTTGGAAAGTGGTATGGGCGGCTAGACCAATTCAAATGAGGCAAGGAGCCGAAATTTGAATTTGATTCTTGTATGGAAAGTGTATCTCGGCTAGGGAGGGAATGGATTGGATGAAGGGTGTTTTTGGTAGTGATGGCCGAATATGGTAAGTAGGGCAAACAAGTGTTGGTCGAGTATGTGGTTGGAAGAAGATCAAATGGGCTATGGAACACACTTGTTGGCCGAATCACTCAAGAACACTTATGAACAAAGTATGAACAATGCACATAAATATCAAGATCAATAAGCAATAAATGGAGAACAAGAGAATGAATGGAAAATACTCATAAGATAGATAGAATGAATCACACTTATTCACGAATTGCAAAGTGTGATCCTCTCCTTAGGGATTCACGAATTGCACCCCAAAGAGCCTAAGTGCTATGCACCGATAGTGATCTCAAGAACAAAGTAGTCCACAAAGGCTATTGTCAAAAGATATGAAAGAAATGACTAAGGGTCCTATTTATAAGGTTACAACTTGGAAACCCCCAAAAGGCCCCTTTGAAATAAAAAGAATTAAAATGAAATAAATAATTAAATGATATAAATGAAGATAGTGGCATGGACCACTAGGCCGTGGCATGCATGAGCCAAGGGTCGGCTAGGGTGGTGCATGGTGGTCCTCGGTCTGGTCCATGGCTAAGTGGCTCGG
The DNA here is from genome assembly GCA_029856935.1 of Cyclocarya paliurus. Taxonomy (NCBI): domain Eukaryota; kingdom Viridiplantae; phylum Streptophyta; class Magnoliopsida; order Fagales; family Juglandaceae; genus Cyclocarya; species Cyclocarya paliurus. The sequence goes on along the minus strand of CM056958.1, from coordinate 1,440,889 downwards.
CATGGCTAGCTATGGTGCATGGCATGGTGCCATGCATGGGCCGGCTGGTGGGCATGGCATGGTGCCATGTTCGGCCTGCTGGTGGTGGCTAGCTATGTGAGCCTGCTGCAAGGCATGGGCTGGAGCCATGCGCTGGATGGCATGCCTGGTGGGCATGCCACTGACCTGCTCTGCATGGCACGGGCTGGAGCCGTGCGCTGGATGGCATGCCTGGTGGGCATGCCACTGGCCTGCTCCGCATGGCACGGGCTGGGCCCGTGCGCTGGATGGCATGCCTGGAAGGCATACCACTAACCTCGCTGGTGTGCGGCAGGAGAGCCATGCGGCTGGGGGCATGGTCGGCTGCGGGTGCTCGGGCGTGCGCACGGCCATGCGGTCTGGCTGGGTGCGCAGGGCTGTGTGGCCTGTGTGGGCGAGTGGGGCCATGCGGCCTGCGTGGGTGTGTGGGTTCGTGCGGCCTGCATGGGCGTGCGGGGCCGTGCTGGGCCATGCAGCTTACCTGCATGCGCAGGGCCATGCGGCCTACGTGCAGGCGCAAGGCCATGCGGCCTGCGCGCATGCGCAGGGCCGTGTGGCCTGCGTGCGCACGTTGAGCCATGCGGCCTGCGCGTATACGCAGGGCCGCGCGGTGCATGGGCATGCGCGCGGGCATGCGCATGCCTGGCCATGCGCTGGGCTGCGCATGGCCACTAACCTCGCTGGGGTCGAGGTGCCGCGCGCACACGGCTTGCATGCTGGGCGCCCCATGCTTGTCAAGGCATGGGCCAAGGCATGCATGTGGCCGGTCCAAGAGCATGTTGGGCGCCCCGTGTGTGACAAGACACGGGCCAAGGCATGCTCGTGGCATGATCAAGGGGTATGTCCCTGACATGGCTAGGACATGGGCGGCTCCTTTGGAGGCGATTTTACGTGGGGGTCTAACAACGCAAGGCACAAGCAGCGATGCAATGCAATGCTTGGGAAAATGGAAAATAAAATTTTGAAAGTGTGCGCCTCATGACTCGAACCGGTGCCATTCAGGTGAAGAGGAAGCAAGGCAACCGTTGGACTAAGTCCAACTGTTGTGTCATTTGGCAACATGCATAATATATATGCCTATTCCGAACAGTTTTCAGAAAAATGAAAAGTAATAACTTTTCGTTTGCAACTTTTGGCCATCTATAAATAGACCCATTGGCCTACCATTTTAGTATCCCAAAATAAGAATTTCGAATTCTCTCTCTCTCCTAAATTTTTCACTTCTTCAAAACTTGTTAGAATCTGTTTGTTCTCGAGAGAACATATTTTTAATTTCTTGGTTGAATAGCAAAATCTAAGGGTATTCGGGGTCTAATTTCGTGTGTGCATAACGCAGTTAGACAAAGAGACTTTTTCTGGGCTTCATTGTATCTTGGAGGCAAATTCACTTGTAACCCGTGTGCATACCGTTATTGGTGGAGGCGAATATTGTCTTAAGGAAAGCGACATTGTAACGCACCTTGAAGCAAACTTTTCTCTCACTATTGTCTATTTTGCAGCCCCTAAGATTCAACATCTATCTTCCAATTGCTTCTAGCTCTGGATGCATATCGGAGATACTGCCACGAAACGCATGTCTTACAAAAAGTGACCAACATTCTTTTTCTGGTAATGACTTCAGATCGTAAATTTCAGCTTGCATAATCGATGCTACTCGTTTTTCACGTGTGGTTACTAAAACTCTGCTCCCCTGTGCTCCAAATCTGAAGGGTTTACTTAAGGCCTCCCAATTAATAGAATTATAATTCCAAACATCATCTAAAACAAGTAGAAATTTCTTTCCCATCAAACTCTCCTTTAGTGTACTTTGAAGCCAATTTAGAGTCGTATCATCACCATTAGAGGAGGAACCTACTTCCTTTAGAATTGCTTTTGTTATCTTAAAGACGTCAAATTCATCTGAAACCAAGCCCATGCTCTAAGGTCAAAATGTTTCTTCACGCTCTCGTCAATGTATACAAGCTGAGCAAGGGTGGTCTTGCCAAGTCCCCCTATACCGACAATAGCAATCACAAACAACTTATTGCCACTTACATCATCTGAGAACAAGGAATTAATTATTTTCTTATTATCATCGTCTCTACCATAAATACCAGATTCTTCAACCAAAGAAGTTGTGGGCAATCTTTCGGGTGGTTTCCCTTGAACGCCTTCTTTTAGACCCATATGTTTCTTTTGTCTTACAAGATACTCCATTCTGTCAAGCACTTGTTTTATCTTTGGTTCTATTTTCTTGACAAAGGGTACTTTAAGAGAATTAGAGATGGCTTTTTGTACCTTGCTTGTAGTGGTATATTGAAATTCAGCATCCAACTCGCAACGCATGGCTTCAGTATCAATCTCATCCAAGATGTCCTCTACATCATAGACAGCATCTTTCAACTTATCGAGTCAGTTTTTTATGTTGGGATTTGCCACTTGTTTTTCCTCTGCATCTTCAAACACAGGATTCACAGACAGCAAAGCTGTCTCCAGTTTTTCCAAGAGTGCTTGGTCGAGTTTTTGTCCTCGAAAAAAGTCAACAAATTCACCAGATGCCACCCTTTCAAAAAACGCTTGGAGGAGTGGGGAGACAAATATGCCTGCAAGCTCAGCCATGTTTTCTGCTTTGTAATGGAAGGAATCAAAGGAAATGAAGGAAAGTGATGAAGAATAGGGAAGAGAAATAAGATTACAAGGCCTGATGATCTTTCGTAACCAAGCCTACAAGCAGAAAAACCAAACAGAAAAACTACGATTAACTATAAGGAAAGAGCCATGAAAACGACCAAAATGTAATCTCTTGAGAGAATAGAGGATATAGAAAAACCACGATTAACTGTGAAGGAAAGAGCCATGAAAACGACCGAAATGTAGTCTGTTGAGAGAATATATATAGGATATTACACCACATGTCCGACCCATCTAGAAAGGATAAAAAGTTGCGTATTCCAACCCCAAAATTCATTTGATTATTTATTTAATTGTTTTTGGGTTGACCCAAACTCATTGGAGATCCTGATGTTTTGTCCATTAAGGTTATAACTTATTGCCTATTGGCAAATCTTTACAAAATTGTTTAGGAAATTAACAAGAAGTTTGTGTGGGTTGGGTAAGAGGTAAGGTGACGTTTTATCTAAAATAATAATAATAATAATAATAATAATAATAATAATAATAATAAAAGGGGTGAAAATGATCGATATCTCACCGTCTTCCGTTGAACATGTCCAACTAACAAAAAAAGATTGACCAAGGAAACCAAAGGGTCAGAAATGGAGGTAGCAGTAAAACTGGCTTTAATTTGGTGGTCAACCACAGCGGTATAAAAAAATATGCCAATAAAGTCAATGGTTTTTGCGAGTAGTGTGGGACAAATTTCGGTATAAAAAATCCATGGCACTTTTTGTTTTTGGTTAAAGAAAACAAAAATGTTAGAATCCCACTAATCAAAACTAGAGATTTCTAAGAAGATCGAAAGCCGTTGGACCTCCTCGCCCTCCAATGAATTAATCGAGTATTAGCTTCCTAACATGAGACACTCCCACTCATTCATTCACCTACGTTAATCGCAAATCACTTTACCCAACCCAGGCATCTTCTTACTTTATTAATTTTTAATATTATATTATTATTGGCGGAAACCAACTTTCTTTGTTAATTAGCTCTCTTGGCATATTGCATGTGGCTGACAAACATAGAAAAAGGCAAAGGAACCAAAAGAAACAAGACAAACCATCATTCAACATGCAACAATATAGTTTAGTTTTTTTAATGAATTAATCTTCACAGCAGCCACTGTTTGGCTGCATCCAATGCACTCATGACGTGTAGACTGGAACAACTGAACCGGTTTGTCCCCTCAAGCGAACCTCATTCTACCATTTCGCCCCATGCCCCCTCGACCCCTCATCCCCAAGCGAACCTCAGAGACCCTCAACACAGCCACCGACCCTCAGCCCCACCTCAGCCCCACCACGACCCAGCTCTACCCACCACGACCTCAGTCCCATCTCTGTCCACCAACAAAGCCCTCGCCCTCGCCCTCCCCACCACGACCCAGCCCTACCCATGATGACCTCAGGCCTCTTGTGGAGATCAATCCCCAATCCTTCGATCCCATCTCAGTTCACCAACGAAGCCCTTGGTCCCATCTCAGTCCACTGACGCGAAGCCGTCCTCACTCCACCACGAAGCTGCCCTTAGTCAATTTTCATCACTTAGTAGAATTTTTTTTTTTTTGGTACCTTTTTTTCTTAGTCGGTTTAGCATACATTAATTTTCTCTGTTTAACTTAGTCGATTTTTTTGCTCTTCCTGATTTACATTCTTGTTTTAGAATCTGAGAAAGGATGTGGAATCTGTGACTGTACTATGGTGTTGTGAGAAAGGATGTGGAGATTTGAAGCTCAGATGCTTTATTTGCATTATTTCTCTACATTCACATGATTTAAAAATCTGAGATCATCCATGTCATGCAGGGTAGTAGATTGGGGATCATGACAATTATATCAACCGACTCTATTCAGCATATGTGAGGAGTTTTGTAAACGAAAAGCAAAACCCTCTACTATGGGCTTCAACCTACCATGCAGGGGAGTTCTTGGATCCTGTGGTTGTTACAGAAGCAAGGGCCGAAAAGAAAGCTAAAAAATTGGCAGGCATTTCACACTCGCTTCCCAAGGATGAATTACTTAATGGTTCTTCAATTGAGAAGTCTGAGGCTAGATCCTCGCCAGGGGGTTCTAGCTCAACTAACTTGATCAGTACAAAGCAGATGGCCATTGAAGGATTTAAGGCACAAAGTGATATGGCCAGCAAAGAACAAATATGTTAGAAACGAGCAGATTTAGTACCTGTAAAATTGTTGTATCTATGTGTATATTTCACGTAGTCACAACTGCACAGATGGTTATTTTAGATAAAATTATGTGTCTTGGATGATTCATGTAATGATGAGTCATGTACATATCCATCTATATGCAGACTATTCTACCTATAGCTTGTTAATACTAGCCTGTGGGATTCATTTGCAGCCAATTTAATCGACAAGTACTATATATAAGTCAACAAGCATGGCAACTTCTTAATTGAAGATCACGATCTGAGACATGCCAAACACTCCATTTAGAATTGTTCAAAACCATTATTGCATGTTTGCCTGGAGTGAACTCTGACTTGGCCAAATTAATTAAGCAATATGAGAAGTCGAAGTTGTCATTGGTGGTGGGTGGATAACCAGTTGGTGTGATTAATTGCCTTAGTAGCCACGTTTGCTAAATTATTTTTTTAGAACATCTAAATAAAAGGCATCAGTCTGAACAGAAAAAATAAAAACAAATAAATCTCAATGAGCAGAAACAGATCTTTCCAGAACATCTATAAGATATGGTACTTTATATTTTTCCACTAAGATACCGGTTATTTCCAACTAAATTTTTCACTTGCAAAACTGCCTTTCTGGAATGGTTTATTATCATTATAAACCATAGTAAAACAAACAGTGACATAGGTAAATAAAAGGCAGTTTTGCAAGATTTACTTCCAAGATTTTGTTCAAGAAATAAAAGGCAAATAATTAAAAGAGTACCCTTGAATCATTAAACGAGACCAGAGCTCTAAGATTAGTTGATTGAGCTACATTATTGCATATTTTATACACTTAAGACCAATATATTTTTAATTATTTTATTATTTTATCATTGGTTTTAGATGAAAAAATTGATTAAGAGGCATAAATCCAAGTTATGATTTAAATTGATTAAAAACATAGTTTATGCTTAATTTTATAACTTGTGATTTAATTGAATAATATTTATTCACTTGCACAACATACTTTTAATATTTTATTTTTCATTCTATCCCTTCTAGTTTTGTTTTATTTTATTTATGTTTTGCTTTTATTTATTTATTTTTCTGTTGTTGTTTGTCTAGTTTCATTTTTATTTTTTATTTTTATTTGTTTTACAGCCCATTCTCAAACGACATGTAGTTTTGTCCATGGACCAAAACTACATGTCGTTGCTTCCATCTTCAACCTGCACGTCCAACGCCATGCACAAAGCCAGCTACACCCGTGAATCTCTACCCAACCAAGCAGCACCTTCACGCTTCAATGCTTTGCACGTTCGGCATCACCAACATGCTACACCTCCATGCTAAGCGGCAGCACCACTTCATGCATGCACCATGCACGGCCTTGTCGTAAGCACCCATAGCAGTAACCTCCACCTGCTGCCTCCTCAGCCACCTACACATGCGGAAGCACCATCCTCTGCTTTAAGAGGTGAAAACAGAGTAAAATTCCGTTGCCCAGCTAGCACAACCAGGCTCAACCACGGTCGTCTCTCTGCACCCTGCCTCCACGCTGCACTGCATCCGCAAGTTCAGCAACACCACTTCCATTCACGGCCAAAAACCTAGCTAGCATCACCTCCGCCAGCCTCCATGCATGCGTTCGGAGCATGCACAGCCGCAGCCACAACCTCTTTATGCACAGCTGCAACCAAAACCATTCCCCTGTTTTTGACACCGAAAAACAGAGCAAACTACCAGCTCTGCAAAACATCCGCTGCACTCCACCGCGCTTTCCATGCACCCCTCCTCCACGTCTAGCTCCAGATCTCGGTTGCAGTTGACCAGCTCGCTCACGAAGATACACGAAGATGCACGGGTCACGCAGCAGTTTGAAGACCTGCAGGAAGAAAAATAAATAAAAAGAAAACAAAGAGATAAAAGAAAACAAAGATGAAAATAAAATAAGAACTCACACCAAAAGCAAAATCACGCACTCGGTACTGGGTGAGTTATGTTTGGACTGAGGGGATGCATTCGGCAGACCAAGACAATGCACATGCTGAGGGACGCCGAAAGGAATAAAAAAGGATGAAAGGAAATGCTGGGTGACGGATGCTGCACAAGAAAAAGGAAATAAAGAAGTTGGTGCAGCAGGAGATAGTGAATAGCTTGTACATGAAAAGCATTAGTTCTTACAACAAAGTTCTTTGTTTTCTGCATCTATAGTATATATAATGTGATTTTACTGCTTGACTCCTTTCCTTGCTTTCCAATTCATAAATCCAAGCCCAAGTGCATGAGATCTTATTAGTTAGCTTTAGAGAAAGCCCCAGGATGCCTCCTTCATAATGCTTCCTTCATAATGCTTCCATGGTCCTGCAACCATATTTTAAAAGGTTTAGATTTCATTTAAACAACTATTTGTCAAACTTCAAATTACAGAGGTTGAAAATCCTTGTGAATAATTCTTATACCTTGCCCTTGACACTAATCATCAGAGGCCCGTATTTGGTTTTGCGGTAACACCCTTGATGTTGCAGCGGGATATCATAATTAGAACAAGATAGAAGAAGATGAACATATTCTCAGAAAACACTAGGAAAAATACTCTTACCAATGTACAAGTTGGGGACTTCAAGACAAAGTTTTGAAAGAGGTTTTATAGTTTCTACTTGAATTTTATCAAACACAGATAATAGTGAGTTGATACCACAAAACAAATAAAAGCACCTGAACATTGCTAGTAAATGCCAATTAATATTTCTTATGGGTGAATATTTCTTAACAAATTTTTTATTTTTTATTTGTTATGTAGCCACTTCCATGACAAAAATAAGAAAAGGAAAACGAAAGACATGTGCTAGGTAATTCTACGTGGACTTCCTTATCACAAGAACTCCAGGATCCCAGTTCATCTTCTTCTCGCACGTCATTGAATTCAAATTAGTACGACTCCCACCAAATGGTGTGTAAAATAATAAACTCTTCAAAACCCAGGTTGCATAAAAACAAATAACAATAGTTTACGGACCTAATATTCTGAAAATTTCTCCATGCCCTAAGCCACAATACCCATCTCAGAAAACACAAAAATCACATCTCGATGTACACATGAAGAACATAGCATGTATGGACGGGAAAATGGTTCAATATTTACCTACGAACATTTCAAACCACTCGGTGAAACAGAGCAGTTGGGTTTCAGGGGATTCAAATCTTGTTTGCTCCATTCAACAAGCTCGTGGGGAGTGGAGGTGCTGGGCAGACGGAGGAGCGCCGCTCGGTGGCACTGACGACACAGACGGCGTCACCAGAGGTGGTGGGATGAGGAAGCTGCCGCGGGTTGCAAGGGAGGAGGTTGTTTCGCGGCATTCGAATCGGGATGAAATAGAAATAGATTTTCAAACCAAATCAAAACGTGCACAGCAGCAGCCACGTAGTGTGTGCAATGAGTGCACAACTACAGTGGCTGCTATGTAGCAGCTCTTTTTTTTAATTAATTCATTCCAAGCTTCACTTCCCATCACGACTTAACGACATGACATCTCTGAAGAATGGAGTTGTTTATAAGTTTTTTGGTTTGTTAGTTGGGCTGAGTTGCAGAGGGATAGATGGGCCTACAATCTTGAGGGCAGCTACATGTAACGCATAATGGTGTGAAGAGTGATATAGAATAATAATAAAACAAAATACAGTTTCAAGATGCTAATAGCTGGAGGTATATTAAAATTAATCCTTCTTTGAAAACCAAGTCGAATGAACCTATCTAGATCATGTTGGAGATATTTGCTAGTTTTAGCTGATCACTAATAGTTATAGCCCTAATTATTATAGAAAAATACTCCTTTAATGTATTCTAAATGCATGAGCATTTCTATGATGAAATTGCAGATAGGATACAAGATGCAGGCAGTAATGGAGACATAGCTGTTGATCAATAACATCACTATAAGGTATGGTGCATAGTACACAAATAAAATAGGAGAGTCACTCATATTAACCTTTGAGCATATTAGCTATTGAAGTCCATTTTGATCATAACTCATATAAAAGATTATCATATATGGAAATTCTGGATAATTTTGTAACAATATTTATGATCCATCTCCTTTTTATTGACACATTGGGATTATGAAGGAAATGGGTTTAGATGCATACAAGTTCTCAATCTCATGGTCTCAAGTTTTACTAAGATTATGATATGAATTGACATGTATTAAGAATTCAGGAAAAATTCGAAGGCAAGAAAAGGGAAAAAAACAACTTATATCTTTCCTATATATCTACTATATAGAAAAAATTATATTCTTATACTGGCGTGTAGAACACACTTAGTAAAGTGCTTTATATGACATAATTTGATTTGAAAGATAAATTTTAAATTTTGAATATTACAAATCAAATCTTACCATTTAAGTAAAATGGATGGTGTGCTCTACATGCCAGTTTGAGAATAGAATAACTCAAAAAAAAAATTAATTTTTTTAGAAGATTGTCGAATTTTTCTCTTATCCTAACAAGCGAATCATGTTAATTTTTTAAATACAAAGGATATATTGGAAACCATTCCAAACCACCAAGTTTGAAACATAACATCTCTTCGAATTCACATGAAAATGCTATAAACCTACATGGAACTCCTTTTCCAGTTACGCAAGGTTGGAAAATGGCTTTGAAAGCTCATACGGCATAACCCTAGCTCCTACTCTATTCTTCAAACTATTGTTCGCATTCCTTTCATCAATTATCTTCCCTCAATCTCCCATGGAATCTCTGAAATGTTTCCTTTATGAACAGATCTACAGCCTACGATGGCTCACTTTTTTCCCCAAGATATTCCTCATCGGGTGAATGATTAGACAGTATGTCCAAAACGGCCATCACTCTTGTTGCTTGAAGCTATGAAGGGAAGTATTGCAAAAGTGCACACTTGGACTGCTACAAGAAATACATGTATTTGTGGTGCCCAAAATAAGTAGCTAGTTTCGCCGCAAGATGGAATTTCCATCGATTTTTTATGGTCATGAAAGAAGCGCCACAAAAGGTATCTTGCAGCCTATTGCGGCAGTTAATGTTGTCACTAATGCATGTTATGTTGGCCGCAAAAATTACAGATCCAATAGGCAATAAGAGCCTTTACCAGCCAATGTGGTGTCGTCGCAAACCTTAAATTGAAGTCACAGAACTTAAATTGAAGCTGCAAACGTCAAATGCAATTCCGACCAAAATAAATTAGTCGTAAATATACATTAGTGTCGACATAAGTGCAACCTAATTTTCAACAATATAATGTGGTCGGTTATGTAAATTTTTTTGCCAGAAAGTGGGTGATGTCCTGTACCAGCTGATAATATAATTATAGCAATTAGTTATTTTGGTTACAATTGTCGTTGTAAAAGGTTTTTTTTCATCCACTTTTAAGAGTCGACTTCTATTTTCGTTTGTATCTGAAATCTTTTGAGCTTGAACAAAACCAACTCCCAAATTCCTAAGATATTACCACTACACAAAAATATACTCAAACAAAACATTTGACTAATAGAAAATAAGAATGTCACAATTTGACCATGTAACAAACCACGACCGACTAAATGTTGTGTAGATATTTGATATATAAGAAAATAATTAACAAAAAGGGGCCGGATTATCGATTTGGTCTCATTTGTTTTTTGAAATGAGATGAGATGAGTTAAGATAAAAGTTGAAAGTTGAATAAAATATTATTAGAATATACATTTTTAATATTATTTTTGTTTTGAGATTTGAAATTTTTGAATTGTTTATTTTATTTTGTGTAGAAATTTGAAAAAATTGCAATGATTAAATGAGATGAGATGAACTGAAAAACCAAACAAGACCGCTTCTGTTGACACGTTGATCTTTTGGGAATTAAAAACATATCGACGAATGCAATGCCAGTCAAAAGCGATGTTAAATGAAAGTGTTCACAACCAAAGCAAACGAAAAATATCACAATAGCAATTTAATAGATCCAAAAAAACCAAATAGATAAACATTGAGAGAGATAGAGAGAGAACGAGACAGAGAGGAGGAGAGAGAGACTTAATGGGTGAAGCTTTAACGATGCGGGAGCGCGCGGTTGGTGTGTGGAGGGGCAATGAAAAAATCCAAGGAAGATCGTGATCAATGTGAAGGCTAGGAGAAAAAATTAGGTCTGATCGATTTTTATACGATTAAAAAAGTTGCAGCCACTTATCTCATCACAATAATCAAATATAAACCAAGATCCTTAGCAGCAATATAAAGCTGCTGCAAAAAATCCACTAAGTGACACTTTAGTCAACGCAAAAAGATGTTTTTTCATGACGAATGAGTATTCCTTGAAAATAGTGGGACGGAAAAACATAGGTCGCAAAAACTGCACGTGTTGGGTGACCTTTAGCGGCTAGGTAAAATTTTTCCCTCATCTCGTCCTGTTTATTCTCAATAACATGTTAAAATTTCTTACATCGTTTGGATTTCTTCCTCAATCAGTAGGAGAGAGAAAAGAAATGGATACGAAAATTTTTTCTTTTTTTTTTTAATTTTCACCTCATCGTAGGTTGTCTTTAATTCTCGATTTTGTGTCAGTGAATTTTTTTTTATTAACTCTAGATTTTTCTACTTGTCATTGGTTTGAATACTGAGAAAATCAAAGAAAAATTTTGAATACCTATAAAGAAAACCAAAGGAAATAACTACAAAAAAATATCAAGGTTTGTATATGAAATGCGCGCTTATCCAAAATCTTAGTTTCGCAACTTCAATTCCTTTTTCTAAGACACATTTTCTTGACATCCAAAAGTTTTCTTCACACGCCATTTTTATACTACATTTGTCATATTATTAAATTTAAGTTTAACTTTAAGTTTGTTCAGAAGTTGAGATTTAACTAATTTAGGAGAGAGTGACCGACGAGTTGTGTTTGGGGAGAGAGAGTGCGAGCGATGAGAGGGGAGAGAGTGTAAAATTTAGATTTTCACCTCATCATGTCAGAATAATATGCCTTCCTATAAAATTTAATAATAATAATTAAAAAAAAAAAAGCATCAACTACTACCACTGATCACTAAGGATGGCATTTCAGAGCTATCTTCTCTTAGTTTTCTCTACTCATTCACTAACATCATTACTTTAACACCAAGCCATTACCATGATCATGTTGTACTCAACAAGAACAGTTTTCTTGCAGGTTTCATTTTTGGGAGGACATCATTTTCCTACCAGGTTTGTCTTCTCAACTTTTCTGCATTCCTATATGATTTTTTGAATCACAATGGAGTTTTGCTTCTAGTTTTATGACAAGAAAGCATGTAATTATTGTGTGTCCATGTGTGTTCTTTTGAATTACAATTACAGTATGGGCATAGTGTAGTGAAGCTGTCAAAAGGAGAAGGGCTACAATCAGGCCAATGTCGATAAAGTAGGCTGTCATGCACTTTGGAGTCGGAAGCGTGGTAGAGTGTTATGATCTTGAGGGCTAAAGGTTTAACCAAATTAATATCCAATAATACTATGACTTTTGGATCAATGGTTGGGTCTTTAACACTATACTCCAAAAGCATGTGGTGGCAAATTTAGCTCATTCAGATATAACTTGGATTTGGGTCATGCCAGCAAAATACATGAAGCATTTAAATTTTTGGGAGGTTTAGAAGTTCAATCTCGACTAGTGGTTTTGGAAAGCATTTTTACGTGCCAGACATTTATTAGCAAAGGGTATCTAGTTTCAGGTTGGTTCCAGATCTTCTAACCATAAGCAGACTGATCCTTGGATACCCAATATGTTTGATCACAAATAGCTTCAAGAAATAACTGGAGTCCTACTCCCCTGTCTGTCAAATCTGCGTTTAGATTATTTGCTTCTAATCAATACCCTCCAAATACTCCATTTTCGTATTGTAAATGGGCTTAATTGTGGGGATTGAAACTGCACGAAAGATTAGAATTGCTCCTATGGAACATTTGCAAGAACATTCTACTAGCTCATATCAATTTGTTTAGCCACACCCAAATAGGCTTTGAAAAATGCAGCCTAGCACTACTAATTTTGGTACATAAATAAACAGATCGAAGATATTAAATCAGGTCATATTCAAGTTGTTAAACCTAGAGAGCATTCACCATCCCCTTTGCGAGGCAGTGGAGGGAACAATAGTGGACTTGTTCCTCAATGGCTCTGTTGCTAGAATCATTTGCCGAAATTCCTGCTGGCCTCTTAATATTTTGTTGTTTTCAAACCATACAATAACTAAGTGAGTGCCGCCTATTATTAACATCGATCCTTCTTTGAAAATCAAGTCGAATGACTTGTTTCATTTTCATACTTTTGCCTTGGATATGTTCTATTGGGCAAAAATAATACTAAAAAAAAAGTCTTTGACCATATCCTGGTAGATGCCATTTGTCTACCAAAGAAAATTAACTCAGTGGCCAACAAGAATTTAAAAGCATGGAAAGAAGAGGAGGCACAAGTTCATACCCATCTTTCAGAACCTTCCCCAACTGGTGTCATAAAGGTAAAATTTTTGACAGTGACATAAGAGGCAGTACCTATTTATAGATGCTCTATTTAGGGATGCTTCTAGAGCACAAAAGTAGTAAAAATACCCATCAATGACCCCACTTTTGCTCAATTTTAAGAGCGCTATTTTGGAAGGGGACTCACTCTTGGTCATATCTGCGGTTTCAATGTCTAGATCAGTCCATTGCGTCTGTTATACAAGACATTGGGAACTCGTTCGTACATTTTCCCTCTTGGTTTGTCAAAAAAATTCAAATAGCATCAATTTTGGTATTCATAATTTAGCTACAGCCACCAATAAGATAGGCTGCATTCCCTTAACTGAATTACCTTGCATGCCAATTCTAAAACCGCATGTCCGTACAAACCTATCTTGATCACGTTGAAGATATTTGCTAGTTTTAGCTGATCACTGATAGTTATAGCCCAAATCATTATAGAAAAATACTCCTTTAATGTATTCTAAATGCATTTCTATGATGAAATTTCAGATAAGATACAAGATGGCAGCAATGGAGACGTAGCTATTGATCAATACCATCACTATAAGGTATGGTGCACAATACAAAAAGAATAAAGGAGAGTGACTCATATTAACCTCTGAGTACATATTATCTACTGAAGTCATTTTTGATAACTTGAAATTTCTAGTTGTTGAGCCTAGCATGATATAAAAGATGATCAAATATGGAAATTCTAGATGATTTTGAAACACTTATGATCCTTCTCATTTTTTTTTTGACACAGGAAGGTGTTGGGATTATGAAGCAAAAGGGGTTTAGATGCATACAGGTTCTCAATCTCATGGTCCCGATTACCAAGTAAGATAATGATATGAAGTGACCTGTTATAAGAATTTAGAGAAAAATGAGAAGGGTTTGGAATTCAAAGAAGAAAAAATGCATATCAAAATGGGCATCATCAAGTTTTTATCATGGTTTGGAATTACACGTTGTAGCATTTATTCTATGTTTGTGTCAAATGGAAAGCTAAGTGGCGGTGTGAACATGGAAGTAATCAAATACTACAACAACCTCATCAATGAACTTATAGCCAAAGTGATTCTATCCAATTATTCCATCATATATCATCTATGTTTTCAGCTTCTCATAATATGCCCTTGAGTTCATTAGAATTGAATGAGCCAGCGAGCTACAGTGTAGGTGGTTATGCATCTAGGGCTATACAGCCAGGGAAATGTTTTGATTGGCAAAATCAGTATTGCACTAAAGGAAATTTTTGAACAGAACCATATTTGGTGATACACCACCAACTTCTTGCCCATGCAGTTGCTTTTAAAGCATACAGGTAAAAGTATCAGGTTCAAAATTTATATGAAGTTAAAATGTTGGCTTAAAAAATCCTAGATAATATCCAACATGTACAAACATGTTTTGCAATGCATACAATATCATGAGTATGCATCATAGATAGATGATGGAAAATAATTATATAGTGTACTAGTTTTAAATCGCCTTCAATGACTCCAACTCACCAGGAGTCACCACCGATCACCACAAGAACCAGTCAAATATCTTCGACTCAGTAAGGAGCTTAAAAGGGTCCAGGCCCTTGGAGTCCGTGAAGTACTTAAAGGCTTGGCAAGCTTAGAGTTTTTAGGAGTAGGGAATGAGGGGTTCTTGGGAGCCATGTGAATGGAAAAATGGAAGAAGGCAAAAGATGCACACATAAAGGAATTTGAAGAGAAAGGAAGGAAGCACGAAGAACTCTGAAAGGAAGTGAGAGAAAAAGTGGGCTCCAACTCTCAAAAGGTCCAAAATAAATCATGATGTCCAGCTTTAGCCCCATCACATGATAGCAGCAAGCGAATTGGCAAGCACATGTGAAGCATTTTCTGTACAGCTTGGCAACTCCACTACAGCACTATTATTTAGGACTTTGTCTCTTCTTTCCACTACACAAAGTGTAAACATATTCTCTTTTATTCTCTTTTCAGAGTTGTACAATAACTATAGGTTTGTTAGCTATTATTTTACCTCATTGGTTGTGAGCTTTTTGGTAAGTTGCATATATAAATGTATAAATTTCTGCAGATGAATGAATATAGAATTTCTTGAAGTCATTCTTTTCATCTTTTTCAACACCAACAACTAGGTGGTGGGAGGGGGGGGGGATTTAAATTGACCCCAACGACGGTTAGCATCCCAAATTCATGGGAGCGCACACGTCCCAAGAAGCCAGCAAGTCCAGCACAAATCCCACAACACATATTGTATGATGCAACGTGGGGGGAAGGAGTGTTAGACCCCCTAGAAAGATTGCCTCTAGTCATGCTGCACATGCCTTAGCCATGGACCAGACCAACCTAGCCGAAGGCCACGCACCAACCTAGGCCATCCATGGGCCAATGCATGCCACGGGCCAACTTGGCCTTGGCCAACTATGTTATTGATTTTATTCACTTACTTTTATTTAATTATTTTTCAAGAGACCTATTGGGGGTTTTCACTTTGTAATCTCTATAAATAGGACCCTTAGCATTTCATTTTGGATCTTTTGGAAAATTCCCTAAGTGGGTAGACTATTGTTTGAGAGATCATTTTCGGTACTTAGCACTTGGACTACTTTGGTGAAATTCGTGAATCTCTAGTAGAGAATCATCACCTTGCAATTCGTGAATAGGATTGATTCAATCTATCTTTTGTTTTTTGTAACTTTGTGAAATTCGTGAATCAAAATTGTTTGTTATCTTTTTTATCATTCAAGTTCTTGAGTGTCCATATTGTTCATCCACATTGTTCATCAATATTATCCATCCATACATTTCCTTGCATCCCATTCAATCTTCCCAACACCCTAAATTCGACCACCACAAGTGTTTACCCTATTTTACTTATTCAGCCACCTACCATACTTACCCTTCATCAATCCACCTAGCCCTAGCCGAAACACATATTCCCTCTTCATTCAAATTCAAATTCGGCCACCCTTGCCTTATTTTAATTTGACCTAGCCGACCACCACTCTTCAAACCCTAAACCCAAGGAACAACCCTGGACTCATTCAAACCCCATTCTCGGCCAAAACCGAGCCACCTACCCAGACTTGATCCTATAATCAAGGGATCACATTAACCACTCTCATACTCGGCCAACTCTAGCCACCAAACCCTAATCCCACTCATCCACATCTCTTCCAAACCCTAGCAAGTCATCTTACACTCCAACCCTAATCCAACTCTTCCAATCTCGAAATTCCCCATAGCCACCATCCAAACCCTAGCCTATCTTCACCATACCAACCCTAATCTTCATCCAAGTTGTCCCAACATCAAGGGCAACCTTCTAGCCATTACACATTGCATCAAACACACCAAAACCATCACTTAGATCATCCAAACTCATCATCATCACCATCTTTTCCATCACTAAATACCATACCTTCACCAATCTAAGAACCCATCATTGTCATCATTCGTGCAAGGCCAAGCAAGGAGGCTTGACACTCGGTCACCATCATCACCAAGGCGAGCTCGTGGACTTAGTGTTTAGGGATAGGACCGGGGTCCCTAACAAGGAGCCACTTGACACCATTAATGCTGAGGGAACAAAATGGACGCAATTAAGTACCAAATCCAAATGTCAGAAAATGTGCTAATAAAGTTAGGAAAGGAACCGTCGCCTGACACCATTTAAAGATGAAAGAACCATGCGGGTGTCACTAAGGGACAGACACGTGGCAGAACCAGGGAGAGCAATAATCGTCCATTTCTAAGGAAGAGGAATTCAACGGTTGTGACCACAGAAAAATAATAGCCGAAAGACAAAGGCAAAAAGGAATTCCCATTAGGAATTGGCAAGGTAACTGTAAGGAGATTTTTCCTTCATCTCAGCCTATATGGCAAGCCCATGAGGGATCTCTGAGGAGTGCACTAGAGAGTCCGACCGAAGCCCAATGACCCTCCTCTAAAAGGAGTCCGCAGGCTTCTGAAGAGAACTCGACCCATGAGCAAAACCTGCCTAGGAAGCAACACACGAGCGAGAAAAGAAGATGATAAAGGGGAGATGGGACTCACCACCCTGACACCCCCGTTGACACCCAACCCTCGAAAACCTGGGCAAACAGGTGGACAGGAGATGTGGGGAACTCTTGATCTCCTGATAGCAAGCATGGAGAGGGTTGACAAGGAACACCCGTAAGGTAATGTGAGTCTGGGAGCCATGCCGCATTAATGGTGTCACTCCTCGAATTCCACACCGCATTAATAATGCGTCTCTAGGAGCCACGCCGCATTACATGATTCTGACTACGTGAACAATTGAAGTGACATTAACTTCCTGAGGCCAAGTATAGGTTGTTCCCACCCAGAAACCTAGTATAAAAGCTGACCTCTAGGAATGAAGAACGCTCTCTGATTCCTCTATGCTCTTGCACAAACTACTAAGGAGATACTAACTTAAAAATCGGAGACTCCCCAGCCTCCACCAAGGCCCTCTGCTCTCTGTGTTTTCTTTAGTATGCAGGTGAAAAACCCAAGACCTAAATTACTGGAACCCGACCCAAAGGTATACGAAACATGACGTCAACACATGGGCTAAAAATATTATACCAAGTTTGTTTCCACACGTACATCAAAGTCTATTTCGTGTAAAATTTTATTGATTAAATTATTCAAGTTTATTTAAGTTTTGTGTAACCAAACAAGGCAACAGAGTTGAATCAACGTCAAACCCTTTATTATTCATTGTTAATAAAGATAATAATCGAAAATCTTTTTCAATTATTTTTTTCCCTTCTTTTTCTTTACCCCATAGGGATATTGAATAAAACGAGTTATTTGTTTTGCATCTGTAATTTTGAAAATTAACATTTAAAGAGTCTTCAAATGTAAGTAAATAGATCTGAAACATATAAAATGCAATTAATCCTATCGTGGAAAAAATGTCAAGTAACTTTAGTTTTGTAGAGAACACAAATGATATTCAAATTCAAGCTAATCCTTCGAAAGTCATGTTCAACGAAATCACTAACAGCAAACTCAAGTATAATAAATCCACCTGAAATTCAAACTGAATGCATTTCTAATTCAACGACGATAGATAGAGATAGAAATAAATAGTGTTTATCCTAATGACACTCGATGTAACAAGTTTGAATACTATAAATGTGTGGAAGCATAATCCTTTTGATTTATCATCAAAGAATTTATTTTGTATTGCCGAGATGACTAACACAAAAGGGAGTGAATTGTGTTAGTTTTAAAAATTCAACAATTATAAGTTAAATACATAATATAAGATGTGAATAAAATACGAAGTAGAAGTAAATATAAAGAGTAAGGGTAAGAGAGAAACAAATTCAGTATTTTAACAACATTTAGCCTCACTGCTTACATCCTCGTCCCAAGTTACCCCTTGAGGATTCCCAAATTCACTATTCAACCTCCTTTAGGTGGAGATAAAAACCTATTAAACTTTTAAGCAGTACCACTTCAAATAATCCGTGTAGAACACCTTCTACACTTACAATCACCTTATATGTGGTGATTCAACTATTCACAGTGTAGAACTCCTACTATACACACAAGGATTGTATACACTCTTTTACTGATACAAGAGTTGATAGTGGGTAGATTATCAAATAACACTATTAAATGAGTGAAATAAAAATAATACACTACAAAACTATATCTTTCTCAAAATGAACAAAGGTTAAGGCTCAATGCTTAGAGAAGAGAGATTGAAAGTTTTGAATGAATGTTGTAAAGCTTGCAATTGATGTGTGCATGCTCTTGTTGTGAATTTGAATATCTCAATGGAGCTATTTATAGGCATATGAGACTTCATTTTTAAATTTAAAAAGATTCACATCTCAAAAAGGAGCACCACTCACTTTTCAAAATTTTCAAATAAAAGTTTCTCATTTTTGCAATTGTCAAAGAAAAAATTATTCACTTTTCAAATTTTTTAAATCAAATCTTCTACTTTCCGCATATGAAAAAAGAAGCATTATTTACTTTTCAAAATTTTTAAATAAAAGTTTATCTTTTTTGCAATTGTCAAAAAGAACATTAATCACTTTTCAAAATTTTTAAACAAAAGCAACCGATTTTTGCATATGTCAAAAAGAGCATCAATCACTTTTAAAAATTTTCAAACTTATAATGCACATGTAAAAGATGACAATCAATCATTTTTCAACAATTCAAATTTCAAACTTTTAACTTTCAAATATATCATGTACATGTGAAAAACGTAATTTTTGCTTTATGAGAAAAGATTCTTTTTTAGCCTTAATCCAATTTCGAATTTTTTTAAGAAAATTAGAAAATTACTCTAAGAGTTTTATTTGTGAGCTTATTCTCTTTCTTGCTCATGCTTGATTCGTTGATGTGCTTGGCTACTTGAGAATTGCATATGTTATCATCAAAATCTATATTTAGATATATAATTATATGAAAGTTGAAACATTGGGTTCAACACTTTATCTTTTAAAGCTTATTTAAAAGGTTTAAGAATTGTATGACTTTACCTCATTAGATTACACAGATGAGATGAGATGAGATGAGATGAGATAAAAATTGAAAGTTGAATAAAATATTGTTAGAATATAATTTTTGTTTTAGAATTTAAAAAAGTTAAATTTTTTATTATATTTTGTGTAGGAATTTGAAAAACTAATAATAATTGGATAAGATGACAAACTGATGCAGTAGATATGGCATGCAAGATTGATGCAGCATGCGAATTACCAGGATTGAACCAGAAAATGCAATAAATAGAGGAGTCTTCAGCAGCTCTCCAAATTCTTGCATGTTTCATTACCAATTTTAATGTTTCCATTTTAATTAGTTTTCCTTAGTTGATAGTGTGCTAGCAATATCTTTCCTTTTCAAATAAGTTTCCTTAGTTGGTTTTCTTTGTATAAGGGGACCGAATATGGAAGGGGGCAGGGGATCATCTTTAAATATTGTAAGCATTTTGCTAAGTTTTATCAATAAACATTCAACATGTTGTTTTGGGAAGACATAGCTCTCCTTGAACCTTTTTTTTATTCTTTGAACATTTCCGCTACATCAATTGGCATCAGAGCAAGGTTTCGCCTAGCTCAATGGCAAAAAACAATAACAACCAACCTCAAGATAAGACCCTATGGGAATGCATCCAAACGCAAAACCAACACAACCAACAGTGGTTCGAAAGGATCGAACATGTCTTGCAAGAGATCCAAAAGTCTATTACCAACGTCCACGTGGAAGACAATAGAGACCATAATAAGGGGCAACGAGATCAAGCTCACCCTAAAGGAGGGAGGAGATTCAGACATCCACCAATAGGCAATGCTGGAGACGATTCCTCCACTGAGGATGAACTTGAAGACGCAGTGGTAGGAGAAAATTAGAGGGGTCGCAACGGTAATTCCAACTTCAAAATAAAAATTGATCTACCATGTTTCAATGGACATTTCCACGTCGAAAGCTTCCTTGATTGGTTCCTGGAAGTGGAGAACTTTTTTGACTATATGCAGATACCCGAGAATCAACAGGTGAAGTTGGTGGCCTATAAACTACGTGGTGGCGCATCCGCTTGGTGGGAACAGACTCAAACTAACCGGAGACGACAAGCCAAACAACCCATCCGTGTGTTGCACAAGATGAAAAGGCTTATGAGAGCTCAATTTCTCCCACCAAATTATGAGCAGCTCATGTACCAACAATATCAAAACTGCAGACAAGGCTCAAGGTCCATTAATGAATACACTGAGGAGTTCTTTTGCCTAAACTCCAGGAACAACCTATTGGAAATGGAAGGACAACATGTAGCCAGGTATATTGGAGGGCTACGCATAGCCGTACAAGACAAGGTGACACTGCACACCGTTTGGACCCTCTCAGAAGTAATCAATTTGGCAATGAAGATTGAATCACAACTCTCCCGACCCCCCACCAGGACACTAAGTTTCTCACCAACAAACAGAGGAACTGAACCACCGGCTCAGCCAAACCCACCACATGTTCCTTCCTCTAGTCGTGTCCCAAAGACAAAAAACAACTATCAAGCCCCTAAGTCCAACATCACCACGGCAGGAAGTAGAGGGAGTACTGGCAATAATCCTTATAGCAGGTCGATCACTGGTAAATGTTTTCATAGCAACCAATTGGGGCATCGTTCTAATGAATGCCCCACTCGAAAGTGAGAATGAGGAAGAATCGGAGGAAGAAAGTGAGTTTGTTGAGGGTGACGAGGGTGATTTGGTGAAATACGTCATACAACGACTCCTTCTGACGCCGAAACATAAGGATCATACCCAGAGGCATGTTATTTTCAAGACTTTCTACACCATTAATAAGAAGGTTTGCAACTTGATTATCGATAGCAGGAGTTGTGAAAACATCGTATCAAAGGCGCTGGTTTCTACCTTGAAGCTAAACACAGAGCAGCATCCCAAGCCTTACAAGATCAGTTGGATCAAGAAGGGCGCCGAAACTAAGGTAACTGCCACTTGCCGAGCCCCATTTTCAATTGGTAAATTTTACAATGAGGTATTGGATTGCGACGTGGTGGAAATGGACACCTGTCATGTGCTGCTAGGGAGACTGTGGCAGTTTGATGTGGACGCCACATACAAGGGGCGCGACAATACCTATTCATTTTGGTGGCATGAAAAGAAGGTGGTGTTGTTGCCTGCATGAGAGAGCTCCAGTGAAGTAGCCATGCCTAAGAAGAAGCTGAGTATCAATTCCTGATAGATGCGAAAGAGAGTGGTGAAATTGTGATACTTGTTGTGAAGGGGAGAACCAAAGAAGCTGCTTCAGAATTACCTCCCCATGTTCAGCGGTTGCTTGAAGAGTTTTCAAACATTGTGCCTCATGAATTACCTGCTAGTCTACCTCCTATGCTGGACCTACAGCACTATATCGACCTGGTCCCAGGTGCCAGCCTCCCCAACTTACCACATTACAGAATGAGTCCCAATGAGCACAAAATCCTTCAAGATCAGGTGGAGGACCTCATTTGCAAGGGACTGATCCGTGAGAGCATGAGTCCTTGTGTCGTTCCAGCTTTACTCACCCTAAAGAAGGACAGTAGTTGGAAGATGTGCGTGGACAGTCACGCCATCAACAAAATCACGGTAAAGTACATATTTCCTATACCGCGATTAATTGACATGCTAGACATTTTGTAGGTTCAAAAAAATTTTCGAAACTTGATTTGAGGAGTGGCTATCATCAAATTCGAATTAGAGCTGGTGATGAATGGAAAACGGCTTTCAAAACGAAGGAAGGGCTTTATGAGTGGCTGGTCATGCCATTCGGCTGGTCAAACACACCTAGCACTTTTATGAGGGTCATGCACCAAACCCTCAAGCCCTTTATTGGCAAGTTCGTTGTTGTGTATTACGATGACATCCTTATATATAGCCCCGATAAGCAACAACAAATGGTCCATTTGCGTGAGGTGCTCTCAGTCCTAAAGGATAGCAAGCTATACATCAATCTAAAGAACAATTTTATTACCAAAAGATTACTCTTTCTGGGTTTTGTTGTTAGTGCAGATGAAATTCATGTGGATGAAGCAAAGGTTCAGGCCATTCGAGAGTGGCCATGCCCAACATCCCTCATGCAAGTCCGAAGCTTCCATGGATTAGCCACTTTCTACTGAAAGTTCATTCGAAATTTTAGCACTCTATCAGCACCAATTACCAAATGCATGAAGAAGGGCCGATTTCAATGGGGTGATGACCAAGATATGAGCTTTGCTATAATCAAAGAAACGCTGTCCACAACCCCAGTACTTGTGCTACCCAGCTTTGAGAAATTATTTGAAGTAGAGTGCGATACCTCCATTGTTGGCATTGGGGCCATTCTCTCACAAGAAGGCCGACCTGTCGAATTCTTTAGTGAGAAATTGAATGAAGCAAGGCGCAAGTGGACTATCTATGAGTTGGAGTTCTACGCGATAGTCAGGGCCCTAAAGCATTGTGAGCATTACCTGGTTCAACGCGAGTTCGTGCTTTACAGTGACCATCACGCGTTGAAGTTCATCAACACTCAATCCCACATGAACCGAATGCATGCTAGATGGATTACCTACATTAAAAAATTCACCATGGTCCTTTAAGTATAAGTCAGGTCAGCACAACAAGGTAGCGGATGCTCTTAGCCGACGGGGGGAACTTCTGATCACTTTACGTACTGAAATCACTGGTTTTGAATGGCTCAAAGAACTCTATGTGGAAGATGATGACTTTGCTGAAACTTGGAGGAAGTGCAAGCTCAAGCAACCCGTGGCAGGTTTCCATATTCAAGATGACTATTTGTTTCGCGGCAACTAGCTATGTATACCGAGGATTTCTCTATGTGAATATCTGATCCGTGAATTGCATGGTGTAAAAGAATAAAGACAGTAATGCCTTGGCAAATATTCATTGTATCAAAAACTTAATGATTACAGAGGAACTGTTGTCTTTATATAGATAGGTGGTGCACTACGTAATACTACGGAAGAGAATAAAGGAGAATAAAAGGGAATAATAAGGACAGTCGGTTACAACAGAAATGCTAAATGACAAAAAACATGCAGAACTTTCTAGCGCTGCTGCACTACTGGAGCTGCTGCTGAGGTGTGGTCTGTTGTATTCCCTTTTTGAGTGGAGCAGTGTCTTGCTCATGGTTAATACGCCCCCTCGAGGCTAACGGGGTGTCTCGCACAGTTAGACTCGATCTGAGCACGGAGAAACGATCGGTTACCAACGATTTTGTAAAAACATCAGCTAACTGATCTTTACTGCTGCAAAACTGAACTTGCAATGTCTTGGCAGCCACTCTGTCACGCACAAAATGAAAGTCTATATCCATGTGTTTGGTGCGTGAATGATACACTGGATTAGATGTCAAATATGTCGCCCCTAGATTATCACACCACAAGATAGGAGGTTTTGGAAGAGAGAAACCGAGCTCTTTGATCAGAGTTTGCAACCATATAAGTTCAGCACTTGTGTTGGCTAAGGACTTGTATTCAGCCTCGGTACTAGAGCGAGCAACAGTATGTTGTTTTTTTTGAACTCCATGAAATGAGATGGTTGCCCAGAAAAATGCAAAAACCTCCTGTAGATCTTCTATCATCCGGGCACCCAGCCCAATCAGAATCAGAGTATGCATGCAGTGTGAATGATGATGATTTAGAGAAAAAAAGGCCATAATTGATGGTGGATTTGAGATAACGTAGGATCCTTTTTATTGCTGTCCAGTGAGGAAGTTTAGGGTCATGCATAAACTGACAGACTCTATTGACAGCAAAAGACACATCGGGCCTAGTTAATGAAAGATATTGCAGACTACCAACGGTGCTTCTAAATAGAGTAGTATCATCGAAAGATGGTGAATCAAACCTGGAAAGTTTTGTGGAGGCTGACATGGGTGAAGAAATGGGATTACAGCCAGACATATTGGTTTTGTGCAATAAATCCGAGATGTATTTTTTTTGAGTAATCATAACACCATCAGCAAGATTTTCAACTTCTAAACCAAGAAAGTAGGATAATGGACCCAAGTCTTTTACTGGAAACACCTTGCCAAGAGCTGAAAGTAAATCATCTACGGCAGTTGAAGATGAAGAAGTGATGACCATGTCATCGACATACACTAGAATGAACATACAGAGAGTACTCGTATGCATGATAAACAGAGAGGGATCACCCTTAGATGCTGAGAATCCATAACTGATCAACCAAGAACTTAATTCAGAGAACCAAGCACGTGGAGCTTGCTTTAGGCCATAAATGGCCTTATTGAGTTTACAGACAAAGTTTGGTCTCAACTGATCAACAAATCCTTGCGGTTGTTGCATAAATACAGTCTCAGAAAGCTTACCATGAAGAAATGCATTCTGGATGTCTATTTGACGAAGGCACCATCCTCGAGCAATAGCGATTGACAACACCAACCGAATAGTAGAAGCTTTTACCACTGGACTAAATGTTTCGGTATAATCTATACCGATTTGTTGATGAAATCCCTTAGCCACAAGTCTGGCTTTTCTTCTTTCAATAGACCCATCCGATCGCATTTTAGTGCGAAAGACCCAACGGCACCCAACGAGATTAGAGGCAGAGGAGGGTGGTACCAAGATCCAGGTGTTGGTATCCATAAGGGCTTGATACTCTTGAGTCATTGCAGATTTCCACTCAGGGAATTTCGAAGCTAAGGTGAATGAAGATGGTTCATCCGGAACCACTGCAGTAGAGAGGAGACAATTTCGAGTTGGATACGGAACAGTTCCGTCCGTGAAAGCTCGGGGTTTGGAGGAGTTTGTGTGAGAACGGGTTATAATCGGAGATCGTGGTGGAATGAATTGAGTGGGGAGTTGAAGCAATGGAGAAGACGTAGTGAGAGATGGGATTGGATTTGAGAGATTAGGGATTTCGGTAGAGTGAGCTGGGGAAGACGAAGGTGATGTAGAGACAAGTGGTAGTGAGTTGGGCCGAGTGGATGAAAGAGGAGTGAAGTTTGGGTTAGTTGGATGTGGGTTTGGGCCAGAGCGAGAATTAGATGAAGAGAAGTGAGGGCGAATTGACTCGGGTTCAAGTGGGATTGGGCCCAGAATGGAATTTGGGAAAATTGGGAGAGTCACAGAGTGAGGCTGACTTTCAGTTTGGGCTTGAACGGGCTTTTTATAGGGAAAGCTTGTTTCATGAAAAGTTACATCCCGAGAAATATAGAGACGATTTTTTTTATAATCAAAACACTTGTACCCCTTGTGAGATGTGCTATATCCAAGAAATAGACATGAGGTAGATCGAAAGCTTAATTTGTGTTGATTATAAGGTCGGAGATTTGGCCAACACTCACACCCAAAAATTTTTAGGAAAGAGTAATCGGGATGCTTATGATAAACCAAGAAGTGAGGTGATCTATTTTGCAAAACTGGAGTGGGAAGTAAATTTATGAGATATGTGGCGGTTTCAAAGGCATCGGCCCAAAAAGAGAATGGAAGAGAAGCTTGGGCTAAGAGCGTAAGCCCAGTTTCCACAATATGGCGATGTTTTCGTTCTACAAGACCATTTTGTTGATGTGTATGAGGACAAGAGAAGCGGTGATTTATGCCAAGATTTTTGCAAAGTTTGTTAAGAGAAATAAATTCACCGCCGGCATCCGTTTGCAATGAAATAATTTTGGTATTAAAGAATCGTTCAGCAAATTGAATAAAGGAAGTAAAAATATGTAGGACGTCCGATTTATTTTTAAGAGGAAAACACCAAGTAAATCTTGTAAAATGATCAACAATGGAGAGATAGTATTTGAATCCATTTCTTGAGACAATTGGAGCAGGGCCCCATACATCGGCCCATAATAGATCCAAGGGCTTTACAGAAGAAACTGAACTTAAAACAAAAGGCAACTGATGAGCCTTGGCTAAAGGACATTCGGGGCAAGCATATGGAGACGGACTGGGGAAATAAGGCAAATGATGAGTGTGCAAAATTCTGGAGACAACAGCAAGTGATGGATGGCCGAATCTTTTGTGCCAAGAGCTGATGAAAGCTTTTTCACCAAGATTTATTGAAGGAGAAGACGACGCCAAGGAAGTAGGAAATTGATAAAGGCCATTAAGAGCTGGTCCGCTGATGAGGGGCCTCCCAGTCACTTTGTCCTTCACCAAGAAGTGAGTATCATGGAATTCAAAGAAACACGCATTATCAGTGCAGAATTGGAAAACGGAAACAAGATTTTTGGTGATAGTGGGAACATGAAGGAGGTTAGAAAGTTTAAAATGAGTAGAGTTAAAAGAAAAAGAAGATTCACCAATGTTATGAATCGGAAGACCTGTTCCGTTGCCAACTCGAATTTGCTCCTGTCCATTGTATGGTTCAGATGTGATGTTGAGGTGGGAAAGATCATGAGTTATGTGATGAGTTGCAGCGCTATCTGGATACCAATTGTGGCCTGAGTTGGCTGATGGAGAGGTATAGTTGGCTGATGGAGTGGTATGGTTGGCTGAAAAGGATCGGGGAGGGTCATATTGGTAGGCGTGGTCGAATCTGAAATGGCACTGTAATGCAACATGGCCAGGTTTGTTACATACCTGGCAAGTGGGTCTGGATTGATTTGTGGGATGGGAGGAAAAATGCTGGGAAGAGGATCGTCCTCTGTTGGAAGAAAAACGTCCACGGCCTCTCCCATTTCGAGCTCCTCGATAAAAACCTCTGCCTCTTTGATCTCTGGGGCTGTTGGTACTTAGGTGGGCAGATGGTTCAAAGGGTGAAGTGGGAAGGGAACGGGTGTTGTGGGCCATTCTGCTCTCATGAATGAGAAGAAGATGGTATAACTCATATGAGGAAATGGGTTCGGTGCGTGTTGTAATGGAAGTGATGAAGGATTCATAGTTTGAATCAAGACCATTGAGAAGATATGTAACAAACTCTTTGTCTGATATTGAGCTCCCAGTGGCAGTAAGGGAATCAACAAGCATCTTAACTTTGCTGTAATAATCAGAAATGGATTGTTCACCCTTAGACAGATTAGTGAGCTGAAATCTGACTTGAAATTCCTTGGCTTGTGAGTGAGAGCTGTACATAGATTGGAGAGTGAACCAGAGCTCGCGTGAGGTACCTGCAGAGATCACATGGGTAACCACAGATTCTGTTAGTGAAGAGAACAGTATACTCAAAATGAGTTGGTCTGTTCGTTGCCAAGCAAGAAATGCTGGATTCGGTTTGGGAGTATTATTGTTTTCAGCAGGAAGCATTTTGGGAGGTGGTGGTTGAGTGCCATCCACATATGAGAAAAGATCCTGGCCTCGTAAATAGGCAGTAATCTGGCCTTTCCATAGCATATAATTTTCTGAACTAAGTTTAATGGAAACTAGATGAGTAAAAGAGGAAGGAACAGATGTAGACGAAGAGGGAGGGGTAGTAGCCATGGTAAAAAAAAAGACTGCTAGTCTACTGGCTCTCGATACCATAAAAGAATAAAGACAGTAATGCCTTGGCAAATATTCATTGTATCAAAAACTTAATGATTACAGAGGAACTGTTGTCTTTATATAGATAGGTGGTGCACTACGTAATACTACGGAAGAGAATAAAGGAGAATAAAAGGGAATAATAAGGACAGTCGGTTACAACAGAAATGCTAAATGACAAAAAACATGCAGAACTTTCTAGCGCTGCTGCACTACTGGAGCTGCTGCTGAGGTGTGGTCTGTTGTATTCCCTTTTTGAGTGGAGCAGTGTCTTGCTCATGGTTAATATGGTGGAGGCCACATGTGGGGCAAGATAAGACAATTGCTCTAGTAGCCAAGCGTTACTATTGGCCACAACTGAAGAGGGATGTTGGCAGGTTTGTTCAAAAATGCCCCATCTGCCAAGTGGGGAAGGGACAAGCTCAAAACACAGGACTCTACACCCCTTTGGAGGTGCCAGAAAACATCTGGGAGGACGTGAGTATGGACTTCGTACTGGGTCTTCTGCCGACTCAACACTGGGTGGATTCCGTGTTTGTTGTGGTCGATAGATGGCTCATTTTGTACCGTGTAAGAAAACAACTGATGCATCTAACATTGCCCACCTCTTCTTCAAAGAAATCGTGCGGCTTCATGGGATTCCGAAGTCGATTACATCTGACAGGGATGTGAAGTTCCTCAGCCATTTTTGGATCACCCTTTGGAAAAAAATTGAAACCAACCTCAAATATAGTAGCACCTGCCATCTGCAAACAGATGGGCAAACGGAAGTGACAAACCGCACATTGGGCAACATGGTTCGGTGCGTCTGTGGAGACAAGCCAAAATAGTGGGATGTCTGCCTTCCGCAAGTGGAGTTTTCTTTTAACAATATGGTTAATCGATCAACCGGGAAAAAGCCGTTTGAGGTTGTTTACACTCGACCACCAAAGCACACCCTCGATTTAATTCCCCTCCCAAGACTTCCTGGAATTAGTACTGCAGCAGAGAACATGGTGGAAAGAATTCAGCAAGTCCATTCTGACGTTCGCGTCAACTTAGAAAAGGCTAACTCACGTTACAAACATGTGGCGAACAAGCACAGGCGAGTTAAGATTTTCCAAGAAGGAGACCTGGTCATGGTGCATCTACGCAAGCAGCATTTTCCAGCTGGGACTTACAATAAGTTGCAGAAGAAGAAGTTCGGACCATGCCGAATTGTGAAGAAGATAAATGATAATGCGTATGTCGTTGACCTCCCTGATAACATGTCAATTTCCTCTACCTTCAATGTAGCAAATTATTTTTGAGTACCATCCTCCAGATGAAGCACTCTATCCTGACCATAGCTCGAGGTCGAGCTTCTTTCCGAGTAGGGAAGAATCTGATGCAGCAGATATGGCATGCAAGAATGATATAGCATGCGAGTTATCGGGATTGAACCAGAAAATGCCGTAAACAGAGGAAGTCTTCAGCATCTCTCCAAATTATTGCAGATATCATTTCCAATTTTAATGTTTCCATTTTAATAAGCTTTCCTTAGTTGACATTGTGCTAGCGATATCTTTCCTTTTCAAATAAGTTTCCTTAGTTGGTTTTCTTTGTAGAAGGGGACCGAATATAGAAGGGGGCAGGGGATCATCTTTGAATATTGTAAGCATTTCGCTAAGTTTTATCAATAAACGTTCGACTCGTAGTTTTGGGAAGACATAGCTCTCCTTTTTTAGTTCTTTGTACGTTTCTGCTACGTCACAAACAATCAAAATGTCTTCCTATAAAATTTAATAATAATAATTATATATATATATATATATAAAAAGGCCCAGCTATTGCAATTGATAACTGAGGATGGCATTTCAAATTTTCTGAGCTATCTTCTCTTAGATTATGTTTGGATCTTTCATCTTCTTCAAAATTTTCATCTCATCTCATCTCATCATTACAACCTTTTCAAATTCCTATATAAAATATAATAAACAATTCAACTTTTTCAAATCCCAATACAACTTTTTCAAATTCCAATTTAACTTTTTCAAATCTTAAAACTAAAAAATAATATTTTAAACTTTAAAACAAAACACAAAATTCTCATCTCACTTTCCAAACATAATCTTAGTTCTTCTCTACTCATACGCTAACATCATTGCTTCAACACCAAGCCATTACCATAATGCTGTACTCAACAGGAACAGTTTTCCTGCAAGTTCCATTTTTGGGACGGCATCATCGTCCTACCAGGTTTGTCTTCTCTACTTTTCTGCATTCCTGTATGATTTTTTGAATCACAAAGAAGTTTTGCTTCTATTTTTCGGACAAGAAAACATGTAATTATTGTGTCCATGTGTGTTCTATTGAATTACAATTACAATATGAAGGTGCAGCAAAAGAAGGTGGTAGAGTACCATCTATATGGGTCCCGTTCAGTACCCATAGATATCCAGGTCTTACTTTCCCTCTCCCTGTCTTTCTCACCATGCCCAAATATTATTAAGTTTTGATTTACAATCGAATACATATTAATGGAATTGAGTTAAATATCGATTCTCAAAGGAAGAAAAGTAAGGGGAAAGAAAATCCCTCTCTTTTCCAAATTGTGACGTGAGTGAATAGCACTACAGAATTCAAAATTGGTTGAATCATGAATGAAGTTTGTTGGATCATTTATAACTATATTGCACTGATCATTTCAGTCTCGCTTTGTAAAAAAAAAAAATTGCAGAGAATGTTTTATGGCTATCACCATTGATATGGAAAATGGCATACGAAAAATTAGAATTGGCCTTCATCATCAAATTGTTGGAACTAATATCAGGCTTTTAAGCATGGAGGAGGCAAGGCATTCATGGAAATGAATAAGAATTCGTTGGGCCAATCCATTAATTTCAGCAAATCTTCTTTTCAGTTGAGCAGGAACATTTCAATTTGCTCCAAATAATCCATCTTCCAACTCCATAATGTTACCTCCGCCCCCCAAAGCTAAAAATGTAGGCGTACTTTTTAATCTCCTCACATCAAAGACTGTCTGATGCTTTTCAAAGATCGTCTCTCCAGTTGAAAACAAAATCTCGGCCTGGAATGCCTAATTCCTCGCTCAAGCTGGAAGAGCGAATTTGATAAGGATAGTTGCATCCTCCATTCCCTCTTATAGTTAGCCCATGTTCTTTCTGCTTGAAGATCCCTGTACTCAGCTTTCGACTATAAATTAAAAATTTTATTTTGGGGCTTCAAATCAGATGGTTGTCGACATTTCACCACAAAGGCTTGGGAATCTCTCTATACTCCTAAAGCATGTGGTGGTTTGGGGTTTCTTCCCCCAAAATCTCTCGAAAACCATCTTGCTTTGGTAGCCAAGCTCGGGTGGCAAATTTAGCTCTTTCAGAATTTCAGATAGAACTTAGATTTGTGTTATGTCAGCAAAATACAAGAAGCATTCAAATTTTTGGGAGGTTTAGAAGTTCAATCTTGACTGGTGGTTTTGGGAAGCGATTTTACGTAGCAAAGGGTATCTGGTTTCAGGTTGGTTCCTGATCTTCTAACAATAAGTAGACTGATCCTTGGATACCCAATATTCTCGATCACAAATGGCTTCTAGAAATATATGGAGTCCTACTCCCCCATCTGTGAAATCTGCGTTTAGATTCTTTGCTACTAATCAATACCCTCCAAATACTCCATTTTTTTATTCTGAATGGGCTTAATTGTGGAGATTGAAACTGCACGAAAGATTAGAATTGCTCCTATGGAAGATTTGCAAGAACATTCTACCCACTCATATCAATTTGTGTAGCCACACCCAAATAGGCTTTGAACAATGCAGCCCAGCACTACTAATTTTGGTACATAAATAAAGGGATCGAAGAGATTATTGCAGGTTATATTCAAGTTTTTAAACCCAAAGAGCATTCACCATCCCCTTTGCGAGGCAGCGAAGGGAACATTAGTGAACTTGTTCCTCAATGGCCCTGTTTCTAGAATCATTTGTAGGAATTCCTACTAGCCTCTTGATATTTTGTTGTTTTCAAACCATACAATCACTAAGTGGGTAACATCAATCCTTCTTTGAAAATCAAGTCGAATGACTTGTTTCATTTTCATACTTTTGCCTTAGATCTGGTCTAGTGGGCAATAATAATAATAATAATAAAAGTCTTTGACCATATCCTGTAGATGTTGTTTCTCTATCAGAGAAAGTCAACTCAGTTGCCAACAAACATTTAAAAGCATGGAAAGAAGAGGAGGCACAAGTTCAGATTCATCTTTCGGAACCTTCACCAACTGGTGTCATAAAGGTAAAATTTAACATTGAATCAGAGGCAATACCTATTTTATAGATGCACTATTCAGGGATGCTTCTGGAGCACAAAAGTGGCAAAAATACCCATCAATGACCCCACTTTGGCAGAAACTGTTTTAGCTACATCAGAGGTCCTCTTGCTGAATTTTAGGAGTGTTATTTTGGAAGGGGACTCACTCTTGGTCATAGCTGCGCTTTCAATATCTAGATCAGTCCATTGTCTCTGTCATACAGGACATTGGAAACTCATTCATGCATTTTCCCTCTTGGTTTGTTAAAATATTGCGGATAGTGTCAATTTTGGTATTCATAATTTAGCTGCAGCCACCGATAAGATAGGCTGCATTCCCTTAGCTGAATTACCTTGCATGCCAATTTTGAAACTGCATGAGCCTATCTAGATCATGTTGGAGATATTTGCTAGTTTTAGTTGACTCATAGTTATATCCCTAATTATTGTAGAAAAATACTCCTCTAATGTATTCTAAATGCATTTCTATGATGAAATTGTAGATAGGATACAAGATGGCAGTAATGGAGACGTAGCTGTTGATCAATACCATCACTATAAGGTATGGTGCACAGTACAAAAAGAAAAAAGGAGAGTCACTCATATTAACCTTTGAGTACATATTATCTATTGAAGTCCATTTTGATAACTTGAAATTTCTTGTTTTCGAGCCCAGCATGATATAAAAGATGATCAGATATGGGAATTCTAGATGATTTTGCAACATTTATAATCCTTCACATTTCTTTGACACAGGAAGACGTTGGGATTATGAAGGAAATGGGTTTAGATGCATACAGGTTCTCAATCTCATGGTCTCGAGTTTTTCCAAGTAAGATAATAATATGAATTGACCTGTTATAAGAATTCAGAGAAAAATGAGAAGGAAAGAAAAGGGAAAAAGAAGAAAAAATGCATATAAAAATGGGCGACATCAAGTTTTTATCATGGTTTGGAATTACACGTGGTAGTATTTATTCCATGTTTGTGTCAGATGGAAAGCTAAGTGGGGGTGTGAACATGGATGGAATCAAATACTACAACAACCTCATCAATGAACTTCTAGACAGAGGTCATGATTCAATCCAATTATTCCATCATAAATAATCTATTTGTTCAGCTAATCTGCCCTCGAGTTCATGATAATTAAATGACAGGTCTAAAGCCCTTTGTGACACTCTTTCACTTTGGTATTCCCCAATCCTTGGAAGATGATTATGGTGGTTTCTTAAGTCCACATATTGTGAAAGTGACACTGAAAATTATGATCCTCTATCCATCTGATTAGGTGGTTCTTAAGTCCACACACACATTGTGTAAGTGACACAGAAAATTATGATTCTCTATCCTTCTGAATAGTAGATCACTTGTACATATCACTGGTAACATGATCCTAATTAAAAGAAAAAAAACGGAGAACCAATATGATGGATGTTGTTTACTATTCCTATTACTGGAGGCTTGAAATTTTGCCCATGGTTTTTCAAAATTTATTTTCTTTACTGTCATTTCACTGAGACTCCAATGACCGTCTATGACTATACAATACAAAATTCAAAATTGTCTTTCTTATTATGATCCTGTTTGTTGTGAAGATAGGAATTGACCTTAGTATAAGGACCTCACCAGCCCTTTCAGGATTGAACTCTATCTACCTGGCTAACCTCATAAAGCTTTTTTTAAGTCATATAACTGAATGAAGCAAAAAATCGCTTTGCATCACATTATACAAAATTTCACACTTCGGTCATAGCTTTAAATAATTGGAATTTTTTGTGTACTTGTGCGTTTGATAATAAAGGAATGATTTTCGGGACTATACTGAGGTTTGCTTCAAGGTATTTGGCGATCGGGTGAAGCACTGGATCACACCAAATGAGTCAACGAGCTACAGCATCTTGAACTGAAGCTGATAAGAGTCCTTTTCGTTGTGTTACACCTAAGCAAATCTGGTTGTGTGCTGTGTTTTGTGGATCTGTGGTGGGTGCAGTATTGGGTGGTAGCTTTTGAGTTTGTGTTTTATGTGGTGGTGGTTTGTCTCCCACCTGATGTTGTGTGCCTTTTGATGGTTTGGTGGATTTGGCATATTGCACAAATATGTCTCTAACAGTACCAGTGTGCAGTCTTCTCTGAAATGGTGGTTCTAACCGTCGGGTTCATTTGTTATAGATCTGGTTGAAGTGCAAAGCTTTGCCTCTATTTATGGCTGTGGAGTTGTTCATGGTAGTGACACGGAAACACATCAACGGGGGACAGTCAGTGAAAACCATGTAGGTGGTTTTGTGTGCGCTGGTTTTTCCTCTATAGGTGATTTTGGAATGCTTTAGAGTTTTGTTATAGTGGCAAGGAAGCTTGTGGATTGTTCAACCTGGCACTTCCCTCCCTCTGTGTTAGTGATGCTAGTGGGAGCTAGAGATCTTGCTCTAGCAAAGACCCATTGATGTCATCCGGCTTGATTCGTCCAAGTAAACTAGCGTGCTTGGTTGGTAGTTTGAATGAAGGTTGGTGAAGTATTTTAGGTTTCAGCTTGGAGTGCATCGTGGTCACTAACCGCCTACTGATGTTGCTCGAGTTGTGCACCGAGGTTGGAGGGTTTGAGGAGACGGTCATTATCCTTGGATGGCTCAACTATTTTCATACTTTTACATTTGATTGTGATGATCATAGGTTGAGCTTGCAAAGACAATTTAGATTTTGAGGAATGCTATGCATCAGGCACTATTCACCACCCCACATCTCACACCCTATAAAAGGTGTGAGAAGTATTTTTCTTAGATTTTTAATCACAGAGGAATTAGTTTCAAGGTTTATTAAGGGTCAAGATTTGTAACAGCCATAGACTCGGTGTATATTTTAAGGGAGTAGGCTACTTATCTCTCCTTGATTCGAGGAGTTGGTAATTTTGTGTATTAAGGCATTGACTCCTTAATATTTGCATTGGGCTCTTTTATATTATTCTTGACATTTTTTGGCTTAACGTTGACTTACCTTACTCAAAACACATATTATATCAGCCTATTAGTAAACAGATTGGGATCATGACATATCGACCACTGTCAAAGGAGGTTAAACAAACCAAAAAAACTATGAAAATGAAAATAAGCAATGACTGTCCTCTTAGGATTTGACATTGACAAAAAACCAACATTGTGGAATTAAAGCTTTCAAAGTCTTTACTGACAGAAAAAAAAAAAGGTTTTTAAGTTTTAACCTGCCTGAAATTTTCTAAAGCTAGCAATTTCCACAACTTCCATGGGTTATATATAAGAAATGCACAAAACTAGGTTCGATTAACTTAAAGCTATCATGAATATTTGTTATGAAAACTGCAATTTCATTGCATTGTTGCAGGTTAATGAACCCCTTGATCAATGGTGACTGTCCACATAGCATGCGATCTCTGGTTGGAAACCAATTACCCAAATTTACCAAGAACAATCTAAGCTTGTAAACTGGTCATTTGAATTTATCGGATTAAACTACTATACTGCTTATTATGCAGCCTATGCACCTCATCATAATGCTGGAAATGCAAGCTACTTGACAGATTCTCGTGCTAATCTTTCGAGTAAGTGAAAGCTCAACACTCGGAAGTAATGATTACGTTGGTTTATGTTCCAATATTAATGATAACATGTCTTTGCTGTGTACATGGCAGCTGAGCACAATGGAATCCCCATTGGTCCACAGGTGTGTTCTATATATGCCAAAAGTTTTGAAATTTAAAACGATCATGGACCCAAATATATCAATTTCTTTATTCTTTTTCCAAATAGACATCCTCAGTAGTATTGAAGTAAGACCTTTGGCCTGACTCACTTTACAAACAAGCACAAATGGAAAGGGTTATTCGGTGCTAACCTCTATTTTCTCTAAGTTGTAGGCTGCTTCAGAATGGCTTCATCTATATCCAAGAGGAATTCGAGATCTTTTGCTCTACACAAAGCAGAAGTACCATAATCCAGTACAACTTTAAATGGAATTCGGGTTACACTAAACTTTCAGCTCATTGGTTCATGAATTTTCTCAACAAATAGATTATAGATACGATGTTCATGTGAGTAACTTATGTGAAGTCCATTTCTTTTCCATCTATATGCCATGCATAGACTCAAATGCATATTAAATTAATAATATATTCCGTAACCCATAATAACTTCCTCGTCGACAATCAATGCACTAATTCCGCCATCATTTTATTTCGAGGTTCTTGTAATTTTGTCAAATGTTTTCATCTTTTGAAATTCTACAAATGGATCAAGGTAGTTTCGGTGGTTCTTACAAGTTTAATTGAACATATAAAAAAATGGCACTTTATGGGATGACTTGTATTAGATCTTGATCATTACGTTTACAACTCGGATTGTATTTAACGTTCTCCTCTGAATAAAGCATCATTCTCACATTAGATTAGTGATTCTTTGCTTGATCTTTGAGATTATTAGGTCCTTTTGCTGTCATTGATGAGCACTTCAATTCAATACTTCCAAATTGTTACAATGCAATTGGCTTAATGCTCATATTCTAGTTTTTACATCAGCACCAGGTAGTGTTCCAAGCTTTGATCATTCCTATTTTTACTTCT
The DNA here is from genome assembly GCA_029856935.1 of Cyclocarya paliurus. Taxonomy (NCBI): domain Eukaryota; kingdom Viridiplantae; phylum Streptophyta; class Magnoliopsida; order Fagales; family Juglandaceae; genus Cyclocarya; species Cyclocarya paliurus. The sequence goes on along the minus strand of CM056958.1, from coordinate 1,403,780 downwards.
TAATGTTCTCTGCTGTTTCATGTTGTATTTTGATTATATCATATGGGCTTAGAAATAGCAGTTCTGATTTTAAGTGAAGTGTCCAAAACAATTATTGTTTCATTACTCAAACTGTGTTAAATAGTGATTATGGTTGTGGTTAATTTGTAACTAATGTTTTACTTTTCAGCTCATAATGTCACGGCGATGGATTCCATGCTTGGATTTAATATTTAGACAAGGTCCATTATTTTTTAATATAGTTGCTATGTTTATCTTTTGAGCTGCCCAACGATGATTCAAATTTCTGTCTAAAGATACATTGGCACAATTTGAATGAATACAGGTGAACTTACCATATATGAAAAATCCGGAAGAAAATATGGTTGAATTGACATTTTCTTTCCCAAAACCTCTAGCTTAAGACCAGCTGACCTTACAAAATTTGGTTTTAAAAAACGTGGAGTCCCTCATGTAATTGGCAGAAGATGGCTCTAATGTTGTTGTCCTTACAAAATACTTTTAATCCCTTTTTAATTGGCTACACCTTATTAAAACTCCTGAAATTTGAAAGCAATGGAGCTCAATTGCTGAATGACTAGAATTTGTTTCCAAGTCAACATATTGGCTTTCATTTTTCATTTTTTTTTTATAGGTGGCTTTCATTTTTAAATTCTCCCTCAATCCTGCTTATGTTTTTTTTTAAAGCTAATTATGCATGCTTTCTGGAAGAGTTTTAATCTTGCTTAGAATTGTAGAATAAAGAAAGGTTTTGTCAAGTTCTGTTTTTTCTGAACTTTCTTAGTTGTAGTTTAACATGAGTAGAAGTTTGCTACAACTTGTAACTTTGTGATTTCTTTGTTGGTTTCGTGAAAGAGAAGCTTATGGTGTTAAATAGATGGAACTTATAAAATTACTGACCTTCCACTGGAACTTGTGGACAAGCAGGGTTTGGGGTATGGGTACTTGATCTCCATAAATGCCCTCATGATAGGTCATTTGCCCTTGTTCTCTGTTAGTGTACTCAAATCACTAATTACTACTACTACATTGCACTTGGAGATGTCTATCTTTTGGGAACTGTGATGCTGGTTTTTGGAATGGGTCTTTACTAATTTTTAAAAGTTTTTCCGGTTACTTATCTCCGCCATAAATATCTATTTGCCACAATAAACAAAGCCGGTAATAACCTTTTCCCGCTCAAATCAATCGCTAGAAATAATATTTCCCGTGAGAAAAATCATGGAAAAAAATATTCCCAGTGTTGTTAACTGCGGTTTGACATACTTTTTCCGATTTTATTCAACACCTATTCTTGCAAGAAAAATTGCTACAAAAAAGCAACTATTTCCGACTACAGTTAAAAATCTCCGTAAAAAAGTTTTTTCGGGAACTTTAACAACAGACACATCACATGACACAAAAAGTTTTCCGAAATAATTATTTGCGGTGATTTCCAAGCTTTTTTCGGCGATTTAGTGTCACGGCAAAAATTCCGAGATATGATGTCCATATGAGTAATTTATGTGAAGGCCAATTTTTTCCATCTATATGCCACGCATAGACTCAAATGCATATTAATTAATAATAAATTCCTTAATCCTTAATTTATAATGAGAAGGCACTTCAACTTTGACAATCAATGCAGTACTAATTCTGCCATCTTTTTATTATGGGGTTCGTGTAATTTTGTCAAATGTTTTCCTCTTTTGAAATTCTGTAAATGGATCAAGATAGTTATCTACTTTGTAGAGTTTCATAAATCTTAACTATTATGCTACATTTAACCGGTTCAGAATTTTAAGTCTCAGCATTTATTGAATGCAGTATGTGAGAGTTAGATCTGTATATAACAAATGTTATAATTGCAAAATCAGTACCATTTAGTTTGAAAATAACTGTTATAATTAAAAGTTGTAGGAATAAATATTGTAAGACTTGGTTCATATATCTATACAAGTTCGTACAGAATTTAAGGGTAATTTTTTTCCAGCTCTCAATCCTCATGTTCTTCAACAAAGTTCTTTTTCTTCTCAACTTCTGTCTGTACTGTTCGAATGATTAAGTTGTCTTTTACTTCATTGCTTGGATTGATGGGGCCAATCCTCACATCCTTCATCGTTTAAATGCTTTCTTGGCTTGATTCATGTAGTGGAGAATGACCCACTTATTTTTGGGTCATGTGATCTATTGGGGAGGAATACATGATGATCGATCTCTTGCTACAGCAAAAAAGTTCCATGCATGTTTGAAAAAGTGCATGTTTATTCATATGGCTGAGAATGGCATGACTCCTTAGAATTTCTCAATTATTTGCGCCCAAGTTAGATCATGTTACCATAAAAATAAAATGAAAAAAACTTGCTATAAGATTTCTTCTGAATTTGATCAAGTATATATCTTGCTCATTGCTTTTTAACTTTCTTTTTTTAAAAAAAAAAAAAAAAAACCTTACACTAACTTAATGATTTGCCTAAAGTTATGTAAAAAATACTTTTCACAAAAGTCTAAAAAATACTTTTCACAGCTTTTAAAATCTACCTACTAACTTGCGCAAATCAATAAAAAAAATCTATAAAAAGCCTTTTATCCAAACAACTTATATATTTCTTCCATGGAACCTCTCAAATGCTTTCTTTATGAATGGATCTTCAGTCCACGATGGCTCACTTTTCTCCCCAAGATATTTCTCGTCGGGTGAATGATTAGACAATATATCCAAAACAGCCATCACTCTTGTTGGTTGAAGCTGTGAAGGGAAGCATTGCAAAAGTGTGTTCAAGTTTTTTCAATAACTTTTTTTTTTTTTTGGGTAAGTTTTTCTTGAACCTTTTCCACTCTTCTTCAGTTGGGTCTTCTGTGGGCATGTTGGTTCTAGCAATAGTTGGCCAATTTGGGAAGTAAAAGATTGGCTAATTGGAAAGTAGGTGCCTGCTAATTAGGTCCGCAGGAAGTGACTCCTGGTCTTACCCCCACTGGAGATCATAGGCGGCAGAGCAGACTTCCATGGAATATTTGCCAGTTGCGAATGCAGACTCAATGGTGCCACTTGCTTCTCGAACCAGAGAATTGATCTCCTCCATTGTATAACCAAAATGAGGGTGCAACAGTCTGTAGATTGGAAAAGAGATCAGTCAAATCATTTCCCTCATTAATATAAATCAAATTGAGTTTTGAAGGAAATATATACCAGTGACTAACGAGCTGGTGATAGCCAGAGTCATGGGCAAGGACATGAGTTTTTAGGCTTTTAGCCAAACTTCTGTTGAATGCAAAGAAGGTGCATAAACTTGCTTTCCATCCATAACAATAATATGAGAAACAAAAACAAATAACCGCTGAGAGCAGAGAGCGTTAGGAAAGAAACTTTGCAATCTAACCAAGAAGCTGAAAACATGCAATTTCTACAGATAATTTATGCAACTGAAAACGCTATGTACAAGTCTCAAATATATTAAAAAAAAAATGAATTCCATTAAAAGCAAATAGTTTTTTTATTTTACATATTTTCAAAGAGAGATCAACTTCTTTTTCTATAAAGAGACCACGGGAAGTTTGTCTATTTGATAATTTTATAAATCATTTTGCTCAAAATAATAAAAATAATAGAATTATATTGATAAATGGTTGGAAAAGCTAATAATTACGTAACTTTGGAAGGTGAATGTACAGTCGCTGCCATCCACTTGTAGTTCATATGGTTGGCTTTTAGAAGAAGCCATTCAAATCCTTGAACAATTCATATATAACTGGGGGATGTGAACAACCTTGCGCCATTCTTTTCCTTTTTTATTTTGCAACTGTTTATCCAACAGTGGACAATCGCCGATCTCTAGAGAAGAAATGGAGGCAGGAAATCCATCTTTTGGCAAGAACTTCAGATTAGGACAATCAGAGATCCACATTCTCTCAAGAGAGGTGAGGTGTTGAAGGCCCAAGTTGTCCAAAGATGTCATAAATGCAAATTCACAGATGGCAAGATGGGTCAGAGTAGAAATGGAGTCGAACAATCTCTCTTCTGGCGTGAACTTTAGCCTTGGGAGGTTACGGATATACAATTTTTCAAGAAAGGTGAGGTGTTGAAGGCCCTTCTTGTCTAGAGATGTCATATTCGGAAATCCATAGATCCTAAGACTGGTCATAGTCATGGGCAGCAACGCCGGCTCCGGAAAAGACTCCACATCTTCGCATTTGCCACCGATTGACACTTCTTGAAGAGAGGGGAGGTTTTGCAGACCCCATGTACTTCGACAAGCAACGAGTTTGTCACAATCTTCGATGGAAATCGATTTTAAATTTGTAGGCAAGCCCCCTTCACCGAATGATTGCAGCATTGGACACTTAATGATAGATAGTGACTCAAGAGATGGAAGAAATAGGTGCATCTTATCGGGCAATGACCTTAAACTCCCACAATTATTTATCTCAAATGTTTTCAATTTTTGGGCACGCAATCCCCCATCTGGAAATGATACGAAATTAGGGCAATTCTTGATTTTTATAATCGAGGCGGCTGAATCACTTTCATGTTGCTCTGAATCAGTAAGAGACTCCAGATTCTCACATCCCTTGATGGTGAAAATATCGATCTCTGCGATTAAGTTTACTGGAAAGCACCTAAGAGAATCACAACTATTTTTCAAGTACAACTCTTTGAGGGATGAATGGTTGAAGTGCACTGGAAATTCTAACTTCTTACAGTTTGAGATCTTAAGAATTGCTAATGTGGAGGGTAGACCACCATCGGAAAGTAACATGAGCGAGCAACAACCATCGATTTCCAACTTTTGAAGAGGACTGCTGGAATCCATCATTCCCTCCGGTAGGGACCGTAATGCAGCACATCCTTTAAGTACTACTTTTTGCAATAATCCAGATGGCAATTCATTTAACAGAACCTCATTAAAATTTGTTAACTCCAATTGGCGTAGAGTAGGAGACCTTGGGAGTGAGGCCTCCAGCTGCAAACATTCAACAATCTCAAGTCTGGCTAAAGAAGGAAGATGGATGGGCAACCCTCCTCTTAGCTTGGGGCACTTAATAATCTGAAGCTCTTCGAGACGAGGAAAAGCTTCACCTTCATTTTCAGAATCAAAACATAACCAATTTTCCCAATCTGGCATGTCTTTGAACCTTAGATATTTCAAGGCTTCGAATGGCTTAAACATAGAAGAACCGCTACCATAGACCTCCATACCCACTCTAGCAATTCCATTAAACCCAATGATAGAGAGTCTCTGGAGAGCGTGTAGTTGTCCAAATGATGGCAAGATGTTGCAATATGTACAATTATAGAGATAAACCTCTTCTATCTTAGAGAACAAATGATGAGCGATCCAATCCGGAAAGCTTTTACCACCATAATACTTGATAGAGAGACTTTTCAAGTTTGTTTGGGGTTGGAGATTCTCCAATACAGTTATTTGATCACATTCTGAAATATTGCTAGTTGTATGGTCCCATCTCAACGTCAAGGCCTCGAGGCGCTTCTTATCCTTCAACCTTGCATCCAAAGCATCGGCAGGAGATTTGACATTTTGGAGGTTCCTAATAGAGAGCTCCCCCACAATATCTTCAAGTTTCCCCAATTCCCCAATGCTTGATCCGCAATGTTTGTTGACAACAAATATATCCAAACTCTGTAGACATGTTAGTCTACCCAGATGTAACGGCATCTCCGTTATGGCAGTTCCATCTAAAAGAAGATGACGCAAACTAACGAGTTTATGCATATCTGTAGGCAATACAGTAAGTTTCGGACACCAACGTAATACCAATGTTTGCAAATTGCACAATTTACATATAGAATCAGGTAGTTTCCTAATTTGTGTTTCAGACAGATCCAAATATCGTAGATGTCTACTTTTGCCAATTGAATCAGGCAACTCAGTTAAACTTTCATTATCTGCAAAGGAAAGCACTCGTAAGAATCTCAACTTGGGCAACGAAACATGTGGGAATATTTCACCATATATTGGGAGAAAAGTGCGCAATCCCTTGGCCTCGTAAAGTGCCTCTAACGTCTTTGGGAAGTTTTCAACAATTGATAAATGGCGAGTCTTGTTCGTAACTTGGAGCGAATTGCCACCCTCCAGTCTAAAGATAAATTGTCCAGATACAAATCTTGCTAAATCGTTGACAAGATCATGCATTCCGAATCTTGAAGGACCATGACTGGATATATTGCCCAGATACACATGATTTGATTGTTGAAATAATAATGATCTCGATACCAGATCAAAGAAGTAATCATGACCGACTTGCTCCATTGTTTTGTCTTTAGATTTTTGCAAGAAACCTTCTGCCATCCACAATAAGACTAATTTCTCTTCACCGAAAAAATAATCTTTTGGAAATATCGAACAATAAGCAAAGCATCGCTTTAAATGTGAGGGCAAATATTTATAACTTAATCTTAGAGCAGGAATAATTTCAGTCGACATGTCCCACAACTCGCTCTTTAATTTTTCATTCCAATTATCAGCATCTACGTTAAACGACAAGAGAGCTCCAATTGTCTTGACTGCTAAAGGTAGACCTTTGCATTTTTCCACGATCTGTCTTCCAATTGCTTCTAGCTCTGGATGCATATCGGATATACTGCCACGAAACGCATGTCTTACAAAAAGTGACCAACATTCTTTTTCTGGTAATGACTTCAGATCGTAAATTTCAGCTTCCATAACCGATGCTACTCGTTTTTCACGTGTGGTTACCAAAACTCTGCTCCCTTGTGCTCCAAATCTGAAGGGAGTACTTAAGACCTCCCAGTTCTTACAAGTATCATTCCATACATCATCTAAAACAAGTAGAAATTTCTTTCCCGTCAAACTCTCCTTTAGCGTAGTTTGAAGCCAATCTAGAGTCTTACCATCACCATTAGTAGATGAACATACTCTCTCTAGAATTGCTTTTGTTACCTTAAAGATGTCAAAGTCATCCGAAACACAAACCCATGCTTTAAGGTCAAAATGTTCCTTCACGCTCTCGTCATTGTATACAAGCTGAGCAAGGGTGGTCTTGCCGAGTCCCCCCCATACCGACAATAGCAATCACAAACAACTTATTGCCACTGACATCATCTAAGAACAAGGAATTAATTATTTTCTCCTTATCATCTTCTCTACCACAAATACCAGATTCTTCAACCAAAGAAGTTGTGGGCAATCTTTCAGATGGTTTTCCTTGAACGCCTTCTCTTAGACCTATAATGTCCCTTTGTCTTACAAGATACTCCAATCTGTCAAGCAGTTGTTTTATCTTTGGTTCTATTTTCTTGACAAAAGGTTTAAATAATGGAGTGGCGACTTTTCGTACCTTGCTTGTAGTAGTGGTATGAAATTCAGCATCCAACTTGCATCGCCTGGCTTCGGTATCAATCTCATCCAAGATGTCCTCTGCATCGTAGACAGCATCTTTCAACTTATCGAGCCAGTTTTTCACATTGTCATTTGCCACTTGTTTTTCCTCTGCATCTGCAAACACAGCATTCACATACAACAAAGCTGTCTCCAGTTTTTCCAAGAGTGCTTGGTCGAGTTTTTGTACTCGAAAAAAGTCAACAAATTCACGAGACGCCACCCTTTCAAAAAACGCTTGGAGGAGTGGGGAGAGAAATAAGCCTGCAAGCTCAGCCATGGTTTCTGCTTTGTAATGGAAGGAATCAAACGAAATGAAGCAAAGTGATGAAGAATGGTGGAGAGAAATAAGATCACAAGCCCTGATGATCTTTTGTTTCGAAATTAATGAGAAATTAATAAAATAAATAAATCAATGAGATCAGGGTGTGTTAGTGGAGGCCAACTCATTCATTCACGTTATTCCGCAAATCACTTTACCCAACACAAGCATATGGCCGACAGTCAACACTCAACATCATGTGTTGGAGCAAAGGAATCAAAGAAAAAAGGGAAAGCAACCAAAGGAAAGACGACATGCAAACAGGTGGAACGATCGTTCAACATGCCATCTACCATTCCATGCAATAATGTCGTTTGCTTTTTTAATTGATTCCAAGCTTGACTTCCCATCACGACTTGACGAATATTAAATTCACACGACTTCACTGCAGAATGGGCTGTTAGGCTTGCTTGGTTGTTAGTTGGGCTGAGCTGCAAAGGGATAGATGGACCTTCATTCTTGAAAGCAGCTACATGTAACGCATAATGAAGTGTGAAGAGTGATGTACAATAAAAAAAAAAATGCAGTTTCAAGATGCCAATAGCTGGTGGTATATATATATATACACACACATATTAGGACAGAGCAACGTGAATCAGTCTGGTCTACAACAAGTTGAATCATCCATTGTTTTCTTAAGCTTGCGCTATAATATTCTCTATTTACAATAAATGCTCCTGCATAATAAATATTTAATAGCATTGCATGATTAGTAAAGACACAGAATTTATATGCAGAAAATTGAAGCACTGTAAATCAATACAAGTCTTATTATGCAATGTAGTTAGATTATTGACATTTTTATTTTTGAGAATAAGATTTATTTTCTCTGCTACCTATCTTTTAATACTATAATATAAAAATCAATTAATTTTTTTTTTTAATTTGGTTTTAATCGATTTTTTGTTTTTGTAATATAAACCTGAATTGTCTTATATATAATGTAGTAAATATTTGAAATTACAAAATAGCGTTTCTTTTTTCAAATGGCAAATATGCTTAAAACATGACATTAGATGGTGTGAAAATATTTCACACCTGGCGCCTGCTGTTTGTAAGTACGTTACGTGCTTTGTATCTTTGTGAACGGTTCTTTTTCCCACAACCAACTTTTATTATTTCAATTTAAGTCGGTTTTGTTAATTTGGGGTAGTTTTCCTATATTGAGTTTCATCTCAATTTGCAGATACAATTTCTTCTAAATCATTGTACATATTGTATACTTGGTTTGAACCCCCATTTTCAACCGTCATATCTTTGCTGTTGATTTATATATAACAAAACTTTCCTATCAAGCAAGTAATTATAATGACAACATTTGATCAGTTGAAATTTCAAAGATATACTGGCAACTACCAAACTTTTTTTCTAATGTATTCCCAGGCACTTTCTTATTTTAAAAAAAAAAGTTTTATGATTTAAAATATTTAAATATATCCTTGCAAAAAGTCATAATTATATTACTGTAGTGAAATATAAAAAGTCGAGAACGATTCTTACGTTCTCAAAGAGGAGGAGATGAATGAGAAAGATAAAGAAAAATTATTAAAAAACATTATAAGGGTGGTTTGGATTTTTTTTATACTTACTTACAATAAGTATAAAAAGATTGTTTGGATATGTTTTTTGCAAACATTTTGGAATGATGCAAAAAAATTTAAACCACTCTCAAAGCTTGATTCTAGTATTTTATACATACCTTTCTCATTCATCCCAACCTCTTTGAGGACACAAGAAATTTTTTTACATTTTTCCTGTTTTGCTACAATAATATAATTATAATTTTTTACAAAGAATGTGCGCCTACTCACTCCGTATTTGACATGCCTTTTAAAACAGAATACCTGCATACAAATCGAATAAGATGGATAGCTCTATTTTTTAAAGAAAACATTGATTTTTAACGGGAAAAAGCAAAAACTAAATGCCTAAAAAATGAGTCCCAATAACATACAAACAGAACCAAATATGTAATACAAAGATGCCAACGATTCTTATAGTCAAAAAACAGAAGAACATCTATTAAGCTAGTAATAACAAAATATACAAATCCAACAATAATTAATATGTAAAAAAAAAATACCCACCACCCAAAAAATATAAATTTTGAGCCCACATGTTGGAAAAAACACCAACCAAAATTTACAACCCCAAAAAACAAAACTTAAAGATGTACAAACTCTAAAGCAGCCTGAAACACACACATTCGGAAAATATAAATTTTGAGTCCACCTGCTCAAATAAATGCCAACCAAAATATACAAACTGGAAAATAAAAAATAAAACTAAAAGGTATAAAAAAAGTTCAAAGTAGCTTGAACTCCAAAGGGAAAAATTGGGAGCAAACTATACAAACATGAATTAGAACTGAAATGCATACAAACCTCAAAGCAGCATAATTTCGGAAATAATAAACTCCAAATTTCCTTCGAGGAGCAAACAAACAAACCACATTAAACAAATGACAAAAAACTCACCAAAACTTTATAATATGGCACCGAGGGGGGGGATGCAAGTTAAATATTTTTTCCAGAAAGATAAATGAATAAAAATGTTCTCATAAGCACATTTTTTTTTGTTTTTTTTTAGACAATTCCTTAAATTTCTTAAAGCTTATAAAAAGACCAAGTAGAAATGGCAAACTCAAAATATACAAATCAAACAGTACAAAAAAATATGATCAACATGCAAAAAATATAAATTTTCCTAAAAAATGAGAAAAAGTCCAAACTTTCTACAAGGAACATAAAAACAAACAAGAATAATCAAAGGGGAAAAGTCCAACAAAATATCATAACATGAAAAATAGAATGGAAGCCAGGTTTTTTTTTTCACGGCCAAAGCTAAAAAAAACCGCTTTACTATTTTTAAAAAATAAATTACCAATCCATTTGGGAAAAAAATTAGCAAAAAGAAAATACAAATGAGGCATGAAACTGAAAGCCATATACAAACCTCAAAGCAACTGAACTGGGCATGAAACAGGGCAGGTAGTTGTCCTTGATGAATGGCACATTCCTCGCAATTCCGACAGCAACATCCCTGTGGAATTCCTGAGAGAAGAATGCGCTGTTCCATTTTGATATTTGATAATGGCCGAAGGACGCAACCATCGAAATTGCAACAAATGTGTCCTTCATCTCAAAACAGAAAAGTGAATTATTTATTCAGGAACTCTTTTTCAAAATTATTTCGACAAGCTATATAATACTCTCTGCTCAGCAAAGGCACAGTTTGCAAACATAAGATATAAATAGGGATCTTTTATAAGCAAAAGTGCTTCAAACCCCCAAAAAAGTAGGAAAAACAGATCTTGGCACGAAACATAGAAGGGGAAAAAATAAGAAAAACATCCATCAAGAAAATGAATGAAGAGAAATAGGGGTAACCAAATCACAAAAAACAACATGCACTGAAAAAAAAAATAACTAAGAGATACACAAATTGGTGCATAATCGATTTTCGAAAATGCAAAATCGGTGCATATCGGTTCGGTCTAGAATTTTGTCCCAAACCGGATCAGACCGAACCGGACTAGTTACACTCCTACATATGGGGGAATGTAACATTTTAATTCTTTTGGGGTTCTCACCTGATTTTTGTGATAACAAGTGATCGGTCATTTATTTGTGGTAACATATTAAAATCATTCCATGTCAATCAATAGGAATAAATTGGAGTTTTGAGAACAATCCTTTGAATGTTCAAAGATAAACATGGAAGAGGTTACAATCCTTGGTTGGCTCTTCAGCTATGCCCTGCTTCATAATATCTTAAACAGTATTTATTCCCTTTATCCGTTCCCATAGACATAGAACCATGTCATTAGATTGTTAGTGTCGAGAAACCTCTAACCAGACAATTGCCTACCATTTATATAGTGTAATATATTAATGTGACCCCTTTGCAGTGCCTAATACACAAATCTCGCCTCTCTACTGGTTCCTAAAGTAGTTTCTTTTCGTCTATATTGACAATTCCAATATGCCTGGTTTTGCTTCCAGTACATCCCAGTTGAACATTCAAATGTCTGTTGCTGGCTTGTTCCATGTTTCCAGTCTTTGTACTAGCTTTGTCATTGGCTTTCCCTTTCACATCCCTTGAGCAAAACTTTAAATACAGATTTTAGGAAGAAAATCCAATCTCATTTGATAGCCATGTAGAATCCAACGAATCTAGGCTTCGTCTCCTCTCATGTAAAAGCCCATGTATCTCATCACGTCACAGAACACATAGCCCTTTGTCACTCACTCTCTAAGCAAAAGAGCATCGCCATCTTAAAAAACGAAGCACCCTTAAAATTACCAATTCGATGTGGAACCTTTTTAGCAGAAAAATGGCTGAATGAAAGAATGTGATGCACAGGAGCCAAATTCTTATATATTGTGCAAGAAAATAGGACAACTTGTAATCTGAGATTGGCTTGGATCCATTGCAAACCTGATCTTTACTACCAATAGTCTTTACAATAACAGCTTCCCTTTTTTAAAAGGTGATATCTAATCATGTCCCTGACAATAATCTCTTGATCATAAACTTTGGCGATGAACTTTGTTGCTTTGTGGCAGTCCCCACAAACTCGTATGTTCTTTACAATTCAAATTGGGATTTGGGGGACTGTGTTCATCAAGCAAAAAGTAATAGCTAACTTCTCACTATGTTTAGATAGGGCTGTCTCTTTATCCTCCTCATCATCAATATCGAGCAAAAAGTTTCCAAATTGTGGAACATAACCAACAATCTTCAACTTAGTCGTCTTCTCATCCAAGAATAGGTGGAGCTCTTTAGTCTAGGGATGGGATTATTCTCCCACAAGGAATTGGTGGAACACACCATTTCATTTAATGGAGCTAGGACTAGGGATTTTCTTCCTTCCATTTAATTCAATCTCATTTCTCACAACCTTTGCTTCACTCCATGTGAGCTATTGGGGAGGAATACAAGATCTCTTGCTACAACAAAAAAGTGTTAAGTATTGTGAAGTATGGTCCACACCACTCGAGTGGAGTCAGAGAGTCTCGCACGACACCACTCGACAGACCGCTCGAGCGTAGGGAAGTCAGAGAAGGTCGCTTGAAGAACCGCTCGACACTTGGCTCGAGCAATTGTAGGTAACAGGTTTGCTCGATGTGGGCTTGACACGCTGCTCAAGCGAACCTGTTTCCTATAATTGCTCGAGCCAAGTGTCGAGCGCTCGAGCCAATTGTCGAGCGCTCGAGCGAACATCACCATTTCTAAATTTAATAGGGTTTCCGCCGCATGAAGTATATATATGATTTGTTCTTGACTTGTGACCATACTGAGTGAATAGTAGTCGCTCCACACTATTGTATTGTAATTTCTCAAAAAATAAAAATCCTCTACAGCTCCCGTGGACGTAGGCAATTTACCGAACCACGTAAATCATTGTGTCTTATGTGATTGCTTCTTTTTTCGTGTTTACTTTTACTTTATTGTCATCGTTTTCATAACAAAAGGTTCCATGCATGTTTGAAAAAGTGCATGTTTAATTCACTTATTTACATGGTTGAGAATGGCAAAACTCCTTAGAATTTCTCAATTATTTGCGCCCCTGTTAAGTCATGTTACCATAAAAATAAAATGAAAAAAAACTTGCTAGCTAGCTATAATATTTTCTTCTGAATTTGATCGAGTACATATCATGCTTGCATTATTATTGACGTATTTAATGTTTGGTCTATGGAAACATAATCTCAATGTAAAAAGAAACCTTATATTAACCTAATGATATGCTTAAAGTTATGTAAAAAATACTTTTCACAAAAGTCTAAAAAAGTCGATCCTGAAAGTAGGGGTGGGCAGTGGGGCCCCGCATCCTGCTACCTTGCCCTTCGCATGGTGGGGAAAGCAACCCCGCCTGCCCCTGCTTAAGTGATTTTTTGTATTGCTTAAGTGAGACTCTTGTATTGTCTTGACCTCCTACATAAATATCACATTAGGCTACATTAACTTACTCATAATATGCACTAACAAATTTATGATCAGATTTGTAAATTTAAATTTATAATTTGGGTTCAAAAATGTGTTCTTGGTCACTTTTAGGCACAAGAGGGATGGATAAAGGGTCCTACCCTACCCCCTCGGCACCGAAGTGGGGTTTTGGGGTGAAAACCCCACCCTTTGCCCATGAAGAGGCAGGGTGCGGGGAATGGTCAACGCAACCCCTGCATGGACAGTTAGCACCCCTATTTGAAAATATTATATTCAAACAGTCTTTAAAATCTACCTACTTACTTACGCAAATCAATAAAAAAATATCTATAAGAAACATTTTCTCCAAACAACTTATATATTTCCTATCTACTTCCATGAAATATAGTAAAAAGAAATAGAAAATTATATGTTAAAGCTGGTGTGTAGAGCATACTTAATAAAATGTTTAGACATAATTTGATTTGGATGACCATTTTTAAAATCCAAATCTTACAAATTAAATTTTACAATTTAAATGATGTGGATGGTTTGCTCTACCAACCGACTTGAGAATAGAATAATTACAAAAAATATATATATGTCAGGCAAGTTTTTAAAAGATTGTGAAATTTTTTTCTTATCCTAACAAGCGAATCATGTTAATTTCCTAACCACACACGCTATTATTAGAAACCATTCAAAACCACTAAGTTTGAAATGTGTAGTCTCTTCTAATTGATCAAATGGAAATGCTATATGGAACTCCTTTTCCAGTTATGTCAGGGCTGGAAAATGGTTTCAAAAACTCATATGGCACAACCCCAACTCCTACTCTATTCTTCAAACTACTATTCACATTCCTTTCATCAATTATCCGTTCAAGTTCTTTCAATCTCCCATGGAACCTCTCAAATGCTTCCTTTATGAAAGGATCTTAACCCACGATGGCTCACTTTTCTCCCCAAGATATTCTTCATTGGGTGAATGATTAGACACCATATCCAAAACAGCCATCACTCTTGTTGCTTGAAGTTGTAAAGGGAAGCATTGCAAAAGTGCATGTTCAGTTGGGTCTTCTGTGGGCATATTGGTACTAGCAATGGTTGTCTGATTTGAGAAGTAGCCCTCATAAGCATATTGACCAAAGTTGGCAGTGGCATGGTGGCTAGAAGTCATCCAAGTGATCGTTGTGAGGATGTCGATTAGGTCTTCTTGGGTTTTGAGAACCAGCTACCATGGTTCTTCCTTCTTGTCGGTGTGGCCAACTGTTCGAATTTCCTTCCACCACGATTGGAGCTCTTGATTAGACTCCACAAGGCAAGGGTCAGGGTAGTAGTAGTTGACTTAGTTTGTGACCCATTGTTAGCCTTAGTCCATGAGGAGCAATTGGATCGTCAACGGCCATTCCCCTACGTACACAATTGCAAAAGAGTCGATCGATCTTAAAATTTGCTATATTGAATTAGATTATACAAATTAATGAAAAAAGTCAACAAATTCACCAGATGCCACCCTTTCAAAAAACGCTTGGAGGAGTGGGAAGAAAAATATGCTTGCAAGCTCCACTACAAGAAATAAAGTCTTTTGGGACGAAAATTTTGGTCTCAAAAGACTGGAGTTTTGTCCCAAAATATATTTACAGATGAAAAAAAGCATCCCAAGGTCATCCCAATAAAATTGTCCCAAAAGGTATTTTGGGACAAAAATCACAAATTCATCCCAAAAAATATTTTTTAGGATGCAATTTAGCTGGACCATTTGATCACATCCGAACGGAATTTTTTTTCTGGGACGATTGAAATTCGTCTCAGGAAGTCGTTAGACCTGGTACTTCATGGCAGGTCGATTGATACCAGTTTGTTCGACCAAATACACATGAAAAAAACGTTCGAACAAACAAATTGATGATTGAACGTAATTTAAGCCGTTTGAACATTTTTCGAACAGAAAGAGTGAATTGCCTATTCGAACGTATTCGAATGGAACGCAAATTTTTTACGATTCGAACAATAACTTGTGAGGTTTGAACGGTTATGCCGATGTATATATGTTCGAACATTTAATCATCATTTGAACGGTTAGTATTTTCATGGAGTATACTAATTTAAAACCAAATAGATATTTATATTTCAAAAATACATTACAAATTGTTCAGTATAAATAAAACTAATCTAATAAGTCAGAACTAAATAAATAAAATAGTAGTAATACTAATAATATTATCAGTACATAATTGTTCAATATACATAACATGAAAATCAATTGCTTGGAAGCCTAAATTGTTGCATAAGGATCTGCATTGGGAATTGTATCTCTCTTTGTTGATCATGCATTTGGAGTTGCATCTCGCTTTGTTGATTTTCTTGTTGTTTTGTACTCATTTCCATATCTGCTTGTTTCGTCAATTAAGCATCTAACTCATGTTGTTTGGCAATTAATTTCTCGATCCTAGAATTCGCATTCTCTAACGCAATAGCAGTAGTACTTGACGTCGATGAAGAACCTGAATACTTTACACAGCGACCAAACCCCTCAAATATCTTGAACACTAATCTAGAACTTGTGTAAAAATTTCAACATCACTTGTTGATAAATTCTGATCTAATGCAGTTTCAACACAGAGGGCAATCGTTTTATCCTACACATAACATATAAAATTAATATTGACACAATAATTTAAATATGTTTAATTAAAACAAATTATAATACTTAATTGGTGGCAGCATATAATTTTGTCAGATCATAATTGGTGGCTGACTCTTTCTACAAGAGACATTGTTAAAATACAAAATCAATATTAAAAACAAACTATATAGAATATTAAAAAAAATAGTAAATTACCAATTTATGAGATAGGCGATGGAAAAATCTTGAGTCTGCATGATGATGAATCTCCAACTTCTATCTATTTGTTTTGTTTACAGAACTTCACTCCTGCATAGAAGTTGTAAAAATTAGTATGTGAAAATTACAAATAGGATACATAAAGAATTCATTTACAAATAAGACACATAAAGAATTCATTTACAAATAGGACACATAAAGAATTCATTTATATAATGGATCCTCAAACAAACCGTTCGAACGGTTTGTCAGTGTTTGAAAAGTTATAACCCAAAAGGAAAAAAATTCGAATGCTATTTGAATCGTTCGAATGAGTAAACACAGAAAAAATATTTACATTGTTTCATTAATTATATAATTTTATGATTATTTTGTATATTATATTATGTAACTAATGTTATTAATTTTATTATTTAAATTTCAGGTTGAAATGTCTGCTAAGAGCCCAAGGTCAAAGCATGTCAGGCAAGGGGAATTAGGTTCTTCTGGTAGTACGGTCAATACATTGTTAGGCCATAAAGTTTTATTGGAGTGTCAAGTGAAGATCGACGATTTTTAAGATCTTCTCTTCGAGGGCTGCTCCTTGACATCGATATTCGTGGAGCGCAGTTGGTCACCAATTTTGGACCACATGGACTAGGCATTCCAGTTTGTGTTATATATTGATCTTGTCCCCGACTTTTATAAAGGGTTTGGTGCCTCCAGTCTAGATGATGATGCTAAATATATTATCAACATACGAGGTATTTCATTCTTGTTCTTGGCAGACATACTTGTCAATTGTATCGGTATCGCACGTTTGGAGACTGCATATCCAAACATGGTGCCTAGGGAGTCTATAGTTGGTGAGGAGACAGCTAAGGACGAGGGCACAGATCTTGATGGACTGGATGGCCTCTCTGATGCAGAGGTGAGACAGTTGGTTGTTGGTCTAGATGTTCTTCCTTATGATGGGATGAAGAGTATCAAACAAGTTCATTTATCAGATTTTTTTAAGATTCTGAACTTAATCATTGCCCACAACATTGACCATCGGTAGCACAAGACAAAGGTTGGCATGGATAGGGTGAGATTTATGATACGTGTTACTCGTATGATACTTATCGACCTAGTGGGTTATATATTCACTAGGATGCGATCAGAGGTTTCATACGTTACGACAGATATTTTGCCGTTCGGCCTCCTGATCACATAATTCCTTTTGTTAGTTAGGGTCTTACTTGATGTTGTTGAGCTTATTCGGGAGCCGATTGGACCAATCAACGCTTCCACCCTATCATGGAGCACCGGACACTCGAGACTTCGTTTTCGTACTCCTACTACAGAGTCAGTCAATACTCAGACCAAAGATGCACACCAGACTCATCATGGAGTGCTGGCCGGTCAGACATCCACGCAGCCCGAGGCATCACGCACTATTACTGCTGATCAGATTACTGATATAGTGCGTACAAAGATCCAGATTACCTTTGGAGGCTTACGTACAGATTTCATAGGTGCCATTGATCGCGTGTCTCAAACTCAGGAGACTATACTACTCGATTGACACAGATAGAGGCAAAAATAGATTCAATCAAGGATGTCCTCAAAGAGTTTGGGATATATTATTTTATTATATATTTTATTTGTATTTTGTTTTCCTTTTGGTATGGACAATATTTGATGTTTTCTAAGTTTAATTAATTATGCATTATATCTTTCTTTTATAAATTAATTGTTGATTACTATTATTAATTCTTTAATTGATTAAATATTTTATTAAATTAGTGTTACAGTTCGAATGTTAACTCGCCGTTCAAAAATGGTGATTTATACGTTCGAACTGTTTCAATAGATGTTCGAACGGTAAATTAGTTTTCTGCAAATTGCACGTCAATTTTTTTGCAAAACGCGAATGATTATTTCACTAGAGACGTAACTTATCGTTCCTTATTATACAGTTCAAAAGGGAAGCATGTGTCAGAATTTTTTTGGGACAAAATTAAAATTTCATCCTTAAAACTTCTATTTTGAGACGATTTTAATTTCGTTCTAAAAACAAATAGTCCCAAAAACTCAAAATTATTGTAGTGCTCAGCCATGTTTTCTTCTTTGTAACGGAAGGAATCAAAGGAAATGAAGCAAAAGTGATGAAGAGTAGTGGAGAGAATAAGATTACAGGCCCCGATGATCTTTTGTTTCGACGCTAAAATGAAGGTGAAGAAATTAATAAGAAATAAATAAAATAAATAAATCAATCAATAAGATCAGGGAGTGCTAGTGGAGGCCAACTCATTCATTCACGTTGTTCGCAAATCACGTTACCCAACACAAGCATGTGGCCGACGGTCAACACTCAACATCATGTTTTGGGGCAAAGGAATCAAACAAAAAGGGAAAGGAACCAAAGGAAAGAAGACATGCAAACAGGTGAACCATCATTCAACATGCCATGTACCATTCATTCCATGCAATAATGTAGTTTGCAATAAGATGCTTCGACGTTAAAACGGAAGTGAAGAAATTAATGAGAAATTAATAAAATAAATAAATGAATGAGATCAGGGAGTGGAGCACTGGTAGCAGTATCGACAACACGAAGAGATGTCTATAATTTGAATGGATTGGGAGTTCAAGACTTACTATTTATTTTGAAGACTTACTATTTATAAGTATATCTTATTATTTTATTATAAAATAAAGTAGACTATTATTTTGGATTTAAAAATTAGTTTGTAAAATATATTTGTTGACTAATTAAATTGAAAAAAAAAATTAATTAAAAAATAATAATTTAAGTATCAAATTAAATTATTAATATATATGGTATGGTTAAAGATAATTTTGACGAAGTTAATGATAATACTCCGTGGAGGCCAACTCATTCATTCCCGTTATTCGCAACTCACGTACGTTATCCAGCACAAGCATGTGGCCGACAGTCAACACTCACATCATGAGTTCTTTTTTTTTTTTTTGAAAGGAAACTATTTCATTCATTATATCAAATGCTGGATACACAGAGGATAGTCTTCAATAAGTACATAGTCTTCCGAACATTAAGGGCAAATTTTGCCAAGTTGTGAGCAACTACATTGACTTCCTTAGGAACATATGAGATAGACCACTTTCGACTCTTTGAGAGCATGAGCTTTATGTCTCTAATGACAAGACCAGAGGAACTCCAGCTATCTTCAAGTTGTTTGACAGTCTTAACTACCGATAGGGAATCACCCTCTAGTAAAATTTGATGCAGCCCCAGTTCAGCACAGAAAGAGGTAGCTCTTCTAGCAGCTACTGCTTCACCCAGTAAAGGATCAGGATCCAGAAGCATCGAGGAGTACAATGTAACTATGATAAGGCCTTCTGAGTTCCTGATTATCACACCAATGCCCACCTTTGAGTTACCTTTGTCAATAGCTACATCCCAATTGGTTTTGAAAAATTCTGGTGGAGGGACAGTCCATATGTTAATGTGCTGCTCTTGTATTTTTTCTGTTTTACCCCACCCTCTACCCAGGATTTGATGTATCCCAGCTCTGCACTCACATCATGAGTTGGAGCAAAGGAATCAAACAAAAAGTAAAAGCAACCAAAGGAAAGACGACATGCAACCAGGTGGAACGATCGTTCAAGATGCCATCGACCATTCCATGCAATAATGTCGTTTGCTTTTTTAATTCATTCCAAGCTTGACTTCCCATCCCGACTTGACGAATATTAAATTCACACGTCTCTGATGATTGGGGGCGTTAAGCTTTCTGGTTTGTTAGTTGGTCTGAGCTGCAAAGGGCTAGATGGCCTACATTTTTTTTAATAGGCGAAAGCAGCTACATGTGACGTCACATATATATATACACATATTATATATTATAAAATATTATATATTATACTGTACTAAAGTATAAAAGAAAATATAAGATTATATATATTAATAATATATACTATCGTATATATAGTAATTTATACTATATATCATATATATAGTGTCATATATATTATAGTAAAGTAAACTATAAAGAAAAATGTAAGATTATATATATTAGTAATCTATACTAACATATATATACCCTCAAATATATATTATAGTATAGTAAACTATAGAGAAATGTGTTCTAGCACATATATATTAGTAATCTATACTCTCATATATATAGTATCATATATAGCATAGTAAAGTATAATGGAATATATAGTATGATATATATTAGTTAAGTATAAACTCATATATATAGTACTATATAGTTTCATAATTATATATTATCATATATAATACTTTGATAGTAAAGTAGTATAAAATATTATATATATAATATAATATGTATATATTATTATGTTTTCATTTAAAGTATTAGATTATCATAGTATATATATATACTATACTATAATATTGCATATATATTACAGTATATATAATCTACTATAATAGTATATATTATACTAAATTATAGGATTATAAATTTCATTTGAAACAGATATTAATTATAATATACTATAATATATATTTTTACTAAATTTGAAACAAATACCATTCGATCTATAAAAAGCACCAATCGAACGGTTTTTTAAAACCGTTAGACCGTTTAAATATACCATTCAAACATTTTTGTACATATAAGTTATCGCGAGCGAGGGCATTTCAACACCGCTATCCCCAATCGTTGAAAACAGAGAGAAAACGTTTGAACGCCCATCAATCGCCGCAGTTTGCCGCCATAATCACCACCCACTTCGATACTCATCCTCCTAAGTGAAGGTATGCTCTTTATAAGTTATTTTATCGTTTATTTTTATTGTTTTATAATTTTATTCATTTTCTCTAGATAAATTGTATTTTTCTATCAATAGGCACCATAGATCACTACAAATCTGCCGTATGATGTTTAGAAATGAAGAGTAATATGTGTTTTGTCGGAAAAATCAATCGAATCAATGTATTTAATGTGTTTTCATGGCTACCGAGCTAACTCAGCCATGGGCGAGCTCGATCTATTTTCCATTCGAACGCGTTCAAACGAATTTAACATGTCCAATCAAATACTTTTTTAACTTTTAAATGGTTTAAGCCAAACAAGATGTTGTCTGTTCGACCACTTTTTGGCCCTGTCAAATGTTCTAGTATCTGTTCGACCACTAAATATACCGTTCGAACAAATAATTTTATATTAACTTATTAATTTATTTTCATGGTTTTATTAAATTGTTCTATCAATTAATTTATTAAATTGTTATTAATATATAATTTTGTGAATATTTTTTCATATTAGATTTTATCACTAATGTTGAATATATATTTTATTTTTAAATTTCAGGTTCATAATAATGTCTTATAGAGGCCGTAAACGTGGCAGCTCAGGTGAACCTTACATCCAAACAATTCAAGAGCGGACTGTTTTATTAGAGTGGCAAGTAAAACTATCTAATTTTGTGACTCTTATACGGAAAGGTCATTCCCTCAAATCAGTATTCAACGATCGTGGTTGGGCACCAATCCTAGATCAATAAGAAGAAGCAATGGAGCTCATTTCCTATATTGACAGTGTCGTTGAGTTCTATAAAGGGTTTGGTGGTGCCAACCTAGACAATGGAGAGGCATATAGGATATGTGTCCGAGGAGTTCCTGTTATATTTTCAGTAGACGGACTCTCTGCAAATCTCGGTATTCCTATACTGGTCATTGCCTATCCGAATCTGCCGCCTAGAGAGTCTGATCCTTCAGGTGATGTAGAGATGGCTTAGGACGATGGACCAGTTTACACAGATGAGGTCGATACACTTGCTGATCATAAGGTCAGAACTTGATTGTTGGTCCAGATGCTCTAGTATATGATGGGACGAAGAGCATTAGGCAGACAGATTTATCTTCTTTCTTCAAGATCATGAATCTAATCATCGCCAACAAAATTGACCCCCAATAGCACAAAACCGAGGTTGGCATGGATCGAGCAAAATTTATGATATGGGTCGCTCGTGGCATTCCAATCGACCTTATGGGGTATATATTTGAGAGGATCTTATCAGAGGCTCGGTACATTACAATAGATATACTGCCGTTCGGGATCCTGATCACTCGATTTTTGCTACATTCCGGGGTCGTGCCAGAAGTTTTCGAGCATGCATGGGATCCGATGGGATCGATCAACAGCACCACCCTGTCACAGAACACGGGAAACTCAAGACTTCATTTTCGTGGACCTGTTCCTAACCAGTCTGATATTCAGAAAGATGCACAGTCGGGAGATACTGGAGTATCGACTGGTAAGGCATCTACACAGGTCAAGGCATCACGCACATCTACTTGTGAGGAGATAGCTGACACACTGCGTGACGAGATTGTCATACACACATCAACGGTGATCGATGCAGTACATAATGTCATGTCTGAGTTGTGTATAGAGATTACTGCTAGCATCTTTGAGTTACATACAGAGATTAATGCTACCATCTCTGAGTTACATACAGAGATTCATACCAGTATGCAACTCAGGTCACGCTAAATGCTCGACTAAGCCAGGTAGAGAGACGATTAGCTGCAATCGAGAATATGTGTAGAGACCTCGCAACACAATAGTTTCTATCTTTTATTTATATTTTTTTTGTTATAGTTATGGATAGTATATGGTGTTTTGATAATTTGCTTTAGTTATGAACTACATATTTTTTGTCTTTTCTAGATTAATTATTGATTTATATTATCTGGTGTATGGCTGATAATATTTATTTAACTAAAAATCTAATTTAACATAAAAGCAATCATTATAATATTTTTAAATTAATTACATAAAATTAATTTATGAATTTGTATATATGATATATATTTATATTTTGAGTTACGTATAGATATTAATATTATACGTTCGAATGTATAAATGTTGTACTCGAATATGTTCGAACTAAATATGTTCCGTTCGAACGGTGTAGAAACCTTCCGGCTAGATTTTGCCACCAAATCTTTCGCGTTCGAACAAAAAAAGTTACGGTCAGACGGTTTTAAACTTTTCCTGGCAAAATAAATTACTTCCCTGCCAAGATTTGTATGTTTGACCAGATTTTTTTCCGTTTGAATGGAAAAAAAATTTTGAGACAATCTAATTCGTCACAGAAAATCCTATTCGATAGGATATTTATTCGGTCGAACGGTTTTCTAGATTCATACATTTTTTGTGATGAAATTTAAATTTCGTCCCAAAACATTACTTTAGTTCCTACCTAAATAACTTCATTCTTAAAAGTCAAATATGTTGTAGTGGACTCATAATGAAGTGTGAAGTGATATAGAATAAAAAAAAAAAAATGCAGTTTTAAGATGCTAATAGCTCAAGGTATATTAAAAGAGTAATTCTATGTACAATCTTGAAGTACATAAATGTCGTGTAATCGCTTTGAAAAAGAGTAGGGTCCATTATTAAAAATTATATACACTTGAAAAAAATGATTATACGGCGATTGATCAATTCACAGTTGCAAATATCTTTTCTCATATTTAAAATCAATCCTTTTTTGAAAATCAAGTTGAATGAACCTATCTAGATCATGTTGGAGATATTTGCTAGTTTTAGTTGACGCATTTCTATGATGAAATTGCAAATAGGATACAAGATGCAGGCAGTAATGGAGACGTAGCTGTTGATCAATAACATCACTATAAGGTATCGTGCACAGTACAAAAAGAAAAAAGTAGAGTCACTCATATTAACCTTTGAGTACATATTAGCTATTGAAGTCCATTTCAATCATAACTTGGAAATTTCTAGCTTTTGAGCCTAGCATGATATAAAAGATTATCGTATATGGAAATTGTGGGTATATGATTTTGCAACGATATTTATGATCCTTCGTCATTTTTTTGACACATTGAGATTATGAAGGAAATGGGTTTAGGTGCATACAGGTTCTCAATCTCATGGTCCCGAGTTTTACCAAGTAAGATTATGATATGAATTGACATGTTATAAGAATTCAGGAAAAATTCGAACGCAAGAAAATGGAAAAAAAAAAAACAACTTATATATTTCCTATATATCTACTGTACAGTAAAAAAATAGAAAAAAAATTATATTTTTAAATCGGTGTGTAGAGCACACTTTGTAAAGTGCTTACATGACATAATTTGATTTGAAAGATAAATTTTGAATTTTGAATTTTACAAATCAAATCTTACCATTTAAATAATATGAGTTATATGCTCTACATACCGGTTTGAGAATAGAATAACTCAAAAAAATATAATTTAAATTTTTTTCCAAAAGTTTGTCTTTTTCTTATCCTAACAAGCGAATCATGTTAATTTCTTAAATACACAGGCTATATTGGAAACCATTTAAAACCACCAAGTTTGAAACATATAGTCTCTTCAAATTCAAATGAAAATACTATATGGAATTCCTTTTCCAGTTATGCCAAGGTTGGAAAATGGCTTCAAAAGCTCATACGACATAACCTTAACTCCTACTCTATTCTTCAAACTATTATTCGTATTCCTTTCATCAATTATCTACTCAAGTTCCCTCAATCTCCCATGGAACCTCTCAAATGCTTCCTTTATGAACAAATCTTCAACCTACAATGGCTCACTTTTTTCCCTAAGATATTCCTCATCAGGTGAATGATTAGATAGTATCTCCAAAAAGGCCATCACTCTTGTTGCTTGAAGCTGCGAACAGAAGCGTTGCTAAAGTGCACACTCAAGTTTTTTCATGAACTTTTTCCATTCTTCTTCAATTGGGTCTTCTGTGGCTATGTTGGTTCTTGCAATAGTTAGCCGATTTGAGGAGTTGCCACCGTAAGCATATTGACCGAAGTTTGCAGTGGCATGGTGGCCAGAAGTCACCCAAGTCATCGTTGTGAGGATGTCGATTAGGTCTTTTTAGGTTTTGAGAATTGACAACAATGGTTCTTCCTTCTTGTCAGCATGGAAAATTGTTTAAATTTCATTCCATCATGATTGGAATTCTTGATCAAACTCTGCATGTCTAGGGTCAGGGTAATAGTGGTTGACATAGTCTATGACCCATTGTTTGATGGCATCCCAGTGGATGCGACCATCATTGTCGTAGGGGTAGTCTGTGATTGTTAGCCTTAGTCCATGAGGAGCAATTGGATCCTCAACGGCCATTCCCTTATGAACACAATTGCAAAAGCACTGATCAATCTTAAAATTTGATATATGAAACTAGATTATACAAATTAATGAAAAGCTATAATATGCCACTTGATTGCCAATAAGTTGCAAAATAACAAGTTTTCTACTATTTGTTAGAGTACTCAATCTCTTATAGTTGATGTAGATGGTGTTGGTTCTATTTCACTTAAAGATGATAGGAGAAATCAACTGACAGATGTCGAAACTTCAGAAAAACAAAATAGGAGAAAAAGAGGCCATTTCAAATCAAAATTTGCTGATCAATTGCCTGCAACGTCTCACAATGAACATCCACATATTGAGCCAAGAATCACTGTGCCTGATGTAAACCACATTGATGGGCAGTTAGTTGGATTCCAGACCCATGGTGATTAGTAAAAAGATGATACAATGGCAGATTTGAGGCCCCTGGAGAAAAATATTGGCCAACTCCAATTACTTGTGTCTTTCTCGTCTCTACCTTCTGAAAATGTAGTTTCCACCCAGAGCATGCATGTCAATGGGGGGCCTTTGTTTTATCCAGCGGTGCAAAACACTGAAATGCATCGTGGAAATGTTGGCAACTTTTATAGTCCATCGGTGCAATACGAGAACTACACTCATGATTGCCAGCAATCACAGATTGCGATGGCTGAACTTCAAATTAAAAAACAAATGATGATAATATATAAATTCAAGATTGAAAGGACAACTTTAGTTTAATCTTAACGGTCAAGTCCTAAAAAAATAGGCAGAATGTAATTATTTTTTATTATTAAAAGATATAATATCTCAACCCTACTACCTTTAAATGCCTAATAATGAAATTTACTTAGTGCTTGCTCAGTTGGATGGGCTGTTGAAGCTAGCTGGCTATGTACCTGAACTAACATGGGGGGATTTAGGTTGAGCTCCCCACCCATATGGAGGAATGTAATATATTAATTCTTTTAGGGTTCTCACTTGATTTTTGTGATAACAAGTGATTAGTCATTGTAGAATATGGAAGAGAAGCTTATTTATTTGTGGTAACATATTAAAATCATCCCATGTCAATCAATAGGAGTAAATTGGAATTTTTAAAACAATCATTTGAATGTTCAAAGACAAACATGGAAAAGGTTTACAATCCTTGATTGTCTGGTCAGCTATACCCTGCTTCATAACATCTTAGACAATATTTATTCCCTTTATCCATTCCCATAGACATAGAACCATATCATTATTGTGTTAGTGTCAAGAAACCTCTAACCACACAGCTACCTGTTGTTTACAGAGTGTAAATTAATGTGATCCCTTTGCAGTGCCTCCACAAATCTCGTCTCTCTGCAGGTTTCTAAAGCAATTTATTTTCATCTATATTGACAATTCCAATATGCCTTGTTTTGCTTCCAGTACATCCCGGTTGAACATTCAAATGCCTGTTGCTGGCTTGTTCCATGTTTCCAGTCTCTGTAGCTCTATCATTAGCTTTCCCTTTCATTTCCCTTGAGCAAAACTTTACATGCAGATTTTAGAAAGAAAATCGCATCTCATTTGATAACCATGCAGAATCCAACGAATTTAGGCTTCGTCTCTGTTGGAAAACAACAGAAAATAAAGTATTGCATAGAGACTTCAGTCAACAACTTGTTTGATTGATTCTAAATGTTCTCTACTTTACACTTCCAAACGTAAAGATATAGAAAGACACCTTGTAACTCACAAAAGCATTAATCAAAACAACTTCAAAGATTAGCTAATAAACAACATAGTCTAAATATAATAAACTAGGCTATTAATAGAGATTATTGAAAAACAGTAGCACACAACTCATCAGCTGCAATACTCCTTGATGTGTTTTTTTGAAACTCCAAGCTTCAATTTGAGAAACTAAAACTTGTCTTTAGGAATAGCTTTTGTGAAGATATTTGCAAGTTGATTTTCAGAGTAGCAGAATTTTAGCTCAATTTCACCACTTGCTTCCACTTCACGCAGAAAATGATACTTGATTGCTATGTGCTGTGTGCGACTGTGATGGACAGGATTCTTAGCAATAGCAACAACAAATTTTTTGTCACAAAAAATCTCAATTGGACCTTGCTGATTTTCTCCCATATCCTCCAGAATTCACTTTAAGCAAATGGCTTGATTTGCTACCCCAGGTGTAGCAACATATTCAGCCTCAACAGTGGACTAAGCTGCATTTCCTTGCTTCTTCGAACTCCATGAAAACATACCAGATCCAAGACCAAAACAATGTCCTGAAGTACTCCGCTTGTCGTCAATAGATCTAGCCCAATCACTATCAGTGAAGCCAACTAATTTTGATTCTAGTCTTTTCTCATACCATATGCCAAAGCTGATTGTTCCTTGCAAATATCTGAGAACTCTCTTAGCAGTTCCAAAATGAACTTGACTCAAACTTTGCATAAACTCTGACGACAAACTTGTGGCAAACAACGTATTTAGTCTGGTATTGCACAAGTAAAGCAAACCTCCTACAAGACTCTTGTAGGTTGATGCATCCACTTTCTTGACACCATCTTCTTTTCTCAATTTCTCATTAGGAACCAACGGTGTTACTACTGACTTACAATCTAACATGTTAAATTTCTCTAGCAAGTCTTCTGCATTTTTCTTCTGTGAACAGAAAATTCCATCTTCTTCTTGGCTTACTTCCATTACGAGAAAATAATGCATCAATCCCAAGTCGCTCATCTCAAAGTTGTCTATCATATCCTTTTTAAACTTCTCAATCACCACTAGATTATTTTCAGTAAAGATCAAGTCATCAACATACAAAGATACAATGAGAATTTCTGCATTACCATGAGACTTTATGTATAGCGTTGGTTCAATTTTGTTCCTCCTAAAACCTTGGTCTGAAAAATATCCATCTATCTTCCCATACCAGGCTCGAGGTGCTTGTTTCAGCCCATATGATGCTTTTTTCAATCGAAAAGCTTTTCCTTTTTCTTCTATGAAGCCTTCTGGTTGATAAACATAAACTTCTTCCTCCAGAATTTCATTTAAGAATGCTAGCTTAACATCAAGTTGGTAAATTTTTCAACTTTTTTGAACTGCAAGTGCAATAAGTGCTCGAATTGTATCCATCCTTGCAACTGGTGCAAAGGTTTCGTTGTAGTCGACTCCTGGTTGCTGTACATAGCCCTGGGCTACTAGCCTGGCTTTATGCTTCAAGATTGAACCATCTAGATTCAGCTTAATCTTGAAGATCCATTTAACTCCAATGATCTCTTTGTTTGCAGGTCGAGCAACCAATTTCCAAGTGCCATTATTTTCAATCATTTTTATCTCCTCCTCCATTGCTTTCACCCAAACTTCTTCCCTTGAAGCCGCTACAAAATTCTCTGGTTCAAGAGAAGAGCAATTGCAATGTTCATAGATTTCACTCAATAATCTTGTTCTTCTTATAGGAGATTCTAGTGAAGAATCATCATCTCTATTAGAAGAGGCTAATTGTTGAGTTGATGTAGGACTGCTCGTCTCATCCTCCATAGAACTTGCTAATGTCATCCTCCAACTCTTCTTCTATCTTGGGTGGTTAAGTAATTGGAACTTCAACATTCTGTTGAATCACCTTCTCAGCTTCTCAATCGCAGGAAGCCTGCTAATTGAATATCACATCATGGCTGGTAACAAGCTTCTTAGTTTCCAAGTTGAAGATCCGGAAACCTTTTGACATAGTGTTGTATCCTAGAAAAATGCCATTCTCAGTCTTCTTCCAGCTTGTGCCTTGTCTGACATGGAACATGAAAATAGCATATACAGCCAAACACTCTTAGAAAACTTGCAGAGGGTTTTATGCCACTCCAAGTCTCATAAGGTGTCTAATTTTCTACAACTTTTGTTGGCACTCTGTTGAGCAAAATACAACAGTGTTAACTACTTTAGCCCAGAATTTTTTAGACTAACACTTTTCCAGCAACATAGATCTTGCCATCTCCATCAATGTTCTATTTTTGCGTTAAGAATCTCCATTCTATTGGCGCGATTATGCAGCAGTTAGTTGATGCTCCAGCCTTTCTTCTTGACAGAATTTCTCAAACTCCGTAGAGTTATAGTCAGTACCACGATCACTTCTCAGAGTTTTAATTTTCTGCCCACACTAATTTTCAACCAGCAAATTGAACTTCTTGAAAGTTCCAAAAACTTTTGATTTCTCACAAAGAAAATACACCCAAGTCATTCTGGCATAATCATCTATGAAAAGAATGAAATACTTATTTTGATTGTGGGTATGAGTTCTCATTGGACCACACACATTAGTGTGAACAAGCTCCAACTTCTCCTTTGCTCTCCATGTACTTTCAGAGGGAAAAGGTTGCTTATGTTGCTTCCCAAGCATACATTTGTGTCTTCCTTTCTAACAGAGGCAAATCTCTTATCATTTCCTTCTGATGTAGCAATCTTAGAGAGTTGAGGTTGTAGTGCCCAAACCTCTGATGCCATAACATTGAATCTTCCACCGAAGCCACCATAGCTTTAGGAAAACTCTATTGAATGAGAAAGTTTCTCCTTCTTCCCATTTGAACTTCAGCAAGTTCCACTTTAGTCTTCTCATCAAAAATTGTGCACAGATTAGTCTCAAAGTATAAAGAGTAACCGTTCTCCATCATGTGACCAACACTTAACAAATTTTGATCAAGACTTGGAACAAGTAAAACATCTTTAATAAACCTTGTACATTTCTTTGTCTGAATAGCCATTGTGCCTTTGCCTTTGGATTCAACCAATTCTCCATTCCCCATCTTGACTTTGATTTTGATAGAGGAACCCAAATCCATAAAAATGCTTTCATCCAATGCCATATGGTTGCTGCAACCACTATCAATAAACTAGAAATCTTCATTCTTTACAAGAGCTTGGCAAGCAAAAAACAAATCCTCCTTGTCTTCTTTTTCTTCTGAATAATGGGCTTGATGATTGTTTTTTAATCGAAAATCTTTTTCCATATAATGAACTTGCATTTCCAGCATTAAGGCTTCCCGAGATGATAACAGTCCTTCTCAAGATGGTTGATCTTCTTGCAGGTGCCATAAGATGGGAGCTCACCTTGTTTTTCTTTCCCCTTTGTCTTTCCTTCCTTCTGAGAGTTGTCTGCACCTTCTGGTTGCCTTGTGACTTCTTCTTATAATCTTTTAACTTCTTATTATTAAGATTGACTTTGGATTGGAAAGTATGTTCCAAAAACCATCACTTCGTCTTGCAATTCTTTGTTCATAAGCTTACAATGATCCCATAAATTCTTGAATAGTCAAGGTTTGTAGATCTCTTGATTCTTCAATTGCAGCAACAACGTGATCATATTTTTTTGAGAAACTAATCAAGATCTTTTGAACGATTCTTTGATCATCAACTTCTTCACCATAGGCACGCATTTGATTGACAACTTCAATCAATCTAGAGCAATAATCTTTTTCATCTTCTGATTCCTTCATTTTTAAGTTTTCAAGCTCCCTTCTTAATCCTTGAAGTTTGATTACTTTTACTTTAGTATTTCCTTGAAACTCCAACTGCAGAATTTCCCAAGTCGCCTTTGAAGTAGAAGCCCTCATCAATCTAGGAAAAATGGATTCACTCACGGCTTGCTGCAGTATGAACAAAGCCTTGGCATCCTTAGTATTCTCCTATTTGAGTTGAGTAGAATCTGAAGCTCCTTCTGCAGGGGTTGAAACACCTTTTTCTACCACATCCCAGAGATCCTAAGATAGGAAGAAAGTCTTCATTTTGACTCTCCAATAATCATAGTTCTCACCACCAAAGATGGGAACTATTGTAGATGTTTCGATATTAGCCATTAATGACCGTTCAGATCAACCTGGCTCACACTGGTACCAGTTGTTGGAAAATAATAGGATGATAGAGTATTGCAGAGAGACTTCAGTCAACAACTTTTTTGATTAATTCTAAATATTCTCTACATATATATAAAGACATCTTGTAACTCATAACAACATTAATCAAAACAACTTCCAAGATTAGCTAATAAACAACATAGTTTAAATATAATAAACTAGGCTATTAATAGAGATTGTTGAAAAACAGCAGCACACAACGTATTAGCTTCAATATTCTCCTCTCATATAAAAGCCCATGTATCTCATCACGTCACAGAACACATAGCCTTTTGCCACTCACTCTCTAAGCAAAAGGGCGTCGCCATCTTTATTAGAAGTATTACTCTTCTGATAGTTAGTTAGTTGTGAACCAAGTTATATTAGTTCCCTTAGTTAGTTTTAAACTTATTTTTCCCCGCCTCTTTTTTGGCTTGTATAAAAGAGCACATATGTACTCTGATTATTTTTAATGCAAGTTTTACAGAACTGCACAACCCCTTAGTTCAAAACTTATCAATCTTAAAAAGTGAAGCACCCTTATAATTACTTCGATGTGGTACCTTTTCAGCTGAAAATTGGCTGAAAGAATGTGATGCACAAGAGCCAAATTCTTGTATATTGTGCAGGAAAGTAGGACAACTTACAATCAAAGATTGGCTTGGATCCATGCAAACCCAATCTTCATGTCTACCAATAGTCTTTACAAGAACAGCTTCCCTTTTTAAAATGGTGATATCTAATCATGTCCCTGACAATAATCTCTCGATCATAAAATTTGTTGATGAACTTTGTTACTTCGTGGCAGTTCCCACAAACTGGTAAGTTCTTTACAATTTGAATTGGGGTTTGGGGTGCTGTGTTCATCAAGTCAAAAGCAATAACTAACGTCTCACTATGTTTAGATAGGGTTGTCTCTTTATCTTCCTCATCATCAATTTCGAGCAAAATGTCTCCAAATTGTGGAACCTAACCAGCAATCTTCAACTTAGTTGTCATCTCATCCAAGAACAAGCAGAGCTGTTTAGTCTGGGGATGGGATCTATCTCCCACAAGGAATTGATGGAACACACCATTTAATTTAATGGAGCTGCAACCAGGGATTTTCTTCCTTCCATTTAATTCAATCTCCTCTCTCACAACCTTTGCGTCATTCTGTGTGATCGATTAGGGAGGAATACAAGATCTCTTGCTACAACAAAAAAGTTCCATGCATGTTTGAAAAAGTGCATGTTTAATCCACTTTTTTACATGGCTGAGAATGGCAAAACTCCTTAGAATTTCTCCATTATTTGCGCCCCAGTTAGGTCATGTTACCATAAAAATAAAATGAAAAAAAAAACTTGCTAGCTAGCTATAAGATTTTCTTCTGAATTTGATGTAGTACATATCATGCTTGCAATATTATTATTGATGCGTTTAATGTTTGGTCTATGGAAATATAATCTCAATGTTTTTTTAACTTTTTTTTTTAAATAAACCTTATATTAACCTAATGATTTGCCTAAAGTTATGTAAAAAATACTTTTCACAAAGGTCTTAAAAAGTCGATCTTGAAAGTAGGGGTGGGTAGTGGGGCCCCGCATTCCGCTACCCCTCACCCGCATGGTAGGGTAGGCAAACCCGCTTACCACTGCTTAAGTATTTTTTGCATTGCTTAAGTGAGACTCTTGTATTATCTTGGCCTCCTACATAAAGGTCACATTAGTTAGGCTACATTAACTTACTCATAATATGCACTAACAAATTTATGATCATATTTACAAATTTAAATTTATAATTTGGGTTCAAAAATGTGTTCTTGTCGACCCTGCCCTCCAGGACCGGAGTAGGGTGTGGGGGTAAAAACCCACCCTCTGCCCATACAGGGGCGGGGTGTGGGGAAGGGTCGACCCCGCCCCACCATGGGTGGGTAGTACCCCTACCTGAAAAAATTATATTCAAACAGTTTTGAAAATCTACCTACTTACTTATGCAAATCAATAAAAAAATTTCTATAAAAACCTTTTATCCAAACAACTTATATATTTCCTATCTAATTCCATGAAATACAATAAAAAGAAATAGAAAAATTATATCTTGAAGCTGATGTGTAAAACATACTTAGTAATGTGTTTAAATGATATAATTTGATTTGAAAGAACATTTTTAAAATCCAAATCATACAAATCAAATCTTACAATTTAAGTGATGTGGATGTTTTTGGAGTAGGTTCTGGAAATCGGGTTGTGCAACATGGTTTTATTGGAGCGACAGCTTGCGGCATTGAATTCTCAGAAGTTGCTTCCTTTCATTTACTCGGATATGTATTTATTTTGTTTGTTTATATCCTTTATAGGCTTGTTTAGATTGATTTATTTATTTATAGGCCTCTTTAGATGTTTTCTGGTTATTGCTTTGACTTATTTGATATGGCGTTTTGGTACTTTGGGGTTATTTGTCTTTTTATATTATTGTAAATCCCAAGTACTTTGATTGTTACCACGGTATTTCTCCATCACAAACGAGAACTTATTAATAAACTTAGGCGGAAGTCACTATTGGATATGTGACTACCCTTTCAAAAAAAAAAAAAAAGAGTGATGTGGGTGGTGTGCTCTACCCCTGAACTTAAGAATAGAATAATTACAAAAACAAATATGCTAAAAACTTTTTAAAAGATTGTCAATTTTTTTTCTTATCCTAACAAGTGAATCATGTTAATTTCCTAACCACACACGCTATTATTATAAATCATTCAAAACCACTAAGTTTGAAATGTATAGTCTCTTCAACTTGATCAAATGGAAATGCTATATGGAACTCCTTTTCCAGTTACGCCAGGGCTGGAAAATGGCTTCAAAAGCTCATACGGCACAACCCCAGCTCCTACTCTATTATTCAAACTACTGTTCGCATTCCTTTCATCAATTATCCGTTCAAGTTCCCTCAATCTCCCATGGAACCTCTCAAATGCTTCCTTTATGAATGGATCTTCAGCCCACGATGGCTCACTTTTCTCCCCAAGATATTCCTCGTCGGGTGAATGATTAGACAATATATCCAAAACAGCCATCACTCTTGTTGCTTGAAGCTGTGAAGGGAAGCATTGCAAAAGTGTGTGCTCAGGTTTTTTCATGAACTTTTTCCATTCTTCTTCAGTTGGGTCTTCTGTGGGCATGTTGGTTCTAGCAATGGTTGGCCGATTTGGAAAGTAGCCTCCGTAAGCGTATTGACCGAAGTTGGCAGCGGCATGGTGGCCGGAAGTCACCCAAGTGATCGTTGTGAGGATGTCAATTAGGTCTTTTTGGGTTTTGAGAACCGGCCACCATGGTTCGTCCTTCTTGTCGGCATGGCCAACTGTTCGAATTTCTGTCCACCATGATTGGAGCTCTTGATCAAACTCCACAAGGCTAGGGTCAGGGTAGTAGTGGTTGACATAGTCTGTGACCCATTGTTTGATGGCATCCCAGAGGATGAGACCATCATTGGCGTAGGGGTAGTCTTTGATTGTTAGCCTTAGTCCATGAGGAGCAGTTGGATCCTCAACGGCCATTCCCCTGTGTACACAATTGCAAAAGAGCCAATTGGTCTTAAAATCTGATATATGGGAATTAGATTATACCCATTAATGAAAAGCTATAATATGCCATTTGATTTCCAATAAGTTGCAAAACAAGTTTTCTGTTTGTTAGAGTAGTACTTCTATTCATAGTTGATGTGTATTATTCGTCTTCTACTAATATAATTGTGTTACTCATCTTAGAACATATGAAAATTTAATTATAAGCATGTGCCATTTTAAAAATCTAAATTTAAAAACTGTGTATGATGTCATGTGTCTCTTCGTTAAGAAAATATGTATTTCTTTGCATGCTCACATGAAATATTTTTAAATTGGTTGGAGGAGAGTTTGGAAGAAAAAAGTTTTAATTATTTGATTTTTTATTTTTGAAAATCTAAAAGATTGGCTAATTGGAAACTAGGTACCTGTTAATTAGGTCAGCAGGAAGTGACTCCTGGTCGAACCGCCACTGGAGATCATAGGCGGCAGAGC
The DNA here is from genome assembly GCA_029856935.1 of Cyclocarya paliurus. Taxonomy (NCBI): domain Eukaryota; kingdom Viridiplantae; phylum Streptophyta; class Magnoliopsida; order Fagales; family Juglandaceae; genus Cyclocarya; species Cyclocarya paliurus. The sequence continues at coordinate 1,368,367 of CM056958.1, read as the reverse complement.
AGATTTCCATGGAATATTTACCAGGTGCAAATGCAGACTCAATGGTGCCACCTGCATTGATAAGTGCTTCTCGAGCAAGAGCATTGATCTCCATTGTGTAACGAAAATGAGGGTGCAACAGTCTGTAGATTGGATGAATCACGCTAAGTTGCCTATTTGTCGCAATTACATAAGGCTCTGTTACACAATGAGTTCTTAGCCTGTAAAAGAGACCAGTCAAATCATTTCCCTCATTAATATAAATCACATTGAGTTTTGAAGGAAAAACCATAGTAAATAATTAGTTTATAAAGTCGTGGGAAATAATATATACCAGTGACTAACGAGCTGGTGATAGCCAGAGTCATGGGCAAGGACATGAGCTTTAGCAATCCTCCATAGCCAAACTTCTGTTGAATGCCAAGAAGGTGCATAAACTTGCTTCCACTGCGGCTTTCCGTCCATAGGTGGCCGAGTCAGTTCAATCGCCAGCGGCCTCAAGGTGCCATCTTTAGTTAAGAAGAATAGTGTGCGTGAGCCGTACAGTGTGGTGCCCTTAATCTGTCTTACTTTGCTGACGAATGGTAATAACAGGTCGTGATAATCTAGCAAAAACAGCTTCTTTTCTTTTAAGGCCTGCATGCATACGTTCATGACAATATAATACAGATTTATTTATGATATATATTTAGTTGAGTGATGGCCAATATTCCTCCCTGAAATTTACACTATATGTGTTATGTTCTTCTAACCTTTTCAACAGTCATTAGACCTCCAATTTCTTCCTCAATAATTTCTGTCGTGATGGCCGACTCTGGTGGGCCGTAGATCTCAGGATCTAGTTTACTCTTCAATGGCCACTCCTGCATAACTTTTTGTGAAACTTTAAAGCGTGCATGGAGTAAAGTAATTGTTTTCTTTAAACAATGCATGCTAGGTACGCAGCTTTTTCTAGTAAATTTAAGCAAGTAGTCGCAAATCATACCGTGACCAAACGTATGCTATATGGGTTGAGACCAGCAAGAGTCTGTCGAGCAAATTCCTCGTCCCTAAACCAAAAGAATTTGTCCCCTGCAAATCCAAAATAACACATCAATATGTAAATAATTTCCATCTGATCATTTAGAGAGAGTGCGTGTGTTTGTTCGCATGTGTTTGTGAAGTTTAATTTTTGTAATTTGGGGATCAGGGGAGTGGGATTCTCACTGTTCATAGTTTCGGGGGTCTCAAAGCGGAGCACATCTCCTCCGGTTTTGGAAATGGTTTTAACAAGCCTGGGCATGATTGCTTTGAGAAACCCTTCTTGGTCTTCTTCCGATGGCAAGTTAACCCCTTCGGTGAAAAGCGAGTCTATGGCTGTGAAGTATGGGAATCCAAGATCCCTATCCGAAATCACAATTCCTAGTGATGGCACCAATACTCGCAACACTGAGTATACAGTCTTCGCCGAGAATGTTAGCTGCTTTATCTCCGAGAAGCATTCGTCTCGAGGAACATAAAACCTGCTAGTTTTCCTCGACTCCGACTGTGGATCTGCATATATATTGACGCCGATAGCATGCATGTTCAATGATCAAAGCGAATAATTAAAGAAAGAATGAATACGGGCCGGATATATATATATTTATATATATGATCCCAACATTTTGATAAAATTATTTTCTGTCGATCGGCTCAAGATATGAACATGAAGCTCTACATAAATATGACTATAGACCAGGCCGAAAATTATGCAGATCTGATCTTAAAGTTTCTATCCGAACTTTATATATCTGTCTACATTTTTAGACCGACGTATGAATGTGTCGATGTAGTCATGTACGTATTGCTTATTGGGTTTAATTTCAACTATCAATCGGAAAAATTATGAAACAAACAATTGCAAAAATCAGTTCAATCAATTATTGGCGAATCCATTCTTTAATTTAATGATCAATATTATAGATTCATGAGTAAAATACTTGAGCAATAACAAAAAGATTGAAACAAATGATGTGGCATAATTTCATTTTAACGATAAATTTTAAAATTTGATAAATCTTACAAATTAAATCTTACCATTTAAGTGACGTGGATAGTCGTATGCTTTACATACCAACTTGAGAATATGATAACTCCTTAAATATCTAATCGGAGTGTGTAATTTTAGTGCTATAGTGTTGGCAAATGTTTGTTATTTATGAAATTAATAGGCCAATCTTCTCATAAATATGTGGATCTTAAATTATCCTTTTAGTAATTACAATATTATTGGATTGATAAAAATACCTGCTTCGGAAAGGGGGCGTCCGGTCCTGCAACGACGAGGATAGGGGTGCTCTTTGCCACCAAGTACTGGTCTTTGAAGTTCGAGGCTCTTATCGGGTTCCCCAAGATCATTGTACACATCATAATCGTATATCCTCTCAAATCTCTTAGGTTCTCCTTCACCATTTCCTCGCAAACTCTCCAGGTCTTCTTCTCTTAGCCTCCTCAATCCACTTGGTGTTTGTGAGGGCAAGTATGACTGCTCCATTTGAACACGTACATGAACTCAGATATTTATTAAAAAAAAAATCTTGGTTTTTTTTTTTCCATATTTTTGGGTATTCTTATGTGCCTGATATATATGTTCTACGTGCATCACGTGCATCATGATACTTTAAGATTTAGAAATTTTTATTTGAATTAATTTAGAAATGAGAGAGAGAGAGAGAAGAAGAAGAAACCAATTATGAACCGACCGTACGTGAGAGATCATACCGGAACCTGCATGATCCTTATAAATATAAACGAACTATGTTTTTCTTGTTCCTTATTGCATGTAATTACATGTCAGTGATCATGCATATAATTCCAAGTAATTGGACCACATCGTATTGGAGTTTTGGAGTCTATGTTTGGAGTTTTTGAGTCTATGTTTGTCGAATTGGTCCCCCTTTTATGGTAGAACGCCCGATGATCGATATTAGTAATCCAAGGCCGCTAGCTAGTTTAAATTAAAGTTAATATTCATGTAATAATCTAAATCTTAAGTCTAATTTGTTAAGGCCAAAACTTGTTGAAGTAACTACGTACCATGCATTTCTATTACTAAATATGAGATTCACATTAAAAAAAAAAAATCAATTTTTTTATAGTGAACTTCACTATTTTTTAAATAGAATGTACGAGCCGTCCACAAATCTAGCATTACTTTTCAAATAATTAATTAAGATGATAATTATTACAAGAAGCTAGGTGATCGATATACATATGCATCATGATGCATGCAGTAGTACTACGTACGTACGTACGTACCTTATTGGTAAAAAATACCCTCTTGACAGGATTGTCGAACTTGGAGTGAACCCAGGAGCAACAGGTCACATTTATGGGGCCTTGAGGGAAGCCATGGATGAGTATGGTCTCTACGAACATCTCCCTGTGGTGCTCATTTTCAACCAACACAGCCCCAACCTCTCCAAAATCAACTGGCACTTCAAATTCCGTCTCGTACTTCACCCCCTCCTCCCTTTCCCCGCCTTGTGTGCATATGCTTCAACCCTTTCTTTCTCTAATCCTGTCTCTAATTCAATAAATACGTACGTACATGCGCATGATGTAATAATTAATTCACCAAATTAGCCTAATTATATATATATATATATATATTAAACAAAACAGAATTTATAGTAGAAAAGGGTCATACTATTTTTCTTGTTCCATAATTAACTCAATACACTACAAGAAATAAAGGTTCTCTAGCGATTTTATGATCGCTATAAAAAAATTCGCTGCAATTAACTCTTATTTGCGGTGATTTTCATATCGCCACTGAAATATCTCTTGTAGTGATATTAGTCTTTTTGTTGGCTTATTTTTATCCTTTTTAGAAATAATATGTTTCGAGATCTCATATTCACAATGTCATATGTGGTTGAAAGGGGGGTCTTGCTTTGTTGTGGAGAATGGATTTAAACTTATCTATTCTTACTTATTCACAATGTCATATTGATACTTTGATCAAAGATGATCTTGAAAAAGGATCTTAGTTCTTGACTGGTATTTATGGATTTCCCAAAGTTAGTCAAAGATCTAGAAGTACGTGGGATTTGTTAAGAACATTTGGTAGACAAAATGGAGAATCTTGGATGGTGATAGGAGATTTTAATAAAATTTTGCATCATCATAAGAAATGGGGAGGAAGACCACGGCAGATTGGCATGCTTTTAGGAATGTGGTTATGATTGTGCATTGAGGGATCTGGGTTAGGGGTAAAACTGAACTATCATTCTACAATAACCTCTAGCCTTGCTTTGTAAGAAGAGCAAGGTTAAAGATTCTAAGATCCTTGAAGCCCATACCCCATCTAGACTTCCCTTCACACATATTACTCCAACTAACCCAATGAATCCTTATTTCCTCCTTTTTTTGGCCCACCAAAATTTGGATATTAAACTCTCCAATTCTGAACAAAAACTAGCAGGCAAAAGAAAACAACTTATGGAATAAATTAGAATAGATAAAACCACAGCTTTTAATAAAATCTCCTTACCCTTTGAGATAACAGTTTTTCCTTTCAATTTTATAACTTTTGCCATACCCTTTGCTTAATAGATTGAAAAGTCAAAGATTTTGATCTACCAACTATTGGTGGCAACCCAAAGTACTTCTCGTATTGTTGAGTTTCATTATTACCCCATAACAAATGAATTTCTTCTCTAACATCAATACCCACATTACTACTAAACACCATAAATGTTTTCTCTTTATTAATCTTCTCCCCTGACACACCCTCATAAACATCTAACACAACTTGAACTTTTCTAGTTTCCTCCACCTCAGCTTTGTAAAAAATAACACTATCATCCGCAAAAAGCAGATGATTAATGTCAGGAGCACCTCTTCAATTTTTTATCCTAGAAATTTCCTCCTTATACCTGCTGCATTTAATAAGGATGTGAGCCCTTCAGTACATAGAAGGAAGAGATAAGGGGATAATGAATCCCCTTGCCTCAAACTCCTACTAAGAATGACTGGCCCATTTGCAGCTTTGGTTTTCCATTAACTAACACAGAAAATGAGATAGTTTGAACACAAAGCATCACCAAAGAAGTAAAACCAAGATGAAAACCCATGATCACTTGCATCACCTTGTTGAGAAAATTCCACTCTACTCTATCATAGACCTTGCTCATATTCAATTTTAATGACATACACCCTTGTTTTCCCTTCTTCTTATGCTTTAAAAAATGCACCAATCCATAAGCTATAAGCACATTGTTTATAATTAAACGGTCAGGAACAAAGGCGTTTTGACTCTCCCCAGTAACACTAGGCAATATTGCTTTCAATCGATTGGAAATGATCTTAGCAATCAATTTATAGGCCACATTACACAAACTAATGGGCCTATAATCAGAACAGAAGCATGATATTTTTTTCTTTGGAATAAGGGTAATATATGTATGGTTAAGAGATTGAGAAAAAGCACCTGAGTTTAGAGCCTGCAGCACTACTTCAATTACATATTTGTCCACCACATGCCAATATTTCTGGAAAAAATACTGGGAACATCCCATCAGGACCAAGAGCTTTTAATGGATTCATTGCTGATAAAGCCAACAAGACTTCTGCTTTTGTATAACCCTTACTCAAATCTTCATTCATAGCAGATGTAACTCTTTCAGCTAGAGATTCTAGAAAATCAATAGCACCATTTGGATTAGAGCTCTTATAAAGATTCTCAAAGTAATTTGAAATAACCTTATCTCTCTGCTCACCAAACTGCTAGACCCCTTCTTCATCTTTTAACTTTACCAATCTATTATTTCTTTTTTTCTGAGAAGCCTTCATATGAAAATACTTGAAATTTTTGTCACCTTCTTTTAACCACAATACTTTCAACTTTTGCGTCCACATTACCTCATCCCTTTCCATCCATTTTTGCACTTCCTCTCAAGCTTTATTATGATGTGTTGTGAATTCCCCCATTGGATCAGTGACATGCAACTGCATCTAGTAGAGGATTTTCTTCATGATGTTTTCTATTGCAGTCAACTTCGAGATTTATGGAAATAGTTATTTCCCTTCTTTAATTCAAAAGACTTTCCTAAATGTTATTGATCTTACTATGCAGTTTATTGAGGGTAAGGATTCCAACAATTTGGTTCTATTTTTCTACCTTGCATGGGGGTTTTGGAATAGGAGAAATAAGTTGGAATTTGGTAAGATCAGGTTGAGCCCTAACCATGTGACCAATCACACTTTGGGTCTTCTGCACAGCTTCAAAGCAGTTTCAGTAAAATCACCAAGTACAACTAAAAAATCATTTTAGTTAGAAACCTCCTCCAGCTGGCGTGCTCAAGCTCAACACAGATGGGGCTATGTTTGGTGGTCTTCAAAAAGCTGGAGTAGGAGTCATTCTTAGAGATGCATCAGAAAATGTGATAATGACTGCTAGTAAAATTGAAAGTGAAGTTGAAGATCCAGAGGATATTGAATTGTTGGCAGTTTTCTGTTGTCTTCAATTATGTTCCACTATGGATATTTTGAATATACTAGTTGAAAGTGATTGTTTGTTGCTAGTGCAGTCTTTACAACAAAATAATATGGTGGACTCCATCCTTGAGATTCTGTTTGCAGAAGTACAAAGGCTAAAATGTTGTTTTGATAGTTGTTCTTTTAATCATGCATATAGGGAGGGGAATATGACAACTCATCAACTTGTTCGTAATGGTTGGAGGGTTGATAGTATTGAGATGTGGTGGGATTGTATTCCAGACTTTCTTTCTCAAGCCATTTAGTTTGGTAAATGTCTGTAATTATTGATCTCAAATGAAGATAATTGTTCTTATAAAAAAAAATGTTTCGAGATCTCCTGATTCGTACCCCATAAATTCAAGATGTTGGAATTTTATGGTAATCATTATATATGAAAGATGCATGCTTATAATTTATTCTTAAAGGACCTTTTTTTAAATTACTGGCAGGATTCACGGTAATTTCGAATTAATTAATTTGATAATTAGTAATTAAAACGATTTCAAAATTTTTACCCAACAAAATAACTTGTGAATTTTGTTAAAATCTAATCTTTTTTAAAGCTTGAATACTCTTGCATGATGTTCTTCATATAAATATATATATATATATATATATATATATATATATATATATATATATGTATATTTCTCTTTTAGGTTTTTCATGTTTAATTATTTACTAGAAGGAATAATATTATTGAATGCAATTATCATATAAGTTGCTTTAGTTTTTATTTTTATTTTTCTTTGCATGTTTAAATTTTCTTACTTTAATTATAAAAGACGTACATGATGCTAGTTCTCCATAAGAATTCCCATGCATATATATTTATTAATAATAATTCTACTTTTTACAAAACATACTTTTTATATTTTATATTAAAATTAATAGAGAGTTTTCCTCCAAACTGAATTGAAAGACGTATGATATTAAAATTAGGAAATTTTTTATATTAGAATTTTGAAAATACATGTAGTACTGTTAATTAATTATCACATGCTCAACAGACGTACACTAATTATCATGTTTATATATAGATAGATCGGAGAATTTTGGAAGAAAACTCTGTCCTTCAAAACATATTGGCCCCCCTTTCCACAATATATATATATATATATATATATACATATTATGACAACGTCTTGCCTATTTTACAGTACGTCCGTCTGTTGGGACCAAATTATTAGGGACCAGCTGGCGCCTGTGTTCTCTCATTGATCATTTGTCTTCATCTTGTTGCTTGCTAGCTTGTGAAAACTTATATACGTACAAATTGAAGCTTAACTCCTATATATATAAATATATATATATATATATATATATATATATATATATATATCTTTCTAGCTATATATATGATTATTATGTGAAGTAGAAAAGCATGCAATAAATATTAGTCTCTAATTAATAATTAGTTTCTATGGTCAATATATATTTATCAAACAACAGAAAAATCACGAATTACCCCTAGTTTCTATGGCCAGTAAGTCCATTAATTTTTTTTTTTTCCAAAAATGACGAAAGAAAATTAAAGAAATCTTTCAATATTATTCTCTTTAACTTAATTTCTCGAATATCGCTCCGTCGATCCTTATGGATCGGAAAACTCGATTGGAACACACCTTTTTCACCTTAATTTGTTCTTGATCTTCGGAGGATCATTAAGCACGTTATTATAACTTATTATAAGTTCCTGATCATGCTATATAATATATATATATATAGTACAGTAGTACTTGATTATATATAATGAAACAAAAAAGATTGTACAAGCTGAACTAATCTCATGTCGTCTATAAGAAGATCGAACATCAAAACTCACTGAATAAAACAAAAAACAAAAAAAAAAAAAAAAAAAAAAAAGCTGGAAAAAGACTCGATCATTAACCCATGCAGAAAATTAAGAAATAATTCTTAATCATCGCAGCAAGCTGCCAAAAGTACTTTCAGCTTAGCTGAAAATAGTAGAGTTTTTGAACAACAAATTAATTAAAGGAAACCTGCGGACTGAAATTCAGACCAAAAAGCTTTGATTATTAAAAATAAATAAAAAAATAAAAAAAAATAAATTCAAATAACATAATTAAGGGAATTAAAAAAATAAGCATAAACATGCAAGTTTCAGTAGTAAATTAACCTAGCTAATTTTTCATCCGATATATTGAGTTGGTACGTAGTTGATAGCTTAGCTAATTAATTAATTAAAAGATCAAGACTTACCGGAATCAAGCTCGGAGCTAACTAACTCCAGGAGGAGTGTTTTACCAAGCAAATCTTTGATATCATCAAGCCCTCGCTGTATCCCAAGGTTTGACAAAAACCCACGAACCGTTGGTTTCACGATTACAACGGCTTGAACTCTAATAACAGACTTCTCGGTAGCCTCGGACGTCGTCGACGTTGTAGGAGTGGTAGTAGTGCTAGCAACACTTTTTATGTTGCTAGAAATGGACCCAGTGCAGTGAATGGCGTTGTTGTAGTACTTCTTTCGGATGGAGGATTTTGACCAAATTGGAAGCGAAGAACTGCCATTGATATGGACGAATGGCTTCTGCAACTGGCCGAAGAGCAGGTCGGTTTCAGAACTGCGTGACTGGCAAATTCGAGGCAACATTGTTTTAGGGTTTACAGTAGAAGATACCCGAGTAATTAAGGAACCAGAAATCAAGCTGGCTATATTATATGTAGTTCTTGGATAACTGGAATTTGATATGTGGTTGCTAAGCATGCACTGATCTCTGTATATATTGAGAGAGACAAGACCACGATTTCCATTTGCTCTCATAATACTGTAAGTTTATTTCACGTGAAAATGATGATGGAATAATTTGGCAGGATTGCAGAAGGATCCAAGTGAGTTTCATTCAAGAGTGATGTACATGACATGACTACTTCTGCACCCAGGAATTTGGTCCCCAACCTAGACCTCCCAAAACGTCTAATTTTCTTTTCTCGTTAATTTTCTATTAGAAGTTGGATATATACCATGTACATGTAATCTTTACTTCAATGCACACATGCTACTTCCTGCCTTCTAGTTTCAGCACGGTTCAAGTCATGTATATATTGAGCGATAAAAAATAGACATACTTTAGAATAGAGATCATACACGTAAAGTATAAGGTCTCACAATTTAAAAATACATGGAGTAATCTAATTACTTTAAATGGCAAAGAATGGGAACCAATTTAGTAATTAATTACCCTTATAATCAAACGAAATAGTACTTTATGAACTAAATTAGTATACCTTGAAGCATTAATTTTTTTTAGAAAGAGAATATTAGTACTCCAATTTTATTAATAAATTAACCTATCAGCTTAAAGCATCATATTATAATTAATAGAATATTTAAAAGGGTGTTTTTTTTTTTTAAGGTAGAACAAACTCCATTTATTCATAATGGGACATTACAATTTTGACTTGTGACATACAGAATACAAGCCAACTACTGCTTTGAAGGCTTCCCAATACACAAATTTCTTTGTGATTAACATATGGTCTAGTCCATTACTGTAACCCTCTATAGACAAATCTTTTGAGAGACAACACTTTATCTTGAGATAGATTTAACAAACTCCACATTCTGTCATAAGAAATAACATAAAACGTAAAAGATACATGAAAAAATAGCGAATTACAACTTTAAAGTTGTAGATCTGCATTTTCAACCTTATAGGAAATCAAAATGCAAACACTGAGACTGTGGTGGCATGTGAGGGACACACGCCACCAGGAAAGTACGACTGAACGTCAGGTTTGAAGAAACCGATGACCCCAGACCCAAAAAAGCAGCACGTGGCGGTAATAAAACTCCCCTTGCAGACATCCACACGCACACTTTAGGCGGCACGTGTGGCTCACACGCCGCTTCGTTCAAGGAGATTCTTCATCCATTTGAAGGATTGGCACCTTGAAAATCTTGCGGTAGGGTGTGTGGTGGTCACTTGGCACCAAAGAATAGCAGATCTGGATTTTGCCCTAAAGTGAAAGAAAAATACAAACAAAACTAAAAAAAATAAAAGAAAAACTAGAGAGAATAAGGAAGAGGGATGAGGGAGGGAAGGAGGAGCCAAAGCTTCAACGCCCCTCCTCTGGTCTCAATTTTTTTAGGGTTAATACTAGTAATTTGGTTAAATTAATCTTAATTAGTTAAGTAAATTGATCTTGTATGCCCTTACTCTTCTTTGTTTTTATATATGTTAGTGGTGCCAAATTAACGTTGAAAACATTAATGTTGACCAAAGACGTGCAAAACGTTTATAGTAAATAATTATATGGGCTCTGTCTCTTTTTAAATACAATAACACTTGGTGAGTTTATTGGTTACAAAAACCAAGAAGATAGGGAGAAAATGGTAATCGTCATATTTGGGCCAATTGGATATATAAGAAGTTACCCCATCAAAAGAAGGAAATCTGGCCATTATAAATATATATATTAATGTGTAGAGCATTTCCTATACATCATTCACATCACTTAAATAGTTATAAAATTTGATTTGTAAAATTTAAATTTTAAAATTTATTTATTACTAGGTGCTCTGCATTCACACCGACTTAAGAATAGAATTTCTTAATATATATATATATATTTATCGCCATTTGTCAACTAGATATAATCAGTCTGACTCGCATCAAGTGAACAATGTCGTCTAATACGAACGTAAACTCTAGCTATTTAGAAAATCATAATTCTATCCTTTATCTCCAAGTTCAAATTAGGGAAAGCTGAAAAGTATTACATATTGTTATGAGTAATATTACATACAGTCGTAGAGTGCGTAAGTGGCGCACAATCGTTTTAAAAAGTAGTGAAGTTAATTATTAAATAATTAATTTTTTTCATGTAGATCCCGTATTTACTTATTTTTTTTAAAAAGATTGTGTGACGCTTACTCATTCCACGACTGTAAATATCATTTCTTATTGTCAAATATAAGGTTTGGATCATAATGTCTCTAATGCACGTTAAGTATGATCAATAAAGTGACATAATTAGGCTATTGATACATTTCTAGACTCTAAGAGTCCATGATTTTGATTAGATCATGAATATTAAAGTGGTACGAGTTCAATTCATATGTAGAGACCAATAATTAAATACCCATATAAATCCATTATTTTACGATGGGCAAGATTGAAATTTGGATATTATATATAGGTTATAGTTGCCACTCTAGATTAATTCATCTTGACTCTACGCATCCTATTGTAGTGAGTTTTTCTTTTATAGAGAGTGAACATTAGATGTGGAAGATTGATCTGTTGAGATATGCTCTCTCTACCAAATTTCTACATGAACGTACGGTTTAACATGAGATTTTGGGGTATTCGGATTCTCCAAATGCAACAACACAATGATTGCCACTATAATCTAAACGATTTGGAAGATAGGAATAATAGAATCTGTAGAGAAAAATGTATTTTGAAGGATATATATGTTTCGATAATAAATTTTGCATGAAAATCAAACTAAATTTCTCATATATATATATATATATATATATAAAGGTTTAGGAGAGGTTTAGGAGAGCTCCATGTTATCTTTTTACTATTAATTTACTGCTTGTACGAACGTACGTGGTTTGGCTTTGACGTTGCATGTATTAATCGTGTGTTGTCTAGATCAGATGCTACCATCATGATCATGTCATATATACATGTGCAGTTGTACGTACAGGGTACTGATATATCAAAAATTATATTCAACTTCTTACTATTCACATAATTTTCATGTATCATATTTTTATTTTTTTTATTTTTTATCAAATATTTAATATATAAATAATGAATAAAAAAATGAAATTAATTTAAAAGAATAAACTCAAAAAAAAATTTAAAAAATATTAAAAAATTTAAAAATTTAAAAAAATGTGGTGTGTAGAGGTTAGAGGATTGGGTAACATTTCTCACTGATATATATATCAAAAAAATTTCAAAATCTTTTACTATTTATTCACACTTTATATGTTATATTTTTTAAAAAATTTTAAAAAATCCGATAAATCAGTCCGAGTCAGCTTACTAATTTTTTTCTTTTATCAAATATTTATTATATAAATATTGAATAAAAAATTTGAAATAATTTAAAAAAAATTAAAAAATTAAAAAAATTAAAAATATATAAAATGTAGAGTATGATGAATATTGTGTAGCAAAACCTTATATATATTTTTATAATGCAACAAAAAGATATATATGTATATTAATCAAGGCCTAATTAATTAGGCGCGCACGCATTATATGTATGGAGCGCCGCAGAATAGTACCACTCAGTGTGACGGATAGTTGTCTTTGTATTTTATTTTTATTTTTTTATTTACATATTTTTAATATATTTAAATATTTTTTAAAAATAAAAAAAATATTAATATACGTATAATTACTTCTCCTAAAAAAAATATTTTTTTTTGGACCGGTTACTTTGGGACGGCATAGTAATTTTTTTCATTTGTATATCCCCACACTAATGCGACAGCGCTAGCTGCATGCAAGACCTTTTTTTCCCTGCTCGAACAGCTCTTGTCAATTCCAAATTGAGCGATGCTAAAGTCATCGAAGAAATGTCCCGAAAAGGTGTCCCCAACATGCATTTCATTTTTTTTTTTCATGTATTTTTTTAATTATCATAAATATTTTTTAAAAAAAAATTATAATATTATTAAAAAATACTTCTTTAATCACAAAAAAAAAAAAAAAAATTCTGGACACACTTTCAGAATTCAACTTTCGATGGATTTAGCATTTCTGTTGCTCTTCAAATTATAAACAAGTACTACTACATATTATATCATGTACTCGACATATAATTTTGTAGATTCTTTGTCAGAGGAAGGACTTCAATCACGTGAATCCATCGATATTCCATGGACCACCTGGGAGGAAGATGTGGATGTACATCTTCCATGCATGCAGATCATGAATGCAACTGTTCTTACGTACGTATGATCAATAGCTAGCTAGATGTGGACCACACGATAAAAACGAATCTAATTACATATCCCTATCTTAATTGTCTTCGTCTTTATATATAGTTTTGCAGGGCTACGATAGCTAGCAGCTAGCTGCATGCTTTGATCTCGATTGGCCTCTCTCTTTTTTACAATATAACCAGCTGGGGATTAATTAATAATATTATTAACTGATCACACAGACGATCAGTCGAATTAACGACAGATCATTAGCCGGCCTAGTACTCGATCCATCGATCACGATGAGTTTGTCACAGCGCATATATATATATAGTTGGGCTACCAGAGTAGCCCGCTCTACTTGTCCGTACCTTATATTTGTATATATTTTTTAATTTATATTTTTAAATATATTTAAATATTTTTTAAAATATATATATATTAATATACTTAAAATTATTTCCTTAATTATTAAATAAAAAAAATTCTCCCGAGCGGTACTGAGGCGGCAGATTAGCTTTTTTCTATACATAGTTCATGAGTTTGACACGAATCTGGCATCTAGCTACACCGTCATTCATTCAAAAGTCCTTTTAATTAATCTTATCTTATTATTATAATTTTTTAAATTTTTATATAAAATATAATAAATAATTTAATTTTAAAATTTTAAAATAATAATAATATTAAAAATAATATTCTAATAACATTTTATTCAATTCATTTAAAAAAACATATAAATTTATATATAAATTTAGATGTTTCGGAATAAAATGTTTTTATCTTATCTGTGACTGTACGGATAAAAATTTTGCGCGACCAAACACCGATGTTAGGTATTTTTATTGTAAAAATCAACACAATCCCTTATTATTTATATAATTTTTATACATTATATTTATTTTTATTTTTATTTTTATTAAATATGTAATATATAAATAATAAATAGAATAATTGAATTAATTTTAAAAAAATAAATTTAAAAAATATTAAAAATTTAAAAAAATTATGGTATACGGAGATTGAAAGTTGTGCGGCTCATCTTTTTTTCAATCTCTGACGTTTCCAACAAAGGGAAGAAAGAATACCTGACATAAAACAGTAAAAAGTAAAGTCTAAACAGAAAAAAGCCATTGTCTCGTCGTCCTCCTCTAGCATTCTTTTGTTTTTTTTTCCTTCTCATTTTGAATCCACACCAAAGGCCATTTTCGAGCCCAGCCTTTTACCCCTCCATTTGGTCTTCAATAAACCACCCCTGTGCCGCCTCTCGTGCCTGTGTTGTACTCGCTGCACCATTTTCGGCCCTCAGGTGATACACCGACACAGCATGAGGCGTTGTCAGGGATGTTGGAGCCCAATAATTAAGTTATCGTACCCTCTGACTCCCATTTTTGTTTTCTTCCCCGCTTAGAACAATTTTTTTCTCCCCTATGCATAATTTTTCAGCTGCATCAGGTAGAGTGCTAGAGTTTAGAGATTCCCCATGCCTCTGAACCGTATATGTGGAAATCTGCCTATTTTCCTTATCGAAAACAGTCGAGCAGTACTACAGCTAGGAAAGATTGTCTGAATTTGAATCCTGCATTTCACTTTTTTATTTTTATTTTTATGTATTTTTTTAATCATCATAAATATTTTTTAAAAAAATAAAAAAAGTTTCACAATATTATTAAAAAAATATTTTTTTAATCACTAAAAAAAAAAATAATCGCATTCGAAACACAAATTCAAAATCCAACTTCGGATCAAAGTATTTCTGAAAATAGTCTCCTCCGCACCTCTCCTCGTGCCAAAATCTTCCTATAAATTGAAAATTAAAAATTGAAAATGACCCCACTCAAAAAACCCACCGTCTGCACCGCCTGCAACTATCGCACCGGCGCCCGTACGAGGACCATTAAACGCCGCATAGCATTCACATCCACCACGGCTCCTCAGACACGGTTCTTCAAGGTAATAATCTCACACCCCACTCAATAAGACCTGTGTAGGCAAAAAGAGATGCCAAAACCTGTGTTGGCAAAGAATCTCAATAATCCGTGGATTATGCTGTTGGTTGGAATGTATTTCGATTATACTGTATTTTAAATTACTGTGCATCATAGGTAAGTAAAAACATAAAATTATTTTAACCATCCAAATCCTACGCACCTGGTACAATGTAATTGATATTTTTCTGACTATTGTTCAAATATGAAATTTGGTCCAGTATTAGGAAATTCGAAATTCATTTGAAAAAAAAATCTACAAAAATTGAATACATATAATTATCTATTACAATAATCAAAATTATTCTAATTTATAATTACAATAAAAAATTTCCGAATTTTCCTGTATATAGAAAAATAAATAGGTCATAATATTCTAATATATAATTAGAAAAAAAAATCGAATTTCCTATATCTTAGAAAAATAAATAGGTCATAATTAGACTAATGAAAAGTCTAAAGATAGTCCGTTTCGTGCACTCTCATTGCGCACCCCTTACCTGTCATGCCAGCAGATCAAGTAAAACGGTGCAGATCATTGCAAGCGGGAGATGAAATTGTAAGGAGACCGGAAGGCATTTCAAACACTCTCTCTCTGTCTTTCTCTCTCTCTCTCTATGCGGGAAATGGCAGTTTCTTCTCAGCCCATCTTTCGACTCCCAAAAATCCCAACCCGAGCTCTCCTAATCCCCACCCCAAAATCCTAGGACCAGACGACGATTTACTTGTTCTTGGCATTGAAACCAACTGTGACGACACCGCCGCGGCCGTTGTAAGTAACCCAAATTTTGCTTCTTTTATTGTGGCTCAGGCTTTGTAATGAATATTTGACTGTTTTTAGCTTTGTGGTGTATTTACAATGGGTTGTGGTTGGTTTTTGTGGTTTTTTTCGGGTGTTTTATTTGAGGAGCAGGGGCGGGATTATCAGCCAAGTAGTGTCTTTCCAGGTATAGCATTGCATCTTTATCGGATTTAATTACATAAGAATTTTATTTGTTCACTGTAGAATTGGGTTTGTATTTTTGTTTTGCCGAATCGATTGTGCTAGTAGCATCTTCAAGTATTTTTTTATTCTTTATCTATTTCCTTGAATGGCCAAGGCCCAAAATTCTCTCTAAATTTATTGTTATATGAGATTTTCTCAACCTTGCTTGGAATAACAGATTATTGGTTTTTCGAATATGACCCAAGTTGTGTATTCTCTGTCATTATCTAAAAATTTAAAAAAATAACTCAGTTGCTGTGAGTCACTCACAGTTAAAGTACTGCTGTAAAAAAAAAAAAAAATCAAATTCTTGGAACTTAGGTTAAATAAATGTGTTGATGATGGGGTTGGCCTAAGTTTGGGATTATGAATTGCAGGTTGTGCAAGAAACACTTGATAAAGCTAATGTAAGTGAGACTGATGTATCAGCTGTTGCTGTTACTATTGGTCCTGGCTTAAGCCTTTGCCTTCGTGGTAATTTGAGTGATATCTCTCTTTGTGTATGTTAGTTCCCCCAAGAATTATCTCTCACATTAGATGCCAAAAATCTCGTGCATTAATAAGGATTGTTCCAAAATATAGATTTTTTCCATTAATCAAATTGTGAAAAGTGACTTCTGAAGTATATACATTGAACACAATACAACAAGTCTGGAATTCAAATTGCACCAGTTATTTACATTGAACATAATATAACAACCACTTTACAAAACACTTTACAAAAATGTCAGCTTCGTTCTTTTTACTCATCAACTAGATTTTTCCCAACTAAATTAAGGTTATGTTTGGAAACAAAGATGAGAAATCTCATCTCATCTCTATCTCATCTCATCATTACATCTTTTTCAAATCCCCATACAAAATATAATAAACAATTCAACTTTTTCAAATTCTAATTTAACTTTTTCAAATCCCAAAACAATAATAATATTAAAAAATAATATTTTAAACTTTCATCTTAATACTATTCACAAAATTTTTAAAAATTTTCATCTTATCTCATCTCCCAAGCATAACCTTAGTCTCAATCACTGTAGTTGGGTTCCATCTACCTCAAGTTGCATCTGTGAATGTAATACAAACAATTAAAAACATAATATAACAAATTCAATCACTTTAGAGAAACGAACGAAATAAACAAAGATTAAGTACACTTTCTTCAGTCTCAATCATTGCAACGCCAATATGCATTCCACTAGACTCTAACACTTCGACAGTATTTTGGGACGGCTAATAATAAATAAATAAATAAAATTAGATTAACATCTCTGAATTCAACAAGACAAGAAAGTTTTTATTTATTTTAAAACTATTTAAAATCATATAATTTGAACAAATATAATAACATAATATAATTTAAAGGCAGTAATATGTATGTAACCTGAAAAGGAGAACTCTCTTCATTCTCAACAACTGTTTGAACAATGAAAGCTTTTATTTGAACAAAAGTACAGAAACCATTTATTCAACTACACATTATATTTTGCATACAAACTTGCAAAATGACAAATATCAAATGAGCAGGTTTATATATATATATATATATATATATACATTTTTTTGAAAAAATATTTTAGCATCCAAAATAAAAGAATCAGGAGAACTCAAAAGTTCCAGTACTGTGTAATGGGATTTTGTTCGGACTAAGCTATATACAAAAGAAAAAACAGGGGAAACCATGATCAACAAGTAAAAAACCTCAATCTTAATAATAATCACAAGAAGTAAGAAAGTTCGAATAAAATTGAAGACTAGAAAATAAAAAGCTTAAAATCGACCACATCTGACGACGGACGCTCGGCAAGGATTGGCAGTGGGGGTGTTTCAGAATTTTTCGATTCTAAGAAATGGTGCACTGGTTCGTGTGAGTGGGAAAGCAAGCTGAAGCTTTAACCCGATTTCTCTTCTTGCGAGAGAGACGTGCGAGACGTTCGGAGAGGAGACTTGCGAGCGGAGAAGGGCCACTGGTCCATACTGAGCGGGAAAACTAAAAATCTTCTTTGTCAACGTTGCTTCTTTTCCTTTTAGTTCTTACTTCTTACTCCATTGTATTGTTTTTTATTTTTTTTAGTTTCTTACTCTATTGTATTGTTTTTTATTTTTTTAAAGCCATGTTAGCACAGGAGTGCACCAAGGGTCCCCCAAGTTGACTACTCCTAGAAGAACTGATATATTTTACAAGAGATTTTTTTTTTTTTGGATTATAAAATAATTTCGTCCACCCTAGGATTTAAATTGGATTTTTATACATTATTTTAATATTACTCATCAATATTACTTTTTCATTAATATAGTCATTATTATATAATCAATAATTATCAAATCAAGTCTCATCATTGGTGAGACCTAATACTTTATCAAATTCTAAAAAATTAAAACTATCTCATCTCATCTTACTATCCAAACATATATATTTTTTATAGATTATCTCATCTCATCTTAATTCAAAAATCTCACTATTATTTAAAATATTTCATCTTATCTAAACTGAGTAACCAAACGCAGCAAATGAAAATGTGAGAAATAAAATTTAAAGAAAAATTAAATAAAACGTAATAAAAAGTAAAAAAATAAAATAAAGAAATAAAGATAAATAGTGAGAAATACTAACATGCACTGTGAGATATCGCACATTGGGCACCCATTCAACACAAAACTAAAAAACTTTTGTTTTCTTTTTTGGCGGGGAAAATTTCAAAAGTCTAGCGAATTCGTTTCTCTTTTTTCTCTTCTATTTCTTTCCTTCTCCACACCGACACCTCATTATTCTCTCAGAACTCTCTCTCCTAACATTCATCTTCGAGAGTCTTCTTGCCCTTCTCTATCTTTTTCATTTTCTCTGCTCTCTATCTCCTACCCTCACCATCACACTACAAACAGCCACCTTACTTCGTCATATTTTTCATCTCTCTCTCTCTTAGAAGCTCTTTGTTCCATTTGCATGCTTTTTTTTTTCGTTGATCTGTAATTTCTTTAAAATCATTTTATTTCTATGATTTTTCTCTTTTGTTTGTTTTTTTTTCTGAAGGTTTATTCTTCAGATATGGAAAATTTTTTATTTTTATTCTTTCCTGCATATTGATTTTCTGTCCTTGTATTGAGAGCTTTTTTTAGATCTGCATATTGTTGAGTTGGAATTTTTATTTTATTTTCTCTCAAAATGTTCTCTATGTTATAATCCCTGCGCTCCAAGTTTTCTTTACCTTTTCTCTATTTTTCTGTTTCTCTGCTTCTCCATCTCTTTAATCTCTGTTTCTCTCTGTGTTTCTTGATTTATTTGATTTTTTTTTTCGAGTCTTTACAGATCCGAAGGTTTATTCTTCGGATTTGCAGAAGTTGTAATGTTACAAATATGCAACTTTATTTTCCAGATCTACGTTTTTATTTGCTGTATAATGGATTAATATGTTTTTTTGGTTGGATATACATGCTCTTCTATGGTTATCTTTGCACGGGATAAGGCATGTTTTTTTTTTTGTCATTTGAGAAGTTGTGGAAGTCATGAGTTTCGAAAGGAAGATATGAACAAATTTCTTTTTAGACCTGGGTTTTTTGTTTCTTGTTGCTGTATATTGGATTGTGTTTATTTTTTGTTTGCTTCGACATCCATCTTCTTTTATTTCATTCTTTCTTAGATGTTTTTTTTTTTTTTTCGAGTTGCAACAATTTTGAAAGCATACTTATTAGATCTAAGCAATATTTTTTTTCCTATTTCTCTTTTTCTATATTGGATTCTTCTTATGTTTTTTTGGTTAAATATATATATGGAGTGTAAGAAATTCTTCTTATGTATGCATAGTGTAAGAAATTATGCACTCACAGAACAAAGTATAAGAAGCATATTTAGGAATGCCGAGATTCAGGAGGAGGATCAATTTGAAACACACCAAGACTTTTCTACGAAGAAAGTGAGAATATAGAAGAGCAAAGGGGAAGGAAAATATTAAATTCTTGAGTCGGTTTCAGTCTGTCAAAGGAATAGATAAGATCATAAATATAAGAAGACAATAATAATTAGGCGGTGAAGGAAAACGAGAAACAAAAATGGTTGAATTTGGTTATAAAATCAGGGATAAAATTAGAAACAAATCAATAAAAAAGATGGACGTTCATAAATGTAAAAAGATGGACGCCACCAGGGAGCCCTCTGCCGCCACCACGCTCAGCTTCTCTGGGTTCTCTGACTCCGGGGTTTCCAAGATCGACCGTCGGCTTTCCTCTCCGAGAAACAGTGCCCTGCACGAACCAATGCCAAACTTCCGTGCACTGTTCATCCGTGTTTTTTGTTGTTTATTTTTCTGTTTGGTTGTTTTCAGCACTTTGTAGTTAATTTTTTCTGTTCTATTGTTATTTTGTTGACCCGAGTGTTGTGTTGGACCTTTGGATTGGACGTACTCTGTGGCAAGAGCTGTTCGAGAGTGTTGGATGATGCTACGCTGATGGTCGTACGGCCGGGCTTTGTGGTCCGTGCGTGAGTTGGGTGCCCGTCCAGGCCGATTCGAGATGCCGATGCTTGCGGTAGGCGTAACATCCGTGTTCGCACTATTGCTTGGGGTCGTTTTTTTTGGTGTTGTTTGGTGTGTATTTAGGTGTAGGTTTTGGTTTTAGTTAGTAATAATTTAGAAATGGGCTTTGGATTTGATGTCCATAGCAGTGCCCCGTCTCATTCCTCTAGGGAGGTTGGGGGGTCGTTTAGTTCTGTGTTCACAGAATGCTTTCTCTGTTTATGGGAGAGCTTTTTAGAAGTTAAGACAATGTCCGTCACTGGTTTGTGGCGGGGATGCCCCTGAGCTGATGCGTAGTTGACTTATAGTCTGGTTTTTCCATGTATTATTAAGTCACAGTTGTAACTTCGGTTCATTAATGAAATGAGTCTGATTTCTTCAAAAAAAAAAAAATGTAAAAAGACTAAAATAGGACAAAATTGGAAATGAAAATATTAGATGAAAATACTGTTCATCCAACATTCACATTTATATATATAGTAGATATAGTAGTATATATATAATAATTTCATAATTTACAAAAATAATGATCAGATGTTTCCTATATGACTGTCCAAAAATTTTGAAATTATCCTCCTCTTATATGAAATTAATTTAAAGGAACTCCTAGCTATAACTTGATGAATAATAAAGCGTGAAAACCAATAAAGTTTTATTGTATTTTTTCCACGACGCATGACTTTTTTGTGGGGAAAAATAAACATTGTCGTCTTCGATCTTTTTTTCTCTTTTTCTTTTTTGACTTTTTCTTCTGTCTTTTACACAACCCCCATTTTGAAGGCCGTACCTTTTCGCATTATTTGAAATTTACGATACTAACTTTCTGAGAAAAATATAAGAAAAAAATATTATTTTTATATTGTCTACCTTATAAAGAAAAAAAAAAGCCTTCTAAAATTTAATTTTTTCCAATTTTGAAAATTCTGAGAGGACCAAGGTCTCCCAAGCCTTTTAATAGAATTGGCAGGAAATCTATTGCCACAAATAAATAATTTTTTTTTTTGTAATATTGCGCTTCTATATATATGATATGTATATAATTTTTTTTTTTAATCTAGAATCGAGTTTATAATATCACTTTACATATAATTGTATAGATGACAAATATACGTTATTTAAAAGTAACAAAATATATTTAATTAATAAATGATATTGGTCATCGGTGGATCGATCCTCCAAAAACCTTTTTACATATATATATATACACTAGTAATAGAGCAACGTCCAACGGACGTTTGCCTAGTTTAGATTTTTTACAAAAATTATATGATTTTTTACAAAAGAAAAATGATTAATAAATTATTTAACAAATATCTTTGGATAATGATATGGTAGTAAAGTATAATAATTACATGTTTGGATAGATTAGAAAACAAAATGATTAGTTCAAAATACGACATAGTTTAATACAAATTTTACAAATTGATCATTTTGCTAAGTTTGTTTAATACAAGTTTAACAAAAAGATTAGTTAAAAATGTTGGCCGGCTTGTGGCAAGTCATGCAATGCATGACATCTCTTTATGATTATCATGTAAATTAAGTCGTGGAGGATGCATATATATTGTGATCAGGCAACGCGTCACAAGTACAAATTAATTTGAAAATTACGTACATACCTGGAATTCATTTTTTTAATCATGTTACATCCCTTCATTTCATTTTTTTTTTTTATCATAATATTAGCTAGTTTATCATTGTATTACAAAAAGATTAATAGTTTGAGTTGAATTCATAGTCAACACTTCGATAATTCTAATAGTTGATTTTTGAGATCTCCTCAATAAGATTTCTGGATTGTTCTTCTCAGGGCGGGTGTGGAGGACATAGGGTTGCAAGTAGAACAGCTGTTGTGTATATCTCAAACTGTCTGACCGCTTTCTATGGTAGCCCAAACTTTGCCGATACCATTTCTCCTTGCTCGGTTCCCAAAGGATACCCTACAAATTCAATATGCCATCACAAAGGCTAGGTCATATTCAATATAAATCCATGGATGAGATAAGTTCAATTCTAGAAATTTTTTCTATGATATTGATAACCATTGGGCACAAGGTTATGAACTTTGAGTCAAATGAAGCACTGAATTTGAAGCAAAACTTGTAAATGAAACTCAATGCAAAAAATCACCAAAAAAGAAAAAACAAAATCATTGTGGTAGAAGTTCTCATTCAAGCACATCAAAAGTTTTAGGAGCTTTACAATTACTTTTAGTTGCTAGTTAATAATAGTTTATAGGAATTAAAATCCAAACAGCAAAAACCATGACATTTATACAAGTTTCAGTTTATACAATTGAATGACATAGAAAACTTCCGGGAATAAGCAGTTTTTAAGCTGGAAATAAAAGAATATGAAGAAACCAAGTGAATTGGACTATCATGGTTTTGTATTTCACAATATGACTTAGATCTTTTAATTTGATTGGAGCATCTAAAGCCAAGATATACACCACTCTTCATTGGAGAAAATGGGATGCAAAAAATTATTGCAAGTACCAAGATCTAAATTTAATAGATTAATCACCATTACAGAGCCAGGTGGTTGGTTTGTAAAGTTCCCAAGTAGCAGTCATATATTTCCCTTTCCCTTCTTTTTGCTAAAGCATTTTTATTTCCGTCATGATTAAACACAAAACTTCATGTTCTCACAACAGAAACAAGACAAGACCCTAGCAATGGTACAAATAAATGAGTACATGAGGTCCAGTACAAGATAATATAAAATGATAACAAAAAGCTCGAATTGATGAGGCATTGTAAACTCATACCCTCATTTTTTCTAGCAGCTTTTTAGTGTCAAACCGTTCCCCTTCTGTAAATATGTCTAGTGAAGTCATTGATGCCATCGCAAGCTGACCTATGTATTCCTCAAAAAGCTCACTGCCAAAATGCATCGCAAAGATAGCTGCAGGATCGATAATTGCTTCACTGCAATATTAGGGAACCATGCGATGTATCAGAAAAGAATCTCCAAATCAAATTTGACAAAAAATTTATTCCATTCTACCTACATATAGTACAAGAAGACACACACACCATCACTCTTGAAATACATCTATTGATAAATTAAGAACAAAAAACTAACGTCGAGATTCCTGATTTCCCAAAAGTGTCATATGCTTCTCGTTTGGCTGGATCACTCAATACTTGGTAAGCTTCACCCAAAACCTGAATCCAAATGAATGAAATAAATATATACATATAAATATTTCCAATGGTTTGGAATCATATGAGAGTAGACAAAACATGGGAATTAGCACTGTTCCTAAAAAATTTCAGAATGCGAAAGTATCATTCCTAATGTTCTTAGTAGATTAGTGGCCAATGATTATTTCCATGTTGAATATGCATGTATAAGGGAGGGCTCTCGTCACAATTAGAAAAAAAAAAGGATAGGCTCAATTACATAGAAATAATAATAATAATGATATTAAATTCCCTATAAATAAATGAAGAAATTTGAGAGTGACAGCCAACTGGATCAAAAAATACATATTGGAATTGGGAAGAAACCAAGGAAGTTTGGAATATTGATCCAGGACAGTAGGCTACTGAAACAGGACTTTTGTATTTTCTAGGTAAAATACAAAACACAACTTACTTTAAGCATTTGAAGTAGAATACAATATTCAATAAGCAAGAAGGAAAATCTTACTTGAAAATTCTGTGCCGTAAGAGGATCATCTGGGTTTTTATCTGGATGAACTTGTCGTGCCTGCAAGCAAGAAATAAAGATGATCCATGAGAGCAAAGAATTCGTTCATTCTTAGCTAGTGGTCTTCAGCATTAGAAAGCATGTTAGGAGTCGATTACGCTAGACATGTATGAAAGAATGTATATTAAAGCTTGTGCTGGCATGATCTTCCGGACGAATAAAATTTAACGGCATCATTTACATTCAAAGTCAAATGTTAAAAAATCCACCATTCGACCTGGGAAGTTTTAGCTAGAACAGCATAAGAAAAGGGTAATAAAACCAGAATTGTTTACGGCATGGTGGCACGACCCGACATATATAACGGCATTGAGCCGGTTACAAACAAATTTTTTTTAATCGATTCTCTTTTATTTTGATTACTTATAAAAAAAAAAAAAAACCAGAGGCATACCCTAAAAATTGAGATTACTAACAATCAAAGTTAAATTTCTAAAACTTATCGCAAATAATCAAACCTAAAAGAATTCCTCGAAGATATCGCCATTTCTCAAATTTGTCACAAATAATCAAACCTAAAACCTAGAAGATTAGATTCACCTTTATGTAATAAGCTTTCTTGATTTCGGCCTCTGTGGCTGTGGGGTTCACTCCAAGCACGTCGTAGTAATCTGTCTCCTTCACCATCTCAAACTTTCCTCTTCCGATCCAATCGATTATATGCAGCTACAAATTTCCCCGTTGAAGTTTCAAGAACACATTGATTTTCAAAGCCCCTCTCATACCTAGGACCTTTGGGTATGGAGCCAGCGTTGACCAGGCAAAAATGCAATATTCAATATTCTAAGATTTGACCCAACTGTCACCGATCTTGGCATTTTCCTAGCTCTTCAATGCTTGATGTAGAAAAAAAAAAGAGAAAAATAAAGAAAATGAGACATGCAGAAAAACTGAGATAAAGAGAGTTGAGAGGTAGAGCTAAGAGAGACTGTAACAAAATAATAATAACCCTTCGCCATGAACGTAGCCGCCCCTGATTTGCTTGTCGCAATGGACAGTCTTGATGAAGTTTTCCCCAACCACACACCCAGCTTTCTGCAAATGCATCCTCAGAAACTTCACCATCGGAGCTGTCACGGAAAAAATGAAGAAACGAAGTCCGTTAAACCAGTCCATGTTTCGCTACCCGTATTCAGAGCACTAGCATTGGCTTGGTCAAATGCATCTCCAAACTTTAGCCAATATCACCCCTTTTTACATTTACCTATTCTATTTACATTCAACAAAAATGATACGCGTCCACCACTGTGCAGCATCAGCCGAACACACACCTGACGTGGCTGAAAATTCCCGCTCGGACGCACGGCTCATTCGAACACTTGCAATTTCGAAAACTATCCCCGTGCATGACCCAAGCGGCTTCGTCCCCCACCCCAAGCACTGCACTTCCGAATCGTCTTCAACCTCCTTTGCGAGCGCCTTCGTCCCCGACCCAAACATTGTTTCTATTCGTCTTCAACCTCCTTTCCCGTGCAAGAAACCCAGGAAACCCACCGGGCCTTCGGCTGTTCCCCATCTCAGAGGCTTCGTCTTCAACCTACACCCCGACCCAAGCACTTGGGACCTCTGCCCAACGGAAGATGAGGTTCTGAAGCAAAGAAGCGGTAGTCCAAACCCTCGGTGTCGCTCACGTCGTCTCTATGATTTCTGGGTTCGGTGTGATTTTTTCTCCGTGATTTATTGGTTTTATATGAATTCCCTTCCTCTACGAGTGTGATTTCTTTCCCACTGATTTATGGGTTTTACATGTTGAATGTCTCTGTGACTAAGACGAATTGAGTTGTACATTTCGAAGGTCTCTGTAATTAAAATTTTGAAACCCTAACTTGAAAAGCCCAGCCAGTCTGGACTACGTAGATCTCGAATTCCCCCAAGGTATGCTAATTTATTGACCTCTTTTATTCAATTTGATTCTGGAAACATCTTCTAATAGGCTGTCAAAGTCTCTGCTTCCCTCTCTCCCACACTCTGATACCGTAGCACTTTGTAAAAATGGTTCGTGTAGATGTTTAGCAAGTTTGCGATTTTGTTTGTTGTTTGATGTAGAGATATCTATTACCTTGGTATATTTGAAATCAGATTCCATGCAAATTACTTTTTGTCTAAGTAGTTTCTTGCTGAGATAGACCCTTCTCGTTCTTGAATAGTTCGGTGAATTTCTTCATAATGGTAGGAAGTGAGATTTGGTGAGAGGTAGTTTAAACTCAATTTATGCCGGATTTACAGTGCAAGTTCTCATATTCAATTCATATTCTCTTGTCATTTATAGCCGGGAGTTTGTGAATTTCCTGAATTTTTTTATTACTACTGCATTGTGGATTATGATAGGCATCTGGCAAGATTTTTCCTTAATCCTTTTTTTTTATGGTAACCATATGGGTAAGAGGACTTCCAGTCCTGGGAATTAACATTGAAGCACTTAAGTAGTTTAGTGAATGGGTAAGAGCACTTCCAGTCTTGCCATTTCCCTACTAAACTAGAAGCTCCCATTATAAAAGTACATCCCGAGTTTTATAGGTGTTTAATAATTAATCTCATGAAGCTATGTTTCTCTATGAGTTCCACCTTGTAAAAAGTAACTTCTTTGTTTGAGTAGAATAAGTTAGTGAACTCTATTAATCAGTTATTGGGCCCAAATGATAAGGCAGGTATAATTCTTGAGGGTCTTTAAGTTTGAGAAAATTCATTTTCTTTCTTTGGTTTTCTCAATGTCTCACATTTAAGCTTGTTTTCACTTAGAAGCTTATAGTTATTATTTTTATTTTTGGTCACCTTTGTTTTGTTGCATTGCACATTAACATTGAATAGCTATCTTCTTTATGGTAACTATATGGGTAAGAGCACTTCCAGTCCTGGCAATTAACCTCGAATCACTTAAGTAGTTTAGTCATTGGGCAGGAACACAGCGAGTTCCTCAGGCTGTACATTTTATTTCCTAGTTCATTTATGTATTGCCTAATTGTCATGATTTATGGGCTGTATGTTTGTCCAAGCTGTGCATAGATGAGTTAATGGGTATATATTTGGTTTTTGCATCTTCCTTATGAAACATTGTCCTTATTTCTTTTTCTTTTTTCCTGTTAATGTATGTGAATACTTACATTGTCTTTTCCAAGTTGGATTACATTTCTCTTTAAAACCCATACATTTGACTTAAAAAAAAAAACAAATGTTTTGTACTAATAATTAGAATGTAGCTGGTTTCTATGCATGCTTTGCTTGTTGGTTTTCTTATCTTATTGCTCCCAACAAACTGGAAATACATATGTTACATAATCACCTTTAGTGATTATAAACCATCGGGGCTGTTTTAGTCATGTAGCTCTTCCTGTTCCTTTCCTAGATAGCTTCGGATATTTTAAATTTTCCCCTTTTTTTATTATTTATTTTATTTTACTAATAAAAGAAAAAAAGTTTCTGATTTTGTTTCTATACACTGATGATATTCGCTGAGTTGGAATTGTATTTGGTTTTGCAGAAACACGCATGGCATCAGGCCAAACATCATCATCATCATTAGTTAATGATTTTGTGGAATCACCAACCTGTTGGTGTGGTCTCAAAATGCCAATTAAGATGTCCCACACTCAAAAAAATCCTGGAAGGAAATTTTTCGCCTGCCCAAATTATAATATGGTAAATGACTTTTGCATTGTTATATTTTGCATATTGATTATTTGCTTTGCTTGTGGGGTGTAGAAAAAATGCTAATTCTTGCATTCGTACTATGTGCAGGGAAATGCAAGATGTGAATTTTTCATATGGGCTGATATTCTTCAATTGTTAGAAGGGAACTATTTCAAAAGAGACAATAAGAGTTCGAAGATGTGGGATGTTGTATTACAGCGCGAGTATAACGTTCGAAAAAGAGAAGATAAAGTGAGGGAAATAGCGAAGAATTTGAGGTGTCAAAAACGAAAATTATTGTGTCTATACTGGGTGATAATCTTTGTAATATTGTTTGCTTGGTTCGGGTAAATTTCATGTAATAAGGAGGTGGAAATGTATTAGATGAGTTTTGAAGGGAAACAGATTGTGCACATGGTTTGATGAAAACCATGTATGTAAATCATCAAACCATGTATGTAAATCATATTTTGTAGTAGCAACCTGGTCCACACGTCATGCTACCTCTCTCGCATCTCATTGGCTTCTCACTCACTCATTCTTATTAATTTGTTATTATCGGGCATTAAAAGAGTTTAGAATCAGGCAACCAAACACTCCTTTTTGGATGCGTATCATTGTTTCTTATTTGATATTTCATTTTAGTTCTTGCTATTCTTTCGTTCTCAATTTTTTTACAGTACCAAAATAAAGCTCAAGGGCTATTAGTTTCTGAAACCATCATTTTCGAGGTATGAAACGTTGTTACAACAATGACAATGTGCATATTGGGACTAACTTTTTTGAGCTACCTAATTGTTGACGTCATAGTTATGCATTGGATGTGAATGTGGAGAGAGCAGAGGATGTGCTGACTCATAAAAGACTACTGCAATTGGCAGCAGATCCTGCTAATCGACCAGCATTAGACGTTCGTCTGCTGCAGGTATGTATTTTCATTTAGATGTATCTAGACTTTTTTAACTATGTTGCTGTCTTTTAAGAAGGTGGTCTAGAAACGACCATAAAGGCTGCCTTTTACAATTTATTTTCTTGTACCTCAATTTTGGATCGACACATAGGAAAATCTATTTCTACTTCCCCTGCAATCAATTAAATCTCTTTCTAAAATGACTTTACATGTCTGGAAGATAAATCCTACTATGTTAGTTTTTATCATGGAGCTTTAGGAAAATTAAATAGAAGTTAGTTCTGAGCATGCAAAAAATGATCTTAAAGAGTCTGATTCTACATCATTTTTTTTCCCTAGTAGAAATTATTTACTTTAGGTTTTTCACTTGAAGCTCATCCTATTACGAGCCTTGGTGTTCGCTGAAACTGGGCCCATCCAGGCTTTAACACCTAGGTTGATGAAGTAACTCCATCATCTGATCCATCACATAATGATGCAATGAACGATGTGGTGCATGAATCACATGGTACAACAAACATGAGGAAGCTGTCATCGTCCATGAAAAAGGGCAGCTTATCCAATGGATAAGTTTCTTCGCCAAAAAACTTTAACATGCTCAGAAGAGCTACAAGTAAGTTCCCTTAAAAATTTTCAGTGTTTTGGTATGTGTATTGTATACTCCCTGTGTACTTTGAATAAATTTACAAGATTGAGGTAAATTTTCACTTTGTGAGGGTCAAAGCTTTAGGGCTCGTTTGGAACCTAAATTGCCATCAAAATATAAGCTCAACATTTTGTTTGTTAAGTTGATTTTGTATTTCGTAGTCTATTGTTAAGCCTTTTTATCGAAAATAAAAATGCAATAAACTAAGTGATCTGAGAAAACAACATAATTGGTGACACCTAACTCAC
This sequence comes from Cyclocarya paliurus, assembly GCA_029856935.1. Classification (NCBI taxonomy): domain Eukaryota; kingdom Viridiplantae; phylum Streptophyta; class Magnoliopsida; order Fagales; family Juglandaceae; genus Cyclocarya; species Cyclocarya paliurus. The sequence continues at coordinate 1,338,342 of CM056958.1, read as the reverse complement.
TGGTTGACTTTCCCTAGTAGCATCAAGAAATTCCAAGTCTTCCGGATTAAATGTATTTTGTTCATGTTCTCTTCCATGTAGTTTATGTATTGTTCAAGTGCAGGCTCTTTCGTATCTACCTATTTTCTTATCTAGAGCTTGAATAGCAATTTATCCAAATTATGCATATCTCTGGTTTATATGCAACTGGGCTACATCCTTTGAATTGATAGATAAAAAAGTTCAAGTTTTTTGGTCCACCTTGAGGGATTCAGAAGTGTTTTAACGAGACAACTAATCAAAGGATGAAAAATTAGGAATTTAAAACTATTGTACCATTCTCTCCCTCCCCCCCCCCCCTCGGATTTTTCCTGAATCTTATTATTGAGATTGATGAACTTAGTTTAATTTTTTTATCCACAGTTGTACAAAAGACCAACAACAGTCTTAATTCTTGCCCTTGTGGGTTGGGGTTTTTCTTCTGTTTCATTTTTTTTTCAATTGAAATTGGAATTTTTGTACTTTATATTCTATAGATTTTGGCAAAAATGTTATGTTGAAATATAAATACTAATAGACCCCAGAAATCCCATGACTTTAATGGAAAGAACTTTTGTTTCTCAACTAGTATTATCCTAATATTTCACTCCATTTGCAATATTTGACTGTTATGGATCAGTCTATTGGCAACATGATATTGCTAATAGACACATTTTCCAAATACACCATGTTAATTGTTATCTTTGCTAGCTGCAGCAAAAGGATTTATAGTGAACTTCTACTTCCCTAAATATCAACACTGGAATTTGATGATGAAGTAGGGTTGAAACCACAAACTTCAACTGCATTTTTCCTTTTTAAGGAATATGTTATCACTAATAAAGAGGAACCTTGCTAGCATTGGCAATTAAAGTAGTTTTTTGATGATACATAAAGAGGAACTTTCATGTTCTATGCTTATACAGTATTCTTATAATCTCAAAGGACTTGAGATTAACTTGTGAAGAAAACCCAATGACATTACTCTTTGTTTCTGAAAATCATAACTTTGTGAGTAAGAAGTTGCCAATGGCATTTTACTTTTTGAATCTCAAGTCCTTTTTCCTTTACCCAATGTATCCTTGCTTGGCTGGATCTTTGGAGAATAGTACTAAGCTCATGTGTTAATCACATTGGGCAAGTCTGAGGGCAAACAAGTTTCATCCTTATTTCAATAACTTTGGGAATTGATGGCTTATATGGACTGGATATAAGTAGTAGTCATTTATTTCTTTGATCATTGGAGCTTTCTTCTCGATTATTCAAGACTCAATGAAATAGCATTTGAAACTTTTTATTGGTAAGGAAGGAAGTATGCATATCTTATTGTTGAGTTCCCTATATGATGCAGGAGTATAGGGAGATGCGGGCGTCTTGTTTGCGGAGGCAGATGGTGCTACTTAGGACACTGTTGAAAGCTTGGAAGAAGAAAGCTTGTCAAGTGATAGTTTTTGTAATTATTTTTGGAGGAAGAAAGCTTGGTAGGACTATAGTCCTAGTGATTGTTTTTTAACATGATTTTTGGAAGGAAGAAAGCTTGGTATACCTGGAAGGAAAAAGTTTTTGTAATGACTTACCTATGTATTGATTATAAAATGCCCAACTTTCCATTGTATTTCTTAACCTCGTTACTTTGATTCCCAAATTTTATTCTCTGGGCTTGAGTGTTTTCTAGGAATTGCTTCTCAATTTCCAAGAGCATGCAGATCATTCTATGCACAGGTTTGATTCAGCAATGGTTAAGCACCAATACAAATATTTTGTAAGAAATGTGAAATAGTAGTTTTTTAACACCATCCATGACTTGGAAGTGGCAGTCAAGCTGAGGGTAATTGACATGCACATTCCTCCAAACCAAAGAAAACCAATGATACCTAACATTTCATATGCTCATCGTGCCTACAATAGAATTGTTTCCCACAAACAAAATTACATTTGGCATGTGAACCATTTCTTTCCACCAGTAATTGTCAGTGCAAAAAACTATTTACGGCGAGTAAATATCGCCGCAAATAAGCTTAAATGAGCAAAATATTATTCATAAAGTTTTACCAAACCGGAAATGATGTTTTAGAATTATTTCCCTTTTGGGTGTTTGATTATGGTGCAATCATTCATGATTAAACACAATTACGAATGTGTGCTACCTAGAAATGCATCAAATAATTTAACATATATGGATGCATTTCTAATCTGATTCACTAATAGCCCCTCTCATTCACGTCATACACGAATGTTTCTTGATTCGCTCGAGCTTCATATCGAGTGACGATCGAGCGGTGACACTCTGCTTGTGTTCGCTCGAGCTTCAAGTCAAGCGGACATCGAGCGGAGCTCGATGCCTTCATTTCGCTTGAGCGTTTAGTCGAGCGGGGTACTCTGCCTGATTTCGCTCGAGCGGCCATCGAGCGGTAGTCGAGCGGTGTACTCTGCCTGATTTCGCTCGAGCGCTTAATCGATCGGTAGTCGAGCGAGGTACTCTGCCTGATTTCGCTCGAGCGCCAGTTGAGTTTGCTCGAGCGCCATTAAGCACACTTCAATACTTTTGAAGTGGCATTGCATCAACACTCCCCCTTTGGCATTTATGTGACAAAACCTCTAACCTATTACATAGGACCTAATCCTAGCACACCCCATATTGGATCCCCAGATTCATCAACACATCAAACTATTTTCTGCACATACTTAACAATGTATGCTCGGAAATCAATAAAAAAATTTCATTAATGCAATTAAACAGACATTGATATCAGTTAGTCAAATAGCAGCAGCACAAGCAACATGTCATAATAAAAGAAAAAAAAAAGCACAAGCTGCTCTTCATGATTTGCACATCATGTAATTCAAAAATAAAGGCTGCTGCTCATCAAAAGAAACATTGGGATTCTAACATGTACATTTCCTCCCCCTACTTCTATACCACTCCTCCTGTGTCTATGCTACTCCCCATTTTTGTCACAAAGGGTCTCAATCATCAGCACCACTCTGGCTGCCATCCTCATCATCAAGACACTCCTTAATATTATTGAAGCGTTGAGTCACAAACTGCTGCAGGCCATCAACCTTAGCTTCAAGTCGGGCAAGGTACTCAATAACCTGCTGAAGGCTGGGCTCGGTCGTACCAGGTGCTGTGGCGGTGCCGATGTAGAAGGCTGTGAGCTGGATGGCTGTGAGGAGGGAGCAGGTGGGTGCTCAACTGACAGTGGTTGCGGGGTGGTGTGAGCACGACTCAACTGCATGGTCCTCCGACCAATGGGAGCCTTGAGAGAAATTCTAGGCTCATTGGGAAGTAATACAACTGACTGGGAAAGGACCAAACGAGTGATGAGGCTGGCAAAGGGTAATCCAGTCCGTACTTTGGGGGACTGAAAAGCCTCAAGAATGACTCGGCATAGAAGGCTCCCAAGATCAATGGTGACACCATTAATCAAAGCATATAAAAGAGTGGCGCGGTCAAGACCCACATCACTTTGATGAGCAATAGGATACAAATTTGTCAGGACTATCCTACTGAGAATGAGATATTCAGGAGAAAATCTCGCTGTCAAAAGTGGTGTCTTACCTTCCCAAAAAGAAATCCCACCAACTAGACATCCAGCAATAACAAATGGACTAGGAGGAGATATCCGTGTATATGGATACCCAGGATATAATTCACGTGGGGCATTCAGCAGATTTGCTAACATGCCCGGAGTCACCCGGAATGAGATGTTCCGGAGACTCACCTTAAAAGAGTCATCAATAGAGATGGCATGTATGTTGGAGTAAAACTCCCTAACCAACTCCATAGACGGAGTGGGAAGACCAGTGATCAACGCTTGCCACTGGCGAGACTCAAATATGCGGGGAATAACTATCTCATTAAGCTCACCTAGAGTGACTTCACGCTCGACAATGGGATTGCGTTTAGAGAAGTTATCAGTGTAAAGCTGTTGTGCCCCAGCATTGTGAAAACGTCCTTGAGCGAGGGCAGGAGGATTTTGGCGTGGACGAACTCATCGAGACATGACCAAGCTGGTTGGCACAATTAGAGACCGTTAGACAAGGCTAAATGTATTGTGAAATGCATGTGTCAATGCACATGCCTAATGCATGGTCAAATGCATGTATGATTAAGTGCATGAAGAAGAAGAATGATCCAATGCACATGTCAATGCATATGTCTATAGCGCTAACTTAGGTTTTAGAACCCCATTTATGCAAAATGCCCAAAAATCTTCCTTTTTTGCTTTTCATTGATACTTCAAATGCAAACCAGCCCAAATGATGACTTTTAATCCTATGAAAATCCCATGATCCTCCCATAACCAAAACAACTTCAAACACATTTAAAATGCATGCCAAACACTTCCCCAACACTAGTCTTAGACAAGAAATGAGCATGGGAACAATGCTATGGCAATGCATGATGAAAAACTGAAGCCAAAGACCATTGAGGTATTTCACCGAGCACTTGGAGTGCATCCAAGCAAAACCAAGTTCAAGAACTCCATGGGAGTTCAAAGAACTTCCTAAATACAAGAGGGAGAGAGATCCAAATCTCTATACCCAAACACAAAGTTTCAACATGCCCAATCACCAACACAATGGCCGAAACTCCATGGCCGTTCTCCATTTCACACAAAACCCCAACCCCGAATGCCCAATGTAAATGGAAATGGAAATGGAAAATAACTAAATAAAATGATAGAGAAGAGTAGATGAGAAACTTACCGTGAGGTGATTTCGTGAGAATGAGAGCAAATGAGAGTGAGAAGCACACGAAGAGGAAATCGCACGGGGGAAGGGGAGAGGAAACGGCGCAGGAGAGAAGGGGGGAAATAATGGCCTGGGCGAAAAGAAACCGCGGTGCCATGTAAAAAAAAATTTCGCTCGAGCGGAATTTAACTTAGCTCGAGCGAAATCCACAAAAATCTCGCATCCTGGCATTTTCTTACCCTTCGCTCGAGCGTTAAGTCGAGCGGCCATCGAGCGATTCACTCTGCTTGATTTCGCTCGAGCGGAATTTAACTTAGCTCGAGCGAAATCCACACAAATCTCGCATTCTGGCATTTTCTTACCCTTCGCTCGAGCGTTAAGTCGAGCGGCCATCGAGCGGTTCACTCTGCTTGATTTCGCTCGAGCGGAATTTAACTTAGCTCGAGTGAAATCCACAAAAATCTCACATTCTGGCATTTTCTTACCCTTCGCTCGAGCGTTAAGTCGAGCGGCCATCGAGCGGTTCACTCTGCTTGATTTCGCTCGAGCAATAAGTCGAGCGGGAGTCGAGCGGTTCATTCTACTTGATTTCGCTCGAGCGCTTACTCGAGCGGGAGTCGAGCAGTTCTATCTGCCTGATTTCGCTCGAGCGCTATATCGGTCTGCTCGAGCCGTGTTAAGCACACATCAATTCTTTTCATGTGACATTGCATCTCAACTCGTTACAACACAATTTTATATAGGTTTGGCACACGAATATGCCAATGAACTAATTTTTCCCTCAACAAAATGGTAAAAGAATTATTGTATGTAAATCATATTTTGTAGTAGCAATCTGTGTAATTATCATATCCTTTTGCATATTAGACTTTGTAAACTCAACTCTCTTATCTAGTTATTTAGTTTGGAGAACATGTCCAGATTGATAAATTATTAAGCACCTTTTATATAAAGGCTAAATTCCATTACCATCTCTTTCACGTAAACTCAGCTCTATTACATATTTTCCACTTTGCTTGGCATGTAATATGATTTATTAAAATCATAAAGGGAAAATGACATACCAATCACTTTCAATATTACTCATAGGCTGTAATTCCAGATACCTTTTATATGAGTACAATAGCATTTTCCACCCCTGTTGCGAGATTTGCATGTTCTTGGGGCTACGTTGGCTGGTTGGCAAATTGAGTACTTGATTGTGATATGGCTAATTTTTGTAATCGAGAAAACAAAGACAATAGACATCAGTATACATTGGAAATTGCATTTAATGTAAATCCCTTCACGTCCCAAGATGAAGATAGGAACGGGGTAGAAAAGAAAATAAACATTTCAATGTTTTCCACAATATACGAATCCAAAGTTGGCAACAAAATAGAACTCCCAAATATAAGAAACTACTCTGCACACACTAAAACAAGTTAAAAAAGAATTGTACTCTTCACACACTAAAACAAGTTAAAAAAGAATTGCATCAGACAAATTACAAGCACCCATTATATTGTTAAAGCAAAGAATTAGTTTTTTGCTTCTGTTTGCCCCTTTTGTAGTTCTCTCTGCCTTCATTATGTGTGATCTCCATAAGATAATTGGCTCATAAGAACCACAACAATGGGGTCTTTGGGCAGCTTGGCCGCCTCCAACCAGTATCTTGTTCACATTATCTGAAGCATGATGTTCGATGTTGCGAATCCAGTTCCTAATGTCTGCAAAAAGTGAGAAGCCAGGTCTTAATCAAGCAGTAGAAATCCATTCATATGGACATGGATATGGTTCTTAATTTTGGACATTGCCAAAATCTTAGTCCAATATTACTTTATTAAACAGCATAAAATTCATGACTACAAAATGTATATAGAATTTCCATTCATATAAACCATTGCATTTGTTTTATTCCAATCCAAAGTATCATATGCATAGGGTTATTTATATCTAAATCCTACACACAGTATTCTGCAATCGATTCAATTACGAATGGCAAGCATGGAAGTGACACAAGCAAATGCATCAACAGTTCAGGGACCCATATGGAACATAGACTCCATGATTTAAATGCCAAATGCATATGTCCAATCAGATAACAGAAAGGATACATGTGCTGATAAAATAAAACAAGTATTACAAGAAGAAAGGAATAGATAGAGTTACGCTTGGTCTAAGTTCCGGATTCTTCCGCAGCATGCTTTTAATGAGCCATTGACTGGTAATTATGAAAACAGGACAGGAAAACAGCAGCGATGGCCAAAGCCCATTAGTTTATGGCACAAAGAGGAAGAGAGAGAGATTTCATATAAATAAAGAACAAAACAACTTCATTTGTCAGCTGCCTAGATGGAAAACTTGAAGTCATTAATGAAGTAAAACTACTTAGAATTATAACTGCCAAATAGGGGATGAAGAAATACCTTTGAATTTGGCTGCCATAAGTCATTCAGCTATTCGTACCTCACGGAAATATCCCCTCAAGAAACTCATCAAAGTTATCATAACTTGCCTTCACTGGAAAGGAACATAGAAGACAAACTTGATTGTTCAATGCAAGTAAAGGAAGCATTTTCAAAGGACTAAAGTAAAATCATTACTGTTAGGTTCATATCTTAAAATACAAAAAAAACATAATTGTTAGTTATTAAAATCATCTAGTATTTAATAAGCATGTTTCCTCCATGAAAGTAAAGTACAATGCAGCCACCAGACTTTCCCATGAGCTAGTAAGTAGGGGTTGTGTCTAAGTGCAAAGAGAAAGATGAAATCTCCATAAGATACTCAAAGGCTGCCTAGCGGAACGCTAATCAACTTCATTAAATGACATTCAAAAAGATCCAACCAAGAACCAGAAGGCTTTCCATCAAATACATATGGAAAAGATCTGAAATTGAGTAATAAATATAGAAAACAACACATCACATAATACAAGCCAAAGGGGTGTAATACAGATATGCAGCCAATTATGAACTTGTAGAGAGTAACGCAAGAGGACGTACCGATATCCCTCTCTTAGGGTGTCTTGATCAGTTTTAACAGGCAACTTTACATGTGTGGCTTTTTCTTTCCCGTAAATTTCAACTGCAACCCAAAACAAGAACCGGCATGAATATGCATTAACCTTAACTACTACTATACCATTATGTTTAAAAAAAATAGCAAGCTGTGCTCAGCTTTCAATTAAAACTCAAAAGACTATTTTTTTAAGTTTCGATCGAAAACTTAAAGGACTAAATGCAGCACTACATCCAGTAATAGGTTCATCGAACAATGAAATTTAGAAGCAAAGAAAATAAAAGTATAGTCACTTGATGTGAAGTATAAATCAGCAACATTTGCTAAAGACAAAACAAAAAATATACAGAAGAAATTATGTTCAAGCACATAGCAAAACATTAATCAAAATCAAATGACCAACTTAACCGTTAAATTGACTAACATGTCTCCTCCTTCACAATATCCAATGACAATGCACACAAAGCAACCCTGGAAGTCAAAACACAAACTATCATCAATTTTAGATTATTCATAATTGGGGTCATAAGTTCCTTAAGATGTATGGGACCAAGTAAAAAATCCACAACGCTACATTAGAAGTTAAACAAGTGAAGTGCATGCTCATCCACCAAAAATCCCCAAGAATACATACCCGATGGTGGTGATGAAACTAGTGGTGAAGGAGCCATCTGAGTTAAATATGTATACTGCAACTACTAGTTTTCAATACTCAAGATAAATATTTTCTTGCTGCCAATAAAAAAAAAAAGAAAAAAAAGTCCATGATAAATTTGATGTTGGCATACATGTAGCTGCATGTTTATCAAATAAAATGAAGGAAAAAGAAATAGCAAGGTCATACATTCCTGTGATGCTGCAAACAGTGCCATTCTTTAGATTACAGTCGCATGTGACATTACGAGTTCCACCGTCAGTTGTGGTTGTGCATTATACTCTGCACCATATAAACGAAAAGTCAACTGACATCTATGGTTAGGATTGAAAGAGAAAACCAATGAATGCAGTACCATTACCATGTTATAAGGGGGGAAGGAAGATAGTCCAGATTTAAAACTCCACATATGGCCATTACCTGATAGACCTAACGAGAAGAGGTACACATTCCAAAAAGAGTGTTAGAATTTTTGAAAAAAACCTACTTAGACTTGCCATTTCCCTGGATGTTGAAATGGGAATGGAAAGAACCCAAACCTGTGCATGGTGCGCGTCATGTCAATTATTACTTTTAACCAACGTACACAAAATGGTAGCAACAAAAAATCCGCTGCATGTAGATAACTTGGCTCATGGTAGCAAAAAACCTTACCTTTGCCATATTGACAAACTACACTAAAACTAGACCAAGACTGTCATTTGTATATTCACACACTACACCAACACCCACCATATTCACAAACTACACCCATCCCGAAACGGAGAGGAAGGAAAAAATTCCTAACACTTTGGAAATGAACACCCAACTCTCTCAAAGAGGAACAAAAAATCCCAAAAAATGTGAATATTCACAAGAATGGTCACCCAACTCCGTCAAAGAGGAACAAAAAATAAGACGGTTTCCTTTTTCCAAACTACACCAAACTCGGAACTAATAGGATTACCAAAATTGACCACGTGTACAGACACAAAATACACCATGGCCATTACCAACACACACAAAAAACAGCAACTCAATTACGGCGGCACATCTGAAAGAAAACAACTATAATGTAAACAAGTAGTAAATTGTTATGCACGCAACCTTTAATCGAATTGAATATATTCAAAGACAAATAAATTCAAAGACACATTTAACCAATAGTTCAAGACCTCCTCTCCTCCCGATGGCATCGACTGTGTGACAGTGCTGTTTTGTGTCCCAACAGCAACCCTATCGATAGGTATGTCGTGTTGAGATCCCGGGGTGTCACCCAATTGTGTATCATGATCCAGTATTTTCCTGTATACCTAAATTAAACAATAAAAAGTTGAAAAATATTAGATTCAATTATAATACAAAAATATTGAAATGTGAGAAAGTTACTACCTTCCTCTTTCTTGTGATTTTCTCCACGGGTGGGACTTTTCTCTTGCTTGGGGGTCTCCCTTTCCCTCGGACCACATGGGGGCTTAAAATCTTCTTACCCTTATCTGCGAGTACATCCGGTACCACCTTTGTTGATTCGAATCTCTTATCAAATGTTACATCATGACATGATGAATCAAAGTCATCAACAATGCGCATGAATGCTTCAACACGCTCATCACTTGGGGATATTTTAGTCGCTAATTTCATGCACCTTTTAACCACCCTCTCATACCTCCACGTATCTCCACTGGCCCGCACGTCATCATAACTACTTTTAATTAAAGTGTATCTCCTCTTCTCGTCCTTTCTCCAGCGATCCAAGACATATCTATCTGGCAGCACATTAATCTTCTTCAACTGAAAAACTCTAAATGCATGCCTACATAAAATCCCCCTCATCTCAAACAATGCACACATGCATTTCACCTCGCACTCCTCATCATTGTAGTAAACTGTATAGTGCACTATTTTCGTGTAGTCATCAATAGGTACTTCATCCAGGATGTCAAAAGTTGAAATGCACCCCTCTTTGGTCACCAGTGTGTAGTTACAACACATTAGCCCAAGCAACTCTTTTTGAAACTCTTTAAACTTGGCATTTGTGTAAACCTTCTGAAATTGCTTCTCAAAGTTGAAAGGGGAAACACACGGGATCGTTTGGTTACTAGAGTTGAAATCAACCGTTGTCTCTACCTCCACTTTTTTTCTTAGAGCATTATCAAATTGGTCCACGAATTCCTTCAAAGTAGTACCAAAATGGACATACCCGTCGAAGAACGCATTCATGCTTTCTGACCGTTATGTCGTGCTCATACCAGCCCAAAAGACATCCTTAAGGTAAACCGGAACCCAAAAAGTCCTTTCCTCGTATAAGGACTTAAGCCAATTATTGTCTCTCAAATCATACATATCAAGCAGTTCACCCCACCTCTCCTCAAATTCCTCGCAGGTATTAGAATCATACAATGCAACCTAAATGGAGGTCTTCAACCCTGTGCTGAAGTGGGAGTGAGATCCTAACTTCTCTGGAAGTTTGCGCATTATATGCCATAGACAATATCTATGGCGGGTTTCCGGGAATACAATTGAAATTGCATTCTTCATTGTCCGGTCTTGGTCCGTTATGATGGCTATCGGCGCTCGACCATTCATACAAGCCAACCACATACGGAACAACCACACAAACGAATGTGTATCCTCACTTGATAGCAACCCGCACCAAGTAGTATGGACTGCCCATGATGGTTAACACCAACAAATGGAGCGAAAGGCATCCCATACCGGTTTGTTAGGTACGTTGTATCAAAGGTTACAACGTCTCCAAAATACTCATAGGCTGCTCGACTCCGTGCATCAGCCCAAAACACATTACGTAACCTCCCCTCATCGTCCACGTCCATGTTGGAAACGAATCCATCGTTCTGGTCTCTCATTCTTTGAAAATACTCATTAAGGGCTTCACCACCGCCTTTGCCCAATCTTAAATGTCTAGCTTTGTCGATGAAATTCCGACAATCTCTCTCTTGAAACTCTAGATTCTCAAAACCCCCCACATCAACGACAAGAGAAAAATAGTTCTTATTCAATCGAATATCAGCTCTATCATTGAGGTTGAGGACCCTCTGACTATACTCATCTAGACGCTTGTGAGATCTTAGGAGTCTTGTCTTCTTCGGGCTGACAGTAATGTGGTTGTGCACATTATCAACAGTGGTAATAATCCATTTGTCACTCTTGTTCAGCGTTGCATTTACCTTCGCTTTACAGTCAGTTTTAGTGGTCCCACGTGGCTTCGATGGATTAATGTTCTTAGGATTATATTTTCCACCATGGGCACAACCAATACTCAAATACACAGGCCTCCCATCATCATCTCTCTTAGTCCTCTGTATCCTTACACCAAACCCCTCTTGCTTGGCATATTTCTTATAGTAAGCAGTAAACTCATTCTCAGTCTGAAATTCCATACCGGATATTGGTGGTTCAACACTTTGGTCATCATCCAGGACAACAGTGGTACCCTCCAAATCGTCATCTATGTCGAACAACATTTCTAAACATGGAAACATAGGGATGGATTAGCAATCACTTTCTTTATTAGCGTAATTTATAAGTGAACACAACAAACAGCTTCATACCATCAACATCATGAGAAAATGTGCTTCCAAAATTTTCTCGAATTTCTGGGAATTCTGAACATTCTTGCATAAAGTCGTCCGGATTACTCGGCGTCGGAGCGTAGGGCATATTTACATCAACATTATGCTGCAATTGCTCAGTAAATAGATTAATGAGCACGTCAGCGCATAAATGCCTCAAAAAATAAGACACATCAAACTGTCAACTCACATGGTAATCGCTTTCATCTCCAAGAGTATTTTGAGGCGTCATTAATGAGTCTGAAGTCGGAGTGGAAGACCTGGGTGCCATGAAATCATCCTCTTCCCCCATGGCAGTAATTCTAGGAAAAATTTAAATAATTAGTGGTTTTGACTTGGACTAATCAATCAAGTAAATAACATTTATATTAAATCATGGCGAGGTCAGGCCATTGATAATTATGCATGTGGTTAAGATGCAACATACAAACCGACCTCCTTTAGAATATCTTGATAACAGTCGGTTGTCAATATCAAAGGACTTGATTTCTTCCATTTTTATTTTTCAACAGAGCGCCAATTGGGTCTGTTTACTTTACCTATAAATATCAAAATTTAAAGAAAAGTAATTGACTAAATTTATCGAACGAACTTCTCATTGATGTATTGTTTCATCGAGATTGAATACAAATCAAGATGTCATTTTTCTTGTTCCGGAATGGGTTTCTTCAATTTTGTTAGGTTTATGTTCTACTCCAAGTCAAGTAAAGATCGGCCCTATTTTTATTTGCACATATATGACAAATGTCCCAATACCAAGTCTAAAATTCATGGCTTTTTATTTTGCAAATTTTTTATGTCATGATTTCTGTCAAATATTCAATGTATTCATTATATTACTCGATTGATTAAACAGTTTAAGAGCACTCTTGTTTATAAATTAAAAATAGAATATGATAAAGGTAGTAATCATGCAATAATGCATGATTATGTGATCTTGAATATTGAAACTAGAAGCATAGTTATGCATGCCCTCTTCTATCTTTGCTTATTGCTAATATAAGAAATTAATGTCCTATTCATTTTGCAGCGCATCGGCTTATCTCCTTGTTTGGAATAGAGTAGTAGATCGTCCTTATGAAGAGGAAATGTCTAGAACTTGGATTAGGCCTAAGCACACCCCATAAAGGCTGAGCTCAGTCATCATATCTACCACTCAACAAAAGGTTGAGTGACCTACCTACTCGCCCGTCCAAATAAGATGTAAGGAAACATTTTTTTTTAAGAACAAAATATTTATAAACTAAAATTAATTTGAGTTTATATAAATACCGTATTTATCTACATAGCACTACTCACTCCCTGATAAGGCAATGGATGCTGTCGGACAGGAAAAGCCCACGCTCCTACAGCTAGAAGCCTCTGGAATGATTCTCCAATAACAAAAAGGAAAATGTTGGAGAGTAATTATATGCATGATGCATGATATTTACTCAAAGTGTTGTAGTTCAGAAGGAGGTATAACCTAGTTAAATACTTATGTAGTTTCACACGTACAGAAAAATGAAACTTTTTCACCATATCCATGCATTTCCTTGACAAGAAGAGAATTTGCAAAAGATGATCAAAAGGAACATGCATGCATGCATTTTTGGAAGGAACATTAATGCATGCATCAATTTACTAAAATGGATCAGCCATTTTCAGACCTTTTAATAATTCTTTCCATTATTTCCAAGCCTAATAAGGTTCTTTACAAACTTACAAACAATATTACTACTGTGAGTCTGAGCTACATTTATAGTGATTCTTTTTTAATGAATATAGGCATCGCCTCCCTTATGTGCATGCTTGCCCCATCACCTAATGCCAATTTAAATCATTCATAACGAATAATATAATGGCATACATTCTAATACATATTCTATGCTATATATGTGGTATTAATGGGTTTATGAACTAGTGCAGTAACAGTTGTTCAACACTGCATATATCTCATCGATCGTTCAAACTACTAATTATACTTTATAATAAAGATATAAAACATATATTCAATCATAAAAGGAAAACGCTTTGCAGCGGTCCATCCGATAACGAGGCATTAACAGCCCTCCAATAACACTCTGCCACATCAACAATTTCAGAGAAATTACAATAGACTTCATTACACTACACTACATGATAAAACACATCTTCTCCTCTGATACTCGCTGCAACAAGGCCACCACATCAAGCTATCTTCCAGCCCCTCATAACGAGAACGCCCCAGACCCTTTCTCTTCCCTTTCTCCAAAACCTTTGATTATTTGTTCAGTTGTAAACACGCAGAAAAGAAAAAAGAAAGGCAAGAAACTTGTATTTTATTTTCACTTTTCCTGCACTTGTTGTGGTATCAATCTATTTTGTTTTCCTTCTGGCTTTGGTCACGAAGAGTCAAATTTAAAAAATGTGTAGGCTAGACAATAAGGAGAATAAGGACTGAAATTCAAAGGCTGGATCTATAATTTTTTGGGTCATGTACAACACAACACACAATAAAATTATCCTAAAATTTAACATTTTTTTTGTTTGAAATCTTTCCCACCATTCCAGTCCTCGATCTCCTCAGACAACTTCCCATGGTAATCAGGCACTCCACCAATTTTCCCTCCCCACATCCCATGCCACTGTCCAATTAGAAGCATGACCGAAATAAAATCAAAATGAAAATCATTATCTCAACCCTTTAGAGAGAGAATGAGAGAACAAACCTGAGATAAAAATAAGAAAAATCAAAACCAATCTGAACTACGGTGTGCAAAGTGGAGGTGCGTTGGTCTTGGAGAAGATGACGAAATTTTCTTTCTGTTGATAGGGGACAATCGATTTAGGAATTTCAAATGTGATGTGAGGCTACACGAGAATTAATTTGGAATGTCTACGCGTCGCTCATATATTGGAGGCTGTTATTTGGGATCTAATGGACTGACCGGTTTTAAGATTTTCTCATGAAAAAATTGTTTAATACTAGCCGGGCCATGCTATACTGATCAAGATCATATTCACACAACCCATAAATTATTAAAGAATACCTTAAAAAAAAAAAAGATATCTAGAAAAATACAAGCAAAACAGGAGAACACTGTGAGAAACAAGAAACCAAAAATAACTTTAACATAAACAACAAAGCATATTGATGTTGATGAGTTCTGGGTTCACATACACACGAGCAAGCATGCAAGCTACATCAAAGAACCCAAGCATATTTCAATTTAAGAGAGTTGTGGCTCATTTGAGCTTTTCTTCAAACACTTGCTATGCTTAGCTTCTTTCTTCATCTTACTACTGTAGTAGAGGGAGAACATTCAAACAACAGTCTAGGGTAAGAGATTCTATGTTCAAACAACATTCAAACAACAGTCTAGGGCAAGAGATTCTACATTCAAACAACATTCAAACCAACAGATTTAATTTAAGGGAATGAAAACAATCTAGGGCAAGAAACCACTCACCTGGCTGACGAGAACCGTTTCTCTCGATTCTGAAGCAGAGACTCTAGGTACCGTTGATGAGGATTCTGAAGCAGGGAAGATGGTTACCAACCGTGCGCGGAGATGCAAAGAAAAAAAAAATTTCAAACACACGCACGCACACACGCACCTGGGACAATGAGGGCAACGAGAGGGAGGAAAGAGAGACGCGGGGAGTGGCGGCGCTGTGCAGACGGGCTCGGTGTAGCTTGAAAGAGAACCGGCGTCGCCGGTGGCGGTGGGCAGATGAGGTTCGACGCGGAGCGAGGAGGCTCGACGCGGGGAGAGGAGGTCAGGAGAGCGGGCGGGGAGGGGGGCTGGTTCCGAACGAAACCAAATTCAAAACGCATACCGTGCAAAACGGTGCGTTTTGAATTGAAAAAAAAAAAAAAAAGCCACATAGGGTGTGCGAAAACGCACACCGCTACAGTGGCTGCTGTATATCAGGACTCTACATTCAATCCCCACATTGAATTAGCCATTTACCCTCTATATAATAATAAAATATTATTAAATTAATAATTTTTTTATTTAATTTATTTGTATCACATTTTATAATTCTACCAATTGAATATTAATAATAATTATATTCTAATTAATTTAATATTAAAAAATTTATATTTTTAAAAGTCATTTAATGTTAATAATATAAAATATTAATTAAACTCATCTAAATTTTTTAATTACAAATCAAATAGTATTTTAATTGAAGTGATAAATTAATATTTTAATATTTTCTTGAAGTGAGAAATTAATATTTTAATGTTTAGTGAATTAATAATGATTCTCCATCTTTGGCCAATCACTATAGCAAAAATACATTTTATTTTAGACTTGGTCAATCCAATGTGGAGTGTTTCTAATACATATTATCTAAATTTTAGCCAATCTTTAACTTTGGCCAAACCAATGCTAGTGCCCTCAGCATGAGCGAAAAAAAAAAGAGGAAAGAGATTGAAGAAGAATTGTTGTCCAGCGTTAAACACGTTAAACAGAAGAGGAAGCAGAAGAGAGGAGATCTGAGTTGAGAGAGAGAGGAAACAAAATATGTACAGGAAATTAGCTGTACCCTCTGACGCACCTTTACTAAAAAGACCAAAACACCCTTGATTAGACGAACGAAATATAAGGAACTCATGGGGAAAAAACGTACACACACGGCTAGACAGAGGGGCAGAAGCTTAATAACACTCGGTCGCACAGGGTATAAGCGGAATAAAAATGTTAGACGAAAACAAAAAACTCAATGAGGAGATGACACATAGATGAAGACGAAAAGAAGACGCTGAGGAGAGAGAGAAGAGGAGGAGAGAAAAAGATTACTTTAGGCGAGAAGAAGAAACAAAAAATGAAAAAAGAAGAGAAAAAGGAAAGTAGAAAGATTGAGAGAGAGAAAAAAAGGTAAAGCTACCGATCCTCTGATACAGTTAACTAAAAGACTAAAAAGACTTCATATAACTGGATACAAAAGAAGAAAATAGATGGAGAAAAAAATAACTACGCACACGAGAAATCTACACACGGATGCAATATACGAAAAAACAAAAAAATACTGTTTATTAATGTTCTTTCGGGATAACGGCTTATATAATAGAGATAATAGATACAGATAGATATTAGGACGGTTGCAACGTATAAATTAGCACGTTTGTCTAGGCAGGTAAATATTTTTTTAATAAAAAGTATATGATTTGGTAAAAAAAAATGATTCTTAAATAATTTAAAGTTTAAAAAATAAATTTTAATAAATATGTTCGGATAATGATAGTTTAGTGACAAAGGCTTTACTACTTATTATCTTGTCTTATCATAATTAGGAAACCTAGAAAAGTCAACACGTAAGCTATAGCATCTTAAATGGCATCTTGTCGAGAAAGGTACTGTTCCAAAAGGTTTATCATGTCGCCAATTATTGTCATCACAAAAAAAAAAAAAAAAACAAAATCGAAAGAAATAAAAAACCATCTTCTGCCATCTTCTATTCATCTCGTGGATTCATTTCATGAAAATGATGGAAATATAATTTTTTATATAATTATATTTTAAATGAAGGATAATTTTATAAAATAATTTATAAATATAATATAATTTTATATAAATACACTTATTTTATAATATGATTATATAAAAAGTTATAAAAAGGATTGTACATGTATTATTGCTCTTTATGCATATAATTTGTTTTCGTCAATTTAAATTTTAGTAATGAGAAATGATATTTACAGTCATACAGTGTGTAAGTACCATATACTCATTTTAAAAAAATAAATAAATACGAAATGCATATGAAAAAATTAATTATTTAATAACGAATTTCATTTTTTTTAAAAAGAAATACGCAACGTTTGCACAATTAATAATTGTTTATAACATTATTTGATTGATATTATCACTTTTGAATCAAAAGATGAGATGGAGCCATTCCTTGGACCATGCCCTAGGATTACCATATATATATATATATATATATATATATATATATATATATATATATATATATTTTTTTTTTATAAGGAGAAATCACATTAATAATATAGAGTTTTACAGACAATTATCAAGCCAAATGGCTTGAGAAATAAACTCTGGAAAACTAGAATACCACATCTCAATAGACTCAACAGTCCAAGCATGTCGGGCTAAGCCAGGAGCAGCTTCATTACCCACCCTACTTACATGTTGAATCTGAATGTCATCAAAGAAAGACATCAATTTTTTAATTTGTAGCATTAAAACACCCAATCTGGAAGAAGACTCTGCTGGATCTTGAAGTTCCCGCACCATCAACAAGCAGTCACTCTCGACCACTATCTTTTTAATACCCATAGGGATACACAATTGTAGACCCCGGAACACAGCAAGTAACTCAATATCTTCTGGCGCAGCAACTTCTAGCTCAACTTTACTAGCTGTCATTATGACTATCCCATTTTCATCTCGTAGTATGGCTCTAACCCCTGCTTTTTGTTGGTCGCGAAACATTGCTCCATCTACATTTAATTTCATGAAACCTGCCGGAGGCAAAGTCCATCTGTAAATCTTTTTAACATCTGCAAAGTCCATCTGCAAAGTCCTACTTACCCTATATATGATGCTTGTGTAGAGCTGTAAATGAACCAGTATGTTCGATAGCCCGCTCGGTACTCACCCGGTTGAACTCTAATCGAATTCAATTCATGAAAAAAAAATTTCGACCGTGAAAGCAGATATCTGCACGATTAGTAAATGACACATATCCAACAAAACTCAGCTTGAGACGGCTAAGACTTTTTAAGGCCCACTAATTTATGCTCAAGTTGACTCATTAGCTCAACTCAATTAAAGTCCATTCATATATTGATAAATAAATACATTCAAATATGTATATATACATATATATATATGTATTAGCTAATAATATAAGCATATCACTTTTATAATTAAATATATAATATATAACCTAATTAATTATGCCTATATATTGAATATACTTCATAGCTATATTTTAAAATTTGTACAATAATTAGTCAATAAGATTTAATAATTTCATATACTAGTATGTGAGAACCACATATGAAATAGATATATGCTATCATATTATATGTATATATTAATAATATATGTAGGCATATAATATATTGTTATTATAGAGAAATATCAACTAGTTAGATATTAATTATTTATAAATTTATAAAATCTTATAATTCAATAGAGATTCTACTTGTTAGTTGTACAAATTCAATATTAGATTTTTTATTTTTTTTATTTATCTAATTTATTAATTATTAAATATTATTAAAAAAAAAACAATTCAATCTCCTTGTCTTGAACTTGTTTGTAAGAGTTTAGCTTACCAAATCGAGTTCGAACAAAAAATAAATAAAAATCTCGAACTCGAGATCAAGCTTGAGCTCAAATATTTTGAGTCTAGTTGAGATTGGCAAGCTAAAGACCGCCTCAACTCTACTCGATTACAACCCTACTTGTACGTTGTCTTAAGATAGGGGGCATCTCTATGTAGTTTGGCCACAAACATGCATGCCACGGAAATTTGGTTGGGGGGGGGGACTACAAGGGCTTTTATTATGCCTGATCCACTTATTCCATCATTGGGATGTTGATAAAATCCTTCTTAATTGATGACAATAATCGACCTTTTTTAAGACCTTAAAAATTATGTTCGAGATTGCTCTAAACAAAGGACATAACACGAAGTACTTTCAAGCTATGATTTTTGTAAGGAGAATAACAACTAAGGGAACTAGAACCGAAGGTTCAGCCTAGAACGAATAACGTCTCCAACCCAATCCATGGGTAGGCTCCTCTTAACGCAACTTATAGGAGGGAGCGTACTGCAGGGATGAGACTCATCGATTTGGAAACCCCTCAAGTAGTATCCAGCTCTCGAGTGCTCACCCACGTAGTGGGCGTAATGTACGGGGAACCTTCAATCCTCTAATAGGAAGGGTATCAACGAACCACCAAAGATACTAGTTGGGAGAGAGAAATTAAAAAATCACACCGTATTAATGGCACCAATACCCGAGCTATACGCCATATTAATAACGTTGTCTTAGAGCCACGCAGCATTAAAAAAACTCTAACAAAGGGAACAGTACAAAGGACATAGAATCCATAAGGGCAAACACGATCTATCATCCCAGGCTGATGGTATAAATAGCAAGTCTCAGGTACGAGGAAATCTCTATAATTCCTACACTTTTTTACTTATTTACAAACTTCCAAGAGAATTTACTAACTTTGGCATCGAAAATTCCCCAGTCCCAAGGCCGTCCTCTCCTAGTTGCATTCTTTTGTATCTTTTGTAGGCCCATTCCTAAAAATCTGAGTTGTCGGAGCTTGGCCTAAAGGTGTGCGAAACAAGACGTTAACAGTGGCGCCATCCGTGGGTGTTCCTAGTAGGCCAAGTGAATCATCGTGAATTATTCATTTGGATGAACTAAGGGAGGATTCTGGAGGACAAGGAGGTGAGCCCAACGAGACATGACGCACTGCAATTGTTCGAGAGTAGGTGCAGAAGAACCCTAATAACGTCTTCTAGGAAGTCCTTTTCGAAGAGAGCCTAAGGGATTCCCTACCTCCCCTTAGCCACATTCCTTTTGATGATAGGGTGACCATTGCCCGACCCCTGGTTGTTGCCCTTGAAAGCATCCCTCAGACCCTTCTCCGTCGGGTTAGGAAAAGAAGCTTTGTCCAGATGGTACTTGGGTTAACAGCAAGCGCCTTTCTAGGGCTCTGATTCCTCCACGAAGGGAGTCAACTACTTCTGTGGTCCACTGTCCTACCATTCTGGTGATGCCTGTAGAGGTGCCGGCGAGGAGTCCTTTAGCCAACGCTCCCTCCGCGATGCCACCATCGGCTGGTTTGTGCTGAGGTGTCCCCAGATGCAATCGAAATAGATGCCCTACTCCAGGGAATCTTTAGGGTCAAGGTCCCTAAAGATTTGTTGAGGAGCAACCTTCTTTTTCGTGGATTTCTCCTCCTTCCTCATCTCAATCTGTTGTTGGTAGTTACTCGTTTGGGGACAAGAATGAGGCTTGCCCGGGAGGTTTGGATGCTGCTAATGAGGGGCAGCATCTGCTACTTCTAGCAACCGTGTAGAGATAAAGTGTCACGTAGGGGGTAGCTCCCTTTTGGATGTTGTAGTCTGCTCGGGTTCAAGGACTCCGTGCAACATCTCGCCTAGCCAGGTAGGGCACCAAGAGCCAAGAGGGGGGTGATTCCCTTTTAGATGTTACAGTCGGCTCGGGTTTAAGGGGTCATGTGGAGCTTGATGAACCGTCTACCTAGGTGGGGAGCCAAACAGAGGGTGATTTGTTTCTGGATGTTGTAGTTAGCTCTGGTCCAAAAGGTTCATGCGAAGGCCCAACCACGCTCCTCCTAAGGTGGCTACATAAACGTCTGAGGCCGAGGGCTCAATAGAAGTCATCCCTCCTTTGTCTCAACTGGAAACTGGAGGGAGCTGTGCAAAGGCCATCAGCCATGTTGTCAAGTTCTCGTCTAGATTTTTCCATGAGGTTCGACCATTTTTTTATGTCCTTTTCCTTTCTCTCGCTATTTAGTCTTCAGTTACTGATAGTTGTATGCCAACCTTTCTTGTTGTCAAGGTACTTCTCAGCTAGCGACCTTTATTGTGGATGGCCAAAGGCCGTTGAGTAAGAAAACCTAGACCTTCATTTGTTGACCCACACCACCCTTTGCTACACTCGCAATGAGAGGGAAGAAAAGGAGCGGTTGGAGCAAGAGCTAAATAGGGTACAACTTGCTTTAAAGGATGAGCACATGAGGAATAGGAAACTGAATCGCCGTCGAGAAAAGTTCAAGAGGAAGGCAAAGGAAGCAAGGGAACAGTTGGAGCGGCTTAACGCTAACCTTCGGGATGAATTATCCCAAGTGCAAGAGGTCGCCACCCACTTGTACAAGTAACTGAAGTTGGTCCCAAGAGTTCATGATCAAGCGTGGGGACACTACTGAAAGCCGTGGGTCAATGCGGGACCATCTCTTGGGGAGTTCGTAGTTGCGTTCGAGGAATTTCATGAACTATCTATGGGGCCTTAACCTTGCCAACATTCCTGTCAACAAGACGGCCTTTGTGTTAAGTCACGAATTGGGAGGAAAGAGATCCCTAATGCTTTCCTAGGTTCAATCGTTCCTGAGGTTGGTACTCCTGGCGCCGAGACCTAACGGGTCCATGCCCTAGCTCCCCGGTGTTGTTGTGGCTCTTTTGTTTTGTTCTTCCCTTTCTTTTCTTTTCGGTTGAATGTATGTACCTATATGTTGTCACCCAACGACTTATATACAAATTTAATCAATGAAAGTATTTCGCACCTTTGCCTTCTCAAGCTGTCCATTATGTTTTCTTTTCATGCATTCTCTCTCCAATTTTTTTTTCTTGCAGCCGACTTAGGAGAATTTTGGCTTAGGAAATGGTAGGATTCCTAACCACCCTGCTAGCCGCCCTCTTATTCGTTTGCGCTGCGTTCGCTTATCCTTATTGGATATTGGATAGTCATCCTTCCGGGATCTCCATGCGATCTTACGAGACGATGCCTTCCCAATTTTCTATCCTACCTGCTGCCTTTAGTCGCTCACCATTGCATTAGTTGTTTTATGTTGTACTTGGGCTCTTCATAATTCTGCAGCCACGTGTTGCGGGTGTCAATGATTTGATAATACTACATTTTGTTGACCATATCCGACTATGCCTCTTCACACTTTCCTTCTCTGTTGTTTCATTCTTTTTCCTTTTGTAGCTGGCTTGGGGGGTTTGGCCATGTGAATTCGCCACACAGGGCTTTACGGTCCACCCCGCCAGTGCTCAGCCTACGCCTGACGACCCTGCTAGCCAGCAGCTTTCCTGTTTGTGCCACTTTCGTTAGCCTTTATCATGTAATCATTCTCCTATGGCCTTAGCAACTTTTTTTTTTTTAACAAAGTTGACATTCTCTGCATTCTCCTTGTGTTGATTTTCTTTATTCTTTTGTCCACTTTCTAGTCGAGTTTTATCCCGCCTGGATCTTTTATTTTTCAGGTAGTCGTGGGGTTGATCCTGCCATCCGCCGCGGGGAGATAAGACGGCCTCAGGCTTGGCTTGCCTCCTTGGTCCATGGGGAGGTAGGTTGTCTGGATAGTTTGAGACTGTACTTGTCTTCCTACAATAGCATTCTTTATTTGATTCTTGGTTGGAAGATAGTGATGTTGTCATTATTCTACTTCTTAAGGGCAGGAGTTAGTTTTCCAAACCTGGGTCTTTCGGCCTATATCGCGTTGTTCTTGTTGTTTTCTGCTATGCAACTGTTGTCCATGTTGTTGATGTCCGTGCCTTTCACTCCTATAATTCGGCGGTCAACAGACTCGGCCCACTCTCTGCTAGGAGAGGTCAGGACGCCTTAGGCTGACCTACCTCTTCAAACCCCTGAGGAGGTAATTTATTAGGGCGTCTGTGAGTCGATTTGTTCTTTATTGCAGTGGGAGCCAGGGTAAGTATTCAGGCAACTTGAAGGCGAGGCCTGCTTTCCTCTGTGCTAAGTGGCCTCTAGCTCTACTTGTCCCTATTACCCAATGGGGAGGTAAATTTTTGGGCATTTTGTAGCTGGAGCTGTTCCCGCTCGTTGACACTATATAACTCCCTATGCGATGCTTTTCCTTTTAGGATACTTTGTTTATGTCGGTTTGTTGAAAGACCAGGCCCATGCTCCATTGGGGAGAGGTCAGGATGCCTAAATTAAACTCACCCCTTTGATTCCCCAATGAGGTAACTTCTTCGGAAGGCCGTAGGACCGATTTGCTCTTTTATCGTAATGGGAGTCGGGATAAGTATTCGGGCGAAGTAAAGGCCGAACTCGCTCTCCTCCGTGGAAGGATCCGAGTGGCCTCTGGCTCAACTCGCCCCTGTTATCCCACGATGAGGTAATTTTTTTCGGGCATTTTGAAACTGAACCTGCTCCCACTCGTTGACATCACAGGGAAATGTAAGATTTTGGGTCAGGCTGGCACTGAACCCACTCTTTGTTTGCAGTGAAGGTTGGGATAAGTATTCAAGCCACCTAAAGGCTAGGTCCGCTCTCCTCCGCTAGAGGGTTTAAGTGGCCTTTGGCTCTACTTGTCCCTGTTACCTCGTGGGGAGGTAATTTTTTTGGACAGTCTGTTACTGGACCTGTTCTCACCTGTTGACGGTTACGAGGAATATAAAGTCTTTTGTTTTCAGGTAACTGATGAATAACCCGCACTCCATCACGGAAGGGATAAGACAACCTTTAGGCCTACCTTTCCTTGTGGTACCTTGCTGGGAGGTAAGTTCAGACAGCAATATAGCTAGTCTGCTCTTCGCCACGATAGGAGTCGGGATAAACTATTCGGGCCGTCAGGGGGGCATGACCAATTCTTTATCGCAAGAGGGGTAGAATAGCCTTTGACCTAGTTCTCCCCTTTGGTCTTGTGGGAGGTACATTGTTTGGGTAGTTTGAGATTGGTCCGGCACCCACTTGTTGATATCGTAGGGATGGTAAGTGTTGGGTCAGATTGGCATTGATCTCACTCTTCATTGTGGCGGAAAGACAAGGTAACCCTTTGGTCTACATTTTCCTTTGGTATCCCGCGGGGAAGGTAATTTATTCGGACAGTAATGTGACTGGTTTGCTCTTCGTTGCAATGAAGGTCAGGGTAAGTTATTCGGGCTGTTGCCGGGGGGGGGGGGGAAGACCCACTCTCCATCATGGGAGGGATAGAGCAGCCTTCGGCCTAGCCCTTCCCTTTTACCCTGTGGGAGGTACATTGTTAGGGCAGTTTGGGACTGGACGCCCTCTTGCCCGCTGACATTGCATGGAGGGTAAACATTAATCAGTTGATGACTTTGTCATTGCAGATTTCATTAATCATAGGTTGTCTTGTTGGCGTTTTGTTGATAATACAAAAGTTTAAAGTAGGTATGTTGTACTATCCTAGAAGATCACGTTTTTCATTAAATAACAAGAATTTTACAAATTTGAAATAACATACTACAAAATAAGGGGGAATGAAGATTTCGGCATGGAGGTTTCATTTGTTTTGCCTTGACTTCATGGGCTATGTGCCCTCTCACCCCCCCCCCCCCGAGTTCGATAGGGAGAGTCATAGACGAAGGCCTGCCTAGGCTTTCCAAAAGGCGCATGGCCTATTCTTTCTCGGAGGTGCCGTCCAAGGTAAGCCCGCCGTCATTCTGCTTCAGTTCTTGGACGTTGCATTCTCTTGCCAATACCTTTTTACCTCAGATTTTTCCTACTTCGTAAGGAGTTGGGAACTACATCCTGAAGTAGTAAGTTGACGTGATGACCTGCAAGCTATTGGCTCGCCTTTTGATAATTTTGATGGTGTCTTTTGAAGCTCATTAATGTTGGGGGTGTCAGGAGGCTTTTCGCATTTGCGTCGCTTCTTGGACTACACTCTTCGAACTTTGACACCATGTACATGTCAGCAGAAGGATCCCAACCTCAGCAACAAGGCAGACTCGGGTGATGATAATTCCCATCGTACTTGTCTGGTGAGAATTAATAGGGTAACTATAAGGGATTCCCCCCTCCCCCTAAGACTCAGTGGGCTTGAGAATAACAACTAAGGGAACTAGAACCAAAGGCCTAGTCCAGAACGAATAAGTCTCCAACCCAACCCTAGGTAGACTCTTCTGGACGCAACCTGCAGGAGGGAGCATGCTGCAAGGGATGAGACTCATCGATTTAGAAACCCCCTCAAGTAGTGTCCAGCTCTTGAGTACTCACCCGCGTAGTGGGTGTATTGTACGGGAAACTCTCGATCCTTTAACATGAAGGGTATCAACGGACGACCAAGGATACTAGCTGGGAGAGGGAAATCAAAAAACCACAATGCACTAATGATACTACTACTTGAGCTACACGCCACATTAATGACAGCGTTGTAGAGTCACACCATATTAAAAAACTCTAACAAATGAAACAATACGAAGGACATAGACCCCATAGGGGCATACATGATCTGTCCCCTCAGGTTGATGGAATAAATAGCAAGTCTCAAGTATGAGAAAATCTCTCTTATCCCTAAACTCTTTCATTTATTTACAAAATTTCAAGAGAATTTACTAACTTTAGCGTCGGAGACTCCTCGGCCTCAAGGTCGTCCTCTTCTAGTTGCCTTCTATTGTATCTTTTGTAGGCCCATTCTGAAGACCTGAGTTCTCAGAACCTGGTCCAAATGTGTATGAAACATGACGTTAACAATTTTTGTTATTTTGTTAATTAGGATCGAGCTGATCACACGCGCAGATCAATCACATGATTTTGCATTTATATGTAATGATTCATAGTCTCATGAAAGTTTAAAAAGCAGGTCAATTACGATCACCAGATCTTCAGTTGAGGTTGCCAGTCGATGGCTTCTGCTTGTGAATTACTGTACTGGCTTAATGCTACCTACCTTGTTTAAGGATTTGTCAGTCTATGTTCCATCAGCTTACTCTTTTGTGATAACAAATTAAGTCGTACATCCAACATATTGTTGCCAACCCATGCCATTGTTCCACGAGAGGACGCAACATATAGATATTGGTTGCCATTTAGTTTAGGACTCGGTGCATTAATTGATGAAATTGAGGCTGCATATATATATATATACAGTACTCATGCTAGATATCCATGATTGTATATCTGCAACTCGGTAATATGCATTCTTTCGGAGTAATGCTAGATATAATTATGAGTTATACAAGTGTTACGCACTTATTTTAAAAAAAAAAAAGTATTGTTTATTATTAAATAATAACAATTGTCTATACATCTAGACCAGATAGGTGTGCTTAACATCCATGACATTCCATACGGAGGAGACGTATTATTCCATTCATACGCATTCATGATACTCTACAGTAACAAGTTCGGCTTAATTATTAAAGTTGATGGCTTTTCGTCTTACTATATCTAAGTTTTTCTAATTGAGATGTTCTGAATAATCCCGAGAGTAATTGATTAACCAAGTATTATTATATGATCATGGTCAGTCTTTGTGAAGCGTTTTAATTATAAGATCTTTTCCGAAATCTTTGCCAATAGTTTATCTTTTATGATTCCTTCCCGATTAATTACTTATATTGAGACATTCTTAAATTGTGGCAAGCTAACTTTCCCCGTGATGTTTGAACCTCTTTTGTTGAAAATCGACAAAAAAAAAAAAAAAAACCCTGAAAGAGTGATTATTTCTGATCTCTGCCGGCCAGTAGATTAATGCTCATTTAAATTTTTTTTGTATCATGCTTTTGCCTATTCTTTTAGGGGTTTTTTTTTTTTTCAATATTTAATGAAGGCAATGCTGAAAAAATGGTTAAGGATGTCATCATGTAAACCTGCTAATGAAGTTGGCACAGGCCAGCGTTCATAACACGTTGTATAGCACCTGATCATGAATAATGATATTATTACCCATGCATTAGCTTGAAGTGAAGAGTTGAAATGGTTATAGATGAATTGAATAAAATATTATTATAATATTATTTTTTAATATTATTATTATTATTTTAAAATTTAAAAAAATTGAATTATTTATCATATTTTCTGCAGGAATTAAAAAAAATTATAATGATGAGATGAGATGAGATGAGTTGAGATAAATTTTCAATCCAAATCGGAGCTTAGTTTTTTATCATCAAAGATTCAAAAGTATTTTAAAAATGATTTTTCTTTGGATGGTATAACTCCAAACCCCTTCTTTCTCATGTTTGAAATTCAATTTGCAAATCTCCCTTTAATCTAGAAAAATGTCTAGGATCTAAATCTAGTACACGGAGAGTTCTAGAAAAAGAAGGGTTAGATTTACAAATAGATTTTACAAAAAATATATATACAATGATATAATTTAATGTCATGTATTAAATCTAATAATAATATCATTTCACAAGCCGGTAAGAAAATATCTATTTATTATTTATTTTTATCATTATTTTCTCGTTATTTTTTGATATGATATTAAATAATAAATTTATAAATAAAACATAATAAACAATCTCTAATAATTTAATATTATATTATAAAATAAAAAATAATAATAAAATAAATGATGAATAATATTAGTAATAACACTGAGCCATCCATTTGTTGAAGATATGAAACATTTTTATCATTAAGTAAAAGAAAAAAAAACATTTTTTCACTAGAGAAATGTTGACCATTTAATAAAAATCAATAAATCTTCTCAATCTCCCAACACTCTACACTCTATATTTTTTTAAAATTTTTTTTATTAAATAATTTTTATATGAATAGTAAATAAAAAATTTGAAATATTTTAAAAAAAATAAATTCAAAAAAATATTTTAATAAACGTAAAAAATAAACTACATCATCCGCCTTGAGAACGGCCACACGGCCCACACCTTAGTTAAAGTGGCCGTTCCTAACCCTCGAGGTAAAAGACACCCTCTAGCTTTCAGAGTTGAAATTCTTCGCGGCATTTCTATGGAGACCGGAGGTAGCAGCGAGAGCCCAGCGGAGCCTAAGAAAGGCAGAACCAAGACCCCCAGGAAACCTCAGGAAAGCCTGCTCAAGCAGAGTGAGTATTTCTCTTTCTCTCGCACATGCAAACTATATATGTATTTATGTACCGTCTACATATCCCTTGGGATGATTTCGTTTGCTTGTCGCTTGCAGAGTCTCCTGCTGAGTTCTTTGCAGAGAACAAGAACATTGCTGGGTTTGACAACGTTAGTCTCATTCACTTGTTTTTTCTTTTAATATTCTTTCCTTTCATTTTAATTTTAGTAAGCTTTAAGCG
Organism: Cyclocarya paliurus; assembly: GCA_029856935.1. Lineage (NCBI taxonomy): Eukaryota > Viridiplantae > Streptophyta > Magnoliopsida > Fagales > Juglandaceae > Cyclocarya > Cyclocarya paliurus. The sequence continues at coordinate 1,309,678 of CM056958.1, read as the reverse complement.
AATTTTTTAGTTAACGATGTTACGATATCATCAAATTTGAAAAAAATTGTTCTCTATGTTAATCTGATTTTTGGGAATTGGTTGGCGGTGAATTTTGATAGAAAATTCCAATTTTGAGTGTGGAAATTAGAGTCGGAATTTAGCAATTCACGGTTTTTTATTTTTATTATTTTTTATAGTTTCTCGTCAATGTACTTTATGATTGACTCAAGCCTCGTCCAGAAGGAAACATACTGTTTAACATTTTATAAACCTTAAGTTTGTTATACGTTAATATTCAGAGGTTTGGGCAGACCGGATGTAGGTCGAAAATTATTAGGCATTTCCATCCCTTTTGAAAACCATTGAGTTTGAAGTAACGCTTGCTTGTTTTTGTTTTCTTTTCCGTTCTTCTGCTATTTTTCTTCTAATTCTGTTTGTCATTATTATTTTGTGGATTTCAGCCTGGAAAATGCCTTTACACCACTGTTAGAGAACTTGTTGAGAACTCACTTGATTCTGCAGAGTCCATATCTGAGCTTCCCTTGGTAGAAGTAACGATGTAAGTGTACTTGTTCATGAACGGATGATCATGCAAAGCGAAGGGAATTATGCATAATAGTTAAAATATTTGTTATACTTGAGAACTGTTGTATGTAATTTCACTAATAAATGATGTGCCTAAGAAGTATGGCTTTCGCTGAGTCATTTCAAGCAGAAATATATGAGTGTGAATCTACAGTATGTTATCTTGAAATTGACTTGGCTGTTGCAGCGAAGAGATACGGAAAAGCCAGTTTAATTCCATGATTGGTCTTGTTGATCGGGAACGAGTTGATGAGGAATTATATGATGACTATGAGACAGCTAAGGCTCGAGAGGTGTGTATGCTTGTATTTGGCCTTTTCTTTTTTTCTCCCAAATTTGTAGAAAATTCATCATGTTGTCTTTTGTTTTCTGGCATGCAGAAACGTTTAGCCAAGGAAGCTCGCGCTCAAGAAACACAAGCAAAGAATGCTACCCTTGGGAAGAAAGTCAAAGAGCCTCCAGTTTCAAAGGGTATGAAGGGTCGAGGTGAGGCTTCGTTTTACAAGGTGACATGCAAGGTGTGACCAACTTTCCTTCTCGACCTGCTTCTTCCATGCAAATGCTTAATTTGCGTGGTCTTTAGTTTGCTGATTATATTGGTCTGATTAGTGCACTGATTCCAAACTTGTTTCTGAAGCTGTAAAATCACATCTGTAAATGATTTTATTTGTAGGACAATGGGAGAGGAATGCCACATGATGACATCCCAAATATGTTTGGACGAGGTTTCATTCTTGCTTGCTAGCTCAACTTTCCATTTGACAAAGATTTGTATGCCAAGGGTTTCAATTGTTTTCTTAAATAGAAGAGCAGTTGATACTTTGTTATACCTCTTGAACCTAGTTGCAACTGTGTTTATTCATGCAGTTCTATCTGGGACAAAATACGGCTTAAAGCAGACACGTGGAAAGTTTGGTCTTGGTGCAAAGATGGTGATTTTTTACTATTTCTTGCAAACATGCATGGCTCTTCATCTATTGTACTATATGCAACTATTCTGCTTTGCTCTCCAAATACAGATCTCAGCTTTTTTTTCTGCATTTGCCAATAGCTTTAGGGTGCATGAAGCTGTCCCATGGGAATTTAATGACTGCACTGTATTTTACATAGAAATACAGTTCCAAGGTATACTTTTGAAAAAAAGAAGAAGAAGAGAATCCCAAGGTATGAATGAACCACCTTGATGTTAGGGGTGTGCTATGGGTGAATGACTACATGGCTGCATGGATGGCAAATAAGGAAGTTAATTGTTTTTATTTTAATCATGGGGACAGCTGGATAAGAATCATCAATGAAGTATTTTCCTTTCAATCCTTGTGTTTGATAGAGGCTAGATTACCTCTAAATAACTTCTCGTTTCATATTTTCAAGCCAAAATAGGTGATAGACGCAGCAAGGATCCGTCATTTTTTTTCGAACAGTGTCTATAAATTCGATCTATTATGCAGCGTCATAACAGGGTGTTTGTTATATATTAAAATTTCATAAAATACAGTGCGAAGGAAACCTACTAGCTTAGATTCCCACACAAAGAGAAGCTTAATTGCATCTTCTAGTTGGTATGCTTGTCCCCCTGAAATTTAGAGCAGTGCACGATATAATTCAATTCATATTTGCTTATGCAGGCATTAATTTGGTCTAAGATGAGTACTGGACTTCCTATAGAGATCTTATCATCAATGAGGGGCCAAAATAATACTTCATTCTGCAGACTTGATATAGATATTCAACGGTATGACTTGACTCTTTAAAGATCACCAAGCTTTAACAAAGTTAATATCTATGTGACATCATGACGTTTTATCTGAAGTTCTATGTAAGTATGTTTGGTCATGGGACTTGTTTTAAGCTCCAAACATTACAAAAATGTTCTCAGTGGTTTAACTTTTTTTTTTTTTGATAAGTAAAAATATTATATATATAAAAAAGGAATAACCAAGTACACTAATGTATACAAGAAAACACCTTGCCCATTGACCCCAATGGCCCAAAAAACCCGTAAAAAAACAACCCAAAATACACCAAGTCCAACCCCAACCTCTTGTTTCCCATGGAACTAAAACACTACCCGAAAACCCAACCCCAACCTTTTATTTCCTCCTTTAGAACTAAAACTTCACGATGCCCTCCCTTTGGACTTCCTCAGTGGTTTAACTCATGTTCATAGTCATAAAGATGCCTCATGTAATTTTTCAGGAATATCCCTCACATTCATGTACATGAGAAACGGGACAACATGAATCGGTGGCATGGAGCCGAAATTCAAGTAGTCATCGAGGGAAATTGGACAACGTACCGTGTATATTTCTTTCCCATTTCTAATATATCATCTTAGATTCAGAACTTCCTGAGTACTGCAAACTTATGCAATATGATTTTATCCTGTTTGACAATAATGATTGAGAAAGTTCATGGGTGCATTTTTATGTTAACTAAAAAGTTTTCTATGGGTGTGCGCAGTCCAAAATCCTGCATTACATGCGACAAATGGCTGTTATAACCCCTTATGCCCAATTCCTTTTTAAGTTTGTATCAGATACACCTGAGTAAGTCTCTCTCTCTCTCTCTCTCTCTCTCTCCCTCTCCTGAACCAGTACAGATGCACATAATTATCTTAATCTCTCTGTTGTACTTGCATGTTACGTTTTTCATGTAGAAAGAATGTTACCATAAGATTTGCTCGGAGAACAGACGTAATGCCTCCAGTTCCTCTTGAGACGAAGCACCATCCCTCGTCTGTTGATTTGCTACTAATCAAACGTCTGATTGCGGAAACTTCAAAACAGAACCTTTTGCAGTTTCTGCAGCATGAATTTGTGAATATACCTAAAGCATATGCTGAACGATTGATTGGTGAGGATCAGCAACTAAGTTTTTTTAGTTGATTGGTAAGAGCACATGCTGCTCTGGCTGTAATTTTATGCTGCTATTTTACATTGATAATGAAGCAAGTTTTGGAGGTCTTTGGTTTACTCATCTGCCAGTGGCAGATAAAGCAGCTATAAAAGCTATGCCTGTCAATTGAGTTGGTGATTTTGGATTAGCTGCTAGGATATTGGGTTGTTTTACTCTCTTTCAAACAGTAAACTTTTCAACCATCTTTGCTCATGCTAGTGCCCTCAGAATTTCTTGGATTTCTTGCAATATGTGATTGAATGCCATAAAATTTATTTGTATTATGCCTCTTATTGGATCTGTTGGTAAATCTCCACAGAAAGAGATTCTCTTTTATTGCTATAAAGCAGTTAGAATAGAAATTTATATTGTCCAAATTTTTTGGTGAATGCGGAGATCTTTTGAACAGAGCAACTATGTTCAAGAGGCTAGCATATGTTCAATAAGTTACCTAGCTTTTGAGGTTTTTGAGTTCTGCTAAAAATGGAAAAAAATAGAGGACAGCTGAAGTTCTTGTCCACCACAGCATGTTGTAGTGATGTGTGGCCAGGTCTGTATAAGAACCCTACGGCAAATACGGGCTGAATCTGCTCCTTTTTATACCACCATTTTTGCTACATTTGATGCTTCATTTTGATTGTTAAAACTGTGGAGCTGTTGCTAAATCTGAATAATTCAGCCTAATTGTCAATAAGTTTGAATTCTTTGTGGCCTCTGTTATTGTTGCTTTTGTTGTTAGATGTCAAAGTTGATTTATTGTGTGGTGATCTTTATCAGGTGAAATGGGCCCAGAGTTTAACCCCAAAATGCCTGTCAAGTCTCTAACATCTCAACAGATAGTTCGCATTCATCAGTTGTTTCGTCAAGCTAAGTTTGATGACCCTAGTGGTGATGTAAGCCTTTGATCAGTAGCGTTCAGCTATTCTGTTAATTTGATTTTGGTCTCATTTTAGTTTCTGATATGTTATGTTGCTTTACATATCCTTCATATTCATAGCCTTTACACATTATTTTTCTCATTTTTCATATTACTTAGAACCTGTTTTCAGTGTCTTAGTCCTGCAGGTGAATACAATCTTCGTCTTGGGATTATAAAGGAGCTGCATCCTGACATGGTAGCAACTTATTCAGGCAGGTTGTATTTATACCTGAGTTTTCTAGATCTGTTATTTTTTAAATTTCTTCTATTTTTTTTATAAGTAACCAAATACTTTATTGAAAATTAAAAGGGTCTAGTCCAGATACATAGGATATAGTAAATTCCTTGTATATAGTATAGTAATACATTTTATGTATTTGAAGGAGTGTATATTGTCAGTGATAGATTGTTATCGTGCTAATTGATTTTGATTTCTTTACTTAATATACTGCTATTTAGTAAATGTGATTTTTCTCTTTTACCATAATATACAGTGCTCAAGTTTTTGAAGGCCACCCGTTTATTGTGGAAGCTGGTGTCAGTGTGGGAGGAAAAGATGTTAAGCAAGTATGTGAGATACACTGGGGACAAATAACTAATCAATCAAATCAGTTGTAGAAGCTTCAAAGCTGTTAGATATGATATTGTTCTTCGTTATGTTGGTTTGTTAAAGACATTCTATATGAAATAATCTTAGTTATTCCAGAAATTAATTGGTAAATAAAGTGGAAAAGGAGGCACTCTTCTCTTATTGTACCTATGTTAAAACTTGTTTTCTTCACAGTGAGGGACTAGTTGGTGTTGTATATAGGTGGAAGTTTTGGCGCTCGTTCACAAGAGGGTTCTATTGTTAGTGTTGCATGTATCTAGACTTGAACACATGACAGATTGCAGTTTTACTGTATTCATCTGTACTTTTAAGTCAAGTTTATATTGCAATAATTAGTAAGTAGAGAAGTTGCTTTCTTCACTTGGACAGCGGGGAAGATTCTTACCTTGGACAATGTGAGGAAGAAAAGGGTGTTGTATTGATCATTGGGTCTTGCATGCTTGATAAGAGTGCGGAATCCGTGGATCACCTTCTTTTCCACTATGAGGTTGCTAATCTTCTAGGGAGCATTGTTGTTTAGAGTCTTTGGGATAGATTGGGTTATCCCTTCTGATCTGAAAGATATCTTAACATGTTGGAAATGACAGTTTGGTAGCCATTAATGTGAACTTCTATGGAGGATGACCCTGTCATGCATATTTTGGTGTCTTTGGAGAGAAAAATAACTAATTCAAGAATTGCAAGAAATCAATTCTGGAGTTCAATTCTGTCTTTCTTTTCACCCTATTTCATCAGACTGTGGCCCAAATTAGTGCTGTTATATATATTCATACTTTTCAAGATTATTTAACACCTTTTCATTTTGCTATTTAGGTGGATCTCTAGTAATTTTCCTGTATACTGGAGTAACACACAACTATTTCGTGTTCATAAAATCTAACTTGTTGAAAAATGAAATGAGAAATATATATGATGATCAAAGTAAGAATAGCCTATGGAACCCCCAGGGGGTTGGCTCAAATCCTCTTGGGTGCAAAACATTTGTAGGGTCCATTGGACTGGGGGTGTTTCCCCATGAATTACCTGGGGGGTGCACGGGTCCTCAGCAAGGAGTTTGAATAGTGTATGGAATATGGTTCTTCTGGCAAGTTTCTAATACTAGAATATGATGTTATGTCAACCTGCTTTTAGCAGCTGAACAGTTTAAGTGGTAGGATCGGTAAAATATAGAAGAATTTATTCGCACAATTGCACATATTGACCATAACTTTTGGATGTGACTAGCTGAGGATAGGCATTTGTATTCCAACTCTTGTTTTCTTGAGCATGCCGTGTTGCTTAACCATTAATTGGGCACAGTGGAAAGCTCGTTAGATGGCAATGTTCATATTTTTGCTCACTTTCTCATTGATTCAATGTTTATGAAGCATATTTTTCCTGTTTTAATGGCAGGGTTTGAACATATTCCGATTTGCAAATCGGATTCCGCTTCTTTTTGAGCAAGGTGCTGATGTTGTCACTAGGACTGCCCTTAAGAGAATCAAGTAAGATATGGTCCAGCGGTCGAATAGTTTCTCTGGTTATCTTGCTTTTCTCTTCTATATATATATATAATTTGCTCTTGGGGTGGGGGGGTCAATTATTGTTGTCATAATACCTCTGGCAATGGGAAAAGGAATGGGAGTTTTGAACAGAATCTCACTGAAATATCTTTTTCAGTTGGGGTAGCTACAAGATCAACCACATACAAGATAGAATCGGTGTTTTTGTGAGCATTGTGAGCACCAAAATCCCCTTTAAAGGCACTGGGAAAGAGTATATTGGAGATGATATAACTGAGATATCTACTGCTGTCAAGGTGGGGAGTTTTCAGTTTTCGTGTAACTCCATCACAAAAGGATTAAGTAAACTAACAAGCATCATGTCCTCCAGTCTGCTATTCAGCAATGTTGCATCCAGCTAAAATCCAAAATAGTGAAGAGGATGCAGGCACGTGAGCAGCAGGAGAGAAAACGAAATTTAAGCAAGTAAATCCAATGCTCATCTGTCCTGTGTGAATGAGTCTACTAAATGATGTTATTGTCTCATTTGCATGAATTTAATCAAGTTTGTATCCATTGGCAGGTATATCCCAGATGCTACAGGTGCTGTGTATGATGTTTTGAGAGAAATGGCGCAGTCACATGTGTCCAAGAAGAAACGTTATGATGATGAGGATGCAGAATTATTAAGCAAAGTGTCTGGTCGGGTAATTACAAAAGAAACACTGAGGGAAAAGCTTGCTCAACACGTTGAACAGGTGAGATCTCAACTTGGATGGTTCCTGAAATTGAAGGAACTTGTGATGAACCTCAATGTTCAACAATACAAATTGGCTTTTGGAGACCTATTAAATTATAGGCCCTCAAGTACTCTTACGACATTTCAAGCGAAGTACAAAATTCAGCCTTTTCAGATAAGGGATCCCTCCAGTTGAGCACAGACATCCTTCACTTAAAATTGAAAATTAGATGGATTGCTTGCATCATTTTATTACGTCTTTCAGGGGAAACATAAATGGTTGTTTATGAATCAAACCTCGTGAAAGAGACATTCACAACGAAATGTTTGACCAATCTGAATCTAGCACCTTAGACCGAACCAATGTCGTGATTATGTATTAATATATGGGATATTTTGGTAGTTAAATTTGACCAAGTTATGACATCTTCAAAATTCTCTCTTGGATTACTTTGGGTCTCATGAACATGGTGAATTAAATTTTTGGCTGAGACGTTTCTTGTACATGTGACAACTTTTGTTACTTGAGTACAAGCAAATACTTTTTAGTTCACATAGCTTCTACTCTTTAAGTAAATTATTTCGCATATAGGGAATTTTATTTACACCATGTAATGATATCTTAAGAGTTGGCAAGCTTTTATTATGTGTGCATGCTTCTTTAGCAAAAGCTTTTTCTGATATATTAGCAGATGTTTGTCTCTTCAAGGGACTGGCCGGCCTTGGTTCCTACAAATCCTGAATATCAAAATCCTTCTGACACAAACACAGGCCAACATCCTTGGACATGGCATACACACATGGCTACCTTGTTGCAATATAGTTTTACTAGTACTATTTGGAATATTCTAGTTTATTCACACGTGCAAACACGTATTTATTTACTTTCGGGGAAGAAAGATGGGGAAAATGTTTAAGTACATACGTGGTCTTCTCACTTGTATTTGCAGGTGGACTATGAAATGGCATTGGAGTATGCCACACAGAGTGGAGTGACTGAAGAACCCAGAGAAGCGATATATATAGACTCACTAGAGGCTGAAAAGAAGTTCATCGACTTGCATAGTCCCATCTTTGTTTTCAGGCTTTTCACCAAGTAACTTTAGATATTATTTAGCATTTTATTAGACAAAGATTTTCATTTCTAGTTTCTTCTGGATGTTTCTCCCATCAGCTAATTACCATGTATTGAGTCATTGAAAAAATAAAAATGAAGAAAAAATATATATAATATTCGAAGCGGAATGCAACTCTGTATGGCGTATTGTGATTTCAGTATCCTAAATGATAGAATGCTTTTATTCTTTGCATGTTGAGAACGTTGCATCGATTCTTGGAACGCTACATCTATTTAGCTCTTCTCATACTGCTGGTGATGAGAGCCGAGCTGGCCTGTGGTGAACAATGTTGGTGCCGACAGAATTGTTACTAATACACAGAATCAAGCCTGGTTTGAATCGGTAAAATGCTATGGGGGCAAGGTCACTCATGTCATTACAGTTCTGAAGAATGCAAATACCTTTCTGCCATAGATAGCATCTTGACAAAGCTATGCGGCAATCTCAGTATATATGTTTAAGAAACACTAGGTCGTCTTGCGTCAACCTAATTGATCTAAACTGTTGTTCTTTCCTCGTTTATACAAGGCTAAAGCTGCATTCTAAAGACAGGAATTAAAGCAAAATGCCCCCCACATTGTGAGACTAGGATTGTTTGGATACTAAGAATATATCAGAATATATGTAAATAGTAGTTAAATAATTTGAGTTAGATTTTATATCTCCCGGTCGTCTCTTTCTTTATTTCCCCTCTTGTTGTCTTTCTTTTCTGGTTCTCTCGGTCTCTCTTCCTCCTCCCGTCGTTAACTCTCTCTCTCTCTCTCTCTCTCTCTCTCTCTCTCTATAGATATACATCTATCAGGATCATATATATATATATATATAAATAGGGGAAAAAACAAAAGAATTAATAGATCTGGAAATTACCATTCTCAGTTATGTAAATTTGTGGATTTTAATACTTCTCCTTTGTGTACTTCAAAAGATCACGAATTCCACTTGGATAAACATGAAGCTAACTTGAAGCAGCCCGTCAATATTGAAACCGAATGGATCAGTGATTAAAATTTTTACATGATTATCAGTAATTTGAAAGAGAGATCTTTGCTTAGTGCTATATTTTCAATAAGAAATTATGCTCTTTTTCATCTTACATTGTCATTTTCAATCTGGCTTGAAATGTTTCGAGTCAATAAATGTGACTAGACGCAGTACTTTTAAGACAGAGTAACATGACTTGATTCAACTTCGTACTACCATAAAAACATAGTAGTATGAAGGCAGTCACCATTACGACACTTGTTTTGAGTTATTCTATTTTCTCTAACTGGTGTGTACATACGTAGAGCATATATGCCATCCACATCATGACTTATAAAATGGTAATATTTGATTTGTAATATTCAAAATTTAAAATTAATATTTTAAATCAGATTTTGTAATATAAATATTTTATTAAGTGTGATTTATATACAAACTTGAAAATAGAATTTTTTTGTAAGTAAAAATAAAAGTTGATTTGCAGCTAGCTTATTAGAACACACCTCTGGACCAATATATACTGTTGCAAAAGGTACCACATTTAGCGACGACACTTTCGTCATAAGAAGGGTCTCATATATACTTGATCTAAAAAAACTCCCATTAAACCAAAATCATCGCACGCAATTGTGACGAAAGATTTGGTCCTCACTAATATTAGACAATAAGTTTCGGCACGGATATGAACATTATAGCGACCAAAATCACTATCACTGATAGAAAACTATTTGTGAGATATGAACATTATGTATTTGGGGCGGGACAAGCTCTTTGAAGTGTGGGGGAAGGCTATATATGTGACAAATTCAGACACAAGAAAGAAGAAGCAGTGAATAGAAGTGCAAGAAAGGAATTAAGAGTCGAAATTAATGGTGCGTTGGAGTTTAGTATGAAACGGGGCATTTTAATACCTTCGTATTCTAGAAGTAAATTGTAACCAATAGGAAACGTACACATCCTAGCTAATAGCTAGAGTAATCCATACAGTACGAGTGTATATAAGGCGGGAGGATCAGAAGAAAGAAGGCATCAAAGAAGCTAATTAGTTCGAATGTAAGGAGGTCTGGATTTCTTCAAAAAGTCCAATTTCTTGAATCAATAAAGATTCCGTACGTAGTTCCAATCTTTCTTTCCTCATGTCTTTCATATTTTTCTTTCATTCATAAAAAAACTGTAACGTGAAAGGTTTTACGCACCACTCCGCGGAGTCCCAAAACTAGGGAAAGAATCTTAACGTCGCTCGCAGAGGATTCCTAGCTAATAGGAGTTGGAGTTAATAGGTCTCCTATCAGAAGAGTACTGCCAATGAGAGACCCCGCTCCCCCGCCCCCAAAAACATAAAACTATAAAAATCTAGCAAAAATGCTAGAGTCACCGAATTATGTTGGGTCCCAACAATTTTTATTTGGTAATTAAGGAAGTATTTTTTAGTGATATTGTGAATTTTTTTAACAAAAAAAATGTTTAAGAATTTAAAAAAAAATGAATGAAGAAAATAAAATTAATTCTTTCAATGTCTACATTAATTCTTTCAATTTCTACTTCTGTTGTAACCAGGTCTTGATTGCATGCCATGCTCTATATAACATAGGTGGGCTTTCTTGGCACCATAATTCTTCCGCCCATTATACCTTTGCCTACAGAAGATCATATATTTCACTAGTTTTAGTGACTGACGGAAACCAGAGGCCTCGCAGAAAGGGTTTCTATGACACAAAAATAGATCAATCTTTTCTAAGCACATGATCAAGACTTCGATCATATCGATCATGCTCAACAGAATCAATATATATTTCACTGGTTTTAGTGGCTTCAACAAAGGTCTTGCTTAAGTCTGCTAATTTCTAATGAGGACCCAAACCGATCTGTAGAAAAGGAATTATGGATGGCGGTTACCGTATCATTAAGAAAAATAAATTAACCGAGAACTGGTAGCAACATTAACAATAAAAGGGCATGTACAGTCGATCTTTAAACCTGGCATATATATATTACTAATTTGTATGAAACATAGAAATTGATAATAGGCTGCCCGTGTGACATAGGATCACATCGGTGTAACAACGGAACTTTGGATTATAGACGTGCCTTAGCGTACCATTTTTTGGATCACAGGAATAGAATTGTCCGCAGCACCTCCGTATTAACACTTGGCCAAATTCCAGCAGTCCTACAACCTCAATATATCGATTGAAGAAAAACTCGCTTCCGGGCGGTTTTAGATCAATCTCGTATTCTTTGACCCAATGATCTTTCCTTTCTTACTCTTTGATCAGTACCCAAATATCGATGTGCGGCCTGATCGTCGAGCGGTCAACAATAGCCAAGTTTCCATTTAGATCAAGCAAATGACACCCCCTAAATTTAGGTGCATAAATCAAGCCAAATTCTTCATTGGAAATATCAAACGAAACAATCTTAGTGAATCCAAGATGACACTCATCATGTGGATATTCTTCAGGCCATATATATATCACGCTCAGCAGTACTGCATGTGCATATAGTTTGTTGGAAAGACTAGATTTAATATTGATCATATCTTAATAAAATTCGAGAAAAAAAAAGGGGGAAACAAACACCAAAATAAAAAGTTAGGACAACAGAATGATCAGTGCTTTATTATTGATAAATTATTCCTCAAGCTGGATCTTTCCCGTCTCATATTATTCAACAATTGTTCTAATCATTGCAGAAAGATAACGTACGACATTTATTTAAAGAACACACAGATGGAGAAGCAATGGTCATGATTGATCATCATGGATCTTTTGCTTATAATTCATTAATGGAGACCGTCAAACGTTGACACAGCTAGCGTTGATGAAACGATCGAACGTCTTCGGCTGGATGGATCTAATATTTCTTGAGGAAATTCTTGAACCAATGAGCTGAAAGCTTTGGGTATCTTTTCAATTTATCATTAAAATCTATGAAGTAGATGCCAAAACGAACAGTGTAACCTGAATTCCATTCGAAGTTGTCCAAGAAGGACCAAGCAAAGTATCCCTTCACTCTCACGCCCTCCCTATTATATTTATGCATGAGGCCGCCAGGGAAGAAAAAAAAAGGTTAAAGACATGATGCAGCAGGTAGAATAATATTTGCATGGTGAAATGTACGTGAGAGAGAGAGAGAGATCAGAGGTATATATTATTGTGTGTGTGTGTGTGTGTGTATATATATATGAATCAGCATTAGTACTATATACTTACTTGATAGCCTTGTTAAGATAATAAAGATGGCCATAGTAATAATCGATTCTTTGGGTGTCCACAAGAGCTTCCTTTAGCGGCAAGGAGGCATTATTGAACTCATCAATTCCTGCAATTAATTAATTATATACATGCAGCAATATTATCAGGATCATACATATATATATATATAGGGGAAATTAAAAAACAAAAGAATTAATAGATGTGGAAATTACCATTCTCAGTTATGTAAATTTGTGGATTATTATACTTCTCCTTTGTGTACTTCAAAAGATCACGAATTCCACTGGGATAAACATGAAGCCAACTTGAAGCAGCCTGTTAATTAATATTCAAACCGAATGGATCAGTGATTAAAATTTTTACATACATGATATTTAACCTGCAGTAATTTGAAAGCTGAGAGATCTAATTTGCTCAATGCTATATTTTTATTTGAGAAATTATGCAATTTTTCACTAAATGTGATTAGACAAGACTTGAGTCGACAGAGAGTAACATAATTTGATGAGTCGTGGTACACCCATGGTGGGTGTAGCACGAGACATTTCATGGACAAGGCCAAATGGTCTTTTCCTTTTTTCTTGACTTTTTTTTTTTTATATATATTTTTTATATTCTTAATTATTTTTTTAAAAAAACAGAATATTATTAAAAATATTTTCTAATCACTAAGTAAAAAACAAATTAATCAGTAGCCTACATCGGTGGCTTTTATCGGTGGTGGCTGTATCTTTAATATTCTAATTTGATTCGATTTTGTACTACCATAAAAACAAATTGGTTGCAGTCACCATAACGACGGTCGTTTTATGGTTTGTTATCACAACATTTTTTGTTAGAGAATTATCACAATTATAAAGAGATTTTATAAAAATAAATATATAAACAGATATGATTTTATATAATATGATTATAGACCTATTTTAAAATAAAAATAATTTTATAATTTAATGTGCAACATCAAAATACATCAATTTGTGTGTATAAGAATATTTTATAACCAGAGGATTAGTCGATACAATACGATGATCACTTTCGATAAATAGTAAAAGAATAAATGTTGATTTACTTAGAACACAAACCTCTGGACCAATGAGGACCCCATTGCGCTCAGCTGTCATGCACAACAAAATTAAAGAAAATTAAGTATGGGTACTGTAGTATTTAGTGTGTGTATATATAAATATATATAAATATATGTATATATAATATATATAACACGAGAAATGATAGCCTTCCTATCTCTTTATAATTTTTCTACAATTTTCTAATAAAATAATAATTTTAAATATTTATTTTAACTTTAATTTTGATTTCATGTGTTTAAAATTTTAAAAAAATATTATTTTATTATAAAGTTGTAGAAAAATTATAAATGAGAGGTAAAGCTATCATTGCTCATATAACACATACAGTATGTGATCACATACTGCATGTACGTACGTAGAATTTGTGCACGCATGCATGCAACTTACATGTTTGATTAACAAGACTATCTGTCGAGTAGCTTTTGTTAACATAATTATATGAAGGAGCATAGGCAGCATAGTTAGCAGTGTAGTAGTTTATTCCGATGAAGTCGTAGGACCCTTTGACCAGCTCCGATTGCTTTTCTGTGAATTTGGGTAATCGCTTTCCGACCAACGTTCTCATGCTGTGTGGATAGTCACCATTTGTCAAGGGGTCCATGAACCTGCAATTTGAATATATATATATATATATATATATATATATATATATATATATATATATTATTTCATGTGAAAATTGTAAAAACGATGGTTGTTTGAGAGAGAGATCATGATCATGCAGTTGACCCAATAAAAGAACAGAAAAGATAAAAATGCATGCAGAATTAATTTATTAATATACCATCCGAACATGAAATCAAGAGCACGTGAAGCGGCGTCGATGTCTTGTTTGGAATTAGTGTATGGCACCATCCAATAGCACACATGGGTTATACCTATTACACCTTTTTGTACTGCCTGTACATGTCAACATGCATAAGCAGTAAATAAACATACAAACAATAATTAATATTTGCATATATATGTGCGCGCGCGACGTATATATCTATAAATATATATATATATATATTTATATATATATATATACATATATTTATATATATATATACATATATTTATATATATGAGTAGGGAATAAATGGGACCTGATATTTCTGCTTGAAAACTTTAACAGCAGCAGCATGAGCAAGAAGCAGGTGGTGGGTGACTACATAGGGCTCAATGGCGGAATTTCCACCGGTGCAATTGGGACTATACCAGCTCGAACACCGGAAAGGTGCTAACATCCCTTGTGCATAACCTCCATTGCTGTATGTCCATGGCTCATTTAGTGTGATCCAGTGCTTTACTCTGTCTCCAAACTCTCTGAAGCAAAGGTCCGCGAAGTCCCGGAAATCTTCCCTGAATATATATAATTACACACATATATTGGACTTATTGCCAGGGGAAATGTTGATCTGGGTCCAAACTTGGAGACTTTCTAATTAGTTTTTACATAGATAATAATCTAACCCATCAAATGGGTCCTCGATCAACAATATATATGGTGATCAAGCAGTCACTACTTACACGACTTTGTCACTTAGGAAACCACCATACTCATCGTCTAAGGCCTGAGGAATATCCCAGTGGTAGATTGTCACGAAGGGCTTGAGACCTGCAGCATTCGACTAATATCCTAAATCTCAAGATTAAATTATGATGATCATCAGCAGTAGTACTACTACTTGATCATAAATAGATATTGAGGAAATGTAATACAATTATTAATAGATTGAAACATGACCTCTGGACAGGAGCTCATTGATGAGGTTGTTGTAGTATTTGATTCCCTCCCTGTTCACGCCTTTGCTGATCTTTCCCGCTGAAATTATAAGGCCCCGTTTGATCAGATTGTTAGATTATATTTCTAAATTCCCCTTACTCTTTTTCCTGAATTCTTGTGTCAGAAAAAAGCTTTCAAGAGGGGGATGCAGCCAAATTGAGTCTAATTACTTGGTATCAATCGCGGCCATGAGATTGAGAACCTGTACGCATCTGCACCCATATCCTTCAGAATCGCCACATCTTGCTGCAGTATACAAAAAGGAAAATTAACATGTTATGGAAATCTTTTGACAAAGGAATTTTTCCCATTTCTAGAAAATCTCTTAATTCTCCATGCATCTTCCTTTATATTTTTTCAGAGGAGTCAAAGATCATATTATACGTACCTTGTAGCGATGATATTGATCAACAGCTACATCTCCATTACTGCCATCCGCAATCAACTCTGCATATTTATATTTATTAAACAAGTCTAATTATACTTGACTAAGTTCGAAGAGATCCAATCAAGTTAAGACCACGTACGTGTGAGCTAGAGTAATAATATTCCATCATCCATTAGATGATCAATTCGTACGTTTATGTTCAAGCTAGCATGAAGTCAAAAGATCAGGAAGGCATCGATGAATGAAATGATCACTCGATGATCTTTGCATTCCATAATCTGTTTTTTCGTTTCTTCTTCTTGTTGTTGTTTTCTTTTTTACAGAAGTAATGTGAATAAAGGAACAATTATATTTCAGTAAAAAATAAATAAATAAATAAGGATAATATATATATATATATATATATATATATATATATATATATATAGATAGATAGAAGTAATCTAGTGGACGTATCGACAACCATGCGCGCAGCTTGTCTCCTAGTAGCACAAACTTTTGACTTTAACTCATCATCCTTGTCTTTGTGGAGATAAGGTTTTTTTTTTTTTTATATCCAGTGTGAGAAATTTGCACTGTGTTTTCAGTGTACAATAAAGAAATTTATGAGTCTAATTCATCTCATAAAATCGGTTTAATATGAGAGAATTATTCATTCCTTATAAATATGCCCAAGACCTTGTATACTGGTAATGTGAAATTATTCCTCAATACCCGACTTCAAATGTAGGCCAGTATTTTTCCTAGTCCTTGTCACTGGGTAAATAGTGTGGGCCCCTCATTCATCCTGTGACAGGTTCTGATACTATGAAAAAATTCATAGGTCTAACTTATCTCATAAAACTGGTTCAATAAAAGAGAATTATTCATTCTTTATAAACATGTCCAAGACCTTATCTATAGATAATGTGAGATTATTTCTCAATACACAAAGAGAGAAAGCTAGAGAGACCTGGATATTTATGGCTGTAATAATCCCACATGCTTGGGCCTTTACCATCTTCTCTTGCTGCACCTTCATACTGAAATCCAAACACACATTAATTAATCAATGCATGTTAAATATGCAATATATATTCTTGTCATCTTAGTGAAAATTATAAAAAATAAATAAAAAAGAAAAGAAAAGAAAAGAGCCTCAAACATGAAGAAAACACCTGCATGCAGGGGCTTGTTACCTGATAAGCTGCTGATGCCGCCCCGAAAATGAAACCCTTGGGAAAACTGGTCCGGTTGAGGGAAGAAATGCCATAGCTGGGTGTGATTTTATTCTGAGCGCCATTGCTGTTAGGAAATGAGCCAAGGAGAACTAGAAGGCCAAGGAGTACCAGATTGCCTTTCAATGCCATCGCCGTGAGGTTTGTTTTGGTGATCGAAGCTGCTGAAACTCACCTGCTATTTATAGAATAATTAAATGGCACATACGTACACAAAGCTCATTACGTGGCTTTATTTTACTTTATTTAATTAAGAAAATACTCTAAACACAGGAGAAGTATACAAAAATACTAATCTCACATACTAACGTAACTTATTATGATTCGTCAGATTATAAAATAGGTTTAATGGATAAGATGAAACTACGTCAATTTATCAAATTATTCAATGGCTAGTTAGGATTGTACTCAAATTTACATGCTAGAGCAATAAAAAAAAATTAATAATTCAAGTTGAGGTACATTTTATTTTTCAAGATATTCATACAGTTTGCGACTATATATGATTAATTTCCTTGGATTTGAATTAATGCATCCTGTGGTCGATTATGGATGCTTGATTAATTAACGGCCCGTCTTTATTGACCGTTCATGCCAAATTTTCAACAGATGGAAATCACAAGTTTATGGAATTAGAATCCCTTCATATTTAAAATATTTATAAAAAAAAATAAGTATAAATAAAAATAATAAAATCTATCTTTATGAATCACAGATTGATTTTTCCTAGGACTCACACCTTTATAATTGTTCTCTTGGATTATCATGATAAAGTCCATTGTATAAGAAAGAAAGTGCATGTCAAAATTATGTGATGGATCGATAACAAAGGCCGACCCGCTTCGTACGTATCCTGTTTTTGGATTCGTTGTTCGTGTAATCACGTTGGAACAGTGGGTACGTAAGATCATGATTTTGGAAATATTAATTGACCTTTAATTGCTTCATTATTTATTTTTGACACACTTTAATGAACCCATTAATTAGTTTTTATTTCTGAATTAAGCCCATTAATTAGTTTATCCTCTAATGCATGCATGCACACGGGTTTTTTTAGTAATGTTTTAGTCACAAAATTTTTTTATAAAAATAAATTTATAAAAATAGATTTAATGTATTATATAAAATTTTATTAATTTTTAAATTTATTTTTATAAAATTTTTTATTACTATAATACTTTTATTTTTCGCATATCAAAACTTAAAAAAGGAAAAACAAAACTCAAAAAATAATATGTGTTGAATTACAGCTCGAGAGACACCAGAGGAGGACCCCACATGGAGGTTCGTCGTGACTCGTGAGATCAGAACTCAAGAATTCCTTCCGCGTTGTGAAGAACTGTCCAAACAAAAACAAAAGAAAAAAAGAAAGAAGAAGGTGGTATAGTCTCATTTGGATAATAAAAGTATTTTATTTTATTATTATTATTTTTTAATTTTTATATAAAATATAATAAATAATTTAATTTTTTAAAATTTCAAAATAATAATAATTTTAAAAAATAATAATTTTATATTATTTTATTTAATTTTTAATATTTATCTTAATTTATCTCTCCTCATCTCATTTCAACTCATTATCCGAATTGGATTGAAGTCTATTTTAACAGCTTAAATAATTGGTGCAGCTAACTAGCACGCAATCAGTACTGCGCGCGTTTTCAATTCGTGGTAAAGTTAATTTGATCGTGGAATTTGATCCGATCAAGCTAGCTTAATTCTATATTCAGTCTACATTCAACAGATGAGAATATTATAAGAAGGTGATTGATACAAATTGACAAAATTATTGACAACTTTACCTTAATAATGTCCAAGATTCCATCAAAAAAATAATAATAATGTCCATGATAATATAATATATAGTTTGATTTGATTATTATTATTAATTGATTTTGATTTCTATAATTATGAAATCTGACTTTTAAAATATTTATCTTATTTCATTTCTACTTAATTTCTACCTATATTTTGTATTCAATAACAATTAAGAGTAAGAAAGATTTAGCCAAAGCCTGAGGGCTAGTGACTACCCTATCAGGTTTTTTTTTTTAAATTTTCTTTTAAGTATTTTTTTAACATTCTTAATTTAACATCCTTAATCACTAAGAAAAAAATTTAAAAAATATATAAGTTTACTTATACTCATTTCTTTAATCATTAAGTAAAATTACAAAAAAAATCAAATGCAAAAAAAAAAAAAACAATAGATAGGTAGTAATAAAGTAGAAACCTTATTATTATTCAAGCACGGGTTGTTTGTCCTATATATATTCTCCATCATCTTTTTATCTATTATATTTTATTATCAATCGTAAATTAATTTTATTATCTCCTAGTCATATCTATCGTAAATTAATATATGAAAATATTTAAAAATGTGTCACATTAATAAATATGATTAAAAAAAATAAAGATCTGAAATGAAGATTGACTAGCATTGCTTACGTTAAAATTAACGTAATATATTGACAAAGTTATTTACAACTTTACGATTAATAAAAAAGATAATATTTTTATTTATTTTAAATTTATTATCTTTCAGTCATGTTTATTAGATGTCATATTTTAAAGACCATAAACTAATTGTTAATATAAAACCACTTACTTTTAAAAATAATAAAAACCTAGAGCGACACTAGCATTGCATGATATGTTATCTTGAAATTTAACATAGTAACTTGGACTTAAATCACCAATGAAGTTGTTGTATACACGTTGCCCATCATAAATTCTGACATAGACAAGACATATTTTTCATGTAGGGAGTAAATTTTTTAATATATGTTCTAAATGATTAGGTTATCCAACGGACTTTTGCATATAGGTGTAACCCCACGATAATAGATGATTGGAGGCTCTGTGTTTTTGTGTTTTCTTGTGCTGAAAACTTGGCTCAAATTGATGGTAGCATTTTAATATTCTTAAGATAATTATAAATTAGGTGCACGTACGTAGGCCAGCCCGCTTTGGGTGGCTTTGATAAGTAAAATGATTTAGGTATATTTTGGATATTTAGGTATTTTCATAATATCTCATCATTATTTATTATTTTATTATTATTTTTTACCTACTTTTAATTACTATTTAATATTATATCATTACTTTTTTATTATTTTTTTTTACTATTTACAGAATATTTGAAAATACCTCATTACTCAAACGTAACTTAAACATCTCGTATTATCATTAGATTAAGGTCTGGTTTGAATAGTAAAAGTATTTCATCTTATCTTATCTTATTATTATATTTTTTTTCAAATTTTCACATAAAATATAATAAATAATTTAACTTTTTCAAATTCTAAATCAATAATAATATTAAAAAATAATATTTAATTTAATTTTTAACTTTCATCTCAATTTATCTGATTTCAATTCACTATTCAAACCACCGCACCTAAAACATCTCATATCATCAACTGATGAGTACTATTCATTTCAAGTGAAATAGATAATATTCTTATTTGTAATACATAGACGGCTTGGAGTTGGCACGTCCAGCAGCCGCCCCTCCACCTAAAATTATATATATTTATTTATAGGATAAACTAATAAGACTCCATGGAATATATCATACAATTCCTAAAAATCAAGGGGTTCGGCCATTAGCTTCAATGGAATCATCTTAATTTATTTAGCCCATGGACTATTCTTCAAATTAAGAGAAATTAATGGTTTAGCCACATAAAAGAATTTTACAAAAGTAAATAATTTACAAACGACTTACTTAGTTGATGTGGTATGTCAGATTGTAAAGTTAATTTTATTATAAAATAGATCTAACGTATTATATAAAATACTTATAAACGTCAATTTATAAATTTACTTTTATAAAATCTCTTTGCAGTTAGAGTCTATTTCTCTTCTTCGAGATGACAAAAACAATTAAAATATTATCTCATTCATATTTTAACCCAATAATTTGTTTTTTTTTCCTGGTTAATCTATACACGAAAACGGAAAAGCAGTATGCATGCATGTTACATATGCATGCATCTATATATATAGAAGTAAATTAGTTTTGGAGGGATAAGTACCCCTGCCTGCCTAAATTACCACGTATGACACGGCATTGATCAACATTTTAGTGGTCAAAATTACGTCCTTGCAATAATTCCATATATGTGGGTAAAAAGCCTATTGCATGTCTTTTCCTTGTCAACTAAGAGATATATATGATCGATCATCAGCATCACGTGGAGTCCTTATTATTCTCTTAAAAAAAAACACGTACAGATCAGCTTCGACCTAAAATCATTTTGTTACTCATTATTATAGAGTTTTATTTTATTTTTTAGTCAATACGATAGATCTTAAATAGATTCTTTGCTAACACTTGAGCGATAATCACTTAAAATTTATCTCATTAATTAATTACCATGGCAACATGTAACTACGAATCACTTAATTTTAAATGCAGAGTAGTATTGCTCCTTAGAATACTTATTCTCGCAATCTAGTTTACTTTATAATTAATGATTAATGACAAAATTTGATTTTTAAATCCCTTATAAATTATTAAATTTTGTCATGTCAGCGATGTGGAGGCCATGATCTTCACGTCGGCTTGCATGCAAAATTACTCTATTCAGTACATGATCCTCAAAATTTGAACATTAATCTCTATTCAGATTACGATATTAGTAATCAAGGGAATACATCATAATGTGTGAATTATAAGGTTCTTTTTCAGTAGAGATAGAAAATCGTGTGGGCTTTATATATAACATTTCTTATTATCCTGATAAGATTTACTAATATTTGTGATTCTATATGAATGTTTAATGTTGCATTTATTTCTAATTATTTCAATTCGATCAAATAACTGAATATGTAGTATCTCAAATTCTGAACAAGGAGTAGAAATTGCAAGGAATACGAGAGGACACATTATTCCTCCATCGCCATGTGCAATGATATGACATGAAATCCAAACTTAAGAATATGTTTAGATCTATTATTAAACTAATATACTGATTTAGCAGATCAAGAGTAATGAATAATTAATAATGATAGTTGAATCGATTATGAATTTGTTTTCTAACCTAATCCTATCACTAACTCATCATTAAGTAATTATTAACTAATACTAATATTTATAATTTTATACTAATACTCTAGTCTCTAATATACTAATGTAGAATATAGTTATACTTAATCACTGATTCACCATAACTAATATTTCTAATATATAGCTATACTAATAGTCTAATACTAATACTATTATATAGTTATACTAATCATAATAACTAAATCACTATAAGTCTATAACTATATATATTTAGTATCGATGTATTATTATATTCTTTAATGTATAACTATAATATATAGTACTAGTATATATTAATATATTAACATATTATAAGAATTATAGTATAAATTATAATATATGTATAAATTTATAATAGTATGGATAATTAAATTATTTATGCTTATTGCTTCATATACAAATTGTAAAAAGTTGTATATGACTCATTATGCATTAACTTAGAACTATCATAATACATTGACATACTCTAAGTTAGTAACAAAGTAAAAATTAACATCATCAATATAATTATAACTAAACTAAATCACTATAACTATAATTATAACTAAGTCACTATAAGTCTATATATAGTATTAGTAATATTAATATATTATAAGAGTTATAGCATAATATATGTATAATAGTATAGTATTAATATCACTATAACTATATATAGTATTAATATCACTATTAGTATAGTATATAGTATTAGCATTGGTATAGTCTATAGTTATTTAGTATTATATATAATATATATTAATTTTGATAAATACATTTCTATACATTTTTATTAGAGAAATTTTTTACTAATTTAAATAATCTTTTTTATTAATTTATGTGCCAAAAAAATAAAAGAAAAAGATTTGAAAATCACATATTAGTGTTTACAAAAAACGGTTCCGTTTAGTGTAAAATTGGACCTAAATGGCGCCGTTTAGGTCCAGTGGGATGCAAATTTAAAACTGGGTTGCGTGAAACGACATTGTTTCACGCAACCTAGTTTATTTTTTTTAATTGTGGTCTGTTGAAAAGGCGCCGTTTAGGGTTTTTTTAAACCCAAATGGCGCTGTTTTAACCTATTTCATTTTGAAGGGAACCCCCCACCCCCCCCCCTCCGGCCCGGGGGATTCCCTCCCATAATCCCTAATCTCACACGAGTCAGAGCTCTCACATCTCTCAAACAATTCGGAATCCTAGCCCCTCTATGACTCCATCGCTGCCAGGCTACCCTTTCCAGCCCCTCTATCCATCAGTTGCATCTGCTCCCCTCTCCCTCCATTGCATACCCTCCCCCCTCCAACCCATCTGTCGCATCCCCTCCCACAAACCAGCCCTTTCGTCGTGACTCGTAGCCCCTGCCAAGCTGCCCTCTCCAGTCCCTCTGTCACTTCTTGGCATCAATCTGAAGGTAGTAAAGTTGTCGATTTTATTTTGTAGTTTTTTTTGTTTTTAGGCATTGTTGCATCTATTTTAGAAAAAATTACTTCTTTCAATTTAACTCAACAAAGTTATTTTCTTTACCTCATTTTATTCTTACAAATTTGAGAGAGATGAAAATGAGTACTTATATAATTGCATTAGAGTCATATTAGCCAGGTTTCAACCAAATATACATTGGATTTAGATAATCAAGTTGTTCATAACCAAAATATTTGAATTTAATTAATGATCAATATATTGTTTATAAACTAACACAAAGTTGTGATTAAAAAGGTGGAAGTATATATGCATTTAAGTTGATCCTGATCTTGTTAACCACAGTTATCAAAGAAACTAATTGGATGATGGAGTCTTCAATCTTTTTTTTTTTTTATCTTACTTTATATGATGCTTTTTATTTACTTATTTTTTCCTTTTCAGTGGACCTAATGAGCTTGACCACCTTAATTAATAAACATCCTAACTTTTCCAACACCTTTTGCCTTTTATCTAAAAGTGATATTATCTTAACTAAATGGCAGTGTAAACCATTTCCCTATCCAAGCTTGTTTTTCACTCAATGGTGAAAGTATACCACTTTTCAATATAATATGGATGTTAGTTGGGAGAAATTAAGATATTATGAGCTTCCATGACCACCTCTCATTTTCTTTAATTTTATGTTGATTTTGATGACCACTAAAGTATGCATGTTATTCACATGAATCAGCAAGAAAAATTGCACAAGATTCCATTGTCAAGTTTTTGTTGAAGGTCTCAATCTATTAAAAAACATACCTATAAAAAGGCCATTTTACCTAATTATATCATGTTCTCTGATTAATTAGCTTGCACGTATTGTTAATAAGGATGGATTGGGTGGAGTTTCATCAACCTATGTGTATTTTAATTAATGCAATGCTCAAATTATGGATAACTATAAAGTTGATTTTCACAATTGCCTTCCTTCTTAAGTTAATGTTGCTTTCTCTTGAAAATTATTGCCCCCTTTGATCCGAAATAGTATTCTTTTTTATGTGATTGTCTCTAAAGATCTTTTGTCATTTTTCTTACTTCACACGATAGTTTTATGTGTTTTTATATTTTATATTTTTTTAGTTTTTTTTTTAAATTTAAATGTTGATTGATTATTTTTCTAGATGGACCCTATTATAGATGATGTAGAGTCAACATAGGCTACACAACCTATACAGGGGCAAGACATTCCTCTACTCCCACCCAATGTAAGTATTAGTACTAAACTGAGTGTTAGTGGTAGACCTAAGCAATGATTTGGGATCACTTTACAAGAATTCCAAAAGGTGATCCAAGTAAACTTAGGGTTGCATGTAATTACAATGGTCCTTCGTAGGCATGTGATAAGAAAACTAATGGTACAAAGTCCATGAAGTGTCACATTGAGAAGCAATGTAAGAAATGTTCGTTTCAGAAGACGGATAAGACCCAGACGACTCTAGGTTGGAAGGTGGAGGGAGGAAGTGGTAGTGGGAGACTTGTGCCCATTGCATTTAGTGTTAAGGCTTGTTGACAAGTCTTAGTAGAGATGATTATTTTTGATGAGTTGTCATTTAGGTTTGTTGAATGGGAGGATTTCAAGAAGTTTTTGCATGTGGTTTGCCCTAAGTGGATAGGGATTCCATCTCGTATGACAGTTGCTAAGGACTACTTTAATCTGTTTATGAGGGGAAAAAATAACTTGACAAATGCTCTTTGAGGGCAACGAATTTTTCTCATTACATATACATGGACATCTATGAAAAATCTCAATTATATGTGTCTCATAGCACACTTTATTAATGATGACTGGAAGTTACACAAGATGATTCTTTCTTTTTCTTTCGTTGAAAATCATAAGGGTGATGCACTTGATAAGGGCATAGAGATGTGTTTGCATGATTGAGGATGACCGAAATTACTTGCACTCACTATTGATAATACAAGTTCTAAAAATGGAGCCATTTCTTTTCTCTTTTTTTTTTAAAAAAAAAAAAACTAAGTTTAGGAGGGACACGGTCTTAAAACATGAATTATTGCATGTTCGATGTTGTGCCCACATTTTAAAAATAATTATGCATGTTGCCTATGCTTGCTCCTATCTACTCCCCCATCTTCTTTGTCATGCCTGCGAATGGGAGGTTGTGAACTTGAACCCAAAATGGTTCAGAGTTGAAACTCTCCTCATTTGAAGAGAATTCCCCTTCGAAGTCTTGTAGGCAGATCAGGTAACGGTCGAAAGACCAAGGCCTCTCCTGTAGAACCTTCTCCTTGTCAGCCAGCAGCTGAAACTCCGACAGATATTTGTTGGCTACCAACTCTTTGAAGGTTAACCATCCTTCTGTTTTCCACACCTTTGATATGGTAGTTTTGAAAGCCTCGTGGTTGACAATCCTGTCATTGAGAATAAGAGCAAAGAGGTAGTGGCTACCTCTATGGTTAGAGGATAAAACTGCTTCCTCCGTTAGTATTAGTTCTTTCTACACTTCCTCTATGAGTTTCAATGTTCCCCACCGTGCCATTATTTCATCCTCCATTTGAAAACAAACTCTATAAGTTGTCGCTAAAGAGACCCAGGCTCTGTCAAGAGATAGAGCGAAAAACCTCAACCTTTTGAGGACCCTTTCAGATCACGACTGGCTAGTTGCTTAATTGATATTAATCTATAATTTGATGAATATTCTTCGACAAACTGATCATGCATGTATAACTTTTATTCACCGAACTGCATTTGATTGATTTGATGAACGAATTAAATCATAATTTTCACGAGATCATGAGAGTTTTTGCACAGGCCAACTACATATATATAGATGCGGCAGAACCCACTAATTGAAAACAATTATGCATGATTACTGATGATCATGAGAGCCAATATGGAATCACTTGAAATTTTTGCATAACCCCAGAAATTATATATAAAATCATACAAGTTTATATATGATCATCTTATACGACGACGTTGCTTAAAAATTAAACAAAAGGCATGCATGACTTGATCATCTATTGCTCATGCCCCAGCTACGTACGTACCACACAGCAATGTGTCTCCTACTTAGAAAATTTACCATGCATGGCACAAGCTAGCTAGCTAGCTGTCCAAATTTGACTGTTTTACATGCAGCCGGCCCCCAAGGTTGAAGTTCGATCGGATTTGTTTGAATGCAAGATTTTCTTACAAGTTTATGGACTTGGAAACTACGTACGTACGTACTGGAGATAAGATCTTGCTATGTACGAATGGATCATCAATTTATAAAGCCTTAATCACGGATCAATATTAATACGAGGAAAATATGCCAAATTCCATGAAGCATGCATGGACGACCCATGCAATATTAGTTATTAGTATTGACAGTTCTAATTTCCACTTAATTAACATCTTATCTTTTGGTAAGTGAGACAATCTGTTCAAATTCCATCAAAAGAAAACAATAAAGAGATCCAAAAAAAGGCCAACTTCAAAGAGAATGCCGAAGCCCCAACAACTAAGGAAGAAAACAGCAAGGATTGACCTTGATTTACAAGAAAGACATACATTATGAGTAACGTTCGATATATATGAGTCTAGGATATGTAGGTCTTCGTGCAGTCTTTTTTTAAAATTAAAACGGTGGGTTTCATCATGAAAATTGATTTTTTCAATGGTGTTATTATCCTTTTTCAAATCATGAATTGCACTCTCCTAAGCTAACATAGCCAATAATTCACTGCACAACAAGAAATAGAAATAAAAATTACTTTGTTGGGATTAATATATATATATTATCTACATACACATACATGACTTTCTACTCGATCGTGCATGAGGCCGAACCCTTTTTTTCTTTAAATAAAATAAAAATCCGTGCAGCTCCAAACATTGAACATATACCAATATTATTCGACAGCTAATACTATATTAATTATGAGAAAAATTATACATCAATTACTATTCATTCCGATTTTAGAAATTTTTTTTAACATGTGAGTGTTTTTTATAGAATATAAAAATATTTTTCATAGAATATAAAGTGTGACGTGATAAATAATAATAATAATAATAATATAGAGTGTGACATTATTATTATTATTTTCTCATAAATAATAACTTATGAGAAAATGTTTTGATTAATAATACTGCAAATAATCACAATCTGCATTATTGGCCTCTACATGTGAATTGCAATGATATGGGCATGCAAGCCATTGACAGACGCACAAACGTCATCGAATTTGTCCAAAATTTAAAATATTAAGATCTTGTGCATCATGTGATCTATATGTATAATAATATGTACGTCTATCTTTCACATTCTGATCAGGTCATGTCGACTTTCGAAATTGATTGACATTGTCATCATGATTTGATATCATAATCAGATAGAACCAAAAGATCACTCCTAAATTCAAATTTCTCACAGGGACCTAATCATGATCAGTACCTCATGAAGCATCCAAATCTGTCGTGGAACTAGATTTACATTTCCACGTAATTAACGACAGAAAAATATGCATTTTTTACAGCTGAGTGCTGCGTATATATAAGAACCCCGGCCTGTAACTTATAAGGAAGATAAATGCTTTATTTATAAAAATAGTTTATAAAAATAAATTTATAAAATAACGTGAATTAGTTATAAATATATTTTTATGAGATTTTTTTATAATTGTAGTACCTATAACACTACTCTTTATATAAATATATATCTATGTATTATTACCGTGTAGCAAAAAACAGTCCCGGCCAGCCTCCACAATTGGCGGTTGTCTCTCTGTTGTTGCCGGCTAGAGAGTTGGTGATCATGAGAACTTTTTTTTTTTTTTGGTGATCATGAGACCTAATTAATGATAATTTACTGAAATTGTGGGAAACTTTAGCTGTGGAAATTGTATATATGGTCCATCCATTTAATCAAGAATTGCTATAAATATAAAGAAATTACATAAAAGTAAACTTACAAATTGACGCGATTTTATGTGATTTGTTAGATCTACTTTATATTAAAAGTAATTTACAATCTGACGTACTGCGTCAAGCCACGTCAGTTTATAGATTTATTTTTATATAATCTCTTTGTCGATATAGTATTTCTCTTCTCTAAAACCTACATATATAGCTTCAATTCTAGGCTTCTAGCTAGCTAGCTAGTTGTCTTGGCTTAATTGATATTAATCTATAATTTGATGAATATTCTTCAACAAACTGATCATGCATGTATAACTTTTATTCACCGAACTGCATTTGATTGATTTGATGAACGAATTAAATCATAATTTTCACGAGATCATGAGAGTTTTTGCTCAGGCCAACTACATATATATAGATGCGGCCGCACCCACCAATTGAAAACAATTATGCATGATTACTGATGATCATGAGAGCCAATATGGTATCACTTGAAATTTTTGCATAACACCAGCAATTATATATAAAATCATACAAGTTTTTATATGATCATGATCTTATAAGACGACGATGCTTAAAAATTAATTAAACAAATTAAAGGCATGCTTGACTTGATCATCATCTATTGCTCATGCCCCAGCTACGTACGTACCACAAAGCAATGTGTCTCCTAGATAGAAAATTTACCATGCATGGCACAAGCTAGCTAGCTGTCCAAATTTGACTGTTTTACATGCAGCCGGCCCCCAAGGTTGAAGTTCGATCGGGTTTGTTTGAATGCAAGATTTTCTCACAAGTTTATAGACTTGGTAACTACGTACGTACGTACGTACTGGAGATAAGATCATGCTGTGTACGTACTGTGCTATAGCTAGCTAGTCCTGGTCAACAATATATAATTTCAAGATCTGCTTAATATCGTGCCCTTTGAATCTTACATATATGTGGATATTAAAATAATGGAAAAAAAAAGGAATATTGTGGGTTGGCACCCACTTTTTTTGGGGGGAAGAATGTTATGGATTTGGAGCCGAGTCAAACGGATTTGGCTGCCTTTTTTCCTAAGAACTTATCTAGAACCAATAATACATTAATTAAATAATATGACTTTCCTTTTAAACTAATGCAATCAATATGGGCCTTGATTGAATGTGTTTCTTGGGCCGGTATGCATTCTTGCCCAGAGTTTTGAGGTTATGTGGCCCAGAGACACGATAGATGCGAGGCCCACATTACTGGAGTTGTGTTGCATTGACCCCATACTGATTCGGCGCACAGACTATAGCAATAATATCCGGAGGAAAGATCTTATCAAATAAAGAAGCGATGAAGCTACCAAGAAGAAGAAAAAAAAAAAAAGCGATGAAGCGAATCAATCAAAATAAAGTAACGTTACATGTAATTATAATTTTATTTATATTTTTATTTATAAAATTCATTTTATTAGATTTCTTTTAAAATTTAAAATTTCATAATTTTCAACGTATCAATAAATGACACATAGAGAAGTAAATTTTTTTAAAGTATATTTAGCATTTTCCCTTAAGATATTACAGTCCCTTAATTAACAATTTAGTTTGATAGAAGTATAAGAAATTTTATATAGGAAACAATTGTTATTCATCTTATATTTTTTCATTTTAAGTCACACCAGCTCATGATGCGTATTTTTTATATAGTTTTCTATTTAAGTTTTGGACATAACAAACATTTTAAATTGTGTCACGTCTATGGCTATAAATGAACTAATCTGTTCGATAGCCTGTTTGGTATTCGTCCAGCTAAATTAGAATTAAACTTGATTCATGAAAAAAAAACTTGACCATGAAAACAAATACTTGCTCGATTAGTAAATGATACATACCCGACTATATTCGACTCGACTCAACTCAACTAAGAATAGTTAAGGCCCGCTCATTTATGCCTGAATCAATTCATTAGCTTGACTCGATTAAAACTCATTCATATATTAATAGGTATATATATACACCAATGCATATATACATATATATATATATATATAAGCTAATAATATAAGCATAGCACTTTTATAATTAAATATATAATATGTAACCTAATTACTTATGCCTATATATTGAATATGCTTTATAGCTATATTTTATAATTTTTACAATAATTAGTCGATAAAATTTAATAATTCTCATATACTAGTATGTGAGAATCATATATGAAATAGATATACGCTATCATATTATATGCATGAATTAATCATTTATGTAAGTACTAGGCATATAATATATTGTTATTATAGATAAATATCAATTAGCTACATATTAATTATTTATAAGTTTTTAAAATCTTATAATTCAATAGAGGTTCTATTTGTTAGTTATACAAATTCAATATTAAATTTTATTTATTTATCTAATTTATTAATTATTAGGTCTTATTAAAAATAAAATAAAATAAGAAACTCGAGCCACAAGTTAAGAGTTTAGCTTACCGAGTCAAGCTTGAACAAAAATTAAATAAAAATTTCGAGTTCGAGTTTTTTAAGTCGAGTCGAGCTCGGCAAGCCAAAGACCGGCTTGGCTCGGCTCGATTATAGCCCTAGTTGTGTCAATTCACGAAACTACCAAAGAGAAATTTAATAGTAAGTACTAGTATTACTCCTTAATTTTTATTTTATTAACACAAGTAAAACATCAATATCAATAAAACTATTATCACTATTATCTAGAAGATTAAATTGTTATTGTATTTGAAGGTCATTAAATTTACTAGGGCTAGGCAGCACCAGCCACCTCGCCCCACCCTGTTAGGTCTCTACCTGGCCGGGACGAGAGGTGTGCAGGCGGATACTTGCATGTAGCTGGGAGCTTGGGGTAGGGTACAAGCCTTCCCGACCTAGCCCATTTATATATACATCTATATTAAATAAAATAATTTTCTTTAATAAAATGATATCGTTTTATTTTAAATAAAACAACACAAGGGTTAGGTTTTATTTAAATGCCCCCCCTCTCTCTCTCTCTCTCTCTCTCTCTCTCTCTCTCTGTGGCATAGCGGCGCCTCCGTTCTCTCATTTCTTCTTTTTCTCCTCTTCCTCATCTTCTCCCCCTTCTCCTCTACTTTTTCTTCTTCTTCTTCTTGAAGCATGACCATGGAACCACAACCACGCATAGTTGTGGGTTTGCGAAGAGACCCAAGACCATTTATGGTCGTGATTCTTCGCTCATATTTGTTGTTGTTGTTTTAGATTTTTTTGTTGTTTTCCTGTTGTGGATATATTTGTGATTCTACAAATTTGTTGTTGTTTTAGACTTTTTTGGTATTTTTCAATTTTTTTTCTTTGTAGGTTGGCAATGGGCTGGGTGGGGCAGACGCCCGTGGGGCCCAATCCACTTCTTAACATCCAGACAGGTGCACTCCTTCATGGAAGGCGGTGTCGGGTTCGAGGGCCCAAACTATCTCCCTGCCCATATTGAGGCAAAGGGAAGGACAAGCACCCCGTCCAAGTGGTGCCGATAGCATCCCTAGAATTTACTATAATGATTCTTTTCTTTTCTATATCAAGATACGTAGTCAAGCAATCATAGAAAATACTTCTTTTTTTTTTTTTTTTAATGGGATGTCAACGATGAATAGGACTAAGTGCATGTTTGAGATTGTGGTGGGAAATATAACTTATAATTTTAGGACTTATAACTTATAACTTAAATAATAAGCTCTATACTTCAAAAGTTGTTTATTGTTTGATAAACATTGTCTAAAGTACTTTTAAAGTTAGTTACATTAATTTTTTAAAAATATATAGTTATCTACAGGAGTTTTTCGATAAAAGTTTCAATTTGATGTTTTTTGAAAAAATAGATTTTTAGCTTTTTTAAGTGATTAAAACACTTTTTATAAATTTACCAAACATATCATTTTTTTCTTTAGAAAAGCTTTTGAACAATTAAAAGTACTTTTTAAACTTTCAAACTCAATACCAAACAGACTCTAAGGAAGTATTAATTTAATTTCCATCCAATGAAAAAAAAAATGGAAGTTTAATTTCACTCGAACCAAAATTAGTTCAATCCAGTTGTTCACCCAACCTGTTCTTAAGGATATTTTCTTTTGGATTTGGTGCCTAATCAATCGGATTTGGTTGCCTGTTTGACTTCCAACTCCCAACTACTTATTAATTATTCATTTTATTCATAATTTGATTTAAAAGTCTTTTTAAATATGGCATATACAAGATTAACTACAGAAAAAGAAAACGAATTGTAAAAATGAATATGAATTACTTCATAATTTCAAATTAACTTCAATAGTTCTCGAATAAGTTCCACCGACTTTTTTGACCAAAATGCCCAAATTAAGAGCCCACGATCCATCTGTCCTGAGCTTCAAGTAGGAGAAAGACACTGAAGAAATATTATAATAACGCAACCTAAGTTTTTCACAATGTACGACTGTAGGACTACTTCATCCTGTTCAAAAGGCCCGAACCCAACCTGTTTTCAAACCTTCACATTACACAGCAATGGATTAACCTCATTGTTAAGTCTGACAAGCAGGGGGAGAAAAAAGAAATTCAAAATCCAGGTTAGGAATTAGGATATCTTCTTCCAACCCCTCCCTTAGTTCTTGAATTTACCACCATGCAGAGCGTTTTATAACGAGTAAAGATACTCGAACAAAAATAACGCCTTACATGGCAAATTGGCAATCAGAAAATGTGATAGCAGTTCCCAAAATCTAAATCTGGTAATCAAACAGTTTAATTTTTTGTCGGTATTGGGTGTCTGAGAACAGTCCCAACTAATCCCAAGGAGAAAATCTAAAGTTTGTTTACACCCAGTGAGATTCAAACCTTAGACTTTGGAAGGAGTATACCACCAAAATCAAGAACTTTACCACTTGAGCCAATCCCTGGAGTTGGTAATCAAACATAGTTAATGACATTCCATTTTGTTTATTTCTTCTCTTCTTTGCCAAGCTTATCTACACCTACTAAGCAGAGCATTGAACTCTGAGTCCTTAGCATGGAGATTCTCCACCAAGTTTCATTACATATTCAGTTATTACTTCAGAACTCGGTCCCAACAACTCAAGAAGCATAAACCGACAATCGTTGCTAACGTAGCATAGTCACTTTCTGCAGCCAAACATAATGCATTTGGCAAACGGATTTTATGAAGACGAAGATCTACAAAAATTCTGCCAAGACTATACAAAAAATATACACACACAATATGGAGGTAACAAAGAAGGATCATGCGTTCAAGCCAGAATCAGATCATGGAGTAACAAGGCTAAATGAAGCTCAATAATTTGTCTGAAGTTCGAGTTGTATTCAGTTATTGACATAAAAAAATGAAAACATTTCTAACCAAAGAAAATAAGGACCAGAAAGATACTGCTCTAAATTATTGAACAAGAAGGACCTTATGACTAGGGAAAACAGCGTTGGGAACTTCACAGAGATAAGTTGCAGATCAGAGAGTGGAGATATTCATTTTATTTTACTAGATATAGGCAGCAGAAATCTCATTTTAGAAGAATGAAAAAAGAAAATATAAACAGCATAAGCATGTCAAGCACATTAATGTAGTACAAAAACAGATGAAATCATAAAATATAATAGCGTTACGGAAAATTACAACCAACAGAATCAAATTCTGAATCTCACAATCTAAATTTAGAAAGGAATGACAAAGAGCTACCAAAATGGAGCAGTAACAAAAATTAAAGGAAAAAAAAAAGGCATTGTGAAATTTGTGGTCTTGCTAAGTCACACTTCCTATCCGCAATCCAATAGTGAAAAATGGGAGAACCCATTGTGATAACAAGCCACAATCTCACTTGCACTCAACACCTGCTTCGGCAGCTCGACGAGGCTTGCTTTTTCGCCTGCTTCCATTATGTCGAAATCCATTAGACTTAGTTGAATCATCAGTGCTTAGTCGATTGCCATTACCATTTTCCTCCTTTACAGAATCTGGCTTTTCTTTTACCTGTGGGTTTCGCTTCCGCTTCTTTCCATTTTCTGTTGCTGAAGGGCTCTTCATCTCTTTGCTTGGAGTACCAGATTTTGCATTCTCACTGTCTTCCTCTTCTATCTTTTCGACTTCTTCGTCGATTTCATCCTTTAGTGGTTTCTGTGGTCTTCCCCTTCTCTTCTGTGCAGGAATTTTCTCCTCCTCACCACTTCCCGGATCGTCATGATTGGTAACAGTTAACCTCTTCCCCTTTCCTCTACCTCTACCCATAATCTCAAAGCACCGCGACAGAATAACTCATACAAATAAAAAATATTTCTGCCAGACAGAAAACCAATATGAAGGAGTCAATATACCCAAGATATACAGTCGTAAGTAAATACAAATTTCTGATAAATATGGATAAAACTATAATAATTTTTATAATTCTATCATGTTCTGTTTGGAGGCCAACCAAATAGAAAGATACACGTTGGAGTGGGAAAAACAGTGAAACATAATAGCAGATCCCACTGAGCAATGCCATAACATACCAAATAGCAACTAGCATACATACACTCCTTACCAATAAACAAAGACAACTATTACATTCTGACACCACCTATCTAGCAAAATGTAAAATATTTGGACATCTGTCAAAATGAATCCAATTGTCTTTTATAGCAGTTGCAACAAAGCAGTTCTCACATGCATAAAGGAGTAATTTTAGCAATCTAAAGGATAATGCGTGGTACTTAGTCTCCAACATACATAAATTATGTTGACGACTCTTTGAGCTAGACCACCTCCTCCCTCATAAGACTAGGGTAGAGGGTGAGGTTATGTATGTGTGTTTAAAGGGGCAGCTAGATACCATAAAGTAGCATGGCACAACTATAAAATGGCTAGATAACGTGGCCTTATTAGTGAAGGGGCAGTTAGTTGTAGCACACATCATACAGGTTAAGCGGTTGAGATGACTAGCAATGGATGGATGCAGAGCATAGAAAATGTTTGGTGCCTTGTCCTTGTCTACTTTGCCAGAGGCTGCAAATGATAGGAATCCTAGACACAGAAGAGGCATAAGCATCGCCTCACAATTTAATCCAGATTTGTGCTGGGCTGCGTTGATTTTCACTGGAAACTGAAACAACTTATTTTTTTTTTATATAAGTAAAAAATATGCATATGAATAATCTAAAGATAAATATCTGGCCAAAAAAACTCCTTTAATCTCCATTTGGTTTTAGGAGAAAAAACATTAACAATCAATTTGTAAATCATTGTTTGCTGTTGCTTTTGTGCTCGCCAAAGACATGAACTTGGCTAAGCTAAACAGCGAGGTTAGTACGTGCAAGAAGAGGATTTTTCTCTGCGGTCCAAAAACTTGAAAATTCAATATACATATTTTTTTTATTCTAACATTAAAAGTCTTTCATATAACAGCCCTCTTGAAGGTGAAAGAAAACCTTAGGACAAAATTGAAAATTCAATATTTGACAATCAATTTTAACTTGTTTTTCATCTGTATTTTCAAACAAACCAACCACAGCTTACAGAAGATTTGCTTTACAAGAGTCAATTAGAAGATGAACAACTAACCAAACTTCTGCTTCAGCCACTAACTAAAAAATTTGTATCGGTTACTCTCAATAGTCAATACATCAAAGCGCAGCGACATCGAAATTTTGAAACTAAAATCTTTAGAAAGTAACATCCACATAAACCTCAATCAGCGTAAAGGGTAAGATGAACTCATGAGATTATCAAATCTTGAAGATCAAAGCACCAGAAAATAAGCTTTCATAAAAAGCACAATCTCCAAAAATAGAAAATTAAGATCTAAAACAAAGAATGAACTTGATAGAACTCAAACAATTCAAACATAATACAACGAGTTTCAACTTTCATAGCCCAGAAATACCAAGAACAAAAGCAATATATGGAACAATAAAAAAATCAATAGATAGAGAGAGAAAATGATACTAACCAGATATGAAAAACAGATTATTCGCATCTTCAACATTAAAGCAATTAGTTTGAATCTGTTAAAGCACCCATATAAGCTTAAAAGAGAGCAAAACACAGATGCGTTTTCATCTTCCAATGGATTTCCACGGAGAACAGCTGAGAAAAATGAGGATTTTGAACTGCAAAAACTATGATCTGAGGTTGAAATATGGGATTCCCAGATCAAGAAACTGTGAATCGAATTAGATTAGGGATAAGCATATCAGGAACGGCACGTTGGCCCCCCTAAAAAAATTGGCCAAATGAGACGGAGGAAGGAAGAGAGACAGAGATGAAGAGATATTTGTGGCTTGGCTCTGTAGTCTCTGTGTGACTCATAGTGTAAACTGAGATATGTTGCCAAGAAAATTGAAAACCCAAGGGCATTTTAGTAAAACCAAGAGGCTCCGAGGTTCCGAGGTGTTCTATGCTCTTTCAAAGCTATCTCAACTAGTAATTATAATTTTTTTAAATTTTAATATAAAATATAATAAATAATTTAATTTTTTAAATATTAAAATAATAATAATATTAAAAAATAATATTTTATCATTTCAATTTAATTTAACTCAACTCAATTCAATACCTAAACATAATTTCAATCGTTAAACTGTGTTTAAAGTAAAAAATAAAAAAATAAAAAACTAAAAAGTGGATGCCATTTGTCTCCAGAACTGAAACCTAAGGACAGGAATTTAGGCAAGCAAACGACAGCAATAACTTGAATTATGAGAATTTTTGGTTGAAAGTTGAACATAAATGTTGCTTTTGAATTTATTGTAATTAGACATTTTTTTTAAGAAGTGTCACAAAAATATTTTCTAAAAATAAATTCGATAGGTTAAATTAATTATTTTACAGTAAAAACAATTTTATAATTTAATGTACAACATCAAGTTATATCAGTTTGTGAGTTTACTTTTGTGAAATTCTTATGTAAATAAAAAATTTCTATTTTTTTTGTAACATATAAAAGTTGGGTTATGAAAATATTTTCTGCCCTTTTTTTTTTTTTTTTTTTATAACTTTCAAAGAGTATGCAAGTAATTCATTGCTCGCAAAAATTAACATCATTTGGTAATAATATGGGGTTGAAAGGTTGATAGCATCCAAGTGGAAAAGAAATGTTTTTTTTTTCATACTAACTAGATGGAATTCTTGTAAATGAACAAAAATTGTCAACACGTTTCACTTAAGACATAAAAAATAAAAATAAAAATAAAAGAAGCTAAAATAAATTAAAAGAGAATTTGAAAACTAAAATATAATTAGATTTAGGATCATGGTATGCTTACTACCTTCCTACCACCCTTTTACAGTTTTACTATTCTATAGTGTATTCTAAATTTTTATTTTTTTTTATTTTCTTTTAAGTATTTTTCTAACATCCTTGATCATTAAGAAAAAATTAAAAAATATATATAATTTCATTAATAATCACTTTCTTAATTATTAAGTAAATAAAATTAAAAAAATAAAAAGAATAGTAAATAGATAGTAGGAAGTAGTAAGCCTATCATTATTCTTATATTAAATTTGAGATACCTTTAGGCGGGGGATGTGGTTTTTTTTTTTCCTTCTAATTTAACACTTTTTATGTTTTGGTCTTTTCAAGTCTTTTTATGTTTTTTTATTATTTATTACTAATAATTTCTTTTGTGTTAAACAAGTGATTTTTTTGTCAAAGGAGATAAATATTGAAGTAAGTAACTAAGAGTTTGATGAGTATATGGTTCCTAACCGATTAGTTTATAAATTATATGCCTCTTTGACGTGTTTTAGGGTTTTAGCATATACCAAGCTCCCTCCCTCTAGTCCTTTTGGGATGTAGGGTGTTACAATGGGCCGGTGACTGTCTTGTTCTAAGTATAAAATATTATACAAATCTAGAACTTGTGATCTATGCCTTTCATCATTCTTAACAGAACCTATTCCTTACAATTTTCAATATTGTGTAGCTATACATGATTGGTTTGAGATTGGCCATGAGTGACACCGTATAAGCGATTGAGATCTTGTTTTCCCGCACCACCCACGCCACCGCCAATGGCTGGTCCGGAAAAAAACTCTCAGCTTGCCGAGGTACCGGAGACCCACCTCAGTTCCTCATATGTGTATTGTACCATAGTTAATCTTTGTATTTGTACTGTTCCTTGTTGGCGGAAACCATCTTAACTAAATAATTAAGCTCCGGGATTTAGGGTTTTTGTTTGGAAGAAGTCTAGCAAGTAATGTGTGAACATTAAATGTGCCGAAAAAAATAATAATTGGGTGTATGGATATGAATGGTCCGGGTAGTTGCATTGACAATATACTTGCATTTAATTTTACATGTGCACTGTTTATGAAGAAAGAAAGATAGACAAAATGGGTGGACGAGACAATGTCATGTATATAGAGACAGACACAACACAAGAATCCAAGATGCTTGGACCGTTGGGCGCCACATTTGATCATGTCTCCCCACAATCTCTAGTGTTACTGTCTAGATGTGAAATGGTCTGAACAAAACACAATGCAGAAGAAGGAAGCGACTTCAAACCTACTGCTAGAAACTCTAGAGTTTAATATCGGGTGAGCCTAAAACAATGGCCCAAAGGAGCAGAAAACTACCTAAGATTCAAGATTCCTTAAAAAAATGGACAAAAAGACAACAAAAGAAGAAGGCATCAATATATGCTAGAAGTAAAAAAGATGGAGAATCTGCATCATTTGTGTTGAAACGTCACACAAATGAGCAACACAGGATGATCGTGTCAATAGATAGTGAAATCATGTCAGATATTCTACCAAGAAGAATTTGCATCACATGAGATATGAGCATTGAAGCATCCAGTACTGTCCTTCTACACTTTGAATGATTTATAAGATCAAGAACTCTGTGAAAAATCCCCTGGGTTTCAGAAATCTGTGTTTTATGATGAACATATTACTACGTGAAGAAATTTATGGGCCTAACTCATATCATAAAACCGGTTCTATAAGAGAGGATTGCTCATTCTTTATAAACATGTCCAAGATCTTGTCCACATGCAATGTGAAATTATTTCTTAATATCCTCCCTCACGTGTAGGTTAGTATTTTTTCTGGTTATTGTCATATGGTAAGTAGTGTGGGCCCCTATTCGTCCTGTGGTAGACTCTGATATCATGAAGAAATTTATGGGCCTAACTCATCTCAAAAAACCGATTCTATAAGAGATAATTGCTCATTCTTTATAAACATGCTCAAGATCTTATCCACAGACAATGTGGGATTATTCCTCAACACTACGCTAATATTAATAAGTGAGAAAATTATATAGCACATGTTTTTTCCTATTGCATACAACTATCAAACAGAAAGCACATTTTTTTGATATTATTCAACTTGCCACACTGATAGTATTGACAACTAAATATGCATAGAGAATTGAACAACTGGGAAAGTAATTTATGTTTGAATTAAATCTAGATTGAACTAATAAATGAGGATGGATCTGGAGGAACTGGCACTTCAACAGCTCCTTCCATCATCTGTATGACTTTCTTCATTGTTGGCCTTAGCGATGGATCCTCCTGAATGCACCATATTGCAATCATCACATATCTCTCCACTCTCTTCATGTCAGACATTGCTTCCTCATCATTCCCCAATGAGAGATCCAGTTTCCTCTCTTTATAGCAGTCATACACCCAATCAGCCAGTATCATCTGATCCTCATTCTGTACATCTGCTTCAAAATTCTTCCGGCAGCAGATGATCTCTAGCAGCAATATCCCAAAGCTGTAAACATCCACCTTGACTGTAACGGGCATGTTTCTGAACCATTCAGGGGCTACATACCCTTTGGTTCCTCGGATTCCGGTCATAGTCCGAGTCTGGTCTGTCTTCAAAAGCTTGGCTAATCCAAAGTCAGAAATTCTTGCTGTCAAAGAGTCATCCAAAAGGATGTTCTGTGGCTTGATATCGCAATGTATGATCTGGGTGCTGCACTCTTCATGCAAGTACAAGAGCCCTCTTGCAGTTCCTAATGCAATTTGTATTCTTTGGTACCAGTTAGGCCGTGAACCTCCAAAGAGGAAGTTTGCTAGAGAACCACGGCTCATGAATTCATATACAATAAGCCTGTGCTGCCCCTCATTACTGAAACCAAGTAGTTGTACCAAATTTTTGTGATTTGTTCTGCCAATAGCACTCACTTCTGCTTTGAACTCCAGATCGCCTTGTGTCACAATATTGTTCAACTTTTTAACTGCAACAGGCTTACCACGATCAGATTCTAGGGCCCCTTTATAAACTGTTGCAAAAGCACCATGCCCCAGCTCTTCCTTGAATCCTTCTGTAGCTTTTGTTAGTTCCTCATAGGTGAAACTTCGCAAGTTCATGCCCGGCATCACTGGGTATAGTTGAACGACCTTTGGCTTCAAATAATCGAAGCGAAAGACAGCCAGAAAGGCCGCCAACAGCAAGAGTAGGTTGAGAAACACCGAGCTGCTTAAGAGCACCGATCCAATAAGGATCAGAGTTGAACGATCTTTCTTCTTAGAATCTGCATCTGAAGGCTTCAAAGTTGAATCCTCCTTCCGTATTTTGATCAGGGCATTTCCTCCAACTCTGGAGTCCATCCTTCCATTCGAGAGTGGAAATTTCTTCTTCCAACAATCTCCGTTTCTGAAAATGGCAACAGCACAGAAACAATCACCCAAGCAAGCATTCCTGCACCAATCCTCAGTTTGGCCTTGAAAATGTTCATAATCAGATAGGGGCCAATCTGTATTTAGCATGGGCTGAAGGTAAAAAAGATCCGTTTCCGGCAATGATTCATTACAACTTTGTTGGATAAAGTTTGCTTTACATCCTTTCGTTACATCATCTGGATCAATGTAGGCGTATCCTGCTGGGCATATGCAACGAGGTCTTTGATCATCTCCTAGTTGGCAGTAGCTGTTGAAACCACAAGCTCCACCGCCTGTCGCGTCCGTTATGTCTGTGCAGATATTAGAAGGTATGAATTCCGACATAGGGGACCAAGCCAAAGGCCAAGTCATGGAATTCGAAATATTAGGGCGTTTTGGGTATACATAATGCCTAAAAACTCCATCATATTCAAGAATCGCCCTCTGATAAAAGTCTTGTGTAGATCCGGCATTCGATGATATCGTATTAAGTATGCTTCCATTTTCTGCTGCAATGTATATAGAACCAGACTGGTTGAAGACAACCTTATAACCACTTCCCCCAGTTTCGCTTGACCAATAATCAGAATTAGCAGAGTCCAAGGGAAAAGCTATAGTTTGAAGCACAAGATTTCCATCCGATTGCAGTGAGAACTGGAATCTTCCGTGTGAGTAATTCTTTTTCGAGTAACGTGCAACAAGTTTTCCAGACCGAGCTATAGTGTTTGTGGGTAATATTGTATCAGTTGGAAGATCAAAACTCTGCCACAAATACACAGAATTTTGGGTTGCCAGCACCAAGTTTCCGCTGTCAAGCATGGCTGCATAGACAACACCTGAACGCTCTAAATTAGCTCTCCATATCTCTTTGCCTGCTGGGTCATTGAGCACAAATTGGCCGCCTGTAGTAAGCTCAACTTTGGATCGTCTTGGCGCTAGATTATTTCGATTGGCTGCCCAGACAATGGTTTCTTCTGGTATTTTGCTGAACCAGATGGCTAGTAGATAACCACCATTTTCAATCCGCCGGAAGCCAAAAGAAAAGTCACCAGAAGGCGATGCCCAGGAAGAACCATCGTCCTGCGCTGTCAAGGATGAGCCTAAGGATTGGTTTCCGTAAGTTTGAGCTGAGGTAGAACATGCCATCATCAACAGAAGAAAAAGCAACGAGCTGGGGAGAGGATTCGGCAACGCTAAAGCCATGGAATGATCAAGTGTATTTTTCAGGAGATGATTAGTTAGACGGAACAATAATTGAAAGATATAGTGGACAATACATTAGTACTTCTCCTTCCAACCACAGAAAGAACTCATGTAGGGAAATTTCATCGAATGCTTCAGTTTTTTCAGAGTTTGTTCACAGATTTGACTAGCGACTTTTCTCTGTTCTTTTAATCATGGCAAGGCAAAGACAAGACCTTTCCAACGCCAACTGTTTGACAATTTGTTCTGTTTTTTAACAAAAATTTCGGAGAAATGCTCGATTCATGACAAGTGTTTTTATTAGAAATGTTGGAATAGACTTTATTTTTGATTGTTAGTGGTTGTATTCTTGCGGTTGTATTTTCATCCATGAAAGCATGCATGCGTGCATTTTGGGGCAGTCAAGCATTTCGCTAGACGGGACCTGGATTACCCACAGGCACTGCATGGTAACTCCAAGGTCTATTGACTCATTA
This sequence comes from Cyclocarya paliurus, assembly GCA_029856935.1. Taxonomy (NCBI): domain Eukaryota; kingdom Viridiplantae; phylum Streptophyta; class Magnoliopsida; order Fagales; family Juglandaceae; genus Cyclocarya; species Cyclocarya paliurus. The sequence continues at coordinate 1,267,058 of CM056958.1, read as the reverse complement.
ACATGCATTTTCAAAACAACTCAGTCGTAATATGTTATCGCTCACTCGTCTTTGACCTGTAAAAGTTGCAGAAAATTCTCTCCTTCGCTTTTTCAACTTGAAAACTCAAAGAATTGTATGAATTTATAAGTTATTAGAGAAATAATTTTTGCAAATAAAACAGAATTGAAGTAGAACCTTCTATTATGCCAAAATTAAAAAGAGTAATCTTACTCATCATCTTTTTTATCATCATCATCTCATTATATAGTATTAAATAATTAGAGACTATTTATTATGTTTCACTTATAGATTTATCATTTAATATCACATCAAAAAATATTGAGAGGAGGATGATTATAAAAAAAAATGATAAGTAATTTTTTCATTTCTCAGTTTGAAATCCACTCCTCTCCCCTCGTTGCTTCTCTCTTCTCGTCTCTCTCTCAGTTACAAGTGAAATATGATAAATAATTTCTAATTATTTACTATCACATCGTGAGATGATGAGTAATATTTCTTTTTAAAGAAGTAAAATTCATTCATAATGAAGATAATTACACAAATCCATAGCAGAATATTTACAAGGTAACATCTAGGAGAACTCTAGAATGAATAAAGTCCAGATAATAATGCCACCATTGTATATTATTTTCGACAAAATAAGCATGTCTTGCAAGTAAGTGAGCAACTTCGTTTCCTTGGCGACCAACGTGGAGCACATCATACATAACAAACTAAAGAAGAAGACATTGAATTTCTGCAATCACCGACCCCTCCCAGATAAATTGGGTTCTTTAGAACGAATTGCTTCAATAATAATTAAAGAATCCAATTTTAGAATCAAATAAGTCACACCCGGATGCAAAATCAATTGTATACCCCATAGAGCATCCACATCCGGATGCCTAAAGCCCCTAATTCCCTAAATTTTAGCAAAAACAAATTTAACTTTTTGACAAGACCCCTCTCCATCCGGTTTCCCTATTTTAGGGAAAGGTTTTTGGAATGTGAAGAGTGGGAGTCACTATTTATCCCTAAATCAATTTTTATAAATATTTTATTTTAATAAATAAAATAAATTCTTCTTCCAATCATCTATAATTTCTTTCATGCTCATATTTGTTATAGTTTTAAGTAATATTTTTAAAATAATTTAAATAATTACAAAAATATAAAAAAATAATTTTAAAAATATTATCGTACCAGCAAAAAAATAATTTAAATTTTTGTTTAAAATATTTGCTAGAGAGTAATAGTTCAAAACATAAGAAAAAAATATAAAATGGTGAGCAGTTAAGTTTGTAATCGCAGGTGAGAGAAAAAGTAATAAAGAAATAATAGAGTAATATTATTTTAATAAAATAGAAAAATGATAGGGAATGAGATGTAGGAGGTTTTTAAAAATAAGTAAAAGTTTGGAAAAAATTTTAGAAAGTGTGTTTTTTAGCCAAATTTTAAGGAAATTTATAGAAAATCCAATATGAATGCTCGTAGTGCCGCTAAAGCTTCAATATCATTAACTTCAAACACTCTATGTTCCTTTTGACTAGAGGCCATGAAAACGGTTCCTTGAGCATCTCTTAAAATAACTCCAATACCAGTTGACTCAAAAAAATGAAATTTCACTGTACCTTGACGAGGGGCCTTCCAAGAGAGCAAAAATTCTTTACACACTGCCACATGCTGACTCTTAGCATAAATATAACTTTCAACATACACAAGACAATTATCAACTATCTCTAAAAGAATACAATCAGAATTTTGTATTTTCAAATACCCCATGAGATATTAAAGAAAATAGGAACTAACTTGGAATCAAACTTCATTAAGGCCCATACCAAATATGTAAATCTCCCAGCTTGCCCCAAATAAGATAAAATTTGTGGACATTGAACAACCCAAGTTTCTTGAAGCACTGAATAGCCACAAAGAGCATTATAACAAGCATATAATCATCTTCCTCCAAAAACTTACAGTGTTCACACAATCCTGATGGAATAATCTCCCTTAAAACTAAATTATGTTTTGTAGGAAGACTATTCTTTCATGCCCTCCACCCAAAATTCTTTACTTTATTGGGCAGCTTCAAATTCTAAAAATGTCTCCAAAACTGCTTGTATCTTCAACATTATGTTAGCCAGATTTATTGGCTAACAACTGCAAAGCTGTATGGTAGCCATATTTCATAGAATAATAGCGGCTCTTGTTTCCTAGCCACACGATTATGTCATCCACCATTACATTCGGGAACATAGAGAACCAATCTAGATTAGCAAGAAAGTGATCTAGTCGTTCTGGATTTTCAGAGAAATAGGAGTTCTCTTTCGACGCGCAGTCCGCCCTCGACCCTCTCATTGAAGATGGAGCCCTAATTGATGGCTTACAAATAGCTTGTGTATTTTGTGACCAAGTTAATGTATTTGGACCATTAGAAATCCTCGTGTATGTTAGAGGCCCAAATCACTTGTGACTCGTTGAACAGAGCCCACTTGTGTCATTGTCAACCTCTGCGAGTAGTTACCATCAATAGTAACCACATCCTCCATTGATTCTATTGTTGAATCACCAAGAATCGGTACAGTGCACATGGATGTAGAAACACCCTTTGTCGGCAACACAAATTTATCCCCTGAGTGATAATCAACCTTTAATGGTTTCTCAGAAACAACTCGTGAGTGTTCGGCCAAAGGATGTTTATGGCTACGAGGCACATTATTTCCACCCTCCACCCTCAGCCAAGCATCATAAGGAAAACTATCACGTTCAAAAGCATCCCTCTTAGCAAGCCACAAATCGTAGTCCCGATCGGCATGGCCCAACCTCCCACAACAATAAAAATAAATAAATTTGGGAGTTGTTTATATTTCAAACGAACCTAAAATTATCTCTCTTTCTGATAGACAAAGTCTTTTTACACGGGATAAGGGTTGATGAATATCGATACCAACATGCACCCTAAAAAAAAACATCACAACCAGGGGATTGATCAGACAAATCTATATCTTCTATCAAGCTAATAGATACACTAATACTTCGCACAGTGGAAACATTCACCCCTTTTAAAGGCAAGTCATATAATTAGATGCAAAAGGATGCAGATTTCAGTGAAATATAGTATGGCTGAAGATCACCAGCGCCAAATGCTTATCAAATGACCATGAGCTATAGCAAATTACCTTCTTCTTATCACTCTGTTCAGTGAATTGAACCAAGAACAAATTATCACCCAAATAAAAAAGCTTCACTCCTTTAACCAGATTCCACATATTATGCATCATAGTCTTGAAGCCTTCCTTGTTAAAGAATTTCCTTATGAATAATCAGAATATGAGACAACTATCATAATAACTCACCATAGAGTCAGGGCAGGGGTTTCGTAGAATACCTTCAGACTTTTAATTCTCAAACAGAGATAATTTTTGCCACTTCTCATATAGATCATCATCCATCATGGGATGGATATATAACTCCGAACACAACCCAAGGATAAGGATCAAACTTGTATGAAAACAAGAATCAACTCTCAAGTTACAAAGAAACAAGCTACGGTCTCAAGGTCCTCCACTGAAGCCGAATATTGAGCCCTCGCTTCCACCACAATCGAGCTTATGTGGTTTATGAATTTATTTCTGATAGGCCATGTAAGTCTAAGAGAAACCAAAGCCGAACCCAAGTATCAAAGAGTGAGGCTTGAATGTGCGCGGCATGCATGCAGCGTAGGATTGGGTCAAAAGCCGTTGTGATCAGTTAGAGAGTTTCAAGCTGCAAGTTTACTTTTCTGTTGCATGATTTCCTTTTTCGTAGTGCGTGTGTTTATGCTTTCTGTTGCTGCTCTTGTATTTCGGCATTGTTTACGTAGGTTTTGTTTATTTAAGCAGTAAGTGATGTTATGAATGATATAGAGAAAATTCATGCAAATTGTGGTTCATTCTCGCCCTAAGAGAATTATTCCCTAGCATTCATTTTAACTCTTAGATTGGGACCTATCATTGGTATCAGAGCTAGGTTATGGGAACCAATAAAGAACATATTGAGCAGTTGGAGGCAGGGCTTCGTGGAGTGCAAGATGGGTTACACAAGATGGAGCTCGGCATGGCCAACAGGCTTCGTCATTTGGAAGAAACTCTCAATCGCCTATTTGATGTCTTGCTCACAAACCAGGAGCCTCCAAACCATGGTTACCAATACCGTGAAGGCCACGATGGGGGATGACATGTTGTATCCTCCAAAACAGCGAAATTTGAATTTCCTCAATTCTCAGGAGATGATCCGACAGAGTGGTTCAATCGTGTGAACCAATTTTTTGAGTTCCAGAATACTCCTGAAGCCTAGAAAGTTTCTTTGGCCTCCTACCACTTGGAAGAAGAGACCAACTAGTAGTGGTAGTGGATCCGTAAGACATTCCGAGAAGAAAGACGCGCTCTCTCGTGGGCAAATTTTGAAGACGAACTCTAGGCTCGCTTTGGGCCTTTGGAATGCGAAGATTTTGATGAAACTCTTTCAAGGATAAGGCAGGATGGTTCTCTGCGTGATTACTAGTGAGAATATGAGCGCTTGGGCAATCGGGTACAAGGCTGGACGCAAAGAGCTCTTGTGGGAACATTTATGGGTGGCTTAAAAATGGACATCTCAGATGGTATCTGAATGTTTAAGTCTCAGACCTTAAAGGAAGTCATCGGCTTAGCACGAATGAAAAATGACCAACTATCGAGACAAAGGATGTTAAGACATCCTCCACCACCGGTGAGAGCCCCATTAGCTCTTCCGCCAGCAACTTAGGCATCACAAGCCGCACTTGCAGCTCCTATTCGACGACTGACTTGGGATGAAATGTAGTAGAGGTGAGCTCAAGGTCTATGTTTTAATTGTAATGAGCATTTTACTGCAAGTCACCAGTGTCAAGGGTTACGGCTACTCATGCTGGAAGGATACGATGGTAGCGGCAACATTATCTGTGAAGATGTCACCGAAGAGCAACCAACTGAGGAGGGATGTTTCGTTCAAAATCGGCAATATGGTACTTTTGAAGCTACACCTATACAGCAACAAATGACCTTCAAACGGGTCCGAGTCCACCAGCAATTGGCTAGACGAAAAAGTTGCTGCAAATGTTCCCAACTGTGGACCTTGAGAACAAGGATCCACTTAATGGGGGGAGTATTGATAGGCCACGTAAGTCTAAGAGAAACCAAAGCCGAACCCAAGTATCAAAGAGTGAGGCTTGAACGTGTGCAGCATGCATGCAGCATAGGACTGGGTCAGAAGCCGTTGTTATCAGTTAGAAAGTTTCAAGCTGCACGTTTACTTTTCTGTTGCATGATTTCCTTTTCTGTAGTGTTGCTGCACGTTTACTTTCAGTTGCATGATTTCCTTTTTCGTAGTACGTGTGTTTATGCTTTCTATTGCTGCTCTTGTATTTCTGCATTGTTTAAGAAGGTTTTGTTTATTTAAGCAGCAAGTGATGTTATGAATGATATAGAGAAAATTCATGCAAATTGTGGTTCATTCTCGCCCTAAGAGAATTATTCCGTAGCATTCATTTTACCTCTTAGATTGGGACCTATCAATTTCAAAGTCTTGGCTACTCCATTCTGTGCCCCACTCTTCATTATGATAATAAGAGTGCTCTGAGTATTGCTAAAAACCCGGTCTTCCACCACAGAACAAAGCACATCGAGATCGACGTTCACTTTGTCCATGAACAAGTTGCTCGTGGAGTTATCCAACTTGTGCATATTTCTGCACAGGACCAAGTGGCTGACATCTTCACCAAGTCTTTGTGCAGTCCGAAATTTACATCTAATTGTAGCAATCTCAGTATCAGACCACTCTCGCCTTGAGCTTGAAGGGGAATGAAGAGACACACCACCGCAATCTACTCCTCATATTTCTCCCCATGAAAAGCTGCTGAGATCTCTCTGTTATTTTTGGCCATGCCTGATTCTTGCACTGATGTAAATAGAGTGTTTATAGGCTCTGTATATTCCCCGTTTTATAGTTGTATATCTTTCCTTTTGTTTTGCTTCTCTACAACGGTAACTTTACGTTATTCCTCTGTAAATCATTATATAAGTAAAACATGAGCAATGCACAAACGCAGGCTATTTTTTACTTACACTAACAATAGCCAAAACCATAGCTAACGTACTCTTAGCCCAAGACTGCTTCATCAGATGAAGCCCAACATAAAAACAAAGTAAATGATGTTTTTCATCTTAAATTTTGTCTTTTTCAGTCACACGGGTTGATGCAGTATATTCAATGGCTTTCCATTTAAGTTGTTAGCATAAGAAATGATTTGATCTGCATTACATCAATTGATGTCATTGGAGATGAAAAATCAAAGATAAAGCCAAAGTCATATAAACCACAAAACTAAAAGTGGAACAAGACAAAACCAGAGTAAAGCAAGTAATTTGACAGCAAGTACTCAATCTTGCGCACACTAACTGGCTAGCTCCTTGTCTGCATGAGTTTATAGACTTTACAGGTCAAGCAAACATCTCTTAAGCACAGCTGGATGAATGCAATGCCTATTCTTAGGTGTCCCACAACTTGAATGGTCCATGAATGCAATGAACTTTCGCTTTTGAATTATTATTACGAGTCCATATCAGCATTTATGGATGTGAAAATATGAACAAGCTATATACCCTTTTCAAGAGGGCCGGTTTTCTTCTGGCATTAATTAGTTTGGTCACCGTTGCATGCTTGAGGATGACCAAGACGTCATCTCAATAATATACACACTTCCAGATATTTGTGGACCAAAACCAAGCAAGACCTCCTAGTTTTGACTATCTATAACAGCCAAGAGTTCACGAATCTCCATCTGCTTCGTCTGCCAAAAAGACGATCATCTTAAACAAGCACCAATTTAGGTTAATTTATTACAATAAAGAAAAAAGAAAAAAAGAACTCACTGGTGGTTGATGAAGAGCACTGTACTTGTAGTTACAAAAATCAGACGTTGTGGTGGTTGCAGCCTTAGAATCAATGAGGATTCCACTTAGAACTTAGAACTCAGAAGAGGTATTCCCTCCGGAGAGAATTGGGATTTCTAGAGATAAGTGTAAGATTCAGCTCCCATGCATGCAGGTTCCTGATCTTCCAAATTAAGGAGGTTTTTAACGGCTTGATATTTTCATTTTTGTTTTTTTTTTGTTTTTACAACTATATGCTACAGGGCATGCATATGCATGATGGCCCTGTTATTTCTGATCTAGGGTTACTGTTATATGAGTAACAAGAGATAAATGTAATGGGAAATGATAACTTACAATCCTTGATCTTTTACAACTTTATATTAAATGAAAGGTAGTTTTGTAAAATTGGAATTCGGGATTAATGAAGTGTCATGCTTATATTGAGCCTCGTTTGGTTGATAGACTCAACTGAATTAATTCAGTCTAGTTTAATTCTTAACTGAGTCCAATATCCAAACACCTAACTTTCAAATTATTAAACTTATCTCAACTCAAAATATTTTTATACATGGGCTCATAATTTTTTTAATTTAAAACCTTTTTACACGTGGGATCCATAATTTTTTTCAACTTTCCATAAATATATCTAAACTCATCTTAACATCTAAACACATTTAAACCTATTTTAAGTAGATCTCACAAAATTCACTTTATCATCTTAACTCACTACTATTCATAAAGAACTCAATTCAACTCAAACGCAACATATGGAATGAGTTGTAAGAAATTTGTAGATATATTGTGATTAGAGACAATAGAACCTCACAAACCCATCAAGAGTACCTTTTTACTCGTAAAATCGAGTCGTAGATGTATCATTACCCGAATGTGATTGGTAACAACATTACCTCACAAACCCATCAAAAGTATCTCCTACTCCTAATATCCAAATCGACTTGGTCTTAAAACCAAGAATTTTGCTAGGTACAAACAAGTTTACGTACCAATCTGAGTACTAATCATGTTGCCTTCATATTTTAAATTTAAATTAGCACTGTTTTCAATAAAGTTTATTTTTTGACCAATCACATTGAATGGGTACACGTATTAGTGCACATAATCGCTTACAATTAGATTTTTCCTAAAACCAATGCATCAAGTTCTTAATTGGTTACAGTCTGCTATGAAATCTTTCTCAAGAATTAGTTTGGCTTATATATCTAGAGAAAAAATAACTGGATGTGGCATGTTATGTAGATGAATGAACAAGATCATCCATTGCGATTAATAAATAGATCGATTTCGTTTCTTGATTAAACTTGGCATGAGTTTTATTTGGTAAAGACATAAATAGAAGCTTTGTAAAAGCATTAATGGGACAAGACCATCACAAAAACAACAAAAAAGGTCAGACAAACAAACAGAAAAAACTAACAGAAAACAGGAGAACAAATGATTCAAGCCACCTGACTTCTTCTTCTTCTTCCTCAACTTCTTTTTGTCTTTTTCTCACCATAACTAAGAGCAACAAGGAGATTGGGAGCTTGTACTAAACACCCATGCAGTATATTTTGGATTTTCACGTATCACATTTGCGATCATAGGTCTCAGTGTCAAGACACTGAGAATCTCAGTATTTTATCTATAAGAAATACTTAACCATAAAAGAATTACACAAAAATAATCACATAAACTGATGTGACTTGATGTAATTTATTAGATTATAAAGTTATTTTTATTATAAAATAGATTTAACAGACCACATAAAACTACTTCAATTTGTAGAATTACTTTTGTGTAATCCCTTTATAGTTATAGTTAATCTTTATTATCCACAATTTCTGTGTTTTAGCAAGCTATGCATGCACATCCCACCATCACCACAACATGCATGGGCGATTAAACCTAGGAAAACAACCCTGCAATACATATGGTAATCTCCGCAGAGTTCATCATGCGATATTCAAGATTGCAAGAGATATTAAGGCGTTAGTGGATATGTGACAAGTCTCCCCCATCCAGCTTATAAAGGGGAATTTAATTATCATCAACTGACTATAACGATCTTAATGGTGATTAATCTAACTTCTTAAATTACTAATAATGATAGACTTCTAATTATTTTTTATAATTCTTTTACAACTAACCAATGTGACTGTGCCACCTCATTATTAACCGCGTTAATATTTTCTTAATTTAAATGTTTTAATATTATAAAATTATTCTCTATATCATTATTCTTAAATTAGCGTGTAAAATAGGGTCATGCTAAATAAGGGTCCAATGTCGCAAAAAAAAGACCACATTTTTTGTTTAGACATTTCTTGTATTGCACAAAGTTTCCATGGTCGTCTTAACAATTTATAGTTTATGCTTGAAACCAGGAGGTTGAGACACTTGTCACCTTAGTCAATCTCGACGTGATAAACTTGGAACTCCCGTATTATAGCAGCGATACGTTGCTTTTTAGCGCGATAAATTTGGGCGATCCCTTGTTCAACTTATCGTGGCGATTATACAGCGTGGCCCCGACAACCATCCTTTAGCGTTTAAAAAATTTCGATTACGTTTTCGTCTGTTTCGATTTCGCCTTAATAGCTACAAATCCCCAATCCTGCGAGCTTCCAAAAGAACCCTAAAACCCCAAATCCGATCTCACTGACTCCGATTGAAGGTAAATTTCTATCCCTTTGACCATTTTCCCTAATACCGAAGTCCTAATTTATTCAATTTTCCATTTTTTAAGATTTTCTTTCTTTTAAATTTCTTATATGTGTGAATGTTTAGGTAACGGAAAAGATTGAAAATGTCTTTGGAGGGAGGAGAAGGAGTAGGGACGAAGAAGAGGAGGAGTGCCCGGATATTGGAATTGGAGGGAGAGAAGGAGAAGAAGAAGAAGCACAAGGACGGCAAGGACCAACAGGAGGACAAACCCCAGCCCAAACCAAAATCCAAATACAAATCCATGGTTGAGGCTTCTCAGGATTCTCAGCAAGAGGACCAGGAGGACGACGAGCAGCATGAGAACCATGGAGAGCATGAGGAGGAGGAGGAGCAAAGGCCAAGTACGACTGAAGCAGCGGCAGACGCACCCGCTGTTGAAGAAGAAATACTTGAAGACGTGGCCGTTACTTTTGTTGCTTCCCCATTTCAACAGGTCTCTCTTCTATTCTTCCGAACTTCTTTATTTTTATTTTGTGACAAAATAAATTAATAAAATGAAACATGAGTTTCTCTTTCCATTTTGTTGCTTTGCTGGCTTTAATTCGAAACAATATATTATTTGCACATCGTTTACATTTACTTTTTAAAAATAAATATCTTTGATGATGAGTTATTATAGGGAAATGTGTATGCAAGGCGGGCAGATAACATTATCCTTTTAATTTTTTTAATTGATTAATTGGTAAAAGAGAATGGAAGTGGTGAAGTCCATCAAACATAAACCCTGAAGAGAGAGGCTCGTGGATTGTTATGAAAAATATCACCTGGATATGTTGGATGAATGAGCTCTTGTTCAAATGTAACGTTCCTTCTGAAAACAGAATGGAGAGTCAGATCATGATTTTAAAATCTATCAGGTATTCATGTAATCAACCAAAACAGGGAGATACGTTATATTAGCTGGATGCGTTAGGGGTTTATTAGTTTGTAAGTAAAGGATGACAGTTATTGTAGTTGGTCACTTTGGTTACAATAATATAGATTGGGTGTCTATTATAATCTGTACAAATTGGATGTTCTAACCTATATTATCTTTTCTTTTGTTTGGCTAAATTGATTAAAAGAAAAATCACAGATGATTTAAATACTTGCTGCTGTAACTGTGTGATTATTTGTACATCATCAGTGTTGTTAATCTGCGAAGGGAAGCATGTGAGGTATTGGCAACTCAAAACACTAAGGGCATATTGGGATGCTTAAAGTATCTCACGTATTTTGTAAATAGTAGTTAAATGATTTGAGTGAAAATATTTTATTGGGTTTTGGAAGATGAGAGAGAAAAAATTGAATAAAATTATTTCATAAAATATGTATTGTATTGGAGTTTGTGAAAGTGAATAGATAAAGGTAAAAAGTTGTTTGAATATAATTTTTGTTTTGAAGTTTGTAAAAGTTGTATTGATTTTTGTGTTTGAGTAATGATTAGGTAATGATTAAATGAAAAGTTTAAAATTTGAAATAGAGAAGTATTTTGTATTTGAGTAATATTTGGGAATGAAGTTATGAAAAACTTGGGAATTTTGGCGTTACCCAAACATGCCCCGTAATTTCTTTCTGCCAGTCCATTGTATAGGTTATTTGGGTCTTCCCTTGGTAATACTTAGGAAGTGTCAGAACGTGTTTTTCCCTTCTTTTTATTTTTATTTTATTTTATTTTGACTTTGAACTCTACAGAAGCAGTGTGTTTCACTTGTCCTTGCCAGCCTTGGCTTTTCCCTACATTCACTCTGGTTTTGAAGTTATCCTGGTCTTGGTCTACCTTTTAGAAATATGCATTTTTTTTTTCTTTTCTAAAAGTTGAATGAAAGTGTTTCTATCAAATGAATATATACATCCCATAATTTAATAATGGGATGTTGATGATGATGTGAGTTGGTGGCCATCACAGTATTAGGTGTAGAGAATGAATGGTATAGGGATGTGACAATGCAGTTCCTGAACTTGTTTGCATCATTTAACTCATGGATACAAACATACTCATCAATGGTTGTCTTTGCATAACTATAATAAAAAAATAGATTTTATTTATACACTTCAAATGGTTCCTGAATTGTCCAACAAGGGTTGTAGTGAAGATATTTTCTTTGTTCTCTGCAGATATCTGACTGTAAATGAATGGAGCTGTTAATGAACAGCTCAAGTTCTACTCGTATAAATTCAATTTTGAGTTTGGTTCATTTAATAAATGGACCAAACTTAACAAATATTAAACTCGTTTATAATATTATCCAAACTCGTATAAACTTCACTCAAGTTGTATACGATTGTGACAACTCATTGAATTTCATATTTATTATTTTTACATAATATATTTACAAGAGAGAATCATGTTGCTAATGTGAGGATTTTTAAATTCTTACGAATCTAAGTCTGGATATAGATATTGTATGAATGTATATAACCTTTATAAAGATATTAATATAAATACAAAATTTGTTAGTCAAAACTTTTAGATGAAGTCATGATATATAATATGGAATATCTATTTTTGTGACAAACAGTTATTTATATTGATTACAAATTCAAGATTTCTCGATTTAAATTTCATAAGTTCATATATATAGTTTACATTATAACTTAGATTATGTAATCTTAACATAATTAAGTAACTAATAGTGAATGCAAAATTATGAAAAATGTATAAGATTTCAGTGATAATTTTTTTTAATTTAAGAAAATAATGAATTGTAACTCGCGAATAGTCTTGAACTAAAAAGAAAAAGAGTAACTACTATGTATGAAAAATAAATGAATGGATCGTGAAAGTAAAATGTAGCTCGGTTATAGCCCTTTCTATGTAGGTTTGTTCAGAGCAGATGGAAGATTCTGGAATTTTATCTGCTCAAACAAAAGGCAGAATAACTACTGCTTGCATTGTGGCATGTGAAGCATTGCAAATGTTTCAATAGGTTTAGTTACATTTTGCATGTGCACAGGCCACACAAACGGGCAATTGATGTTGCCATTCATTACTCTTTTATATAGAACATTGTGGATGCAGCACAGCCAGGCAATATGGACACTCCATCTGATCAGCTACTCAGTGACTCGTCCATGCATATGCCCCTTCTTGGGAAGTCATCAGAGCCATCAGAGCTTTCAGTGGACACACTAACACCATCAGATGGTATATGTTACTGATTACTGTTTGCTAAGTTTTGTTTGTACTTTTATATTTGCTGGGTCATTTGTTTTGCATTATATTCAGCTTGCACTTCGATCAGAAAGAAAGGGCGAGGACCTGCAAAAGGCTTGAAGTTGGCTAAGAGAGCACACGAAAGCAGGGATGGAAAGTTGGATATTGAGTTCTCTGACATGTCTGATTCAGCAGTGGGGCCAAATCAGCGAATGTTTGTGGATGAAGTGGTCCAACAGATGAGGATTCATGCACCACTTAACGTTAAGAAGTGGGCGGATGTACCGCAGGAGGCAAAGGATAATATTGTGTCAGCTGTGTTGGTAAATAGGATAAATATATTATTTTATCTTATTTATTTGTGGTTTTCATATTTTTACTTGATATCAGTGTCTAATATGTTTCCTTGTATGGTTTCAGTGCAGGTGGAGAATCCAGGACACACCCTTGCGAAGAGCCAGTATATTAAAGTTAGCAAATCGGAGATACCGGGGTTGGCGAGCAAAACTCTCCAAGGACTTTAGTAAGTATGATAATGATGAAGATCGCAGACAGAATCGGCCTAAGGAGGTCACAGAGCAGCAATGGGAGACTCTTATTACATACTTTGGTACTGATGAATTTAAGGTAAAATGTTATTTTGTTACATACTCAAGTAAATGTAAATTTCAGGTATAATTTACTGCATCTCTTATATGCTAGTTACTTTATTTTCCTCCTATAGCTTTTAATATGTATATCCCGTTAACTACTTGTATGTTCATCCTATGTAGGCTATTAGTGATAGAAACAAAGAAAACCGAGCAAAGCAAAAGACAGGTAAAATCACAGGCAGTAAGTCTTTTGCTGCCGTGAGTTATGATGCGGTGAGTAGAAAGATTAATGAAAAAAGCAAAAGTAATTGGTTGTGTTTTAAATTGGCGTTCAAGATTTTACATAATTTGTAATTTTTAACTTCCTTACAGCGTGACCCCGTGACTGGTCAGCAGCCTTGTGAATTCAGGACATGGGTTCTGTGCCATCGTCATCCTGATGGCACATGGAGTGACGAAACTGCACGACAGATTTATGTATTACCAGTTTCATGCTTTGCTCATTTCTCTCATTTTTGTATGTGATTTGCTTGATGTATGTTCAATACCCTTAATGCAGGAACAAGTTTCCGACTTAATTTGTCAGCGGTCACAGCAAGAGGAGGTGCCACTCTCGCCACTAACTGAGGATGAATTGTTTCTGTCAGTGATTGGTTCCAGACCAGGCTACCTACGAGGCCAGAAACGTGGGTCTAATCAGGCACTGAAACAGGTGACTGTTGATGTTCAAAAGGAGCGTGATGCACTTGAAGAGAAGCTTGGTGAGATGAAGCAGAAGTTGCAGGAGGAAAGTGCTGCACGGACTGTGATACAGGCACAACTACAGGCAGAAAGTGCAGCACGTGCTGAGATGGAGGCACGACTGCAGGCAGAGAGTGCTGCACGGACTGCAATGGAGGCACGACTGCGGGCTGAGTTTATGGTTGCCCTTGATGGCCTACGATCTCAAACCTCTTCTAGCAGTGTAAGTTCTAAGTTGATATTTTATTTTGATGGTTAGTTAACATGATATATTATAGCATAGTATTAGTAAATTTAGCATAATTGAATAGAAATACCTGTTTTCAAGCTGGTGGAGGCCTTAAATGGGCTGCCTAAACCTTGGGTAAGCCATGGGCCTCAGATGGATTTGTGAGAGACAGAAGCTGACTGCACCATGTTCTTACTGAAGGTAAAACATGTTCAGGAAACTAGAGTGTTAGAGTTTAACGTTTTCTTCTTCCATTTTAAATCACCAATGAGGTCATTCTGATTCATAATTATTAGCTTGGTCATGCTTCATATGGTGTTTTTTTTAATCTAGATGAATCATAAATGGAAAGAGGTGAGTGGCCATTCAGCAGTGCTTTCCTCAAATACTTTTAGGTAGATGGTTGATTCAATCAGCAAGCATGCTGCATCTTCTTCCAGTCCATTTCATTTAACCTTTGATTTGTTTCTCGTATAATTTAATTTTCGATTGAGTGAAATTGTGTGATTTACTGAATTTTAGAACATTATCATAGGAAAAGACTTCATCTTTATCTTCATTGTCTCTAAGGTTTCCTCATAAGTGTATTCTGAAACAACTATAGTGATTTACTTGGTCAGGGAGGTTTACATCGTGAAGGAAGGATTGTAGTTCTGTTGGCTGCTTTGGAAGCTAAATTTTAATCGATATAAATTAATCAATTTGTCCTTTTCTTCTCCTCAGAAGCAGCATCAGCAGTGAAGGAAAAGAGTTACTGTGTCAAGTTCTACTCCCAGAGGGATTTCTCTTTGCTTCATCTGAATTTGGCTTTGTGGAAGTGAAACCCTTGCCCTTCCCCCCTCTCTCGGCGCAAGGCAGATAGTGATTTCCCTACTGATGCTATTTCCTGGTAGTCCAATCATTGATGTAACATTCAGCCACTTCATGTGTAGGCTTCTGGCTGAAGTTGATTAATGCGTATAAATCGAGTGAACTTTGAGCAGATCTGAAGTTTATTATTGCGATCCTTTGGTTATGGATGAAATCCGCGCTTAGTTGGTTGTGGGCTTGCTGAGCATTTAGGATGGATCGAAAAGTTTTCGGTAGAAGAAGGCATGTTAATCTTGAGGTAGGTCAGTGCCTTGAAATAGTGTGATGAACAGGATACAGCCAGTCGACTGTATAGTCACAAATGCATTAAAAAAAAGAGAAGAAAGAAATTGATCTCTTAAATGGACTCTATCTGGTATCTGGGATTGTCGCAGTAACAATTGAGCTATGTAATGTATATGTGCTTGAGGCAGTTCTGGACCTGCTAGGGTGGAAATTTGCAAAAAAAGGCAGTATTGATAGATGTGATGAACTAAATTGTTTGAACAAGTTAACACAACCGTGGCAATGTTCTGATGCCTCAATTAACTCTTACTAAAGCATTGTTGTCTCGGTTCCACAGGGGATTGTTGATACTATATATCTTTTACTTCTTTAGCTATACTCTTACTTTTCGCAAGGTCTATCAGTTTATTTATTTATTTAGTTTTTTAGCTATGAAATTTGAGAGGTATTAGAAGTTAGAACCTCCCGGCCTAGAGCCCCATGGTTCTAAGGACCAGGGGGCACAATTTCAATGTTAGAGCAACGGGCAGTTACACTGGCTTCTTTTACGTGCTGATGTGGTGCATTCACATGATGCCACGACATTGTTTCGGTATTTTTTTTTTTTAAAGAATCAATTTCCGGCGATCTAAATGCCGTCTCTTTTGTGAGATAGTTGATTAGCTTGAGAATTGGGTGGTAATATATTTGGAAAGATGTTGAAAAGGACTCTGCTTTGCTGCTCAAACATTAATTCTCAAAACATTCACAAAATTCAATAAAAACATTGCCAAATTCATTGGTACTAGACCAGTGAAAAAGCTTATTTGCATGCATAAATGCGTCTCAATTGATTTTGCTTAGCTTCTATGCTCTCCCTGCGCATAGCATGGCTCTACAACTAGTACTAAATTTAATACAATGTGTCCAGAAATCTCTACTCTGAAATGGTAAATGCTAGCTTCAACTTGTTGCAGTAATAGTAAAAGGAGATGGGCAGGGAGGAACATTTACATGAACAACTCCTTCAAGCATCTGCACGACCTTCCCCATAGAGGGTCTAAGAGATGGGTCTTCTTGTATGCACCAAATGGCAACCTTGACAAACCTTTTTAGCTTCCTTCTGTCATTCATGGCCTCCCTGTCATTATCCACGAGCATCTAATGCTCCTCCTTGAAAACAGTCGTAACCCCAATCAGTTAAAATTCTTTTGTCCTCTTCTCCGTCACAATTATGATCTGTCTCTACGTTTCTCCGGCAACAAATGATCTCTAGCAGCACCTCTCCAAAGCTGTACACATCTATTTTAGCAGTGACATTTGGCATGTTCATAAAACCATTCTGGTGCAGCGTACCCTCTTGTTCCTCTAATGGCCGTCTGAGTTTGGGTTTGATCCATCTTCAAAAGCTTTGCAAGTCCGAAGTCAGATATACGTGCATGGAAATATTCATCAAGAAGTAAGTTCTGAGGCTTTATATCACAATGGATAATCTGAGTGCTGCACTCTTCATGTAAATACAATAGCCCTCTTGCAATTCCGAAGCAACTTGGATTCTTCTTTTCGAGTTTGGTTTTGAGTCTCCGAAAAGGAAACATGCTAAGGTGCCACGGCTCAAGAACCCGTACACGAGTAATCGTTGCTGCCTCTCGTCACAGAATCCAATCAGTCTCGCCAGATTCTTGTGATGTGTCTTGCCAATTATTTTAACTTCAGCTTTGAATTCCTTCTCACTCTCTTGTGCCAAACTGTTTAACTTCTTGACGGCCACAAGGACATTATCAGGACTTGCCTTTATTGCTCCTTTGTAAACAATACCGAAAGATCCCCTCTCCAATTCTTCCTTGAACCCATTCGTAGCATCCACAAGCTCTTGGTATGTAAAACAACGCAAATTCATTTCCAAGACACTACCATTTCTCTTAGTTTTGTCAACTTTCTTCCGGTAGAAAGCAAGGAAAATGGCGCCAACCAATGTAAAGTTGACCAACAGAGAGCAACCCAGAAGCACTGATACAGAGAGTATCAAACTGTCTTGGTTCTTTCCGACAGTCTCATTCCCTGGAATGGGGAAATAAGGATCAGGTATGGTCAAATTTTCTTTTCTAACTTTGATGAAAGTCTTAATTCCGTTTATGGTGTCAGATGTCCCTCTTACAAGAGGCAGCATCATCTTTAAACAGGTATAGTCACCTACAGACATGGCAACAACACACATACAATCTTGCAAGCAAGAATTTTTGCAATTGCTTTCCTTAAAAGGCGACAACCTGGTGTATGCTGGAGATGACCAAAAAGTATTCCTCAGTTCTTCCATGTTATATAGATCTTTCTTGGAACGAATCTCATCTTCTTCGCATCGGGGTACGTAGTCTTGTTTGCAGCCTCCATACGGATCATTTGGATCGATTAAAGAGAATCCTTTTAGGCATTCACACGTTGGCCTCTTAGCTTGGTTGAGGTTGCAGACACTATTATACCCACAAACACCGACACCTGAACTCCACAGAATAGCGATGCAAATATTATCTGGTATAGACCAAACAGGAATCCAGCTTTCATTGCCTATATATGGAAGTCATTGGGTGATAGTACTGGGCGAAAACTCCGTCAAAGTTGAGAGTTGCTCTGAAATAGAAATTCTTCGCAGTTGGGAGTCTTCCTTCTGTGAGAGTGGTATTTTCTCCAATATTCTCCTTTAGGATATACAAGTAGCCAGACTCATTGAACACCAATAGTCTACCGAGACTTGATGTATTAGAATCACCAACAGTATCGTCTTTTATATAATATGCCCTATTTGCTTGTGTTGAGGGCAAGTTTACAGTGTTGAGCACAAGTTTACCTTCTTCATTCCCTTCTCGAAGAAAACGCAGCCTGAACCTTCCTTCGGAAAAGTTGGTCTCTGATTTTCGAGAAGAAATCACCCCTCCCCTTTCCATAGTTTGTGTAGGCAAGATCGTATCAGTAGGGTTATTGAAGCTTTCCCATACCTTATTAAAGCTGCCATCTTCTAGAACAAAGTTGCCTGTGTCCTCCATTACTCCATCGGCAACAACAACAGTCATGGTCGGAGATTTCCATAACACTTCGCCTTGAGGGTCAGTAAGCAAAAGCCCACGATCAGAAGTTAGCTCCACTTTTGATCCCAAAGGAGCAAGCTTTTCTCCGTTTGCATGCCAAACTATGGTTCTGTCCGGTATCTTGTCATACCAAATAGAAAGTATGAAATCTGTACTGTTGGTGAGCTGTCGAAATCCAAAGGCAAAATCACAAGAAGGAGAGAGCCATATTGAAGAGTTATCCATTGCATCGAGAGAACTGCCCACATGTATTAAACCAGAAGTACTACCGACAGTTTGAGCAAAGACATCAACATGATGAGAAATTGGCAGCAGAAGTAGGAGTACTAGTAAGGTGGAAAAGACAGTTTGAGGAATAGCCATAGCCGAAAGAAAACTAGCAAATGTTGCTACTAAAAATATGTTGAGATTGGCCTAAACATGATGAGAAAACCCAATTAAGACTACTACATTAATTATCTGTGATGGATATAATTATATATATATTCTTATACTGACGATATAATTCTTGCAATTTCTATCATATCATGCAGTAAATCAGATATTGATTCAATGTAAGAATGAATCACATGATGATCATGAGGCCTTCATTTTTTGAGAGAAATTATATACATCTTATTTCAGTTATCAATAATAGATGATGATGATCTTCAAGCTGCATGCACGTACTTTGTCATTAATTTAATTAGCAAATTACAGGTTTATATATCCTCTTTATAATTATAGCTAGGCCTTAATCTTTTACCTTTTTTCTTTTAGGGGATAAAGCAAACATGCATAGATGCATTAATTATTACGTACCTTTCAAAGACCTTTAATTATCTAATTTGGAGGGTTTTATAAGGCAAGTTTTTTTAATAACATGAGCCGGCCTGCATGCATGGCACTTTGATGCCAAATGGAGGGAGAATAATACTATGTAACAATTGGAAAGGACAAAAAGTACTGATTAGTCATAATTACCATGATTAATGAAGTTCCATATAAATTCAAACTCATGTATATATAATATATATTAATGTCGTGATCAAGTTTAGAATACTAGATCTAGGACTAGTACTACTTAATTATATATACATATATATATAATTCCAAATGATAATGACAACTGATCATTCATGTGAACAGCTTATAGATATTACTAGCAGCATCTTTTCACATATCTAATAGGGCAACAATATTGAATTGCATGGATAATTACCATGCAATGTTTGCCGTGTTGAAATTTTGGCTATACTCAAACCAATCCAATGTTATATATATATTCATTAAGTATATGTGCAGGAAAACACACACACACACACACACACACACATATATATATATATATATATATTTATATATATGCAGGAAAGTTTCGTGGATTGCGATATGCAGCTTGGCAGTTTGCTGCAATATTCTGGTTAATTACCAGCAAACTTGGCAAATATTATATATAACTTATAAGCTGCTCATGAATGCATCTAATTAGGAAAATGCATGGGACTCAAGAGTACTGTATGATATATTAATTAAAGTATCAGCATGTTAAGTAGTGTAAACACCCAGAAATTTCAGTATCGACGACCATTGTAGGTCGATATAATGATGATCTGTTCAAACAAATATCTTTTTATTAGAAAAAAGCCACCCATTGCATGCACATTAATTAATTTTTCTGTCTAATTAGGTCTTCCATCGAGCGGAATCAAACCAACTTATAAATTGCAATTGGCGGAAAATTAATCAATTAATTATTGGTGCATGCATGCTTTGTTGCAAGCTGCAGTACGGGGGATGATGACATATTTGCATTGAGGAAAATGATGGTGTAAGTGTCCCATGAATTTGCCTCTTTATTTTGATCGTTTATATATTTTATTTTATTTTATTTTTATTTAATGATTAAAAAAATAAATATTAATCTATTGATATATTTTATTTATTTTTTAAAAATATTTAAAGATATTTAAAAAATATGAAAAAAAAAAGTGGCATTTAACCCATGGGGCACGCCCAACGGGCGCTGTCTCAAATTGGGCGGCAGACTAGCATTACCAATTTGCATGCATGCCTTGGATCAGGCAGATCAAACTCGAATAAGTTGATCATTTCCTCCTTTGATTTTCCTCTACTTATATAACACTTATATATATATATATGCACCAATTATATTTTTAAAAAGACATGATCGATCTTAATTTCATTACGGTTCATTCACGGTGAGCCGGACAGTTCATCACTAGTGTATTTTATGCAATAAAAATCTCGAAACTCTCAGGTATCTCATCAAACAAGTTTCGTAAAAAGATAATAATTGTATGGGAGAATCGAGATCAAAGATTAATGTCATAATTATGCAAAGAAAAAGCAAAAACAAGGAAAGTAAACTTTCTTGTAATACAAGACGTACGTACAATCCGAGTAAATGCATCGTTTTAGCATTCAATCCCCATTTCCTAACGAGCACTAGCACTTTTCACGGGGTCTACATTGACGAACTCCCCACATGAATATCATGAGCAATAATTCTCCACGATTATATTTACTCATTTATATTTGATCTTCGTTTCTTTTACAAATGATGGCATTTACACGACTTTTTTTTTTTTAATTAAAATGATAAAAGTAATTTTATAATTTAACGATAAATTATGTCATTGAGTTTACTTTTATATAATTCATAACCATACTCGAGAATTATCCGAACAAATCGAAAAGATTCTGATCCAATTGCAAAATATATTTTTTTCATAAATGAAATTGATGAACTTAATTATAAAAATAATGAAACATTCTGATCGCATTATTACTACAAAGAAAACCAATAAAGAATCTCTCTCCCATAAGACAAGTGTTATATACCTGCGCAAAGAAACATGAAGGGGCATACAACGTCCCATTAAGTCTACCGTAGGCCAGAGACAATATAACTGATTTTTGATATTATATACAAGAATCAGTCTGGAGCAAAAACGAAGTTGAAACAAAAAAGAAGACATGAAAAATATCCCGTTGAACTCATCCTTTTGGTAGCTGTATAATATTATGAGCAAACAGGCAACTCATGAGGAACAAGAAAGCATGCAAACACCAGGCCTATAAGCCCAAGCTGGAGGCAAGCGAGCATATTTTTCCATTCCCGGTTGCTCATCATATGGCCGCTCCATTATTTTAAGCACCCTCCTGACTTCTCCAAAATCACCAAGTTCAGCAGCATCAATGGCGCTTTGGCATAGATAGTTCCTGAGTACGTATTTCGGGTTTACTGCATTCATTGACTCCTTCCTTTCCTCATCTGAGATGCCACCACTGGCCAGCTGTAAAAGTTTGAAAGTTCTGTGAGAACAATGGAATTAACCCTACATAGACACACTCTTCCCTAGTTCCCTGTCTGCACTGCTCAACAGGTATTGTTTCCAAGACAGAAGTTGATTATCCATAAACTACATCCTATGGTTAGTAAACCATAATACTACGTAAAAGGTTCTGAAGATATCTAGGTAATGATCGAAATTGAAATGGTAGCCATAGAGCTTTTGCATTTTCTACTCTGTTCTTCCACCCTCATGGAAAACTCTCACAGTAAGGAAGATCATGATGTGCTTGGTATTTTATCGATATTGTGGTTAACAAAACACTTTCTTAAGTTTGTCATACAATGATATATTTTCCCAAAAGATCTGAGTATAAGTTGTCTGCAAATAATTTTTGAAGGAAAAGAACATCTAATGGAGCAAAAAAAGAAAAGAATAAGCGAGAGACAGAGAGAGGGGGGGAGAGAGAGAGAGAGAGAGAGAGAGAGAGAGAGAGAGATCTAAGGCCATATATCGAAGGATGAGAGACTCACAAGGGTATCTCTTAAAGTCAAGAATGAATCATACTTAAATCCTATGTGAAACACTAACAAAAGCTAACAAAAGAATTATAAAAGTAACAAGGTTCAGAGCCACAGGACTCAATCTCCAAACTTCTATCAAAATGAAGTTCTAAAAAATGGTTGCAGCATAACAACCAAAGATTGGGCATTTCTCATTTAAGACCTTGTCCACTATCTTATAAAAATTATTTCAACTCCAGAAGGTTTTAAACTTAATTCTGGTGGTTCAGAGTTATTCCTCAGTCAAGATGACTGGGGTTTCGGTTAAAGGAGCCACTGTGTGGTGCAACTCACCAGGAATAAGCAGCCAATTAGACATTGAGACTATAGACCACTTCACAAAAACTACCAGGAGTCTGCTTGCGGGGCAAACACAATGGTCCTTATCTACTTGGTTGAAGAAACTCTCTGAGGGCTTATCTGCATTCTTGGGGAGATACAACCCAGTTTAAATGGCTCATCTAGGACTTTTTTTGATAACTCGTCTCTCCTATAGTAAGATTTGGCAAGATGGCTGGCCTGCTATTATAATGGCCTCTTAGGAGGTTATGGGGAATTTTTCTGTACCGAGTCTTCAGAAAAATAACCAATGGCTGCATCCTTGTCCCCATCTCAAAAAGTAGATAACTAAAGCGGCGGACTCATAAACCTGCTAGACAACCCAGGGTGCCTTTGCTCAGTATCAAAGAATTCTTGGGAAATAAAGGAGTAACTTAAGTTTATATGTTGTTGAATCAAATTCAAAGATATTAAACACTCGTGAAGCTGAAGTGTTTCGGTATTTGCAACAGATAGGGGACACAGCATTTTCTTCCTGAGTCTAACATATTAATTTTTTAAAGGCATTGCAGTTTCTATCAAACTTTTTTGTAGAACATAAAAGTAGTGCCATTCTCTATTCCAAACCCACTCAAAAGATTAAGGCCCCATTTAGTTGTTAAACTCATCTGAATTCAACTTAGTTCAATCTAATTTTAAGCTAAGTCTAATATCCAAATACTCAACTCTCAAATTACTAAACTCATCTCAACTCAAAACCTCTTTACACGTGAAACCTACAACCTTTTTCAATTCAACACTTCTTTACATGTGGGACCCACAACTGTTTTTCAACTTCCCATAAACAATCTAAACTCATCTTAACATCCAAACACATTTAAACTCATCTTAGGTGGACCTCACAAAACTCACTCTACCATTTCAACTCACTACTATTCATAAAGAACTCAACTCAACTCAACATTCAAACGCAGCCTAAGAAACCCTCTAACATACTAACATATAGAAAGTCATGAAAGTGAAATCAAGAGTTGGAGAGAGAAGATGTGTCTATGGGTGTGAAATAATCAAGAGGTAGATGATGTTTATGTGTCTATGAAAGTGAAATCAAGAGTTAATGAAATAATCTCAATTTTCATGAGAAACAAATATATTCAGAGAGCAAAATCCAAAAATAGAAAAAAAATCAGAGTCATCATCTACCTCCTCAATGTAAGATTTTGCCCAGCTGATCCATGCCTCCTTCCGCTCCTTGCCAATATCTAACAAAACAGCCTTCAGTGGCACCAACAACTCCTCTTCAGGAATGCTGGGATCGGCTTTAATATTTGAAAGCAACCGAAAAAAATTTGTGTAATCTACTTTGTCAACTGCCATATTATTTAGAAGTTTACTGATCAACTGTTTATTGTACTTTGGGAGGCCAAGTTTCTTAGTCATTATTGCTTGATACTCATCCATAAATTTGGTTCCATATCTGTAAAAGGTCAAAATACAAAATCATCCGTTAACCATCAACTACAGTTGCTATTACCTAGAAGAAAGGTTTAAAGGATACACCAACCTTTCCATGGCATAGTTTGCCTCTTTATCATTTATCAACTGGGCAGCTGACAGAGTTGATGCGAACTGTGCAATATTCCAGAGTCCAATATCAGGTTGATTTGCAAAACAGTATCTTCTACCAGGAAGATCCGTGGTATTCGGTGTGTAACTTGGGTCAAAAGCGTCCAGAAATCCGAAGGGACCATAATCAATGGTGAGACCCAAAATGCTCATATTGTCAGTATTCAGCACACCATGAGTAAAACCAACCCCCTGCCATTTAGCAATCAAGGTAGCAGTACGCTCAGCCACCTCCACCACCCAAGCTGATTCAATCCAGCATTGGAAAAAAAAGCAAGAGAGTCAAAATTTTTTTTTTTTTTATAAGTAAGAGATAAATTTTATT
The DNA here is from genome assembly GCA_029856935.1 of Cyclocarya paliurus. Taxonomy (NCBI): domain Eukaryota; kingdom Viridiplantae; phylum Streptophyta; class Magnoliopsida; order Fagales; family Juglandaceae; genus Cyclocarya; species Cyclocarya paliurus. Next base: position 1,242,481 of record CM056958.1, on the reverse strand, counting down.
AATATGAATGAAATAGGCATGGCCCATGTACACAGGAAGTATACAAAAGAACACCTAAATACAATCTAAGGGTGATGCACTGAAGCCAAAAAATCATGAATATTATCCCCGTTTAATACAATAGCTGAGAACCAGAGCAATAAAGTATGTAAAAAAAAGTTCTTTAGCTCCAGCCTTGTGCGTTCCTTATCCTCGAAACAACGCGCATTCCTTTCCGTCCAAATGCACCACATGATACACAGCGGAATCATCTTCCAAACTGCTGACACTTGTTGACCGGCCTGCAATTTCCTCCAACAACCCATCAAGTCCACCACCCTCTTGGGCATTACCCAAGCCACATCAGCCCTACGAAAAATCTCGTCCCACAACACTCTAGCTACGTCACAGTGTAATAAGAGATGATCCACCGATTCTCCATTCTTTTTACACATGTAACACCACTCCATCACTACACATCCTCTCATTCTCAAATTATCTGTGGTTAAGATCTTCCCAAGAGCGGCAGTCCAAACAAAAAAAGCAACTTTAGAGGGCGCACGAGACCTCCAAATATTCTTCCATGGAAATGGAGTATGATCCTGTGTTGTCAAAAGGTTGTAATATGCCTTAACTAAACATTTCTTGTGATCCTTAGACCTCCACTTCAATCTATCATGCTGTGCCGTAGTAGTCCCCATTGAATGTAATAGGCTGAAAAAATCTGAAACCAAAGATAATTCCCATCATGAAAATCCCTATTAAACAGAATATTCCATTGATGTGAACCATGATGAAATAGCCTCACATCTGCCACTGAAGCCTCCCTATTAGCTGCAATACTATATAAAACTGGAAAAACCCTTTCCAAGGCACGATCACCACACCACACATCCCGCCAAAAACTGATTCGGTTGCCCTCACCAGCTACAAATCGAATATGACTTTCAAAACATGGCCACCCCTTCCTTATAAACTTCCATAGGCCCACTCCATACCCCCCTCTCACTTCCTTGGAACACCACCCACCCCAAGCCACACCATATCTAGCATCTATGGTTTCCTTCCACAATGATCCCCCCTCCAAGTGATATCTCCAAAGCCATTTCCCCAATAGTGCTTTATTAAAGGTTCTCAAGTGGCACACTCCCAACCCCCCATTCACAACTGGAGCACATACTGCCTTCCAGTTAACCCCCTTTTGATAGATACCCCATTTTCCATCCAGCTAGTCTTTTTTCAATCTTCTCCACCACTCCATCCCATATGGCTCTACTCTTGAAAGTTGCTCCTAAAGGAAGACCCAGGTATTTCATTGGGAAAGATGATACCCTACAATCAAGGAGACTTGCTAGATCGAGGATATTGGGGACCACACCCACCGGTACCATCTCGGACTTGTCAAGGTTCACCTTGAGCCCTGACACCGCTTCAAAACAAAGTAACAATGCTCGTAGAGTTTGGACCTGACTACTATCCGCTTCACAAAATATCAGCGTGTCATCTGCAAAAAAAAGGTGTGAGATGATAATTGTGCTGCCAGAGCTATTTCCCACCTGGAAACCCGATAAATAACCCCCACCAACTACAGCCTGCACCATCCTACTCAATGCCTCCATAACGATAACAAATAAGAGAGGAGATAAGGGATCTCCCTGCCGCAAGCCCCTTGAACTATCAAAAAAACCAGCAGGAGTGCCATTAACTAGAACTGAAAATCGGGCTGTTGAAATACAATGACGCATCCATGAAATCCACCTATCCCCAAAGCCACACCTCTCAAGCAAGTACGAGAGGAACTCTCAGTTCACATGATCATAGGCCTTCTCCATATCAAGCTTACAAAGAATACCCGGACTCCCCTCCCGCAATCTAAAATCTACGCTCTCATTTGCAATGAGCACCGAATCAAGAATGTATCTCCCACGGATAAAAGCATTCTGAGACTTGGAGATAATGTTTTCCATCACTGGACTAAGCCGGTTAGCAAGGACCTTAGAAATAATCTTGTATACACTACTAACCAAACTTATTGGACGGAAGTCCTCAATAGTCGAAGCCCCATGTTTCTTGGGAATGAGAGCAATGAAGGTCGCATTAAGAGATTTTTCAAACTTATGAAAAGCATGAAATTCTCTGAACACCTGTAAGATATCATTCTTCACAACATCCCAACAAGTTTGGAAGAAACCCATTGAGAATCCATCCGGGCCCGGCGCTTTATCCTTAGCCATACTAGAGATGACCTTGAAAATCTCTTCTTCCTCAAAAGGTCTCTTTGCGGATCAATTGCCTCAAAGGATAAGGCATCAAGCTTTGGCCTCCATGTTGCTGATTCGGTTAGCAGATTCTCATAATAACGTACAATATGATTTTCTAATTCGGTAGGAGAGGATAACACTTGTGTACCTGAATGCAGCGACTCAATAGCATTGTTACGCCGATGTGAATTAGCCACTTTGTGAAAAAACTTTGTACACCTATCACCCTCCTTCAACCAAAGGGCCCTAGATTTTTGACGCCATGATATCTCCTCTGACAACAAGACCCTTTCCAAATCTGCCTCAATCGTACCCTTCCTCAATAACAACTCCTCCGAAACCTCTCCCATTAGTTCCTTGCCCTTTAACTCCTGCAGTTCCTCCAACAAAGAAGACTTTTGGTCGTCAATGTGACCAAAAGTCTTCCAAGTTCCACTTTTTCAACTCTTGTTTTATAGCCTTCAACTTGCTTGCTAAAACGAAACTTGGAGTGCCACTAAACTGATACGATGCCCACCAAACGCGCACCATCTCCACAAACCCATTCGCAGTTAGCCACATATTCTCAAACTTGAAATACTGCCAACCCCTATGAATGCCTCCACAATCTAAGAGAATGGGAAAATGATCTGAGCTAACTCGAGCTAACCTTTTTTGGCTTACCTCTGGATAGTGGGCTTCCCATGCAGGAGAGACGAGGAATCTATCCAATTTAGACCATGCCCTACCGTTAGACCATGTGTACTCACCCCCCACCAAGGGAAGGTCCATAAGGTCCAGGTCAAAGATGAACTCCGAGAATTCCTCCATGGCCCTATGAATCCGATGATGCCCTGAACGTTCACTAGGAAAGCGGGTAATGTTGAAATCCCCCCCCCCCATGCACCATGGTACCTCCCATAAGGAATATATACCCGCCAACTCCTCCCACAACCTTTGCCTATCCCTAGCCATATTAGGACCATAGGACTCTGCAAATGCCCATTCCCATCCATCACTCACACTTTTAAATAAAGTCGAAACCGAGAACTCTCCAACACACTCCTCAATCGCTTCAACCACTCTTTTGTCCCACATTAATAGCACACCACCTGAGGCTCCCAAAGAGGCCAAATAGGACCAACCCACATACGAGCATCCCCAAAGACTACGCACAATCCTTCTATCGATGTAACACAACTTTGCCTACAGTAGTTTAACTTTTCTTCAACTATAATGGCATTGACTATACGAGGAACAACAAATTCAACTATTTGTCAGCATGAAGTAAAATTCATCTTCCTTCAGTATTAGAAGCCACAACTACACCAAAACCATGCATCTATCACTAAAAATTGTGTACAATATATAGGAGTCAGTGAAGTGAATCCCACTCTCCATGTACAGCAACAATGACTACATTATCTGCAGCAGATGAGTTATTTGACTGAAAAAATCAGACATGTGGACTTTGCAAATAGATCGAAAGTAGGTAAGAATCATAAGTACATAATAGATGGATTCTTGAACACTGAACAACCAAAGCTAGTTTTCATGCAGCTACAAGATTCCATTACAGAAAGATGTAAATCCGTTGAAAAATAAAAAGTATGCATGTTGAAGAGGTCAATTCAGTTGGGCATCATCTAGGATGATGTTAACCCTGCCTAATCACTTTCTAGGCACAACTTAAGCTACAATGACATCGACAGGATCAGGCAAACTAGTTGCCAAGCTAGTTATCCCCTACTCCAAGACCCACAACTGTCCCAAACAGGTATCTGAATCAAAAACCAATCAAAAGGGATCTTCTAGCAAATAGTCAAAGTGAACTCTTCTTATTAATGCTGTCAGATAAGGCGACAATGGTTTAGCAGACCATTAAGTAATCACTGAAAGTGTTCTAGACTTGGAGTTAACTAATCATCAAACCATGATAAGATTTCCGTGTGCACTAGCTTTATTGCCACTTGCACCCTTGCCAGCACTCTAAAATGAAAGTTGATTACCTGCATACTTGTTTGAAGTTAGATCCACAACTGAATGATCTTCATCGCCTGTAGTGAAAGATAAACTCTCACTTCTACTCATGTTCTCTATATGAGGAAAATGTTTCCTAATGGCATAGTCTGCCAGAGCACAAACAATGCGAAGGTCCTCTTTCCCTCTAGAGGCATGTATTTGGTAAGATCCAAAGCGCAGAAAAGATTGGGAAACTCTGCAGACAATTGCCCCAGGCTCTTCCTTGGGATTTCCACTGCAAATCCAGACATTAATTAGGATCTGTATGCTTAGCATGCAGTTTATATGAATGCAAAACCAGGGCCCTAGAAAATTTTCATATTAAACATCTTGAAGTTAAAGTCATTTTTTTCTATGATAATTACATTCATTTATCGATTCTGAATCCTTAGATTTCCCATAGCAAAGAAGTCTCTGCCCATTCTCAAAAAAAAAAAAAAAAAAAAGAATTAATAACCCTTAAACAGGTTTACACATTAAAAAACAAGAAACTAGAATATGGTAAGGTGTAAAACCAACGTATAAATTAAACATATGCATCATAACGCATATAATGTTTAAACTTACTCATAAAACATGTCTCGAGTCACATATTTTCCGGTTGTGACAAGACAGAGTGCACGAGTTGTTGGAATTCCTAGACTATGCATAGCTTCACTGCAAAGGAACTCCCTGACGCTACTGCGTAGCACAGCAAGGCCATCTGCAAAGCGACTGTAAGGAGTCTTCCCAGCCCCTTTAAGCTGAAGTTCCCACCTTTCAGACTTAGAATTGATTATCTCTCCTAGCGTTATTGCCCGACCATCACCCAACTGTCCAGCCCACATGCCAAACTGATGTCCTCCATAGCACTGAGCATAGGGCAAGCTACACAGTCGAAGATTAAATTGGAGCTTGATGAAAAGTTTCAAGGGTCTGATTGTAATACTTTTGATAAAAACTTAATGAAAAAAATACTTACGCTCCCACCAATGTTGATGCCCCAGAAAATAAAAGGGAAAAATCAGGCCTTTCAAATCTGAAACTCCAGAACAAAATTTCACAGTTAGGCCAATGGAGTGGATATACCTACCACATTTGCAATGTGTATCACACCCAAAAGTAGAACTAACAAGGGTCTGTTTACCACACGACTTCAGAGAATGATATTTGACCATGATAAGTAATAAATCAACCAAGTTCCCAGATGCGGGTTTCCCACCATTGCGTCACGTGATTACCTCATGCAAGTCATTTTTAATGTAACAAGTACCATGTTCTTTCTGCGAAGAGAAGAACTGGGCATTGAAAGTTCGCAAGAGTAACTCGTCAATTTGGAAATGGCCATCAAAGCCTTTCTTCCTAAAAGATGCTTCCAAAGATATTCTTAGTTTCAGATAGATCTACATATGGTGTCAAAAAACACAACACCACACAATCTGACCTGCAAAGGTGCCAAACAAAAAGAAAACTCACTCTTGAGGGTCCAAATCAAGCATCTCTGCAACTGACTCTGACCACGCAACGAGCTGAGGATTCTCCGCTTCTGCCGACGGCAACACTTTGGTATAACAAGCATGCAATACCTAAAATCCCAAAGCATACGTCCCATTGATTGAAAAGGTCTATCAAAATCACATCCATCAAATTAATCTTCTCCACACTAATAAACCACTAAATTTCAATAAACTATAACAACTTTCTGACACCTGTTGTTTACAGGATCATTCTTAATTTAGAAATCATTCGAAATCATTTCAAAAGGTTCTATTTTCACTTACTTTTTATTTTCCTAGGTAAACATACACAAATGGGGAAAAAACCACCAGTGTAGAGAGTAAAACACAAGCATCTGGGGATTTTCTTTTCCCTTCTCTATTCAGTGACCAAACAGAACATAACGAAAGCAAATCCAAAAAATAAACGACAAGAATAAAGAAAGTAGACCTCTCGTGGGATGGTATCGGTTCTAGGATCACCGGGCAACTCTCTGACGAAGGAGTGGTCCCAATTGAGATCCTCAAGCTTCAACCCGAGCCTCTTGCTATAATCCCCAGCATCGCTCCCGAGGCTCTGGTTCTTCAAATCGCGGGCCACGGAGTCGACGGAAACGGCAAGGTCCGGTGAGGGGGAGTCCATGGAAACAACACCAGCACCACCACCTGTTCGGGAGCTGACGTGGCAGGAAAGTGAGGGCGATACGGAGATATATGGAGGAGGAGAAGTAACCGGGAATCCAATAGAACGGCGGAGGCGGAAGCTGAGAGCGGAGAAGAATGGAGCTGAGAACGGAGAAAGAGAAGAAGGCTTGGGAGAAAAAATTGAAAAATGGGAAAGCAACTTCATTTTCTTTTCTTTTGGTTTTAGAATTGTGTACTGAAAATAATAATAATAATTGCGTTAAAAATCTAAAATGTGAGAGAGAGAGAGAGAGTCAAAACAATCTAGTAATCTACGATAAGATAGTTGCTACATACGTGACCGACCAACTCACCACGTTCAGATCCTCACTATCTCTTCTCCTACGTTGTCCCTTGTAAATTAATAAACAGATAATTTAAAAAAAAATTATAAATTAATATATTTTATATTAAATTTATTTTAATTATAAAATAAATTTAATATAAAAAAATATATATATATATATATTTTTTAATTTTTTTTATCACTATAACATTTTTCATTTAAGAACACTAGTGGATGAATGCTCAAGTTCTTCCATATATTTAATGAAAAAAGCTAAACTCAGTCGCATCGTGTAAGTGCAGGAAAACGCAGTTGATGTGGTAAAATGAAAACGCACCGATTAATGGAAAAAATGGAAACGCACAGTTTGAACCCCCCTCCATTCAAGCTCCTTCCCTCCCTCAGTTTCGTCTTCCCTCCCTTTCTGCGTTTCTTCCTCCTCCCTCGAATCGTCCCTCCATAGTTGCAAGATTTTGAAATTTTGCTTCTCTGTCGAACGGATCATAAAGGAAGCAACTTTGGATTTAAGAAAAAGAAAAAAAAAATTGCAACTTGCTGTTGCGTCCATCCAAATTAAGGTTGTATGTGTAGAACAATCCCATAGCTAGATAGATACATACAAATATTTCATGAATATCAATGTGGATCATACGAAAACAACCTTGCCAATGATTATCTCATTTCTTTGATTCCTGCATTCAAATGAAAAGAGAGCTTGCTTCTTAACGAATATGGTCGAACGAAGGAGGTTTTGGGTGAGACGACAAAGAGTCAAGTTTTGAAATAGAGGATTCATCTTGATCATTTACAGCTCGAGTCTTCTTCTTTTATGCAATCGGAACAAACGAGAAAACCGGGTCATAATTTGATTACTCTGGCGCATGGAACGGAGAGAGCTCTGGTGCTTCTTCTTAAATCTCTGATGATGGGGTTATGGCGGTCGATGGCTCTGCCGCCGAGTTTAATGGTGGAGGAAGAGGAGCAGGAGGATCCTTGCCCCTTGCTCAAGACATATAGTTGTTGAGGTTTGGAATGCGCAGAAGATATCTCTTCTTTTCGTCTTCTGGATAGCGATAACACACACACACACACACAAGAGTACTCGTGGTTTCCATTTCTTTTCTTTTCTTTTTATCTATCGACTGACGTTGTAATTTTATTTTTTATTTTTTAAATAATACTTACAATGGTGAATATACAAGTGTCATATAATTATTTTAAAATAAATAAATAAATATAAATATAAAAAAAATTAAATTTTTAATAATAGATCATACTATTTTTTAAAATAATTATATCACATTTGTATGCTTCATAACTACATATAACATTACTCTTTTTTTACGTCAGAATCAGCCGACTCCCACTTGTGCTTCTCGACTGTAGATAGAAGAATTGATATTTAATAGTTTATGAAAAACTATTTTTAACATTTTCTCAACAAAATGTATTTGAAACAAAACACAAGAAATAAAAGAGAAAGAATAAAGTTCTTTCAACCCAATTTAGCCCCAAAATTATCACGAAATTTTAGTTTAGCCTCAAAACTCAGAGAGAATTACCCAGCCGAACCCCACTTCCTGTTAAACGATTCGATTACGTTCTACCACTCTCTGCGCAGCAAATTCAACTTCTTTGCACCTTCCGGGACCGAATTCTGCTTCCAAATTTGGCCAATTTCCACCAATTTGACTCAGTTCCCTCCATACGATGTCTATCAGCTAGGAACGATTGGCGGCACTCGAGGTCTCGATGCTGGTTTTGACTAGGGAATCGTTTGGGTATTTATATTGAAATTGGGTTCGGTGGAGTCATGGAATTCGGAATTTCTGACAGTAGTGGTGAGCTTAATTCGATGACTATGTTTATCACTGTGTTTTGTGGGGTTTTGGATAGCTTAAAATTTGGTGAACCAGAGTTGGATGTTTATAAATTTTATTACTTTTTGTGTTCTCTGGGCAATTAATGGTTTTGATGGGTTTGGTAGTTGTAGTCGTAAGCATAGAAAAAGAATTGACTCTTTTTTTTAAAAACTTCCGTTACCGTTTTGTGGTTGAAGTTCGATGCAATGTGCTTGGCTTATTGAACTTCATTGGATTTTAGTGTTTGGGCTCCTGTTCTTGACAAAATTCAGGTTTTTCTTCTTTCTAGCTGGTTGATTTATTGCAATTTCCATGTTCGCTGTCTGACTGTTGTTTATGTATCGTTTGGCTCAAGTTTGTGTTACGTTGAGAATAGTAGCTTATGAACATGTTCTTCTTCAATTGAGGTGATTTGAAGTGCATGAAGGAATCAATGATTATTAAGTTTCCATGTTTCTTTTAGGTGGATGTTGGGGAAATGTGATGGGTAATAAACTCTCCAATTGGACGTGGGACTTCTTAAGTAAGAGTTTTTGGTGGTTTAAAGATTTTTACGAGTTTAATTCAAGGTTTGTGTTGGGCTTTTGATAAGTTTAACTTTAACTTACTGGTTTTGATTGGGTGATGGCCTTTTTTTTTTTTCTTTTTCTTGTTTCCTATTTGGCTGCTTAGAGGATGATGTGAAACAGCTTTTTTTTTTTTTTTAGAAGTGGCCTTATTATTGTTATTATCGTTTTCTGTTGGTGCATCAGATGCCAAATTATGTGCCAGTCTTCTGAAATTTTTTCATACGTAACCCAATGGAAGGATATCTTCTCTTTCCTATTGTAAATTTTGATCATATTTAGCGGCCATGTCCCAGAAACTTGCTCATCTAATGAACCGTCTTTATCTGAAACAACTGCAGGAACAGATGATGACCTTCCTCCTTCACATCAAAATAGATTTCAAAGAGCAGGCCACGCTGCTGGTAATGGAAGATCTGCAGTTGGTGGTTCTGCTCCTTTACCTAGGATGCATGCTGATATGGAAACCCAGATCCACCACATTGAACAAGAAGCATATTCTTCAGTCCTTCGGGCATTCAAAGCTCAATCTGATGCAATCACTTGGGTATATATTCATTTATTTAGTCAACATTGTACTGGTGGGCGTCTGAAAGTTTTTGTATTATCTATTATTTAGGACAAGGAAAGTTTGATTACGGAACTTAGAAAGGAGCTCAGAGTATCAGATGAGGAACACAGAGAGCTTCTATCCCAAGTTAATGCTGATGACATTATCCGGAAGATAAGGTCTGAATTTGCTGGTCATATTCTACTGATTAGCTTGTACTGAGGTCTGCAATTTTAACGGGAAGTGTAATGAATTGTTCTGTAGGGAATGGAGGAAGGCAAGAGGGCTCCAACCTGGCATGCTCAATGCTACTCAGCCTGTTCACAATCCCACACCTAGTCCTACAGTTTCAGCATCACGCAAGAAACCGAAAACATCACAATCTGTAGCTCCCTTGTCCCTCGGCGGGCCATCTCCTGCAATGCATCCATCTGTGCAACCATCTTTATCGGCCTTAAGACGAGGTCCTCCAGGAGCAAGGAATAAGAAGCCAAAATTAGTAAGATAGTTTTCATTGTTCTCTATTCTTTTCTTTTTTGCTCTTTTTCGCTGTCCTCTACTTTGTTTTGATGTGGAACATTGCACGCTGCATCTTCAATGAAGTCCATGCAGTATCCTTCTATTGGTCTTACAGGAAGGGCCCAGGTTGGTGGTAATCGTGGTTCTTCCGGTACCGTTGAGAGAAATGGACCTACTGAGACTGCAACCTATGAGCCATTGATTGGTAGAAAAGTATGGACAAGGTGGCCCGAAGACAACCACTTTTATGAGGCAGTTATAACTGATTACAATCGTGTTGAGGTGTGTTGTACTGTTGACTTCACGTTTAAACAATTAATGGGTCTTTGTTACTCTTACTACTTTCCAACTGTTTTATAGGGCCGACATGCTCTGGTGTATGATATTAATACTGCAGACGAAACTTGGGAGTGGGTCAATCTGAAAGAGGTAAATGCATTGCCATGTTCATAGAGTTTCCATCAAGTTTCCATCAGCATGTTGAATGCTGATGATTATCTTTATTTATTATCTTGTGTCAATATGTAGTGCATCTTGTTCTTATTCTGTTCACAAACATTGCAAAGCTAAGCTGTAGTGTTTGTAGGTTCAGTTACTTTATTTATTACTATCAAAGTATGAGGCATTTGGTGTCAACTAAGGTACGTGTCAACTAAGGTACAATCTATGATGAATATGGGGTATTTTTCACTTAACATATGAAAGACTTGAGAATGACGACTCTGAAAATCTTCTAATGGGATATATGGAAGGCATTTGTCACTTGACATCCTGCTTGGTTGCAACACAATTCATCATCTATTTATGATGCATTTTGAAAGATTATTGCTTCAAGTTTTGGACAATTGATGTGTGTGGAAGAGTCTCAAAAGGGCCAGAAGACAATTGGGTTTGAACGTTATAATGTTTGGAATGTATTGCAGTCTTTGTTGGTTGATTCTTCTATCTTTTTAAAGGGCCACTCTCATTGTTTCAATTCACTCCCTAAAGGCTTCTTTGACCTGTTCTAGGCTGCTCTATAGGTAATTTATTGGTTAATAAATTTTGATAGGAACAAAATTACCTGACGCCCTTTGGCTAATCCTGCTGTTGTTTATGCATTGTCATTTTGTTTGTCCTTTATGCATTGTCATTTTGATAATATATCATTTGAACATGTCAGTTTTTACGGCACCTCAATAACTTTTATTAATCTGTTACTTGTGGTGAAGGAATACCACAGTTACATTGAAATTGATATCATCCTTGCTTATAACTATTAACTCTCGATTGCTAGATATCTCTTGAAGATATCAGGTGGGAAGGTGAGAATCCTAATGTTTCAAGTAAGAGTGGCCATCCTGGACCAGGCCGGGGGGTAAAGAAATCCATTCCACGTGGTGGTGCAGTTTCCGGTGCAGGAAGAGGTAGAGGATCAAAGGGCTGGTCCCAAAACCACTTTCCCTTATCACAGAATGTAATTGGGAAGAAGGCAATGGGTGATATTGAAATAGTTCACACGGATACACTTATCAAGGAGGTATGGTAATGAAGGCATTTGATTATTAGAAGAAATTGTCAGTATGGTGGACTTGTGTTTCGCTAATTTATGTGAAAATTAACAGGTAGAAAAAGTTTTTGGTGCTAATCATCCCGATCCCTTGGAGATAGAGAAAGCTAAAACAGTGCTAAAAGTAAGAACCATGCATCTTCTGCACTTTATCTTGCATGTTCTTTCATTACAACAATTTTGATATGCCTTTGAAACGCAGGAGCACGAGCAAGCCCTTGTGGATGCAATTGAAAGGCTTGAAGATGCATCTGACGGTGAAAGCGGTAATCACTAATTGACAAATAACCTTGTTATATAGTAGATGGTGTTAAATAAAGTAGCATTGGCTTCTGTTGTATCAATTTGTTTTAGTTTTTGTATATTCAGACTCAATGTTTCTGCTTGTGTGATTTGTTAATTAATTTTCAGTCCTTCAATTCACCAGCACTTGTCTAAGAAAATGGGACCAAGTTTTGAGTCCATTGCTATCCTATGTCTGAATTTTTCATTGATGCCATAGGTTAGGGAGCTCCTCGTTTCAATCACTTAAATAGAAAACCATTTAAAATACGTCACTGAACCAATAGGCGCATACATCTCTGAACCGATAAACCTGTAGAATTGGCATTCATCAATTATAGTGTTATTCCCTCCTGCTGGGAAGGAAGAAAAGCTTTTAATAGCTGTATTAATGATGGAAACAATAGCTTTTACGTTCTCCTTTGGCTTCCAAGCAGATGGAGAACATCGTTTCTTGCAGGGGCAGTCGACAGAACAAGGATGAGGAAAACTGCAACATGATGCAACTGGTGAGAGTAGAGTAGTTGAAAGTCCTAATGGGGATAAAATTGGATAGAGAGGGTAGAGTCGCATCCATTATCCACAAGAATAAGGCCATGACATACAGTTCAATTCAGCACCTATGCATGTAGCATGCCGTGTAATGTAAAAATCACCCAAATTTTATGTTCGGCTTGTGGTTTATTGGTTAGAAAATTAGGCTTGGTTATTTTGTTAGTTTAACTTGGCTGGAAAAATGCTTGTGTAAGATGACTTGACCATGTAAATATTATTTGATAATGCATGCTATTCTCTCTCTCTCTCTCTTTCACACACACACATTTTTTTACCGTGATGGCACAAAGAATCCAAAAGAACACTGATCCTGCAAATGAATAAAGGTGAAAGATCAGGATGCATATACACACAATGCAGGGATGAAACCCCAATCAGAATCCCGTGAACTGGTAATATATCTACAACGAAGAAGCAAATTCAAGGATAAGATGATCCATTTGTGCATCACAAGCAGTGGCTTAGCCCTTCCATCAAATGTGTTTCAAGTTTCAACACGTCTAGCAGCACAACTCAACTTGTTCATCTGCTTCACACCAATTAAAGCCATTCAGAGTTCTCATAAGAAAGACTCAGCTTTTGGGGAACGTAGGATGGAGTCGTGTTGAAAAGGATTGAGGTGATCAAGCCAAAAGGATACCCTAGACTCACATACCCTAGAACTTGTTCACTCTGATCAAATCCTGCACTTAAGAGGTGATTCATGCCCTATTTGAGCAGATCTCACCTCACGTCCCCCACCCCATCCCAAACAGGGTTATGGTTTCAACAGTGTCCTCGCACCCAATGGATTCACAATCACCTGCCCTATGGGGAGGCATGCAGGGGCAGCTCTTGCCCGTGAACACAGTAGACATTACACTATATAGAAAACACATATTTTAACCCAAATTTTCACACTACACAAGCCCAAAATCCAAATACAATACCAAAAATTGCAAAGAAAAAACACGAGAGGAAAGAGATAGATTACCTCATGAAAGATGTTGTGAACCTATGTAACAAAACTATCTCATCGTCTATAGACAATATTGATGTCCAACGTTATTGAGCCAAACAATAGTACTGAGTCCACCCACGCGCGCCCAAGTTGACGGGCAGATTTTCTTGCCTAGACCCTTGCAGCGCGGACAGGCCAAGTAGTAGAGACCCGCTACCCCCCGCCTTACCGGCAATTGGAGCACCTGCGATAGAAAAGACAAGAATGAGAGTTGCGCATGGTCAAACTGGAGCATCTAACATTAACCAACAAATAAATTCAGGTTAATGTGCTATTACCCCCAAGCTACCACTTGTTTTATACTCTGCATTCCAAGATACCAAATTGAACAGATTACACCTTCAAACTATTGGGGACTGACAAATAGCACTGTACATCCAAATTTGATCATTACGATAATGAACAATAAGTTATGAAGTACAATATTGACTTTTGGATCTTAACAGTGGATGCCATTTGATAGTCAACAACAGTCGGTAGATCCAACACATTGGTTTTTATAGTTTGGAATGCGAAGTGTAAAACACCTAGAAATTTCAGAGTGAAAAGTGTATTTTGGCCATAAATTTATTAAAGAGAAATACAACACTCCAGATTAGGTTCAAAGAAACATGATAATGAAGTAGCAAGTGCTTAATTGTGCTTGTAAGAACTACCAATGCTAGCAGCAAGGGCAAGACTTCTATTTTTTTAAGTAATATAAAATTTTCTTCATAGCCCAAGTACACAAGAAGTATACTACAACAAACAACTAATTACAAGTAAGAGCAAGACTTCTGTTTGACAGATGAAATCATGCCTATTAAAATCTTACGATAATTTAATGCTTTCTGAACTTCAATACAAGTACCAGAAGTTGTGAAATCTGTTCAATCAATAAAATTGTCTTCCACTCAATAATATAACACTACTTGGTTTGTTTTCACAAACTATCTCAACTCATCTCATCTCATCTCATCTTATTTTATCTAATCATTACAACTTTTCCAAAATCACACAAAATACAATAAACAAATCAACCTTTTCAAATCCAAAAAAATATATATATAATAAAAAATTATATTCTAACAATTTTGTATTCAACTTTCAACTTTTATCTCATCTCATCTCATCTGTGTAACCAAACGAGCATTTTTGCTAAGAAAGACATGTATTCATCCACCTACTTCTTCAACTTATCCCCAACACTTTTTATCTCATCTCATCTCATCTGTGTAACCAAACGAGCATTTTTGCTAAGAAAGACATGTATTCATCCACCTACTTCTTCAACTTATCCCCAACACTTTTTATCTCATCTCATCTGTGTAACCAAACGAGCATTTTTGCTAAGAAAGACATGTATTCATCCACCTACTTCTTCAACTTATCCCAAACACTTTTTTAGATATCCCATGTGAAATAACTTATGTGATTCACATATACATTTAGACAGACTCCAGGAATAGAGGAAGATAAATGCTGGAAGATAAATACCAGCAAAAGGTTGGAGCTTTCATATCATAAGGTTGGAGCTTTCATATCAAAAGCAAATGGTAAAGGTCCAAAAAGAACTCAGGACTCGCATGCTTAATCACACAAATTTATAATCAATTATAAAGGCACATGCCAGCCTGTAATCTCAAAAGTGTCTTACCAGAACATAAAACAGTCCCTAAACAAAATGTAATGGTCACTAATTAATCACTTGAGAAATGCTTTGGCCATAAAAAGATACAACAAAAGTAACCATAAAGACGAGCCAATGTTTAGAAAAAACCAGCACCCACGATTATCACTCATCAGATGGACTTACAATCTTACTCACATACACGATCTCTTTGTTGGGTTCTAGTTGCACACTGGTATAACTATTAATAATGAAAACATTTTCATTAGATCGATTAATAGTTTGCCATCTACAATTTGGATTAAAAACTTCCATACACTTATCAAGCGAATTTCCCTTCGACGAGATACCATCTACTACTAAATCTACACGTTCAGTAAATACTAAACAATAAGAAAACTATAATTCTTATAATTGACCGAACAAAGTACATAAGACCCATAAAAAACAATCATTTTTCATGAAGGGTGCATTTTTATTGATAAGTAAATTGTCTTTTTATTAAATTACAATATAAAGCAAGAAAGCTTTTAAAATCGAATGTTCATTCCATAGATCTATAAAGTAATCCGTCAAACAAACAAAAGGAACAATCTATTTCCTTAAAAAGATCAAAAAACCATTACGCTTTTCCAACCCAAAAAGGAAGAGAAAAAAAATTTGATCTCTGAAATTGGTTGCAAAACAAGCAAAAGAAAAATCTTACCTTCAGAAGAGCCCACTCGTAAAATCCTGTCAACAGACAGATACTCACAGACCCACTTGAAGACATGAACAACAATCTCGATTTTCGATAACCCAGTGAGAGAAGGCCTCCCACTTTAACCTCCCAGTGGCTCTCATGTCAAAGGTCATGTCCTTGTAACCTCTCTCTCCCAGCCCAGCTGATACTTTTTCAAGAGGCCTTGACAACCACCCAAGATTGACTATGGGTGGACGAGAACCAGCACTATTTCCTCTCCTGGTGTGCACACTGCAGAGGCCTCAAGGCTCGTGTGGAGCTCGATTCATTGCGGGTTTAACTTTGGTGGACTCTAGAGCCTATACTACGATTTGACTTCTCGTGGGAAATTCGATGGAATCAGCAGTACCGCTGGTTGCTTGCAACTTCCTTTTTTTTTTAATTTTTTTTATTCATATTTTTTTAATATATTTAAATATTTTTTTAAAAAAAGTCCATACTCTTAAAATTTCTTCTTTAATTATTAAGTAAAAATAAAAATAAAAATTTCCAGAACGGTAAAGCGATAAGAAATGGTGGACATGGTAACTTTTTTCTTTTGCCTATGAGTCCAAAGTAATACACGTGGTGGGATTTGAGAATATGTGAAGCAATTTCATTTTATTTGCTTTCAATTAAGCCGAAGTTGGAATCAGAGTTTTTTTTATCTAAAGAAGTCGGAGTCGGAGTCGGAGTCGGCAGTGGCAATGTACCAACTCCGACTCCGATATTATACATATTTTATAAAAAAAATATGTATTTTTTATATATTAATCATATATATTTTATATAACTATAACTTATATACTTAATTAAATTTAGTAATATACTAGTGTGAACAAATTATTATAAAATAATATGCTTATACTATAATATAAATAGACTAAATTCACTAATAATAGTTTAGTTTTGTATATGTAAACATCATATTATTAACTATTACGCTACCATATAATACTAATATATAATAACAACTAATGTATAATAACATATAATACTAATGCATTATATTATATGTATAAACAAAAATATATAAATTTATAATAACATGTAATTCTAATATATAATAACTAAAGTATAATAACATGTACTAATAATGTATAATAATCAATATATTTGCACAAATTGTGGGGCATGACTGTCTAGATTTTGATAAGTTTCTCAAATATCACTCATGTTTGTTGATTTTGGAAAATCTGAACCTGTGTTTGCACAAATTGTGGGAAGTGGCCTGGGCGTTAGTGAGGGAAGAGAAATGGTTTGGGCATTCGTGGGATTGGAAAAGAAAGGGTTTAGGCATCTTATGTTTTGCATTTCAAGATAAGTTCTCTAAGAGGTCTACGTGGCAATATTTCATTAGAGACTATTTTTTGTGCATCGTCAGAATTTCCGATTAGAATCCCTTTTAGCCGATGCGGAATGGCATATATAGATCATAAGATCGGACAAATTTTGGAAAAAAAATTATTAAGTATTCTCAAATATACATGATATGGTATTCTTCTACTGTCACAACATCATTTTAATGAGTAATGAGGGAAGTTGCCATCCTCTATATATCAAGATAACAATGCATCCCGGATGATGTATGCGTGTAGGCGTTAACGCCGAAAGCAGCCTCCTCCCCTGACCATGAGAGAGACAGAGTGTGTTTGGAAAGTCCATCAAGATCTTATACGAGCTAGGTTTGCAAACTGATAAAGAGCATTTTTAATGGATTCTTCATCTTATTTTTTAAAATATATCAACAAAAATTTTTTTTATTTATTTTACATATTGACTTTTACAATATATCATACATCAACTTATTTTTTTATATCATTTAAATATTATACTTTTTAATAAATTTTAGAATAAAAAGTAGAGATAAATGAATTAAATATTTATACAAGTGTAAATAGTGTTCTATAAATGTAGAGATGGTAATGTAGAAAACTGGATATTAGTTATAAAATACATAATCCATTGGATGGGCTATATTGAGCTATATCTTTCAAATTTTACAAAAATATGAATTTTACATAATCTATTCAGAATGCTCTGTTAATGATATCGGACATGTTCAATCTGGATTGTTGGCTACTCCAAACAATACGTACGGTACGACTATATATATATATATATATATATATACTAGTAAGGGCAGACACGTGCAATGCACGTGTGCCCGATTGAAAAAATAAAGAAATTTCACTATTTTACAACTCATATTGAATTAGTAAATGACAATTTAAATCGATATAGGTTTTTAACTTTAGTTTGAAATAAAGAATGGAAGGAAGAAATTTATAATATTATAACCAAAGCAATATGTACGCATTTTGTATTTTGTAAATTCGATAATGTATAGGTTAAGTTTGTAAATCAGTATCTTTGGATTTTAATAGAAAATAAATGTTGAACAAAATAAGATTTATATTTTTAATTCAAAATTTGTTACCAATGGTTTTAAAATATGTTTAAATAAAAATTGATTTGTCCAATTTTTCTATGACATTCTAAATATAAAGAACACAGAGGTTAGGAAAAAATAAGATGTAATAAAAGAGAAATGTGCAACATTACAACATATTAGAAGTTAAAATTCGGAAAGCACAAATTAAAACTTCAATTGTACAAAACGTTACAAATTTAAATATCAAAGCTCTAACAAAGCATAAGTTCAAATTATAAGTTCAAGTTACAATAACATTAAAAAAAAAAAAAAAAGCTTATAAATAAAATAAATATGAAGCATCAAACGCATTTTCTTCAGGGTTGGGTGAAATTTCAGAATTTCCCAAACAGGCATGTAAAGCATTTTCTTCAAGGTTGAATAAGCTTTGATAATTCCCAAAATAGTTTTCCATCGACAAATTCTTCTCGTACGTAATTGTTGAGGCATTGTTGGAGATGTTGTTTGTACTGAATTATGGCAGCATGTAATTGTTAATTTCTTATTTAGACCAACTTCCGGCGTTATTTGGCTGACAAGGTATTCCGTAACAATTTTCATTAGGGTTTGAAGTCTGAGTTGGTAATATGATTTCTTTGTGAGTTGTGATGATTTCTCTACAGCTCCGGAGTTTCTTTCCAACATGTATGTATGTGTATGTGCAGCTTCACATATTAGATTATTTCTTACGTGAAAGCATTTTTCTTAGTCATGTGTTTCTCTATTTATTTGTCTCTACAGCTCCAAATACTACGCATATCTGTTTATATTTATTTTTCTTATGCTAACCGTTGACTTTGTATAATAGTGTTTGTTTAGGAGATGTTCATATTTATTTCTATTTACTTCTCTAGACAGTTTTAAATATTATGTGCATCTGTTTATTTATTATATTTAAGTAAGCACAGAAGCATACCTAATTTATTCTAAACAAACCTATTTTATTTCTAAGACATCTGATATGTTTTTGTTTCAAATTTATTTCTTATATATGCCTGCTGTTTTTATTGTATTTTACTATGTTTTATATTTGTTGAAAGACCTTCTGAATCCATGTACTTAAAGATATAGTAAATAAATTTCACATGCATGCACAGAGGAAAAGAACAAAAACAACATACCCTCTTGATTATGAGATACTGAAATCTAGAAGGATGAACACAGCAATTTTTTGTCACCCACCTACACTGGAAAAGAACAACAACACTGACATGTATAAGGACAAAAGAAAGAAGTTTCTTTATTTTTTTTTCATCTTATTCGTAGTAAGGTTTGTTAACTAATTTGTTTTACCCAAGAATTAATATCTGTAAAAGTCCAGAGCTGAGAGCCAAAGTCGGAATCAGATTTGGGAATATTAGAAGAAGAAGATGCGATGGAAGGTGATGCGATGTAGACTGGTTGGAGAAGTGATGATACAGAGGGTGAAGACATGCAAGCGGTGGAGATAAAGGTGCAAAAGTAAACAGTAAAGAGGAAACTGCCATGTGGATGAAAATGTGTGTAACATGGTTGCCACTTGTTTATCGGCATGCATGCATGTATAAAAGTCTGATTATATAAAATAAGTTGATGGCACCTGTACATGTTGCATGCAATGACACTATCAAGCTATGACTAAACAGAAGCAGTGATTAAATAAAGCAGTAACTGTCACGCTATGATTAAACAATAAGATGAGGGTCAAAAGTGGGAAAAAAAAGGGTGTACGACAGCTGCTTGTTTATTCGCTCTTATTATATATAAAGATATATATATATATATATATAGTGTCTATGGCAAAACTTATGGATTCTGTATGCATTCAGGCTTTATGGTTTTTATCCTATGGAGTTGATGAAGGTTGAGCCGATCCCTTCTTTTGGGTTCAGGCTTTCCTTGCGGGCCTAGCCCTAATGAGTGAAAAACTCAATTTCAATTTCAGTTATCAAGACATGAGTAGATATTGGTCCCACCAAAATATTCTTCCTAAAAATAAGTTTTAATAAGTCCCCTTCTTTTCCAAATATTGATAAAAACAAGTTTAAAAATTTCTCAATCAAAACATCATTTTTAATAAATAAATCAAGACCAATGCAATATGATTTTATTTTTTAAAGGATGGTACTTCCGAAATAGCAGGTACTCATTGAGCACGTGACAAGTGAATGAACATATAAGGGACTGTGATGTTACCATAAATAGGGCTTAAATAAACTTATATATGGAGGGTCACGTACTTAGTACGACAAATCTGGCAGAATTAACAGACAAAATTAGTAGGAAATTTGGTAATGGCTAGCTCAATTTCTTCAATTAGAATGTGCAGATAAAATGACGTGATTATCCCTATCATCTCCTTGAAGACAAACACACTCCTTGGAAGACCAACACACTTTGTATGATATATATTAAGAATAATACTACTATACCTCTTCAATTTGTCCTTTGATCACTCATACATTGATTTTTTTTTTCGGAAGTGACTATTAGTATATTGGTATTTTTATTTTTTTAAAAATGTTTAAACATGTTTAAAAAATGTTTGAAATAAAAAACAAAAAAAAAAGTACAATTTGCACTAAGCTACATTAGGGGTACACCAAATGGGCAAATTGAGGAGGCATAGAAACACTTCTAATATGATAAACGTGTATGATAATAATTAATTAAGAAAATTAGAAAAATACTTAGAAAAAAAAAACACTCAAATGACTTGGTGTTAACTTTACTTTAAGGTTCGGTTTGAATACAGAAACACTCTCAATCTATCTCATCTTATAATTATAATTTGTCTAAACTCTCATATAAAATATCATAAATAATTTAATTTTTTTAAATCTTAAATTGATAATAATATTAAAAAATAATATTTTATTCAACTCATTTAAAATCATCTCATCTCATCTAACTATTTCAACGAGTTCAGTAATTTGATTGTCCAACACGCTCGACGGGTGTAAAAGTGTACATGCATGATTATTTGTGTTTTAGTTAAAATTAAAGTTCTAAAGTGGGTGAAGCCACCCTAGAAATTACGTACATACGCGCTGGTAAGCAATACATTCCATGATCAATAGTTGATGCTGCATCTACTTTGAACTTTCCATCCCAGGTTGACCAGTACTAGTATTACTTCTATTTCTTTTTAATTTTTTAATAATTAAAGAAGTGATTATTAATAAAATTATATATATATTTAATTTTTTTAATAATTAAAAATGTTAAAAAAATACTTAAAATAAAATTAAAAAAAATAAAAATTTTAAATATACTATAAAATAATAAAAAGATGGTAAGAGGGTAATACGATTAGGGCAATGCTAGGGATCCTGTTGGGGGATCCCGTTCAAGCATCCATTTACAATTTTTTTTTTTTTAGTTTTTTTTGTAGTGATTAAGAAAATGTTATTGAATAATATTGTAAATTTTTATTCTTTTTTTTAAATATTTAAAAGTGTTAAAAAAATAATATAAAAAAACAAAAAAAAACACTTTTAAATATTTTTTTCACATAATTTTTTTAACACTTTTGAATGTTTTAAAAAAAGAATAAAATTCACAATATTATTAAACAAAAATTTCTTAATCACTACAAAAAAAAATAAACTAAAAAAAAAATATAACGGAAAAAATGAACAGGATTCCCAAGTGGGATCCCTAACATTTTCCATAAGATTATCATTATCCTCGTTTGAGTCGAGGAGAAGCGAAGTTTCGTAGAACTTTGGTGTGCAAATTCAATTAATTGGCCCTACGCGTTTTAAATTTCTTTCTTTTTGCATGCATTATTAATATATGTCGATGACTACGAAAGGAGAAAGCTGATCACCAACGTCGACTTTTGAGTAGACCGCGTGCTATGTCGATGCATGATGTTTCAATTCCTATCGCTAATTTTAAGCAAGCAATGATAGAACTCTTGCTTTACGAGGGAAAGTTCTTGGTATTCTTAATTTATAAATTTGTGACAAACTTTTGCCCAAGTCAGTCAACAGCTTTACTGTATCAAATGAATTAAGTTTATATCTGAAATTTGAGTACTTCATCTTCTTTATTCTCTGCAATATTCACTATATCGAATGAATTTCTTCGATCTTCCTCTAGAAAATGTAGCCAAAGTCAGTCAACAGCTTTACTAAATTAATTTGAATTTTTGCCATTACCCTATTAAGTACAAGATGAGAGAAGTTGCGCAGAACCTTCGCATGCCATGAGCGCCTGTGATGGGTTACCAAATAAACCGAAAGTTGATGCTGTCTACTTTCCATCTCAGGTCGACCAGCACTACTAGTACTCCATGGCTAGCTTCTATTATATATCTATATATACAGATTACCTCATGATATCTTCAGTGTTCTTCTCATTGTCTAAGCCCGCAAATTACCAATATTCCCTTCCACAATTAAGCTTCTAAATCTCTCGCATTGCATTCATGGCCACTCAAAGACCCTCTTCATCTACTTCTGAAGTTAGTAAGAAAAGAAAAAGAGATCATTCTTCTTCGGCTCGATTCAAATATGATGTTTTCCTTAGTTTCCATGGCAAAGACACTCGCTGGGGTTTTACGGATCATCTACATCATGATTTAAAACGGAAAGGCATTCTCGTCTTTAGAGATGACGAAAAAGTCAAGCAAGGAGAATACATTTCTAAAGCGCTTCGGAAAGCAATTAAAAAATCACAATACGGCATCGTCATTCTTTCGGCAAATTATGCTTCTTCCAAATGGTGTCTCAGGGAACTTGCCGTCATCTTTGAATGGGAGAAAAAGACGAAGCCGATCACAATTATTCCTATTTTCTATTATGTGGATCCTTCTAACGTAAGAAATCAAAGAGGGACTTTTGCAAAAGCTTTCGCCGCACATGAAAAAGATCCCAAGATAGACATCAAAGAGATTGATATGTGGAAAAAAGCTTTCAGTAAAGTGGGCAATATTAAAGGAGAGCACATACATGACAGGTAACATTTCCTCTTTTCTTCTTATATCCAATGACAGATATATAGCAAGCAATTAACATGTATCTATATCTACCCAAATGATGACATTTATAATTTTTAAAATGCTTAAATTGTGATCTGGTCTGACAGCTCGAGTGTTGCAAGAGGGAAAATATTCAAGTACGAATTAAAGTGTTTCGCTTCCTCTAATAAACAATGCTAATTATCAACTAAAGCTAGAGTTTTTTTTTTTTCCGGTCCGTGTCGATTCAGGTCTCGTCAATATTAATTGTTCTATCAATTTATAGGTACGAATCAACAATTATACAAGATATCAGTAGACGTATATCTCGTGAGTTGAATTCTAGATTCTCACATCATGATTACAAAAAACTTGTTGCAATAGACTCCCAAGTAGACAAAATGATGGAGTTATTGGATATGGAATCGAACGATGTTCGCTTTGTAGGAATTCATGGGATGGGTGGCATTGGTAAGACAACGCTGGCCGAAATAATTTATGATAGAGTTTCTAATTCTAATTGTCGATTTGAAGGAAGCAGCTTTATTTCTTGTATTAGAGAAAAATCTACTACTGCTCGTGATCTAGCTTCTTTACAAAAAGAACTACTTTCTACGATCATGCAAGAAGAAATACATGTATGGGATCATCTCCAGGGAATTGGGATGATAATGAAGATGCTGCAGAATAAAAGGGTTTTTATTGTCCTTGATGATGTGGATAGTAAAAAGCAACTGATGGCATTAGCAGGGAATCGGAAATGGTTTGGTCCAGGGAGTAGGGTGATTATAACATGCAGAGATAGTCATCTGTTGAGAACACATGAAGTGAATGATATGATCTATAAGGTTGAGCAGCTTGAAACTACTGAAGCTTTGCAACTCTTTAGTTTGTCAGCCTTCAACCAAACCCATCCAAGGGAGAATTACAAGGATCTATCTATGGACTTTGTGAATTATGCACATGGCCTTCCTTTAGCTCTAAAAGTTTTAGGTTCCTTCTTATTTGAGAGAACAATAGATTTCTGGAAAAGTGAGAGAGATAAACTAAAAGCAATTCCTAATCCAGAAATTATGGATGTACTTCAAATAAGTTTTGATGGGCTGCAGGAATTGCAAAAAAAGTTATTTTTGGATATGGCGTGTTTCTTCGGAGGACATGGGGGCATAGTTTTTTATATCATGGATTTAGAAGGAATTGGTCATTACCTTGATGTTCTCGTCAATAAGTCCCTCATAAGCAAATCAAAATCTGGATTGTTGATCATGCATGATTTGCTAAAAGAACTGGGCAGGGACATAGTTCGCCGCGAATCTGAAGATCTTGGAAAACGTAGTAGATTGTTTCGTCATGAGGATGTCTTTAACGTACTGGAGAATGATACTGTAAGTTGATTAGTGTAGATATTAATATAAAAAGGTATATTTTCATCCTAATTCTTGCTAACCTGTTGTACATTCTTGGTTACCAGGGAACTGATGCAACTAAAGCCATAGTCGTGGATTTTTGTCCTGAAACGAAAGATCAGATACTCAAAGCCCAAGCATTTTCAAAGATGACAAAATTGAGATATCTTAAATTCGATAATTCTCAAACTATAAAATGGAGTGGAGATCCTTTAAAATACATGCCAACCAATGAGTTGCGATTTCTAGAGTGGACTGGATATCATTTGAACTCCTGGCCGAGCAGTTTCCAACCAAAAAATCTTACTGTACTAAGGATGCGTGGCAGCCGTATCGAACAACTATGGATGGGGTCGATGGTAAGTTTCTCACTCGTATAAATAGGTATTCATCTTAATAATTCCCCGTTAATTTTCCAACCAAGTTAATATATTTATATTTTGATCCAATTAACTACTTGTTTATAACATATTTTACCCAATTTGGAGGAATTTGATCTGAGTTATTCTGAGAACTTGATTGAAATACCAGATTTGACTGGAGTCACAAATCTTAAGAGAATAGACCTAGAAGGTTGTAGAAGCTTGTGTGAGGTACACCCATCCATCGGAAGTCTCAAACGATTAAAAGCATTGAGACTTGATGAATGTTCAAGCCTTGAGAAGTTACCAGACCTGAGTAGTTTGGAATGCCTGACCGATCTTACCGCAAGGGAAACTGCTATAACACAAATACCATCTGTCAATCTAAGGCCTAAGATCAGCAATGATAATATCTCTGGCAGCGTTGAGTTTTATTTTAGTGGAAGCAAGTTGATGGGACTTAAATCAAGGGATCCCATCTATGATATCGGATCACTTGTAAAATATCAGAAGGAAGGAACATATGATAGCCTAGAAGCAGCGTGGATTGATTTTGACAGCAAAGAAGAAAATATTTTAGACATAGCAAGTTTTGTTATTTCGGCTTTAGATGACGATTTGGTGAGTTCTCTCATTCTTTTCTTTAGAAACAAATAAAATATGTCAGAAAAATGCTTTAATAAAAAAGTATTTCATTTCACAAAGAAAAAAATTAATCATTGCCTTGCAATTGCTTTATTTTTGCTGCAATTAACAACTCTTTTTGGGGTTAATGTTTTTATAGAACCTGATAAGTGGATGGCTGTTGGGATTCGATATGATCCCGGAGTGGGTCGAGTATAAAAGTAACGGCTCCTCTGTAAAGATAGATTTGGATGCTAATACGAATCCGGAGATGGGGTGTGCTTTCTTTATTGTCTGTGATGCTGATCAATTCTTTTTCAATGATCATTTAGATTATACTTCAATTTCTGAGTTACTCGAGAAATCGATTGGGGAATGTTCAAAGGTGAGGCTTACATTAGTGTTTGAGATGGATGAAGAATATTATGTGGAATTGGAGTATGGTAAAACACTTTGTATCGCGAACGTCTCTTTCGGTAAGCGAATTGGATTCTGGGTGTATATACCGGAGGTTTTGCGGTTTTTGGACATACGGAGGAGGGTCATGAGTAGGATTTCATTTGAAACAGTACGCTGTTCTTATCCCAAAGGTCTTGAAAAAGTAGAAGTGAAAGAATTCGGGGTGCATTTAGTATGTCCAGATGATGCTAATCCAAACTTCTTTAATAGCATTGCTCCTTCTGGCTGTTCGGGATCTTCTAATTCAGATTTCCATCGAGAATTTTCTGCCAATATGAAAAAGTACAAAGTAAAAGTAAAAAAGGAAAAAGGAAAAAGAAAGTTGAAGAAGGGTGGCAGCAGTTAAATTAAGGTTGTTAAGTCTTTATTAATGCATGTCAGTTGTTACAAATTAAGGTCTTTTCTTTTTGTTGGCTCAGAGGCAGTGGAAATGTAGTAAAGTTTGAGTTTTGATTTTGTTAGATATGCTTGAATTAAGTTGTATCGACGTGTGTATTTTTAACTAATATTAAGTGCTAATATTGTACGTGTGTTTTACCAAGTTGATTGCTTTTGTGAGTGGCAAACACAAAAGGGCAGAGGAGTTCATGAAGTCTAAGGGCATTGATGTAAGCCCTTTATATAATCTAAATCTTGTATCTTTTCAAAGATTCTGGCCTGTGATCATGTATTAGAGCAATTTAATGTGAGTCTATCATCAGATCAATACCTATATAAAGCCAATGAAAATAGTTGCGTAGTTATCTTCAGAATAACTAGTGGTTTTCTTTTCTCCCCAAATGAGAATAATTGGAATTGATTCTATGCCAATTATGTGTTATATATTTTGCATTCCTAAGTGTTCTCTTGAAGAGGATTGGAAAGTACTACGTGAAAATCAAGATAACTTGAAATTCTTATGGAAGCAAAACATGATTTATTTTGCTAACCATATTAATTTGTATTTAATTTCCAGAACTAGTGGTTTTGTTTTCTTTTCTTTTCTCCCCAAATGAAAATAATTGGAATTGATTCTATGCCAATTACGGGTTCTTTTGCTTGAACAGGTGATTGTAAAGTTCTAACTTGTTTCTACCTCTGATAAAGGTAAAAGAGTGTCTTTGAAATGAAGTTCTGAAGTGGCAGACATGGTATTGTTGTGATGTCTATGAAAATGAGGGAAAGTCAACAGTTTTGAGTGCAAGTTGCCACTGTACGTTCTAGTTACTTTGTTGGGTTCCTAGAGCAGCTAAAAATAAAATAAATCAGCATTAAAATTGTTGTGCTGTGGATATTCCATTATTTGTTGCTTTGAGCTTTTGAAGTACTTGCCATATATGCTGACCCAATTATTCTCTTCACACCAAAGGAAAATTTTCATGCTGATTCTTTCCTCTTTTTCTTTTTATCATTTTTTTTCTCTTCTTGGTTCAAAGGATTTACCTTTCTATTGTCACCGTTATAAGTTTCTGTTTGGGCATCTTTCATTTTCTCTTAATTTTTCTTTGGCCAAGCAGAAGATAAATAAACATTTAATACGATGAATACTCTGGCCTCATTTGGATTGGAGGATGCTCTCTTTTTTCTTTCTTTTTTTCTTAGCAAATAGTTATGGTTCATTCTGCCTTCCTTTTTTTTTTTCAAGGTAAGTATAACATAGATTAACTAAGTAGTTATAAAGATACAAGATTCAATGGGGTGGGTGTAACACCCGGGTCCAGCATGAAGCTCGTGTCCAAATTTGTTTTGGATTTACATGTTTGAAAAGTCCATTTGGGATTTAATGAGTAATTTGGGAATAGGCTATGGGCTCAAATTTTTATTTTTTATTTTTATTTTAGCAAATTATGAATTTTTATTGAGCTTGATCATTAGGTTAAAGTTATTTAAGAGACCAAGTGGGATCTTTTAATCTTAGAATTGGCCCAAAATTTATGAAACGAGATGTGATTAGTTTAGAATTTGAGTCGAGGCTCATTAATATTTATTAAATACTTGATTTAGAAATTTTCGGACAAGTCAAATAAATTATGAATTGTGGTAACCGGATCAACCCATTTGTTAATTTTATACAATATCCAAAATGTGGGCCCAAACACTTTGAAACGGGCCCAAAAAGCCCAAACCGGTGGGAACCAACGATCGGACTCTTTGCATGCATGTCTCCACGCTCATGCACTCATGCATGTCTCTCCCAAATTTAGTATGTCCAGATGATGCTAATTCATACTTCTATAATAGCATTGCTCCTTAATTTGGCCGTTCGGATCTTCAAATTCAGATTTCTATCGACAATTTGTCGGCTATATAAAAAAGAAAGAGGACATAAAAAATTATGAAAACTAAGTTTGAGTTTTGATTTTGTTAGATATGCTTGAATTAATTGTGAGAACAACGTTTTTTTCTATCAATTTTATTCATGGGAGACTCATGGCGTGCAATTCGCCTTAAAAAGTATTATTCTCCACGATAACTCTAAAGGACTACACGTATTTTTTCGCAGCACATTCTGCGTGAAAAGGCCTTCAGCCTTCATCGCAAAAATCAATTTCATTTCTATCAATCTGGTGGGTATAGGAGCAAGTCCCGCCAGAACATTTGGTGGGTATTACTATTAGCCATTAATAGCGTTGGTGGGAAATAAGCATGTTTTTTAAACATGTTCGTTGATTATCCGTGATTGTGATGGTGGGAATTACTTAATTTCCTTGAAGCGATCTTGTGGAAAATACTTAACTTAATAATGCTGAATTTCTTTTTCCCCACAAAACCTCATCCGTAAGAAATAGTGATATTGATGAAGGTAATCAGTAGGAAATGCGTTTTAAATAAAACCAATTTTATGCTTATTCCCACAACCACGTTCCATGTAAATGAGTTATTCTCCATGGAAGAATCCTGTCGCAAAAGCTTGTCATTATTTTGGTATATAATTTTTCTCACGATTGCTAGCACCTGGGAAAAGCAAGTTTTCCCCACTACGCTTGGACCATAGGCAATATTTTGGGGTTGTCTACATTTCGCCTCAAATTGTTTGCATCAAGGAATGAATAATTGGTCGATACCCAGGTGAGATATCTGGCAAAATTAATCCAAAATACACTCAACCATATAACATAATTTCTATATCAATATTTACAACATTCACGCATGTTCCACTGTTCATTGAAGGAAATGGAAATACATTAATGTTTACTGTGTGGGAAGGAGAAGAGGGTCATCAGCATGATTGTGCATACTATTGTATAACCCATATAACAACTACAGTTCTACATATACGAGGATCAACTTTCCTCCAAATTAAATCTCCCGATAGCTCCAATTGCATTCATGTATGAGATAACTCATTTTGATCTGACTAGAAATGAAGCACCAGCTGTTCCGGTAGCCTCTCTATATCAGGAGATTTTCAGGGCTGAATGAAAAAGACCTGAAAAGATAGCATACATGATGTTATGATCACATCAAACTCTTGCCTCAGCAGTAGCATACTTGGTCATTTACCATATTTCACCCAGCGATGTATAAGGTAAAATCCCATGATAGCTGATGAATGTATATATAAATCATCCAACAACTCAGGAAAAAAAAACAAATCTGCTGACTTAAATCTCCCTAAAATCCTATGGTCATTTACAAGTGAGAACACCATTTGAATCTGGGGACCAGACCACATGTTTAGCTAATATGGTATCCTATGAACTCAAAACCCATATTATCAGCATCAATCCAGTATGAAATATATGTGTCCAATGAATATGCATGATAGCTCCAATATACCAGCTTTGCAACCAACCAAAAACAGTACATTATTCATGTCTGCAAGTATTCCATAAAAATGCCATCATTTTTGTGACCAAGGGAGTGTTGTACACGTGAAAGACTAACAGGGAAGGTTCCTTCACAATCCTCATTTTAAATTGAAAGAAAACTGCTCTTAAGTTCTTGACTTTATTATTTTTTATGAAACTGTTTCAGTGGCCTATATATAACTTGAATCTTGATATAAAGATGTAAAATTGACATATTTGTTACAATATTATAAAAATGCTACCAGCCAAAGTTTTTGTCAAAAACTGACTGATATCTTCCACCAACATCAGTGACACCTATTAATTCCATCTAATTACTCTTTCAATACACCAGTCAATACCAAAAATCAATATATTTTAAACAAACATGTGGTCTGTCCCAAGTTCCATATAACAACATCATGAGCTATGAAGTTAATTCTGTAATGAACCAAGAAAGTCAGAAATTAACACATACCATCACTAGATCTGGAACTTGTGCAATATGTTATATTTTTCACTTCTCTTGGTTGTTGCCATTTCAATATCAACTGTGACGAAACAGTGGCCTTCCATCACAGAACTGTACCCTGCTGGAACCCTTGGATATGCAGCTACCTACATGCAAGCTGGTGTATCCCTGCATGAAAAAAAAAACTTAAGTCAACTGTACCCACTCAGGTAATGAATATCCAGAGCCCTACAAACACTACTTATCATTGTATAGGAGAAGATACTCATGTTGGTGAAAACCATTACCTGATGCATACCATCACCAAACATCAATACCTACTTCCATATTATACCAGGTTATATATTCCCAACACAAAAGCCCACTTATATAACCACCTCCCACCCTTTTTTTCAAAACACCCCCAACTTGCCCACACTACACATCGAAACATTGGCATTTATAACACTGCCATTTCCATATGGGGAACAAAAAACACAGAAGTCCCCAACACCTTCTTCAAAAAACTTGCCCATATGAGAGATGTTATGCATCTCCTTGAGTCTCTTGTTGAAACTCCCTACTTGACTCCAACTGCGATGATATCATATTCTGTTGTTTGTCATGCTCAGAAACTGTTTGCACAGATCAGCCATATCACCCAAAAGTGCCTCTAGTTTACTCTTGTAAATGTCTGCACAAGTCTTGTTCCTTTCATTCTCCTTGGCCATACGTTTAAATGCCTTGATCTTTTGCAAGAATGGGGAGGGCTCAGGTATGACTGAGTGGCCCAGCCCTTGTGCATAGCCAAATTTGAACCCTAAGACCTCTTTGAAAACATCAGCAGCAGCTTCATCAACATCCTAAATGTCTTTCTCATTCAACCTCTCTACCATCAGATTCTGAAATTTCGTAAAGAAGGAAACCATGAGTTCAGGTCAGCCATGCATAGTTCATCATATAATTAGAAATCAGAATACAGATCAGCTAACTCACATAATTGTGTTCACTTGCTGCATTGATGAATTTCCCCTTCTTACTTGACCAGTGTGTTTCTTTGTAAAATGCAATCATATTCGGTGCCTCCTCACCCTTCAATTAAAATGTATGTTAATTAAGGCTCAATGCATTTTATAAAAACACATAACACTCACTTTAAACACTAAATAACTTACACTCTCTTCCATAAGCCTAACAAAGCATTTCCTCCCACCTGTTTATTTCACCTTCTGTATTTTCTTATTATTACTGCTTCAACGAGACTGCTCCTGAAAGAATTCGAAATAAATATTGTCATGCACTTACTTATTACTCAATGCCTCAACAGAACTAAATATATATATATATATATATATAGATGACAGCTATAAGAGGAAAAAACAACAACATATAGTCAGTTTTCCCATCATGATTATAACACTAGTCATACTTACCTTGAATGTCCCGCTGGCCCACCTTTCACATAGCCACTCCCAAACATGTGGCTCCACCGATGATCTCCGATCAATTAGTGCCTCCTCATGCGATGCATATTTTAGGTAGTGCTTGTGTAGTTCATAGTGGTATGCATTGTACTTATCAGCGAGTACATTTACTACAGCTTCGTGATGGTTGTCTCTTGTCCAATCCAACACAAAGTCACCCTGCATGGACATTGTATCATATCACATTCTTCTTGTCACTCGAAAAATCACCACTTTGAATCATAAATAACAAGCAATAGGCATATCTATTAAACCCTTACTCTAACACGATTGATGAGCTCGTGCTCCTCCTTGTTGTCTACCACACTCCAACTTGCATGCCTCATTTCCACATGTACTCTTATAATCCAGCTCACTCGACTACTGAATATTGTGGCATTTTCGCCTAATGGACCCCTATGCCCATCCTTTATATTTAAAGGGATCTTACCCAACTTTCTTAACCTTTCAAATGCAGTACCCTTAGCAGGCCCTCGGCCTTGTTTTTTTATGGGTGGAACCGTAATAATGAAGTTAATAAACTTGTTATTAACATAGAAGCATGGCTAACCAAATTAACAGCAATGAGTAAAGATACATGTTATGAACATCATAACCTTTAACTGACAAACCTGTGTTGTTATCTCCCTCATTTCCGTCATGTTGTACATTGTGGATGGACTCTTCTACACCCACTGCTATTACTGCTTCAAGTGAGGCATCAACTATGGGATCCTCCTCATCTCTTGGGCTCCTCGTCAGAGGCACCAAATCTGGAACTTCGTCAATAGGGCTTGATACTATGAGTGGACGTCAAGGTCATCCCCTCGATCCTCTTTTAACAGATATCACCATTAATGCTGTATTTTCCTGTAATTAAAATACAACAATCCACATGTTTTCTTTGAACATAACCATATAACAATTGTTATCACCACTATACCAAGTTGTGTTACTTTTTTTCTAACTTTGTCTCTCCTAATTCCCCACCAATAATTGTGTGTAAGTAAACATCACTGTTTGAATGTGCCTGAAAATATACATCACTTAATCAGGTTACAAAATACAAATCATGATTTAACACTTTGCTATTGCACATCAAGTCACCTTTTCACAAAAACAACAACATATAGTTCAATATTTTCCATGGCCCTAACACAAGTCATGTTATCTATTCTGAATAATTTTTAAGGACATAATTTGCGTGGCAGAAATGTTTATGATCACTAGTGCCCAATTAATTAAGTCCTTATCACATTAATGCAATTGAACACATAAAGCTCAAAGGAAGATCAAACCAGAGACGACATTTTAAAATCACAGGTGTTATCACATTCTGGCCTCTTCAAAACCAGGAAGTGAAAATTGTTTCAACATGAGTTATCACATTCTGGTCTCTTTTTAAACTTAGAGGACTTATCACATTTAAAGTATGTGAAAACATACATATCTGGACTGAAGCCCTCTACTTCGACAAAAAAACATAAACTGATATCTGAGGTGATTTCTAAACACCACTCCAGCAGGTATGCTGCTACTGTAATGTCTTTACTACACTTTGCAACATGCCTGAAAAGCTATTGAAGGTACTTCTAAGCAAACAACGACAACTTTAAGAAAATGTTTTCCACTATGTTCTTCTAATTAATCCTTATATGCAAACCCCAGTATGAATTTTTTTACCTCAATATCTGTCAAAGTTCCTACCATAGATGAAAAATTAGTCTTTAGAGTCAACATTCAGATTTAATTCCAACTATTTGCCTCTTGAAAAATCCCTGATTTTTATGAAGAAGATCTATCACACAGAAAAACCATCAACCAAAAATGTCTTTGCTTCGTGAAGGCAAGAATATGATTGTAGGGTTACGAAAGGATTTACCTTTTCTTGCCTCTGCTGGTTAGTTCTTCAGCCAAATGGGTGAACTGTGAGGTGATAGCAAGGCAAGAAAGAGTCACTGTGTTAGGAAGCTACTAATAAACTCCTTTGTTGGCTGTTGTATGCAGGTTGGGCAAGAAGGAAAGGTGAAGATGCGTGCAATTAGAAGATGAATTCAAGTGCAGGAGACCTGTTTGATGAGAAGCCTCAGCCAAACCAATTGTATTGATAGTGATTCTGCTTCGAGGGAGAATCAACCTCCTTACAAGAAAAGCAACTACAAATTCTACTCAGCCAATATTCCAGATTGAAGATGCCAAACAAGGACCCCCCATTTCCTCTACATATAATGGATGGGAGATGATGACCTACTTCCTAACAGCCAACTAATGCCATGGGCCAATTCTAAATAACAATAACTAAGCCTATGGGTCACTAAACAACTTAAACAAAATCAATTAAAGTAAAGATAACAACTTAAGTCAGAGGCCCATCAAGCCCGGCCCAATCTTAGTTGGGTTCTTAACAAAATTCCCCCCTTAAAAGAACCTTGTCCTCAAGGTTCAGAAATTGAAGAAACTTTACCAATTAGTTACCAAGGAGTATCATATAACTTGCCCGAACAGTGAATGCATTTTCAACACTGAAAGACAAGGCCACGCATTCCAACAAGCTTCCTGTCGAGGTAGGCGAAGGTAACATCCAAGACGCACAACATCCTGTGGAAGCCCTACTCCAAAAAATAATGAAGCGCCTTTTTTTTTTTTTGAAATTAAGGATGCCACACCGACAAAATGCCAGATTCCCAACCATATACACTTTCTTCAACAACTTCATATTCCATATGCATCCCAACCAATCTTAAGCACAATTGCCCCATAACCCATGCTCATGTTGCTGTTCTGCATGCAAACATACTCGAAAAATTCTGGGACAATACCATGAGTGTAAGGAGATTTCGGTGGAGCATGAGTAGTGATATTCTCAACTAGCACATTGCTGCCATCCACTGGATGAATGTTCCAATTAGGCTCATACAAGCCATATAACAAGGAAAGGTATAGAGTGCTAAGCATCAAAACCAAAGCCCACTGGAATCGATATTGCCTAAGCCAAGATGACACCAATTTAACATTACCATCACAAGGTGAATGATTAATTGCAGGTAGAATTCCAACAACATCATCCATGAATTCCCTTAAGGTAACCAAAACCCCAATTTTCATAGGTCCTTTCTGCGTTCCCCTCCCAGCACAAAAAATGCACCTACGCATTTTATTGAACATGTTGAGTGCAAATTTCGTACAACCATGCATACCTTTGCTCACTATGGTCAAGTACCGGGCAGTATAAGCAGTCATTCCGAGGTCAAGAAAAGACCAATTCCGGTAGTTATGAAAGGAAGGTATGAATACTGTAGTAGCACAGCAAGCACAAAAAATATAGAATACCTGAAGTAATAGTTCCGGTGGAGCATTATCACAAAGAACAGATTCCTCACCCAAGGTAACCCCATCTGACTCCAACTTTTTTACGTGACCATCATCATGAATTTCAGCCAACCACAATACTCTCTTAGTCAAAGTTATAGCAAAGATCACAACTCCCGTAGTACAATCCATAAGATTTCTTTTTCTTCCTCTATTAAGGGGCTTAAACACCACTTTAAGTGGCAATATGTCAAACATATTGTGAGCAAAAAATTTCTTCCCCTTACCTTTTTCAGCAAACTCACCCAAGTTGCCTTCTTCATCAATGTTCCTCCACCCAAATGCAGAGTCACGAATATCCTTACATACCACCCCATGAACCGATTCAATCTTCTCCATCCGTCTAAAAAATTCATGCACACCCATACAATGAACAGCAGCGACAAATAACTCTCTGGTATCATGATGCTGCAGCCTTTGAGCATGGACCGACATTTCATTAGATATATCATGATGAATAATCGGGGAAAATGGGGGCCAATTTTTATCATCGTTCGGGACACCAGCTTTAGCAACAGCATTTTCTCTCCGTCTTATGTCCTTTTCCCTCCGTTTGAGATCTGCTTCCCAAGATGCAAGCTCTTGCTGTGCTGGTTTGACAACAAGAAGTCCAAGTGCATCAACGCTTCCAAAATGCTCAGTCATTGTATAAAACCAGATCTGGCCCTCGAAAGTGATGTAATGGCCAGTGATGGTTTGGCAAGCGGCGACCAATCG
This sequence comes from Cyclocarya paliurus, assembly GCA_029856935.1. Classification (NCBI taxonomy): domain Eukaryota; kingdom Viridiplantae; phylum Streptophyta; class Magnoliopsida; order Fagales; family Juglandaceae; genus Cyclocarya; species Cyclocarya paliurus. The sequence continues at coordinate 1,206,582 of CM056958.1, read as the reverse complement.
AAGCAGTCACTTGTTAGCAATGGTGGCGACGACAGCGTCGGTGCGAATGTCAGGGTCAAAAGTCCACAACCCAGAACATGGTTTCAGAGTGTTCTTGTGTTGCGTAGGCCACTGCACTTGCTTCACTGGGGAGGTCTTGCCCAGATTTAGCTCCTTCATTCCTTTTTGTTCGTTTCCCCCTTCTGTTGACAACCATCCATATAGCCTTGTCTCGATTTCACCCTAAGTGAGGGGTGGGAAGCGACGGAAATCCTTAGGGACGACGGTTTGTTTAGAAGGTTTTCTCTTAGAGAAGACGTAGAGATATGATAGGGAGAGAGCTTTGCAGATTGTAATAAATATATATATATATATTGTGGTGAGGGTGGGGAATTTAAGGGAAGTGAGGGAAGAGGAATTTCCATGGGAACAACTTCAGGGGACACCGCCATCCTCTCCTCCACCGCTGTTGCCTTCTCTTCGTCCGCAAGAGATAATTGCATCTTCTTGCAATTTTGCTCCATTCTGTCGAGTATTTCACTCATATGCTCTAATTTCTCCAAAATCTTTTCCAGCAACAATAATTGCTGTTTGTTTAATCATACCACACCCATGAAGAATTTCTGGGATGAAGAGGATCTGTTTGGTTGGTAATGGGTGGATTCGTTTGTGTAGGATTGAATTTCTATGATGAATAGGATTGAGTGTCTCTGATACCAATTGTTAAGAAGCTACTAATAAACTCCTTTGCTGGCTGTTGTATGTAGGTTGGGCAAGAAGGAAAGGTGAAGATGTGTGCAATTAGAAGATGAATTCAAGTGCAGGACACCTGTTTGATGAAAAGCCTTAGCCAAACCAATTGTATTGATAGTGATTCTGCTTCGAGGGAAAATCAACCTCCTTACTAGAAAAGTAACTACAAATTCTACTCAGCCAATATTCCAGATTGAAGATGCCAAACAAGGACCCCCCATTTCCTCTACATATACTAGATGGGAGAGGATGACCTACTTCCTAACAGCCAACTAAGACCATGGACCAATTCTAAATAACAATAACTAAGTCCATGGGTCACTAAAAAACTTAAACAAAATCAATTAAAGTAAAGATAACAACTTAAGTCAGAGGCCCATCAAGCCCGGCCCAATCTTAGTTGGGTTCATAACACACTGCCCCGTGAGTACTTATCCTTTGGTATGCAGACTATTAACCCCCTTCTACTTGCTTGCTTTTTTTTTTTTGAAATCTCCTTGCTTACTTCTTGATCCTACTGGAACCCAAAGCACCTTCTCACATTCTAGCCTTTGGTACCCACACAGAAATGATGTAAAGCTTTTGTCACTTCGAGGTCAGAGACTGGCGCGAGGTCCCTACTCTCCAATGTTGAAATCCCACCTCTTACAAATAGATATTCCCGCGTATGGACTGCCTGGGTCATAAACCTTTTGTGTGATATCTCGGGCATCAAAGGTCTTTGGAGAGGGTTGGTACAAAAAGTATTGTATATTAATATTTGGATGTTGAGCTAAGTTGAACTGAGTTGAGTTTTTTATGAATAATAATAAGTTGAGATGGTAGAGTGAGTTTTGTGGGGTCCACTTAAGATGAGTTTAAGACTACATTTGGATGTTGAGCTCAGCTTAGTTCTTTATGAATAGTAGTGAATTGAGTAGTAGAGGAAGTTATGTGGAGCCATCTAAACTGAGTTTAAAGTGTGTTTAATTGTTAAGATGAGTTTAGTACTTTTTATGAGAAGTTGAAAAAGGTTGTGGATTCCACGTATAAGGAAGTTTTGAGTTGATATTAGTTTAGTAATTTGAGAGTTGGGTATTTAAATGTTAGACTCAACTTAAAATTAGACTGAGTTCAGCTGAGTCTTGCAACCAAGCGCAGCCTAAATGTGTTTGGATGTTAAGATGAATTTAGATGTATTTATGAGAAGTTAAAAAAGGTTGTGGGTCTCACATGTAAAGAAATGTTGAATTGAAAAAGATTGTAGGTTTTACGTGTAAAGAGGTTTTGAATTGAGATGAGTTTAGTAATTTAAGAGTTGGGTGTTTGGATGCTAGATTTAGCTTAAAAATTAGATTGAACTGAGTTGAATGCTAATGAGTTTAATAACTAAACGGATCTTTGTGGTTTAGTATTTCTTTTGCCTTAATAATGAAACAGCTGTCAAAGTATGGTACACATGTAAAGTATTGGGCTGAAAGCAACATGCAACAAAAAAACATTAAAATTGTTTTAACATGCACCTTGAGATAAGTTCGTGGAATTTGGCCAACATATATCTTTGTGTCCAAACAATTTGGAGCCATTGGTAAAATAAATAAATAAAGTGGGACCCAATTAAAAAATATTTTGGCATGCCTGTTTTGGACACTAGATTTTAATTCTAACATGTTAAAAACTATGCGACATCTATGAATCTTTATGGTGAAGCTTGTTTACTCATTCCGCACATTATATTCTTCATCGTTTACAGTTACAAGAGTCAATTTTGTTGATAAAGTATAAAACGCTACTATTTTAATCGTATAAAATTTACTGGATTTTTATATTAATGATAAACACAAGGTACGTTGGTCTGCGAAAAAACATTTCTCATTTTTATATAGAGTATTTAAATAGTGGTTTAAGTCTGGCTGAAAGCTTTCCACATTTATATATTCCACTCTGCCTTATATAAAACTTGACTCTTGGAAGCTCTGCCCAACTGTGTCATTGTTCCGTTCCTCTCGGTTTTGTCTAGTCTCAATATCATTAAGGTACATAGAGCAAAATGTCAAACACTCGACATGCACATATGCCTTAGCAATTGAGCCTTCTAGACTGGCTCTGTTGCGGACATATTGCTTGAACTTACCCAGATATCTCTCGAAAGGGTACATCCACCTATACTAAACAGGTCATGCTAGCAAAACCTCATCTGGCAGATGAATAGCAAGGTGCACCATGATATCGAAAAATACAGGTGGGAATATCATTTCCAATTTGCAAAAAATGATGGGGATATTAGCTTGAAGCTGTTTCAACACTGTTATGTCTAGTGTTCATGAACATAATTCTTTGAAAAACGAGTACAACTCTATTAAAGCTCAACGCACATCGGGTCGTAGGTACCCACCAATAACAACTAGCAACAAATATTGCATGAAGATATGACAATCATAGCTCTTCATTCCCATGATTTTTCCTTTAGTAATGTTGGCACACTGGGCAATATTTGAGGCAAAACCGTAAGGAAATTTCACTTCTGACAAGCGTGCACAAAAACTCATTCGCTCAGTACATTTAAAATGTAACATGCAAGACTCATAGAAGTATGATTACCATCATGCTGTAAATGTAATTCTTTCTTTAGTCCAAGATCTTCCAAATCCCTATGCGCATTGGCTGTGCCCTTACTTTTGCCTTCAATATTCATCAAGATTCCCAGGGACTTATCACAAATGTTTTTCTTAATATGCATGAAATTCAAGTTATGTCGCAATCCCAAGTCTAACCAATAAGGAAGCACAAAGAAGATACATTTTTTTGTCGAATTAAGTTCATTGGGCATGCATTTCCTCTTCGTTGTTGATCTACCAAACTGCACATTTCAGACCTCATGTAATTGGTCCATTAAAGCCTGTCCTGCTTTCATTTTAGGTTGGAGATGGGGTTCCTCCTTACCATTTAAAGCATTTTTTTCCTTCTCCAACTATGATCTGGCACAAACCACCAACGATGACCTATATAACAATGTCTTCGGCCATGCACAAGCCACAGTGACTCTATTTCTAAGTTACATGTAGGGCATGCCATCTTACCCTTTGTGCTCCAGCCCAAAAGATTTGTGTATGCAAGAAAGTCATTGATGGTCCAGAGCAACACTGCCCTCAACCGAAACGATTCTCGTTTGTATGCATCATATGTACAAATTCCCTCTTCCCATAATTCTGTGAACTCATCTATTAAGGGATGCAAGAACACGGCAATATCATTTTTCGGTGCCTTTGGTCCAGGGATTAACAACGACATCATCAAATATGGATCTTTCATGCATGACCAAGGGGGAAAGTTGTAAGGATCAAGTAGCACTGGCAAAATGTTGTATGGTTTGCTTTTGTTATTAAATGGGTTGAATCCATCACTAGCTAGACCAAGTCCGACATTACTAGGATCATGGACAAACCAATCATGTTTGTTATCGAAGTCTTTCCATACCCTAGAATCAACCGGATGTCTTGTGAAGTTGGGATCGTCAACACACTCTTCTACATGCCATCTCATGGCTTGGGCAGTCTTCTTTGACATAAACAGCCTTGCAACAACATCTTCAAAGGGAAATATCAGAGGACTTTTTGGGGTATCCTTTGTTGGTTAGTTGTGCTTGAGGCTCACCTAGATGCATTACATTTAGGGCACTCATCTTTATGAGCATGATCCTTCCAAAACAAGGCACAATCATATAGGCATACATGTATCTTTGTGTAACTGAAGTCCAAACCACGCTGTAAGTGGCGAGCCTTGTTATAGGAGGTAGGGAACAGAGCATGAGGAAATGTTGCTTGCAAAAGCTTTATAACCATGTCAAACGACTTCAAAATCCAACCACCAATTGTCTTTATGTGAAACAACTTGACTATGAATGATAGCTTTGAGAACTCTGTGCAGTTTGGATAAATGGCTTTCTTACGTCGTCTAGCAACTCGTGGAAGTTAGGGTATATTAGAGTATCAGAGGTGTGTCATGAAGGCCCTGCGTCTGAATTAAATTTTGTTCTACCAAAATTATCCATAAAGGATCCCATGCGGATGTCATCTAACATCTCGTCTACATCATCAATGTAGTCATTGTAGTTATAGGCATCATCACCTTCTTCGTTCGAAAATATGGCGTCTAGCAAAGTTTCCTCCTCAGCATGGAATATCCATTCTGTCTAAGATGTATCAATACCTATGATGAACAAGTGATCCTCAACCATAGCAAAAGGATGGAAAGTTCAGTTTCGGCATCTCCTACATACACCTAATGTAGTCTCTACCCGGTGCATGGGCCTTCGCCATACCTATGAATTGTTTAATGCAGTCTCCTACATACGCCATATCTATCTTCAATATACATCCAAGCCTTATCCATCTGGTTGAGTCATAGGGAATTGTACAAGTTAATAAGGATATGAGGAAACTCTTGGTAGACTATTAACTATATGAAAGTTTGTAATGGTTTATCATGAAACTAGTTGAAGGAAATCACCAGAGTATCGAAGGTAAAAAACTGTTGAAATGGAGTGGACTAGTCGACAACATTGTATGGACTCAATGTGTTGTTAGGTCTATGATATTGAAGGGAGGCGCCTTATTCATAGTTGATGTCAGCATACGTTTCCTATGGTTGTTTGAAAGGCGGCTTCTAGGCCAGCCGGGTAAGTAGTGTTATGATTGTAGGGTGTTGATGATATGCCCAACTCTCTAGTTCCAACTATTTATATATTATTTTGAATTGAACTTTGGCCAATTAATTCTTACATGAAAAAAAAAGACCCTTTGTCAATGAATTCAACATTCCTAACTACTTTCCTAGTAGTTTCCATACACTATATATATATATGAGCAACACATAGAAATGAAGAGAATTAAGAACAAGTTTTGCTCTATACATGATATTATTGCTCATGACCTATATATATATATATATATATATATATATATATATATGCAAAGTATTAAGAGTTCTAAGAAACTGCATGCAGCAAGTAGTAAATATGAAATGTACATTTTTATAAACTATACATATTAATAATAAAACAAGAGAAACAATTCCCAAGTGGATTCCCAAGGGTTGGGAACCATGCATTAAAGTCTAGAGGGACCAGTTAGGTGAAAATTAGAACCTCAACAGAAAACTCTATTAATTCACATAGCAACAATTATTTTGTCCAAGTTTTTTAGTTGAGAACAAAAGTAATTAATTATTCAATACATCAAGTCTATGATATCTCGCGTGAATGTGGGTTTGGAAAAGCAGGTCATCAGAATTCAGGACTCAAGCTGCTAGGGAATAGATAGGCTACAAATAAAACATCCAAAAGTTTAGTTTTCAAGGCCAAGTAGACAAATAAAAAAATATTAAACAATTTTGCAAATGAGCAACGCACACTGTATCTGGCTCATAACCTTACTTCAACACCTAGGTTTAAACCTCACAAACATCACATCTATTAGTTAAAATAAGGCTTTCACTCAGATTTATGTTTTCAATTCTTTCAGAAGCAAAAAGAAAGGCCTTCTTTGGCTTTTATACAATAGAAATCTGTTGACATACCTACAACTATAACACCCAGGGGCTCAGCAAAACTAGAAGAAACAATAGAATGCTTGCCATTTGGTGCGATTTGTAGAAGAAACAACCATTTTATGATGTAACCACATAGGCAATTTCTAATACTTTACTATAGCTTCATAAATTATTCTTCAATATGCACAGCAGGAATATTAAAAGAAAAATTGGGACATTGTTAAATTTAAAAATTGTAATGTCCATGGCGTGATTTCTACAGAAAATTCTCATCTCATACTACAAATCTGATTTCTACAACCAATAAGATCCCGTTGGAGCCATATTGAAGCCCTGGATTTATTAGCATGCTTTAGGTGGCATCTCAGAAGCTCTTATTTTACTTTGAAAAGTGAAAAACACTGAACTTGCGTTCAGAAAGGGTTACAAATTTCAGAGGCACTTTTTCTTTCTTAATGGAGAGAAAATATAAACAGGAGCAAGTTCTACTCTTGAAGGGTTACTTTGCTTGTGAAGGACATACTCTCCCTCCAAAGTGCTAGCACCAGTCAACCATTGGTACCACAAACAGTACTGCAGGCAGTGACATTCCAATGAAGTCACTGCCTAAAAGGTTCACAACCATAGAGATAATCTCCTCCAACACCACCAACAGCCTACACTTCACAACCAGACTTTACAATAACAACCAACTATGTGATCACCTCTTGACAACTAATAATTTTGTAACAACATGAAACCAATTTTCACACCATGAATCCAGCTATGCAATGATCTCCACCTTTGACACTATCCAACTGGTGTTACCATCAATGCTACTCTTTTAAACACTTTTCATATTTCTGATAAAGTATCAATATTTGCATATGGGATGATATCCCAGGGTTTAGTTTATGCATTGCAACATAGACAAAAAAAATATATATATTCAAAAAGAAAAAAGAAAATATATGGCATAGATAACTCATTATAAATAGTTTCAAAAACTTGAAGCAAAGGTGCCTTTAAAGAGTCTCACCTCTGTGTTGCAAAATAAACAGGAAGTGCAACAACAACACCCAGTAAAGCCAAAAAAGGGCAAAATGAAATGTCTAGTTAATAAATGGCAATTAATCGATGATGAGACAGGTTCGGTTTCCAAAACCAAGGGAAAATGAAAATCAATTTTATTGATTTTAGCTTAATATCATGTGTTATGAAATAATTACTATTGTTATTTTAAAATTATTACTACTGTTAGCTGCCTGAGATGCTATCAGTTAGAGCTCAAAACTTGAAGCAAATTGTTAATTTTGTGATTTCTGAAATCTTGATCCCGCAATGAAGTTTTGAGTTGCCAGAGATAGGAAGATATGACAACATTGGCCAGTAGATTGAACCTTGTAAAAGTGACATTCCAAGAACTTTACTAAGCTCAGTACTGTGATACTACTTTTCATGGACCAATCTAATTACCATTCTAATTCTATATCATAACCGAGAGCACTAACCAACCACACCAATCATAAATGCTTTCTGATAGAGGTTTGTAGGAAGTAAACAATCTAAAAACAACACTTTCATGGACCAATCAAATTACAATTATATTCCTAACATAACAGAAGTTTCATCGAGATACCCAAATAGAGGCCATTTAAGAATGATTGAGATCAGTTTGCACCTACAGTCCCGGTAAATGTTTCCTAGACAGTAATGAAGAACCTTTAGAATAAAATCGGTACAATCTAAACACATCAATTATAAGCAACTGAGATAGACAATTAGACCGATGTATAGGATCACCGCATTCTTAACTTCGTTTGGCTCTTTTTAAAGTTGTTCAAATTATAATTTTCTTCCAAAATCTAGTTTTGTGTATCTAGATATAAATTAAAAATTATTTCAGTACCTCACATGGTTCTCAGAAAAAGATTTATCTTAAACATGATAGAATCACTAAACATTTTATATAAGCCCTATTTTTCCTATCCAAAATTAAATGCCAAAGCCATATATGCTTGCACTTAGACTTTTTGATATTGCAGACCCCTAAAAGATTATGGAAGGGTCTCTATTTTGCCATGTTCTACATATCAATATTAAAGGAAACTTCATGCAAAAGCTAGTTTTTTTCACAAAACCTTATCTCATGGAATTTCTTTGATTAATTTGCATAGTCTACTTAATTAATTTCACAAATTTTAGTAATCATGTCAATGTTTACAACTTTTGTTTGCAAAAGTTCTCCAGAACCCTTGATATATAGAAGCAAATTTTAGCCTAAAAATACATACCCTATTTCAAGTTACAACCTAATTTCTAAAGCCTAGCTTTAAGTAATGATTCTCACACATGGACCCAAATAGTATACCCTTCTCAACTAAAATAACTTACTACATTGATGAAAGAAGCCGAATGCAATAAGTTCTTTTTTGAGGTTATTTTTTTACAAGTAATACTTGACATCTTACTGCAGACCACATGTTAATTCTAATACATGCATGAAAAAGTATGTGAATAAAGTTGTTTCATGGCACTTGGAGTCATTAATGATCACTGCTAACAATCACACACTCAACATATCTAACATTGATTCTGCTCATAGAATCCTTGCAAGTTGCTATGATCTCTCATGCACCTCTAGCCCACTGGGGGGCTGCCCAAAGGGGGGGGGGGGGGGGGGGGGGGGGGGGGATGGTTCTCATCAAAGCAACTGCAATCAACAGGCTTATAAACCAAAGACATCTTAACAAATTCTAAGAGAATTGCATGCCAAATTGGCTGCTTATGAAACCAGAAGACGGGCTCAATCAGCTCTTATTCATCTGGTGGGAAGTAAAAGACTGATCCCTTAAGTTATCAATATAATAATCCAGAATTTGTGAGCAGTTGGAAGTTGGAGATTCCTGTTATTCGTGGCAAGTGCAAGCATCCAAAAGAGCTAAAATCACTTTACGCAATATAAATAAGCTAAAGAAACAGAGAATACACACCTCTGGAATGTTGTGTAGAGCAATGGCCAAGGCCAAGTTGACACCAACACGAAGACCCTACCAAAGAAGCATGGCTATGTTCATAAAAACTAGATTCTGTGAAACTATGCAGTACTAATTCAATGAAATTTGGAAGCACGCATTCAAATTCTTAGCATACTCGCACATCAGGTTATATATGCATCCAATCAATTCAAACTATTTTACGAACCACAAATGAGCATACTTTGAAGGGGTAAAATTTCATAACTCAATAATCTTTATCACATAACATTCTAAATTTAAAGGCGATGAATCTGAATGTGTAACAAGCCAAGTAACTTGGGCCCGATCCAAGCCATGGACTATCCTTCTATCCTTTTACTACTTTTACCTTTGTGTGTTAGGCCTTTAGACTATTTTACTGGATCTTTGGATTATAATAGGTAGTGGGCTTAGGCCCGTAGAATAAACTAGTTGCAGATTCTAGTCTTATTATCTTGTTGTTACTTTTACCCCAAGCCCAATACGTGGGTTATATGTACTGAGCAACTTGGCTCTGAAGAATCATCCAGAATCATTAACGAAAATATTTCCTTATTCTCTTTTCTCTCTTTTTCTTGAAGGTTAGGTCAACCTTGAATTTGACCTATTTTCTTGCATTTTCTCTTATATTTTCTAGTCATCCAAACACTACCAATCAGGTGTGTTACAGAATGTAGGAGTTAAAAGAGTTGGATTCAGAAGGGTTCAAAACCTAATTAATGGGACGTGAGTATTCAAGAAATTATGTGGCTAAACAAAGACAATGAAAAACTGTGAAGAAGAAACTGGGCTCATGAACCAGAGATACACACACATAGATGAGGTGGCAATAGGCGAGAGATTTACCAAGGGGGAGAGGGAGAGACAGAGATTTAAGAAGAGAAATCGTCAATAGGCAAAGATTTGAGAGAGAGATGCACCTTTATTGGAGTTGAAAGTAATCAACGCCCTGGTCGTGAGTGGCGGCAGTAAGGATGAACGGGGCAACAACTGTCAGCAGTGAGGGACGTTGAAGGGCAACGACGCAAGGAAACCAGCGTCGATGAGTCTTTCTTAGATTATTCCAAGGTGAAGGCAAAATCGCTAGTTGAGGGCTCAGTGAGTATAAACGAAGCAATACACAGCCGTGGAATAAGCTTTTGTCATAGGGCACAAAATTAGTAATTCCCAAAACCTTTTAACACGAATGAAATCTCGTCGCCAAAGGTCTATTTTCGCCACAGTTTTTCACTCGACACACAAAATCTCTTCATATATGGCAAAACTTATTGCGATGAAGCGTTTTGTGCCATAAGTCCACTATCTCCCACTAGTAGTAGTCATGGAGGAAAAAATAATGGGAATCCCATATTTCTTGTATTGACATGTGTAGATGCAAATGATCAAAAGCAAAATATGACCTTTTATTTCTCTTCGTGTATCTAGAAATAAATACTGCACTGATCAACACTTATATCTTAATATATCTGCATTTTGGTCAGATAAAACAATTATATCTTAATTTAATGTTCTCTGCTATTAATTTGCAGTGGATTTAAATTTTCAGGTACCTCCTTACCAATTACCAAAAAGGCTTTTTGTTTATTCTCTTTGTGCTCCAACTTGTGTGGAGCAACTTCTGGATAGCTTTTTATTCTGAAACAATTGTTCATGGAAAACAATAGCTATTCTTTTCTTCTTCTTCTTTTTGCTGGTGTTTAGTTTATTGTGCATTAGAATTTCCGTGTTCTATAGTTTCTTGTGCTTCAAAGTATCACAAGATGTGCATCTTAATTTGCAAAATGCTTGTACTATTAGGAATTAGCTTTACGTTCTTAAGTGTTCTCTTGAAGAGGATTCGAAAGTACTGCATGAAGATCAAGATACCCTGAAATTCTTATGGAAGCAAAACATGATTTATTTTGCTAACCATATTAATTTGTATTTAATTTCCAGAACTAGTGGTTTTCTTTTCTTTTCTCCCCAAATGAGAATAATTGGAATTGATTCTATGCCAACTACGTGTTATTTTGCTTGAACAGGTGGTTGTAAAGTTATAACTTGTTTCTACCTTTGATAAAGGTAAAAGAGTATCTTTGAAAGGAAGTTCTGAAGTGGCAGACATGGTATTGTTGTGATGTCTATGAAAATGAGGGAAAATCAACAGTTTTAAGTGCATGTTGCCAGTGTATGTTCTAGTTACTTTGTTGGGGTTCCTAGAGCAGCAAAAACTAAAATAAATCAAAATTTGTTGTGATGTGGATATTCCATTATTTGGTGCTTTGAGCTTTTGAAGTACTTGCCATGCTGACCTAATTATTCTCTTCACACCAAAGGAAAATTTTCATGTTGATTCTTTCCTCTCTTTTTTTTTTTCATTCTTTTTCTCTTCTTGGTTCAAAGGGTTTACCTTTCTATTGTCACCATTATAAGTTTCTGTTTGGGCGCATCTTTCATTTTCTCTTAATTTTTCTTTGGCCAAGCAGAAGATAAATAAACATTTTATACAATGAATACTTGGTGTAACATACCAGTTTTGGTTTTAGGGTATATAAGTAAATCTCTATATTTTCTACTGTAGTTGTTATTTAAAATTTTGTTAGAGTTTCATTTTGTTAAGGATTTCTAAAATGTATCGGATTATATTTACTAGAGTTTTTGTTTGAAATTTAAAGTTTTATTTTTCCCTCTAATCAGACGAACCCATCTCGATGTTAGCCTCTGTTTACCTCTCAGTGTTTTTCGCTAACATCGTAGTGGAGAAATTCAACCCAGTTGCCGAGTATAATTCTACATATGCACGTCTCTACTTTTTGCACGTGCACATCTCTACTCTTCTAGGGTTTCTCTTATCTTTTCTCTAAAAATCCTCCCTTCCTCTTCACAGTTTTCTTTCCATCGACAAACCCACACTTCAAACCAGAGTTTCTCAATTAAAACAGATAAAACCACTTACCCAACAGCCACCGTAGCATTTCCGTTAGTCCAAGTTGTCCATCACGCCGGCACCACTTCGAGGGACCTCGGAGTACCTCTCGGACAACACAGAAGCTGCCGACCTGCAGTCCCGTTGAGCCCCTCTCTTTTTCTGGTAAGGCCTCGGCAGCCCAGCCTTCTTTCCCTCTCTCTTTTGTTTCGGTTAGCAGTGTTCTCTCTCTCTCTCTCTCTAACTCTCTCTTTCTCTCTCACTCGGTGCCGCACCACCATAGTTAAGCCTCCAGTCGCGCCGCTCACAGCCACCCAGAACCGCCATCTCCATCTCAGTCGAGCACCTCCCTCTCGGTGAGCTCTCTCCTTCTCTCGCACACGGCTTGTTTTGGTTTTGTTCTATGTGTTTTAATTCTCCAGCACCATTCCTTGCTTCTGCCGAGTAATGAGTATCACTTGAGTTCACAATCGGGCCTTGGGCCTATGATGATGGGTTCAGTTGTTTAGCATGTGTTTTAATAGTATTTCGGGCCTTGTTTTAAATCTGTTGGACATTTCTTTTGTGGGCTAAAATTTGAGGATAATTAGACTTATAATATGTTAAAACTTGTAATTTAAATTGGGCCGATTTTATGATGTTTCAAGTATATTTTTAGTGATTTGTTAGACTTAATATTTCAAAAAGGAGTTATTTTTTATTAAATAAATATATTAGTCAAATACTTATTTTATAAGAAAATGTTTAAAGAATTTAAATTATATTTTAAAATAGATTATTGAGCCTAATAATTTAGATTTCTTTTATCTATTTAATAGAACTTTAATAAAAATTATTATAGATACTTTAAATAGGAAAGTTAAGAAATATGTTAAGAATATTTTAAACGATATTAATATTTATTAGATTTCTTATAAGATTTAATAATTATGTTAAGAAATGAAACTCAGCTTAAGAATTTAAGTTTTTATGAATTATTTTAAAATAGCTCGAATATTTTCACTAAATTATAAACTAGTATTTTTAAGTAATTTAAATGCTAAGAATTATTGATTTTAGTGTTAAACAAAATATTTGTTTGATTACCTTTTAGAATTCCAAATTTAGTTAAGCAAGATATTAGTATTTAATTATTTTCCAAACAATTTAGTGATAGTTATTTATTGTATATAGATCTCAAGTTACGAAGTTTTATTCAAGAAGAAACACAGCGAGATAAGTAATTTGTTCATAAATTAGGATCATCACAGTTAGCCTATAAGTATGTATTATTCAAGCCAGTTTATTGTCAGCCATTATTTATGAACCGCTCATGTCATGTGCAAGCATGTCATCCAGCATAGCACACGATCATGTCATTCCGTATCATGTTTAGATTCAAAAGTTATAATTATATATGTATTATGTCATGCATCTCATTTGTATAAGACACGTAAGCCATCTTAAATTCAAGTGTAAGATAAGTTTAGATCAGTTAACAAGATGGTCATTCAGATGCATGGTACCAATGCAGTTCAGTTCAAGGTGGTGTGCAAACCACGAACTTAGTCGTGGTCCACCATAGTATGCTAGAATACTATCAGCAGTTCCCCTTGCTGCAGCGGGATGTGGGACTGGTGCACAACCTTACACACAGGGTTAAGTGTGTTGGCCAGTCAGATAAATCAGTCAGTTAGTTCAGATAAATCAGTCATACATAGCATAAGCATTAGCATGATCAGTCATGAATTTTTTTTTAAGTTCTCAGCATGAAAGTTCTTATGAAAATCTTATGTTTATTACATTTACGTTGTAATGGATTTCTTACTGAGTCATCGACTCATTTTAGTTTATTTTCATTTTTTTTTACTACCCAGGTGAAGATGATGATTACGAGCAGGCAGGTCAGGAGTAGTATGAGCATTTTATTTTTTTAGTTCAGACATTTCTAAAATAAAACATGTCTTTTGTGACATGAATTTATTCAGTTTATTCATTTAATGTTTTTGGAAGACTATTTTATTTGACCTTTTATTTCAAAATAAATTTCAGTTTATTTTTTTAAATTATGAAATTAGAGAATCTTTTGCCGGGTTTATTTTCGTGAAAACTTTTATGAAAAATACGTGACACACCTAGCCTACGGGAAGGGGGTGTTACACTTGGGCCTCGTATGGATTGAAGAATGCCCTTTTTTTTTTTCTAAGCAAGTAGCTATGGTTCATTCTGCTTTCTTTTCTTTCTTTTTTTCTTTTTTTCAAGTAAGCATAGCATAGATTAACTAAGTGGTTACAAAGATACAAGATTCAATGGGGTGGGTGTAGCACCCAAGTCCAGCACGAAGCTCGTGTCCAAAAGTTTTTAGATTAACATGTATGAAAAGCCCACTTGGTATTTAACTAGTAATTTGGGAATAGCTACAGGCTCAAATTTTTATTTTGGCAAAGTATGAATTTTTATTGGGCTTGATCATTAGGTTAAAGTTATTTAAGAGACCAAGTGTGATCTTTTTATCTTGGAATTGGCCTTAAAAATTTATGAGACGAGATTTGGTTAGTTTAGAATTTGAATCAAGACCTATTAATATTTATTAAATACTTGATTCATAAATTTTCGGACAAGCCAAAGAAATTATGGACTGTAGTAACCGGACCAACCCATTTGTTAATTTTATACAATATCCAAGACATGGGCCCAAACACTTTGAAGCTGGCCCAAAAAGCCCAAGCCCATGGGAACCAAGGATCGGACTCCATGCCATGCACATCTCCACGCTCATGCACTCATGCAAGTCTCTCCCATTTGTTTCTCTAGGGTTTTTATGAGTTTTTCTTCTATATATATGCATTACACACTTCACGCATACTGCACAGCCCCTCATGCACGTAGTGACTATCCTCAACCTAAAAACTAAGGCTACCACCCCTTGTTTCTCCCGCCTTCAAGGTATTGCTATTGCTGCCGCTTCAACATAGTCACCGTAAACAACCCCCACCAAAGCCAAGCCCTTCATGTACATCTAGACCCTAGCTCCTTCACAAGTAACCACCTCTTTTGGTGGGCTTGAGATTTTTCCCCCTTGCCGCTAGCCACGCTCCAAAGCTAAGCCTAAATTTTTTCTAGAATTAGTTGTATGGTATGTGGTGTGGGATGATGAGTAGTAACCTTAAAAATTGTACTTTAACAATATTTTAACTTTATAATTATAATTTTATTCACTTTTTTCTCTCTATTTTCCTAAAATTTCATAAAACATCATAATCCAAACCATTTCACCACTATTTACATATCATCTCATTTCAATATCCAAACGATGCCTTAGTTTATTCCCTTTTTGATCCATCCCTTCAATAGATGGCAGCATGCACAATGATCCCAATGTAATTAGAAGCAAAAACGAGTTTTTTCTAATTTGGCGGAGGTGAGGTCAAGTTCTAGGGGATCAAGACAACCTACAAAAGCAGCAGGTAAATAGTCATGTGCAGGCAAAGGAAGAGAAGAAGTGTTACTTATTGAGTGAAGGAAAGGACGATTGGTGGTAGCATTGATCTTGAAAGGCAGGTTCACCAATGCATGTTCCTTAGCTGAAAAAGATTTCTCATAAAAAATAACATGTCGGGAGAAATGGACTTTAGCTGTAGTGAGATTAAGGCAGTGGTAACCAACATAGATGTCACCAAGGACAATGCAAGCTTTGGACCTATAGTCAAGTTTATGAGCTGCATAAGGTCAAAGAAGTGGGAAGCACTTGCATCCAAAGACATGTAGTATGGAGTAATTTGGTGGTTTGAGAAACAACTTTTCATAGTCAACTTTTCATAGAATTATTTTTGCAACTCTCTAATATGTGAGTTTATTTAATTGAAATATGAGAATTAATATTGTTTAATCTCTCTTTGGAAAAGTTCCACGTCGAAAAAACAAGCAGAGTAGGTGAAATTGCAAGAAAAATTGTACAATGGATTAGCTCGCCTTAACCTTATGGGCATCGTGCTAACGTGGCGTGTATCTCAATTCTCTCTCGAGGTTTGGTACGCTCCTAGGGTTTTTGCATGGTTTTCCACGCCGCCCCGTTGTCCTCCTCGGCTGGCCTACCTTTGGGTGGAGCGGTTAATGATAAGGAGGATTCTGCTGCACAGGCTAGACAGTTTCGGATGCTAGATGGTTCTGGGTTCGTACGCAGATATGCAGATGTTGTGGCTAATCGACCCCAAGCTTTACCAGAGATTGATATTCCATTACATGAACCGAAATTCAGTGATGGTGAGATGTTTTTTAAATCGGAGATTTTTAAATCGGCAGAACCTTTCCGTTTTGCTATGGTGCTGAAATTCTTGCGATATAGACCATCCTTGGATCACCTACGGGAGTTTATCAAAAGAAAATGGGGACTTAAATCATTGCCGGTTGTGGGTCAATTACGGAATGCTCGTAATGTGCTGATCAGGCTTACCAATGAGTAAGATTTTGTCACTGTGATGGCTCGTGGTAATGCAGATGTCATTGGTAGCCCTTATAAAATCTTTCACTGGACCCTAGAATTTGATGAAGATTATGAATCACCACTAGTATCTGTTTCACTTTCTCTCCTAGGGCTTCCACCGAATTAATTTAATGGTTATATGTTGAAGAGTATAGGAGGAGGATTTGGTCGGTTTTTGAAGCGTGATAACGCTATTGTTTGTGTTTCGAGACCAGAAGAGGCAAGAATATGCGTAGAGATAGATGTGTCGAAACTGTTGAAGCATCATTTTTGGTTAGGTCCACCAGGGCTGGTAACCAGTCATTATCAAGAAGTGATCTACGAATCGGTACCGGTTTTCTGTGGGTGGTGCCGTAAACAAGGACATGTGGAAAATCAATGCAAGTTTAAAGAAAAAACAGAGAAAAAGGGGAAGGAAAAAATGCCAGATAATGATGTTACCAAGGCAAGGAAAACAGAATGGAAAATTGTGGGAGGAAAGAAGGTAGAGGAGGAGGCAACGAGTACAGTGGGGGAAGAAAAAAGAAAAAATCAGAACAGAAGGACTAAAATAATGAATCGGATAAGGGCGAGAAAAACAGAGCAGGATCATTGTGGTTTGGAAATTTTGTATGTGTCTTCCAGTGAAGACGTTGACACTCAGAACCAATTTAATCTACATGACTCACAAGGGCAGATTAGGGATGGTCATGGAATTGGAGGTGAGGATGGTATGGAAGGTGGTTGTAGGCCAGAGTTAAGGATGATAGAAATGGAAAACATTCCTGGTAACGGGGTGGAACAGGCTGTGAGCAGTTTGGAGGAGGTGATAAATGAAGCGTTAAAGGTGATATCTTCTCCGAGAAGTGCGTTAAGAATTATTGATTAAGCACTTGCATTTGAGCTTTGTCACAAGTCAGAGGGGGAGGTTGCTTTAGGCGAAGATCCTGTGGGGGTGAGGCTGCAGGGTAGTTTTTTATCCGAAAGGGAGGAGAATGAGGAGTTAGTTGAATTAGTGGATAAAGGCTATGATTCAGATAGTGAAATAGAAGTTTCGCTTAAAAAACTAGGGGCGGAAGAAAGAAAAAAAACTATGGTTGTTCTAGAACAGACAACGCGGTCAAATAAACATTATTGATTGAATGAATATTCTAATTTGGAATATTAGGGGAATTTGTTCGTCGAAGGCTAGCTTACGGCGTATTCTTAATAAATACCGTCCATTAGTGGTAGCTTTGTTAGAACCTTTTCTTTCGGTGAATAAGTGCTCTCGTTGGGCACGATGGCTTAATCTTAATAATTTTTGTCATAATGTGGAGGTTGGAGGAAAAGTTTGGTTATTTTGGGCAGAGGGGATTCATTTCCAAATTCATTCGGTCATGGATCAAGCATTATCAGGATGGTTCTCTTTTGGTAATTATTGGGTGTTGGCTACATTTGTGTATGCGAGTTGTTTTCAACTACAGCGTAGATTATTATGGCAGTACCTTGGTGACGTAAATATGGATGGGAGGCCTTGGTTTATTGGTGGAGACTTCAATATTATCCAGTCAGAAGGAGAGAAAATTGGTGGCATTGGTCATTCCTCTTGGGCTAGAAATGAATTCAATAATTGTATTCAAGAATGTGGGTTTTAGATATATCATCTTCTAGGAATCGATTATCTTGGTGCAATGGGCAACTAGGGGGAAGGCGCATTTGGGCTCGCCTGGATAGAGTGATGGTGAACTCTGAATTTCTATTAAATTTTCCTCATATCAGGATGGAGTACTTAGCTCGCACATCGTCGGATCATAGTCCTTTGCTTTCTCAGTTGTTACAAGAGGGGAGGGTTGGTCCAATCCCTTTCAGGTTTCAACGCATGTGGTGCTATCATGAGGATTTTCTTTCAGTTGTAAGGGGTTGCTGGAACCAGTAAATGACAGGTTGCCCTATGGTGCAAGTTCAGGTGAAACTAAAAAACTTAAAGCCTGTATTGAAACAATGGAATTTAGAGGTATTCGGAAGGGTAGAAACTGAGATAAAGGTGATTGAAGAAGAGCTACTGGGGTTGGAACAGTCCGTGGTGAATGCATACTCTCAGGAGTTGGAAAGTGAATTATTGAAATGCAAACAAAAGCACCTGCAGGTCATGCATAAAGAGGAGATCATGAGATGCCAAAAATCCCGTATAAAATGGATGATGGAGGGAGATGAGAACTCGTCATTTTTTCATGCCTCTCTGAGATGTAAAAAGAAATTTAAAATGTTGGACCGTATGACTCTCACAGATGGTAGAGTGTTAGAGTCGAGGGAGGCATTACTTGATGCAGTTGTTGAATTCTTTAGGACGCAATTGACGACGTCACACGTGAGCGCGGAAGAACCTGGTATGAATTTTTTGCATCCTGTTATTTCCAATACAAATAATTTTTCATTATGCAGAGTTCCAGTTCTTACGGAAGTGAAGGAGGCTTTATGGTCAATCCCACAAGATAGCAACCCTGGTCCTGACGGATATTCGGCTAGTTTTTTCTAGCACTCTTGGGATATCGTTAAGGATGATTTGCTATAGATGGCTGTGGAATTCTTTGAAGGGAAGCCGCTATCCACATTTTTTGGTGCTACAAATATTGTTTTACTACGGAAAGTTGAAGATCCTGCAGGTTTTTCACAATTCAGACCGATAAGCTTATGTTCAGTTGTGTACAAGATCCTTTCTAAGATGATGGTGCATCGGTTAACACCGATTATGGAGAAATTGATTTCGGAGGAGCAGTCGGCCTTTTTAAAGGATCGTAGTATTTTCAATAACATTTCTATTGCGCAGGAACTTGTGCATAGCATTAATAAGAAAACAAGAGGTGGGAATATTATGCTTAAAATCGATATGGCGAAGGCATATGATCGAGTAAATAGGAAATTTTTATTGGAAGTCATGAGAAGGCTAGGGTTTTCAGAACAATGGCGGGGGCTGGTTTTTAAGTGTCATTGCTGTGTGTCTCCTAATTAAGAATCTATGAATCATATTTTATGCAAGAGAGAGTAGGCAACTAAAGTTTGGAATTACTTTGCTAATATTCTGGGCATTCAAATTCCGCAGACCAGTTCGTGGCAGGGGATGCTCAATGTCTAATGGCTTCATGCGTCGACAGTGCATTACACAGGTTGGTGCTGGGGTCTCTTGCCTATTATAATCACATGGGCTTTGTGGAGAGCAAGGTGTGAGTCACGAATGGAAGTAAAAGTGGTGGATTGGCAGGAAGTATCACGTTGGGCTAAATCTGGACTGTTAGCAATTTTTTCTAAAAGAATCAAAGTAAAGCAGATGCGTGATAAAGATAGGCAAGTGATAAGGGCATTAAACATTCCATTTGTTCCAGTTGTGAATAAAAGACCACAGGAAATTGCATGGCATAAACCCAGTAGGGGTGGTTTGAAGCTTAATATTGATGGTAACTCCTTAGGGAATCCCGGGTTGGCTGGTGGGGGAGGCATTTTCCGAGACGATAAGGGACGTTCTCTGGCTGGTTTTGCATAGCATTATGGGGTGAGTTCAAATACAGTAGCAGAGGGGCATGCTCTGTTAGATGGTTTGTGTATGGCTCATCAAATGGGGTTTAAGGATTTTATGGTGGAGTCAGATTCGGCGGTCATTGTTGGATGGATTAAATCAGGGAGTTGTTCTTTGTGGTATTTGTGGGATTTTTTGGAAGAAATTCAAGTACCATTCAATGCATTGAATTGTAGTATTTGACATATTTTCCGGGAAGCTAACATGGTGGCGGATTGCCTTGCTAAACAAGGGGCAAATAATAATGGTGTGTCGTTCATTGGAGCAGATATAGATAGTGGGATGTTAAGAGGATTGCTTCACATGGATAGTTGGGAACTTCCTTATTTACGTTTATAATTTCATGATGTATTGGTCCTAGAATTTTTTTATTGCCATATGAAGTTGTTTGGTTTCATAGTATTCTTCCGCCACAAGTGAGGATTTATTTTTTAATAAAATCGGGAGGGGGTCACTCTCAGACATGTGACCTTCGCTCTTTAAAAAAAAAACCTCATGGGCAAAGTTTCGGGTGAGCATTCAATACAACATACAGGGTGAGCAATTGGCTTGCCCGCACATTATCATTTGGGTAGTGATAGGGTTACTACTCTATTACTACCCATCTACTACCCAAGTGTATTTCAAGTTTTTTCATTTTTTTTTTCATTTTCTTTTAAGTATTTTTTTAACATCTCACTAAGAAAAAATTAAAAAAATATATAATTTTACTAATACTTACTTCCTTAATCATTAAGTAAAATAAAAAATTCAAAAAAAATCAAATACAGAAAAAATAGTAGATGGGTAGTAATAGGGTAGTAACCCTATCATTATTCTTAACATTCGGGCGACCAACGAATCGTGTCACTAACTCATCCCAAGCAATAAGGTCGCCCAATGCAACGAGAAATAAGACAAATCTAATGGTCAACCTTGAATGACCGTTATTTGCGTACACGATCCGATGATTTATATCATGAAAATGTTTAGTGATGGACATATACAGCCTGTAACTACTCAACCAACCATGATCGTCGTCCATTAATGGTCATTAGCAATTTTCAAGTCTCCTATCTTGACTGAAATTGTGCTTTGACTGTTTTTCAAAAGTCACCTATCTTGCTTGAAATGGTGCTTCGATGTCTATATAAAGACATGCCAATTGGAAATAAGTATACAATTTTCTTTCTTTGAAGTGTTGTGCTTCCATTGTTATACTTTATATTAGTGGTCTTGAGATTTTCTAGGAGTGACAATACGTGACACAACCTATAAATCCAACATGAATATGATACGAAATTAGCAAGTTTGGATTTGATGTTAACGGGTCTGGATCAAAATGGATTGACCTATTAAGACACGATTTATAAACGAGTAAACCCACTTAATCTGAAATCAATCAATTTAGATTTTATTTTAAAATTACAATTTTATTATTGTTGAGTTGTAATATTATTGATTTTTCTAAGTATGGTCATGTTTTTATTATTAAGATTGTAATTTTGGATCTATGCTCATATATTTGTTATTGTAGGATTTATAATATTAGTTTTATTATGTGTTAGAATTTGAAAAATATAGATCTTGTTTGTTAGTAAGTGGTCGTATTTTTTTTAAGATAGTGGTTACAAATAAATATAGATTTGAATTTTTATGTAAAATTATGTTAATAAAGTCAAATAGTTTATGCGTATTAGCTCAACCAAATTACATGAAACGAGTTTAAATATTGAATCATGGCGTGTTGACCTATTTTTAATTAATTATTAAATAGGTCAAAACAACGGTGACACGACATGACCCGTTATCTAAATTGATTAAGTAATGGTTTGAAAGTCCGACACATTTAGCTTAACGGATTGGATTTGGTTTTATCTATATAGTTGAATGTTTATGATCACTTGACATGATCTAAAAACATGATTTGCCACCCCTGATTTTTCAGAATGTGAAAATCTTGGTATTCCAATATGATTTTATTAAGGCATAACGCAATCAAATTACAAAATCTTCTATGGGCTTCATTGTATTTTGTAGACAATTTTGCCTCAACCCTGTGCATACCAATCTGTTCTGAGTTGGTGGGGTGAAATTGATTCAAGGGAACTTGTACAAGTAAGCATGTTTAAAGCAAAGTTTCAAGTTCGTAAAAAACATAATAGAAAATCGGTTAAAAATTGAACAATGTTCACAGCACGTTCTGCACAAAAGTCTTGTTCATCAGCCACTTATTTATTAATGAAGTCATATGAACACGATGAAAGATAAGGACAAAGATCTATATATATATATATATAGAGAGAGAGAGAGAGAGAGAGTATAGAGCAAAGCATGCACATGATCACGTAATTCATTTTTCTATCCTTTGTTCTAGGACTTGGTTTTTATATAAATCCTTTGGTCAAAGAAGAGGCTAAAAATATATGTATTGATCCCACACTCATGTATATATAGGAGAGAAGGACCGATGGAATGAAGATAGAGAAAGTATAGTTATATGCCACTTGGAATAACAACACAAGTTTATATTCGTAGTCAACTTCTCGAGCTAGCAAAGCTTTAGGCTAGAGATAGTTCGCAATTTCTGAGTAGTTACAAAGAGATGCACATGACCAAATTCATTTTTCTATGCTTCCTCCTTGGACTTTGTTCTTTATATAAATCCTTAATTTGGTTGAAGAAAAGGCTATATATAAAGAACTAGGCTTTCTTGATCTCGTTATGACAAATCAAACAGGAACCAATTAATCCAATGCTGCTCGTGATCTCCTCTTCAACTTGTTTCTCATTGGCATTTTCTGTGTTAATCATGCATGCAACCAGCTAGACCGCGACTGTCTCTTGTCCTTACCCTTCGATACATCATCTCTACATTTAAATTGGTCTTCCCCTGATTGCTGTCATTGAGAAGGTATTTCTTGTGATCATTCAGCTCGAGTCACCCATATTTGGCTACCTTTTAAAGGTCTCAGATGGAGACTGTCTCCTCTTCTTGGAAACCTCACGCATCTCTCTCATTTCAACCTCTCTCACAATTCATTTTCAGGTCCCCCTCCCAACTGGAATCTTTTCATCCTTAAATCAACTTGAGGTCTTTAATTTGAGCAACAACCATCTAAATGGCGATATCTCACTCCTGTTTGCATTGAATGGTTCATCAAATGGGTTGCCTGCCTCGATTCAAATAGTTGACCTTTCTAGCAATGCCTTCAATGGGTTGATCCAATCTTGGCTTCTCCAACAAGCTTGGAATTTGACCAAGCTCAATGTCAGCCACAATATTAGTTTCACAGGTTCTATTCCTCTCTCTCTTTGCATCAACTCTCCCTTTGTCTGTCTCCTTGATTTTTCTTCCAATAATCATAATGAAGAAATTCCCAAGGGACTAGGGGAATGTTCCAAACTCGAGGTTTTCCGAGTAGGTTTTAACTTTCTCTTAGGATTTCTTCTAGAAGATCTCTACAGTGCATCAAAATTAGAAGAAATCTCCTTACCTTCTAATAACATTTCAGGATCCATAAGCAATAACATTGTGAACCTTACCAAACTCACCAACCTTGAGTTATATGACAATGAATTGAGTGGAAAGCTGCCAATGGACATGGGAAAGCTTTCCAAATTGAAGCATTTACTCCTCTATACAAACTTCTTAATGGGTGCTCAGCCTCCATCTTTAATGAATTGCACAAATCTCGTGACCTTGAATTTACACCATAATTTCTTTGGAGGAGATATCTCCACCCTAAAATTTTCTACCCTTCATCAACTTATTGTACTAGACCTTTGGAAAAATGAGTTTACTGGTACTATGCCAGTGAGCCTTTTTTCATGCAAGTTCCTAAGAGCAATCCGACTTTCTAGTAACAAACTCGAAGGACAAATTCGACCAGAGATTGTTCAATTGAAGTTCTTAGTTTTCCTTTCACTCGGTTACAACATGCTAACGAACATCACAGGAGCAATCAAGATTCTGGCACATTGCAAGACTCTCAACACACTCCTCCTTACTGGAAATTTTCTACACAAGGCCATTCCAACAGATGACAGCATAGTTGGTTTCGATGGATTCAAAAATCTCGAATATTTGGGTCTTACAAATTGTAAGTTGACTAGTCAAAGATCCACATGGCTATCTAAGCTTAAGAATTTACAAGTCTTGGGTCTAAGCTTCAATCGTATCACAGGCTCAATTCTTGGTTCGTTGTCAACTCTTCCGAGGCTCTTTCGTTTAAACTTATCTGCTAATCTGATTTCAAGTGAATTCCTAAAAGAAATTTGTGCATTGCCAACGTTAGTATCAGACCAGAAATTTGTCTAGATCTATTGTCCCATATAAATTTTTCAGACCACTTATGAACAACTTATAAAAATCAGATGGGGTTTCCAATCTCCTTCCCACGCATCTTCAAAGGAAATAAAAAAATAAAAAAATAAAAAAAAAGAGTTATAACTCAGCAAGGATAAACAACTTGGAAATCTGTTGTATAAACAACTCAGCAAGGCATAAATGGATTATCTTACAACACTACAATGAAAGATTTATGAAAGGATAGCTTAAACCATTTGTTTATGCAGCCAAAAATTTGAGAACTAGGTGCATGATCTTGGACCGATTGGGGTTTCTATGAAAAGTGGAAAGATCTATAGGATTGTCATCAAAAGATTTTTGCAAAAATCAAACTTTCTTGGGTGATGCTTCAAGCAATGTGTATTAAATAGCTTGTTGGAGGTATGCTTAGTTAGAGTTATTAAATAGCTTGTCTATGGGCTAAGGCTACTGTAATGAATGGTTCTGATGTGTTGGAGTTGTTCTAGTTTGTTCAATCTATGATTCTCGGAACCTGTAGGACTACGATCATCAATAATTGTATAGTACTTGGGCTAAGCGGGTAATAAATATGCTTACAACATTAGTAGGAAAAAAATTAGGAAGTGGGTAGACGTACAGCCTGTTTTGGGTTATATACTGTGAGCATTAGTACTAAATGTACAAGAATGAGAATTAGCCAATACTATTTTCCTTCAGGCAAGAGAATGAGAATTAGCCTAGCCTATTGGTATTGTCACTCTCCTCCCATTACATAGAATGCGTAGGCAACATGGGTGACACCATTGGTCACTATCATACTATTACATTCTAGCCTAATAAAAGTATGATGACATGGCAGTCTAGAGTTTTGATAATCACAAGTCACTTGTGAGTAAATAACTAAATTTGCTAGTTTAAAGTTCCATATGCATATTTATTCCTCTCTCCCTTTCAATAAGAAATATGAGATTTATTCAAATGGATGAATGATTCTACCACTTTGATTATTATCTAGAGCATTGAGTTCATAAATTACCTTAAGTAATTATGCACTAGATGGACAAATATATTACCTTAAGTAATTTTGCACTAGATGGACAAATATATTTTGATTGAAGGTCTTCAGTTGACAGTTTGGATTGAGCTCTGTATCTGCAGCAAAACCAGCATACTGTAGCCTCGATGTGAACCTGAAAAGTAAAACAGCCAGATTACAACAGCATGCACCTAACAGCATATCCAAGTGGGGAGAGGCATTGCAGCACAACAGGTAGTCTCAATATGAACCCGAAAAGTAAGGCTGCTTGTCCACAAAGATGCAATAACATGGGAAGTAAATGTATAATACAAAAACCAAGGCTTAGGTAACGTATTGTAAAATTCCACTCTATGCGCACACATTCTCAAATCTAATTATCCCCATACACATGGCAAAAAAAATAAAAGTAAAAATGTCAAATGGCCTGAGACTACAAGGCAAAATAAATGGAACTATTACAATCCATTGCATGTCAATTGTCTATTGATTTTTGTTCCAACAGTAGTGCTACAGTTTTGACAAGCCTTTAGCAATTATGAGTGTAAAAAGCAAGTATAATACCATTGAGAAGAGGACAAACACAGGAACTTAGCCCTGTAGGTCCATTAATTAATTCTATAATACCATTGTGGCTCTACCTAAGTTTTTTTTTTCAAAGATGCAGTAAGTCTTTTAATCAGTAAAAGACAAAGCAACCTACATAAGAACATTCAATGCCCCTAATGCAATAAAATGTCATGGCCAACATCATAAATTTGAAGCCGAGGTTTCTCAGGAACCCAAATGCCATATGATTACAGCTTGAAGGTGACACTATAGCCAATGTAACCTCTGAACTCCTCAACATGCATGATGCCCTCAAGCACTTGAACTACTTTGTATGAAACAATAGGGAAAAAAAGCTGACACTATCAGCTTTCATTACAGTTTTTAAATCTTAAGCACCCTACTAGATGCAATATAATAAAACAAACTTTACTCCAAGTAACCACACTCTTTTCTTACAAGTAAATAGGGCAACTCTTTACTAACCTATTTTATCGTCAAAAGAATTAATTGAAATGAAATGGTAGCCAAATCAAATTGAATCTACAATCCAATGAAATCCACTGTTCAAACAATCTTATCAAGAGACTCTATACTTGAAACCTGCACAAATGGCTATGATCTAGCATCTCTAAAAAGCAAGCAGCAGAAGCTTTGTCACTAAAAAGGACGACTAATGACTGAGTATGATCTAGCATCTCTAAAAAAGACGACTTATGACTGAGTATGACTGGAATATTTGGATTTTTTTCAATGCTTTGTCACGAGATGGAATTGCTACATAAATATAGAAGAAGATCTCCCATGCTAATCAATTCCCATGTGGAATAAAAGGCATGGCCAGTGTGGTTCATTTTCTTTCTTTCTTGTTGGGTGGGTTGGTTTGATTGATTGATTTCAGCTATAGTTTCATTTGATTATTCCATTGACTGAAAGAGATTATCAGAATTGTGGCCCCTACCATCAGCCACCCTCTCCCAAAAAAAAAAAAGAAAAAAAAAAAAGCTCTGTTCTCATCCACTCTATCTTGCTCCTCTTCTGAATAAATTCCTCAAGAATTTTCTATCCATTTTATATGGAAACACAGAGAATGCCAAAATTGACTGCTGCAATATATATATATATATATATATATATATATATATATATATATATATATGTGCGCATGTATGTGTTATGTGTGTGCATAGATAGTAATATTGAAAATTCATTAATCTGTATATTATAGTGTAAGATTATATCATTAAATTTAGGGGACACGAACCCTTTATGCCCAAAAACCATCTAAACTAGAGAAAGGCTACCGCAAATATTCTATATTCATCAAGATACACTAGGTAATGAGTTTTAACAACATGATGATCAGAAAATCAATTTGAATTGAATTCCTTACCCATCATTCACATGTTGGCAGAAGCAAAAAATCCAGACCCATTCCTTATATATAAAGACTGGATACTGCATGCAATCTTCTGTCAATTTGTGGGAATTGCCTGAAATGAAATGAGATTAGTCAGTGAGGCTATACGTGATGATCAAATTGATGAGATTTACAGCATCAAGAATGAAATCTAGTGTACGCTAATAATGAAATAGGGGAGGAGAGAAGAGATTTAGTAAAACAAAGAATGACCAACGAAGTCGGTTTTGGATGCTCCAGTCGAGTATTCTCGATACGATTAAGGGCGGATTCTTGCTGTGGGACTACATCCAACTCGTGGACGCTGATACAGAGATGCTCGATGCGAAATGTTCTCGATTGTTGCCCTAAAACCGATAACGCAGAATAATCAATCAGGGGATTGATCTTATGAAATGGGCAAAATCAAGAGTGGTTTGGGAAAAATACAAAGTCGATGGTCTGAAGCAGAACACTATTTACCACGGAAATCGTAGGAGTGAAAAAGAATATGTTCCCACAGCCTGTAATCATCCCATTTCACCAACACTATTTTATGGGTTCCATTTATTGCGGCGAGTATTTTTTGCTGCAATAGTGTTGTTTTTCCACCAAATCCTACTCGTCAGTGGACATGTCACTGCAACAACTCTATTCATTTGCCACGAATAGTGATCAGACCACAATTTTCCACCTTGCTTTGTCGTGGGAAAGAAATTTGTGAGAAAAACCATATTACTTGCAGTGATATATGGCGGAAATGATGGGAAAAACCCATCATGATGAGTAGATCAATTTTTAATCAAAGATATAAAATTGGCCGGAAAGAATTGATTGACGGCGGAAATTAGCTTCATTTTTTTTTTTTTTGAAAACTGATCTCATTAAAACAAACACAATAGATTACAGCAAAAAGCCAAACAGATAATCAAACATAGCTGATAGCTAAGTCACATGTGACATAAGGCTATAGCATTACATCATTTCCTTAGTTACTATAGGCAAGATACAGGGAGGACATTCTACAAAACCATAGATATCATCTACACAGTCCAATGCCTCTTTTGCTAGGAGATGAGCTGCCATGTTAGCTTCTCTGTAAGCATGTGTAACAGTCCAATTAGCCACATTTCCCAGAAGCTGTCGAGCCTCTCCTATGAGACAACCTCCCAATCTCCAGTTCAAACCACCACTTTGTACCAGGTCCACAACTTGCATGAAATCTCCTTCTAGACAAATCTTCTGGAGTCCCAGTTCTTTACAGAAGCTAGCAGCCAATAGAAGTCCATAGGCATCAGCATCAAAAGAAGAACCCCTGAATGGTCTGTTTGCACGGAGTGTGCCTATGACTTGTCCACACTGATCCCTGATTATGATTCATATTCCAATCTTCCCTTCGGTTGCTTTAAAAACTGCATTCCAGTTAACTTTAGAAAAATTTTCATCAGGTTTAGTCCATAAATGAGTACCTGTAGGGAGTTGGATACTAGTTGCTTGTTCCTTCTGCAGGGCTTCCTTATAAGCAACCAGTTCTGCAATGGCCAAGTTACATACCAATGTTGGATGCTTGAACAGTTTGTTATGGATAAAATCACTCCTCCTTGTCCATATACTCCTTAGGATGACTGCTACCTCCTCAAGTTCTATGAAGTTAAGAGTCTCAACCAAGTTGGACCATATTTCAAAAAAATTCTCGCTCTGGAAACTCATCTTTTGCACTCGTTTCGCACTTTGATTCCATACATCTTGGGCTGCAGAGCATCCACATAATGCGTGACCAGTTGTTTCAGGTTGCTGCTGACAAATAGGACATGAGCTTTGTTCTGATATTTTCCTTCTTCTCAGATTTGCTAAAGTGGGAATGACATCATTACATGCTCTCCATAGGAACATCTTGGTAGCTGATGGGACTTGTAGTTGCCATAGTGTTTTCCAATTCAATGTGTCCTGTGCCCTTCTTGATGTTTCCCCTTCAGGTGCCAGTTCCAACTCCTTATAGAGATGATAGCCACTTTTTACTGTGTAGATGCCATTGCTCGACAAGTGCCATACCAGCTTGTCTTCCCTTCCTCCTATGCTAATGGGAATTTCTGTAATTGCTTGACACTCCTGCATGGAAAAGAGCTCTCGGAGAATCGGTACCTTCCATGTTTTCAGGTTGTGGTCGATGAGGTCACTGACCTGTTCATACCTACCATCATTGTTTCTAGATGACTGAACTTTGTAAGAAGGTAATGAAGGAATCCAATTATCAGTCCATATATTAACTTTAGAGCCGTTCCCAACTCGTCATATCAGACCTTTTTTAAGGAATTGTAAACCTGCATAAATGCCTCTCCACGCCAGTGATGGGCCTGATCCCAGTCGAGCTGACAGCAAGTCACCTTTATTGAAATACTTTTGCTTGAAAACCATGACCACCAGTGAGGTTGGATTGTGTAGGATCCTCCACCCTTGCTTTGAGAGCAAAGCCAGGTTAAAAGTTTTAAAATCTCGGAACCCAAGACCTCCAGAAGGTTTACTAGAGCTGAGTTGTTTCCAGTTAACCCAATGTATCTTCGAACTATCCTCGTTATAACCCCACCAGAATTTCCTGAGCAACTGATTGAGCTTCTTTGTTATGGACTGTGGTAGCATGAACATACCCATGGTATAAACAGGCAGAGCTTGAAGTACAGTTTTGAGAAGAATTTCCTTCCCTGCGATGGATAGAAACTTGGTTTTCCAGTTAGTCATTCGAGCCCATGTTCTGTCCAGAATTGAATGAAAAGCTGCTATTCTGGATCTACCAATCAAGGCAGGGAGTCCCAAATACTTGTCAAAAGTGCCTGAGGAGGTAACTTCTGCCAGTTGCATGACCTGTAACTGAGTAGCCTGCTGAGTATTTTTACTAAAGAAAACAGATGATTTGTCTTTATTCAGTACTTGTCCTGAGGCCTTCTCATAGAGATCGAGAATGTTGAGAATACCTTGAACCTGTGCTATAGTTGCTTGACAGAAGAGAATGCTATCATCTGCAAAGAAAAGGTGATTGACTTTTACTGGACCTCTGCCAATAGGGACTGGAGTTAAATGACCATATCTTTCAACTTGGTGTAGCAAAGAAGTGAGGCTTTCAACACAGAGAATGAACAAGTATGGTGAGATTGGGTCTCCTTGTCTTAGGCCCCTTGAAGGTAGAAACTTTCTATGTGGTTCACCATTAACCAAAATAGCATAAGAGACTGATTTGAGACAACATTGTATAAGATGGATCCAGTTAGAAGGGAACTCCATCCTAGCCATAATTGCTTCCACAAAATTCCATTCTACTCGATCATAAGCCTTACTCATATCGAGTTTTAATGCCATATATCCTCTTTTTCCTTTCAATCTTGAATTCATGGTATGGAGTACCTCGTATGATGTATTATCAGTGATTAGTCGTCCAGGAACAAAGGCACTTTGGTTCCATGATATAAGATTGGGAAGGATGATCTTCAGCCTATTAGCAATGGTTTTGGAGACAATCTTGTATATGACATTACAAAGACTAATAGGTCGGAATTCAGACACTCTTTTAGGATTCTTAACTTTAGGAATGAGTGAAATGAGAGTGTCATTTACCTCTGTAAGACAGCCACCATGGTTGAGGACCTGCAGGGCAAAAGTGCACACAGCTTCACCAACCACTGCCCAATGCTTTTGATAGAACTGTGCTGGGAAGCCATCTGGACTGGGGGAGCTGAGTGGGTTCAGTTGGAACACAGAAGCTTGGACTTCCTCTCTAGTAAAAGGATTCATAAGCCATTCTTTCATATCTAATGTCAGTGTAGTCTCTAGTGCTTGTAAACACTCCACGGTTCTGGTCGGATGGGAAGTAGTGAAAAGGGTGGAGAAAAAGTCTGTGAAAATCTCACCTATCCCTTCCTGTTCACTTACAATATGACCCTGAGAATCTTCTATACTCTTAATAGCATTTGTTTTTCGTCTTTGATTGGCCTGCATATGAAAATATTTAGTGTTCTTGTCTCCATTCTGAAACCAGTGTTGTTTAGCCCTCTGGCGCCATTTCAGATCTTCTGCTACCAAAGAGGCTTCTATTTGCTGTTGTAATTGCTTCATAGGGATTATGTGATCACCAGTCCCAGTATTTTGAAGAAGACTAACCTGTTTGAGCCTCTGAGAAATTGCCAAATAGTCCTTTTGCTTAGTTTTCTGTTTCCAGCACATTAAACCCCTTTGGCATACTTCAAGTTTTTGTCTGATTGATTGAGCCTCATAACAGACTCCTGAGTCTTGATTCCATGCTTCAGCCACCACTGTCTGGCAATCCTCCTTAATTTCCCAAGCTACCTCATACTTGAAATTCCCCCCTCTCCTTCGATCCCCATATATAATCTGATTCTTATTAATGTGAAGTGGAGAATGATCTGATCTAATTGCAGGGAGTACAATGCAGGTTGCAGAGCTGAAAAGACCATTCCATTCCTTGTTAGGAAAAGCTCGATAGAGCTTTTCCTTAGTAAAATCTCTTCCATACCTGTTATTTGACCAAGTGAAAAACTGACCCTGAGCTTGGATATCATGAAGACCACAATGATCAACAGCCTGCCTAAACTCCTCAATTAGCTTCATTTGGTTCCATGCTTTACCTAATTAGGAATTAAATAAAGGCGCATGATCGATCCCTGGGCATTGATCCCTTTTTTTATTGGATTTGGAGCCATAACGAAGTCTTAATAACAAGCAATTTATTAAGAATGTGAGTGTTAAAATAAAGAACCGTAAAATAAGGAACAATTAGAGTCAATATTAGAACCACAAGTCACCCATCTTGAAACTATTTAGTAGTTTCATAAATTAATACTTCAAAATAAATCGCATTAATTATGTTTAAAGTGTAATGAAACCCTTATAGAGTAATGACACCCACAATTAACACTTGTTACAATACATTTCACAACTATATTTTAAAATAAGAGTTTTTTCGTAAAATAGTATTACTTTTATGTGATGTTACTTTTACAAGATATTTTATAAAAATACCGATCATTTTAAAACATATTTGCGTAAATTGTTATGAAAAGTATTGTGTGTTAATTATCATTTTTATTATATGAATCCAACCTTTTTATTTAAGCTTTAAGACATATAACGGCGAATGTTTGGCGCACAGGTCGCCATTTCAAAGTGCACTGGCAAGGAAAGTCCAAAAAATACACTACTAAATGGCTAATAAAGCAAAAACTTGTCTATTTCAAATACTTGGTAGCGCCTCAATACAAGTTCGTTACCAAGAAAAGTCAGTAGGAGAAAATAATCAAATATATCTCAATGCAAAAGTTTTGCTTTAGGTTGTGCAGCACAGTATGTAATTCATGTACTACTCAAAATATTTTAATATAATTCACTGTTATATATTATTTAAAAAATTCAAAACTTAGTTTATTCTTCACTTATATTTTTCTTAATAATTCATACATAACTCCTTTCAAAAGTTTAACATTTTTCCTTTAATTGCAACTTATGAAAAGCCTATACTAAAATTTTAAATTATTATAAGAATGAAGTTTCGAAATTTACTTTTGTTTTATATATATTTTTACTCTATTTATATATTTTATCACTTTGTTAATGGTATTGTTCCTAAAAATCCTCAACAGAACTATTTATTCTAGCCTACAAAATTTAGGCTCTCCAAACTTATAATCCTAGCTTCGTTCCTGACCAATACCAGCAAGAACAAATAGCAATGTCCAAAGTAGTTCAGATCAGACCTGATGGAGATGGAGGAATTTATTTATATATGGATAACTTCTCATTGATTTTAATTTTAATTTTTTGGTAGACACTCAGATCAGCCCTAGGGAGACAGAGGAAGCTGTGCTCTGATTGTTTCCTTTCCCTGTTACCACGATGCCAAATCCCACTCCTAAATGAGTTCAAATGCTACTATATTTTTTTGTTATGTATTTCTTGTTATCCTTCTTTTATATTGTGTTTAAGTATATGATGTTAAATATGTATTCAGAACCAATTGTGGCCCCTTGAAATGAAAATGTTGGCATATCTGTTTTATAATGTTGGCATTGCATGCCTATTTATGACTTGAAATGCGTACATGTAACATAACACACACACACACACAAAGACACATGAAGAAGGGTTCTTGAACATATTTTGTTGGTTACCATGCGATTCCAACTATCTCGTGAAAACCCAATTCATGTGGTAACCTTTCCATGGTTACCTTTACTTGTTGCAACTAAAGGGAGTTCTGCAACTTCTCGACCAAAAACTCAAAGAATTCCAGCCGATACGATGAATGAGCTGCAGTGTCAGCAAAAAAGACCATTATCATATCTTCAAGAGAGACAACATATAAGGTTAGACCTTAAAGAAGACTAGCTCTTACTTGACCATCCAGTACATTCCCTAAATTCTTGGCCCCTTATGTTCCTTCTGAGAGAGAGAGAGAGAGAGAGAGAGAGAGAGAGAGAGAGAGAGAGAGGGGTGTTTAAGTGGATATGGAAAAGAATGGAAAAAGGCGACTAAACATGGGCTCTAACAGCACAGTATCAATAATGAAAAGATCTTAATTGCTCACCCATAAACCATTCCTGGAATAAGGTCCTGTCCACTAATTGAATCTATTATAGGGGCAAAGCAATCCTGAAATACAAATACAATCATCTCAAACTAAATATAGCACAGCTTTCCACTCATTTTCAAGTATATGAAGATCTTCACTTGTCACCCCCACATGCAAGCATTACATATGTGATTTCTAATAGCTTAAAGCAATTATGAAGGCTAAAGGTAAAGAAAAGAATCAGTATATATCTCAAGAGTAGAGTCCAAGCGTGAGATGGGATGACTTCACCATAACAGTAGCAAATCACTCAATTTTAGCCGCTGAGCAACATCACACTTGATATGGGAAATGCATAAGGAAGTGTAGTTTGAGAGAATACTATTAACTGATATTTTTATTTTTAAAGTATTAACCAATAAATTAACTGCTGCAAAAACCTAAATACATTAAAAGTTCAATCTGATCATTAATCTTAATAAAGAAAGCATGCACATTAACAGAAATATATTAGAAGTGAGAAATATATGTTAGAGAGAGAGAAAGAGAGCTTGGTATATCCTTTTGCAGATTTAATTGGCTTCTAACTCTTTAAGACCATAAAAGCTTTTGATCAGAGGCAAAATTTTTGTACCAGTAAGTCTACTTCTACAAGAAACACACAATGGGGCCATAGAATCTGAAACAACAAACAAAAACTTCATATGCTTAAGTATATTTGAGCTGAACAGAGGAAGAGAAAAAAATCAATCGCTACTTGTACTTACCAAATTCTTCCTTCAATTTCTTTATGAGATTGTGAGATCGTGGTTTCTATGAAGGTTTTTCTACCTCTTGACGTGGCCTAAAACAAGGGAATGGTGGAGAGGATGAGAGCTGTTTGCTGTTTGAGGTTGAGTTAAAGAGATGAGAGAAAGGCAAACTAAGGGGCTAGAACTTGCTAAATTGGAATCAGATCAGCTAAAGTTGCTAAATTTTCTGCACTAGCTTGTACAGCCAATAAGTTAGTTGTATACCTGTTTCAAAATGCAGGGGATGTTCTCAGCAGAGGAGTGTGGTGATTATTGTGGTTTTCGAAGAAGAGGAAGGAGTTGGGACAGAAAATGAAATGGGAGGTGGTATAAATAGAAGAAAGAATGTGGGATGGACGGTGGAGATTTACAGATATAAAGTAGCCAACTTTAGAAACGAGAACTTTTGAGACCCACATAAAATAAAGAAAAAAAAAATGACCCACATGGAGAATCATCCAAAAGCATTTCTCATCTTAATAAAATGCAATTTGTTCAACAGAAAAAGGAATGGAACAGAAAGTCTTCCTTTTAAATTTTCCCTAAACATGGGTGCATAGGGGTAACCTCTTTATATACATATATATAGATATAGGTAATCAGTTTTAATTTATATTTTACACATTTCAGCCAAAGATGCCCTCCTGTACAATAGCATGTTATCATTCCAAATACAAAGTTCAAGCTAGCATGGCTACCGCATCATTGATAACAAATATACATTTGCAGGGATGATGGAAAGGAAGGGAAAAGAAAGACATAACAGGAGAGTAAAGTGAGGCCTAGAAAGAAGGGCAGGAAAAGTGCCAAAATAGAGAGTACCAATCTATATATATAGAATCAATGCTTTTCGGATGAAGCTATAAATTATGCCAAAATGGGGGTGAGTGCATGATCACTCTCTCTTTGGTAAGTTTGAAATCCGCCTTAATTCCCTAGATAAGAGAAAAAAAAAATCTAGTACTAAAATATGAGTACTACATGTTGTGCCAAGAAATTTTATCATTTCTTGAATTAGATTGAATTGATCAGACTAAAATTTTTAAGAAGCTTAGTGTGCAAATTAAAGAGATAAATACACAACCTGAATTTTACATAATTTATTAGTACTTCTGGTGTGAATCTCTTAAATAGTATGAAATGCTTATAATCATAAGCTTTATCTATACAATTATGCAAAATAGATACACAAATAATGTTGATGATGAGGCATTCATAACTTCACACACACACACATGAAAATGATTAGATATTGTATGCCTCCAGCTTAGAGCAGATAGATTGATTAGGTTCTTTAGCTCATGATACATGCATGCATAAAAAATGCGTAGAACTCATCTTGGAGAACTATATGATCATGAGGTAATATATGCTAATTAATGTACTCTCATTCTTTATAACAAGCTGCCTAGCTATAATTATATAAATATATATATCATGCATATATATATATATATATGCTCTCTTTTAATATATTTTTTGGAAATATATGTTTTTATTTTTATCATAAACAGATGGTCATATATATATATATATATATATATATATATATATATATATATATTTGCAGGTGCTCCAAATTCTTCAAAAAAATTAAAAAAAAGGAAGAAGAAAAACAAAAGATTAAATGGGCAAAAATGATCTGATTTCCCATAACTTTTGGGGGATAATTAATACAAGCTGCTGTTAAATTAAAACATATAAATCCCTATTGATCTAATACCCAACGCCAAAATCTAATTAAAACATATAAATCCCTATTCCACGACAATATGCAAATTTTTCAAACCCAATACGCTAAACTAAAGAAAACCTGAATAGCACAATTGTAAAGTAAAATATTCTCAAACCCAAAAAAAATCCATAAGCAAACAAAACCCTAGAGCTACCAGTATAACACCAACATCATTCACACAAAAATTGAAATAAAATCCTAACTTCATGTTCATAACCCAAATCCATTAACGTAGCAATCCAGTTCTAATTACCTCCTTTACAAAGCACCTCACAACTCTAAGCCACCAACACAGACAACAAACACACACAATAATCTTGTTTATTACGCACTCTTGTAGAACAAAATAGAGAGATGAGAGAGAGTGAGAGAGAGACGGTGGAGGAGGGATGACCTACCGACGAGGATGAAGAGCATGGTGGTTGTGGTGGCGGAGCAGAGTCACTCCAGCCCGTCGGCTTTGTGTATTCACACCAAG
Source organism: Cyclocarya paliurus (assembly GCA_029856935.1). Lineage (NCBI taxonomy): Eukaryota > Viridiplantae > Streptophyta > Magnoliopsida > Fagales > Juglandaceae > Cyclocarya > Cyclocarya paliurus. The sequence continues at coordinate 1,169,573 of CM056958.1, read as the reverse complement.
ACTTTAGAGGCTCCATGGCGCCGAGCACAGAGGAAAGATGTAGCAGAGAGAGAAACAGAGAGAGGGAAAGGCACAGAGGAAAGATGCGGACATCGTGAGAGAGAGAGAGAGAGAAAGACCGGAGAAGAGGACAGAGAGTGGAAGAGAGCCGTCGGGGGGTGGGCTCGCGAAACAGGGGAAATGAGAGAGGGAGATTCGGGTAGAGGGGAGGGAAAAACGAAGGAGACTGAGCCTAGATTTTCCTTTTAATTTTGAATACCACATTTTACGGCAATTTAGGGTGGGTTTAGAAGAAGTGAGTTGAGTTGGGTTGAGTTGAGATGATAAAATATTGTTAGAATATTATTTTTTAATATTAAAGTTGTTTTAAAATTTAAAAAAAATTGAATTGTTTATTATATTTTGTATTGAAATTTGAAAAAGATATAATGATAAGTTGAGATGAATTGGGATGAGTTGTGTAACCAAACGCACCCTTAATGTCGCTGTAAAGAAATAGAATTCCAGGCTTCCCATTTTGCGGGGATTTTTAATTAACAAATCGCTGCAAAAGACCTCTTTCACAATTCCAACAAACAACAAATCATCGCAACAAGTTTTTTTAATATTGTTGTGAATTATTTTGTCACAAAAATAAAAAAAATCACTGCAAAAGACTAATTTAGTATTTGTGGTAAATTTTTTCGTCATAAAAAATAAAAAATAGCTACAAAAGACCAGTTTTAAAATTTGATGTGAAAAGATCACGACGATAGAAAAACCGCTACAATTAAAAGTTTTTTGCGGCGATTCTATTTCCAACAGACATCAAATTGCCGCACAAAACCTTATTTCTTGTAGTGACGCTCTCTCTCTCTCTCGCTGTAAGGGGAGGAGTCTCCTTTCAATGTTAACATGCATACATCATCTGGGGTGCATTTTTAAGAGGACGACAGATTCACTCACTACTCATTGAAATGATGATGTGATAGTACGAGAATACCACATCATATATATTTAAGAGAAAAAAGCTGGTGCAGGCAAGTTTGCACACACCCTTGCACACGAAGAAGACTTGGGAAGGCCAGCTAAAAATTAATAAGGTGTGTTTCAATGAGTGATACGTCGAGGTGGGAGAGGAGAAATCTTCATGAAGCCCTTGTATTTTTTCACTGCTCAAGCTTGAGACTACAAGTTAATCTGCCAATTGCAAACAAATTTATTGACCCATCCCGCAAGTCTCCATAGCCCACGACTAGAACAAATCCACCATCGAAAGCCCTACAAGGCAGTACCGTGAGAAACCAAAACCGAGCAACGCCCTCCACACTGTGAGCCTCTCCTCCATAGACGAGCAACCGACGGCAAACCGCAGCAACCATAATACCGTAAGACATGTTCCACCCTGTTCTGTATTTTGGGAAGTAAAAAAAGAGCAAATTCTCTTGGCTCTTAGCCTAGCTTTACCTCGCACAGAAACTTCCGACCACCTCGTGGGTCAGTGTCTCGACAGACCAAGTCACTGAATACTCCTCCACAAACGACCTTAACTGTCCAACCCCATTACGTCGCCACCCTGCACCATGACCCACACTATCCAGCCAGCACCCGTGGCCAAACACCATAGAAACTGCCACAACCCTACACTCTGAACTACCATGGAAACAACTGACGGAAAGGCTCTGTCTTATTACCCCTGAAACAGAGCAATCCTACGCATACCCAACCACCGTTGTTCCCTTGAACTGCCACTCGTAGAGGCCAGCAACCATGGATGAAGAACATTGACCAGCCCCACTAATGCTTTACCCAATACCTTGTTGCACAACCACCCAACCTCGTGTACGTACAACTTAGTAATAAGAGGAAGAGAAACTAGCCACTGTGACCTTCACTCCCATGTTTCAAGATATGAGAGCGAAACGTGGGTCGTAGAGGAATGAGGAATGTGAAAATGGGGTGCAAAAATCAGTTTAGGGTTGATGAATGGAACCTAACTAGTCCTTCTAATTAGATTTGGGAATGGACACAGCGAATGAACCTCTGTTTTCTTCTTCGTCACGTTTTTCTTCTTCTTTTTTTTTTTTTTTTTCAAAAAAAAAAGCAGAACTAACGTGATGGATCATATAGGGGTGTGTTAAGATTGATATCAAGAAAATACCAAAAGGATGCAGAGCATCGAAAACTCTTCTGTATATTTCAGAATTGTGTATTACATTAAAGCAGAAAATGCTTTATATACAATGTATAATAGGCGGGAAAGAAAATATTTTAAATATCTAAGTAACAGACTTAACATAACTCTGTTACTAAAAATAGACAGAAATAACAGAAAAATAACAGAAAAAATTCTATCTCTAATACCCCCCTTCAAGCTGGAGCATGTATGTTGACAAGACCCAGCTTGGAGACAAGATCAGAAAACAAAGGAAATCCTAATGGTTTAGTAAAACAATCTGCTAATTGATGATGAGATGAAACATGAAAGAGCTTCACAACTTCTGCTTGAACTTTGTCACGAATAAAGTGACAATCTATTTCTATGTGCTTTGTTCTTTCATGAAACATTGGATTAGTGGCAATATGAATAGCAGCCTTGTTGTCACAATAGAGGGCAGCAGCTTGAGGATGAGGAATTTGTAAATCATGGAGCAGAGAAAGTAACCAAACAAGTTCACAAACTGTGTTAGCCATGGCTCGATATTCAGATTCAGCTGAGGATCTAGAGACTGTGCATTGCTTCTTGGATTTCCATGAAATGAGAGATGTACCAAGAAAAATACAGAAACCTGTTATGGATTTTCGAGTGTCCTGACAACCAGCCCAATCTGAGTTAGCAAAAGCAGTCAAGTGAAGGTTAGAGCTAGTAGGAAAAAACAAGCCTTGGCCAGGAGAATCTTTAATGTATTGCAATATTCTCTGAGCAGCATGAAGATGAGGTAGTCGAGGAGAGTCCATAAATTGGCTTAAGGTGTGAACTGCAAAAGTGATATATGGCCGTGTGATGGTAAGATAAAGGAGTCTGCCCACCAATCTCCTATAGGACTTAGGATCTTCCAAAAGATCACCATCAACTCGAGAGAGCTTGAGATGTTGTTCCATCGAGGTTTTCACAGGTTTAGAACCTATGAATCCAGTGTCTGATAAGATTTCTAAGGCATATTTCCTTTGAGACAAAGATATACCAGAACTGTTCCTTGCAACTTCCAAACCCAAAAAATACTTCAAAGACCCAAGATCCTTAAGCTTGAATTTCTGATCAAGGAATGTTTTAAAAAGATTGACAGCTTCTATATCATTGCTAGCAATGAGAATGTCATCCACATATACTAACAAGGCAATGAAGCTGGTACCTTGCAGTCGTGTGAAAAGAGAGTAATCTGTTTTGGATTGTTTAAAACCAAGATCAAGAATGGTAGAAGAAAACTTAGCAAACCATTGTCTTGATGCTTGCTTTAAACCATACAAGGACTTGTTCAACCGACAAACTCTTGTATCATTTTTATCACCAAAATCAGGAGGCAAGGACATATAAACTTCTTCCAACAAATCTCCATGAAGAAAGGCATTGTTGACATCCAATTGAATTAGATGCCAACCTTTTGCAGCTGCTATGGAGAGAAGACACTTGACAATGACCATTTTAGCAACTGGACAAAAAGTGTCAAAGTAATCCACTCCTTCTTGTTGTGTAAAACCTTTAGCAACCAACCTTGCTTTGTACCTCTCGAGTGTCCCGTCAGATTTTAGTTTAACTTTATAAACCCATTTGCATCCAATTGGGTTCTTTCCATAGGGAAGATTAGTTAATGTCCAAGTGTTATTGTGTTCTAAGGCTTGAATTTCTTCAGCCATAGCAACTCTCCAATGAGGGATTTTGACAGCTTGATGATAAAACTTGGGTTCAACAAAAGTTGAAAGAGCTAAGGTGAAGGTTTTGTGTTTGGATGACAAATGAGAATAACCAATGAAATAAGAAAGTGGATATTGCTTACCTGATAAAGAACCAGAAGTCCCAATGGATGGTAGAGAAGAGCAAGCCTGTGAGGAAGCCAAATGGCAGTGAAAATCTTGCAAATAACTAGGTGGCTTATGCACTCGAGAAGATCTCCTAGGAAGAACATTATCTTGTAAAGATGGTGATTGATTTGGAACAAGTTCTGTATGAGTGGATTCTGTATGAACAGGTTCTGTATGGATAGGTTCTGTATGGATAGGATCTGTATGGATGGATTCTGAGGGGTCAGATACAGATGAACTCACTGGAATTGATGGAAAAGAATCATGTTGATCAAGAATAGGGCAGGAAATACAGGAGAAGAATGTGGTAAAGCATTGAGATTTTGATTTAGTGACTTGAAAGGAAAGATGTGTTCATGAAAAACAACATCTCGAGATACAAAAACAGTATGACTATCAAGGTCATAGAGTTTGTATCCTTTAATACCAAAAGGATAACCAATGAAAATGCACCTTCTAGCTCGAGGAGCAAATTTAGATCGATTGTGAGCTAGTGTGGATGCATAACAAAGAGAACCAAAAACTTTAAGATGAGAATATGAAGGTGGTTTCTTGAAGAGTAATTCATATGGTGTTTTGTTTGCTAACAAAGGAGAAGGAATCCTATTAATGAGATAAACTGCTGTAAGAATGCAGTCAGACCAGAAAAATAAAGGAATATTTGATTGAAAAAAGAGAGCACGAGCAACATTGAGGATATATTGGTGCTTTCTTTCAACAACTGAATTTTGTTGAGGGGTGGCTACACAAGATAATTGGTGAACTATGCCTTTAGAAGAGAAAAAATGAGGCATAGCAAACTCAGTGCCATTATCTGTTCTTATAGCTTTGATGGAGTAATCGAATTGATTGGCAATCATATTAACAAAATTCTGCAATAGCACTCGAGTGTCAGATTTTGACTTCATCAAATAAACCCAAGTACTTCTAGAAAAATCATCTACAATGGTTAAGAAGTACTTAAAACCATCCAATGACTGAGATTGAAATGGGCCCCATATGTCATAATGGACAAGCTGAAAGGGGCATGAAGAAATATGGTCACTATGAGAAGGAAATGGCAATCTTTTGTGCTTAGCAAGTGGACAGATTGAACATGGAATGTTTTTATTTATAGAAGCAGTAGGTACAACAGATGACAACAATTTTATTCGAGAAAAGGATGGATGACCCAACCTTTTATGCCAAATATCAAACTCAGAATGATTAGAATGAGAAACAAAAGCAGAATTGAAATTTGAATTACAAGAAGGAGTAACATGAGCATCTGATTTTTGCAAAATGTATAATCCTCCTTTGGCTTTACCCTTCCCAATCATTCTCCAATGGGTGAGGTCCTGTATATAGCAAGCATTACCAGAAAAAATCAAACAACAAGATATTGATTTAGTTATTTGGCTTACAGAAATAAGATTGAATTGAAAAGAATGTACACACAGAACATTATGCAAAATGAGCTGTGGCGAGATATGAATGGATCCAATATGTGTAACTGGTGCAGAAATGCCATTAGGCATTTTGACAAATGAGTTATGTGTAGAATGAAAAGAAGTGTAAAGAGAAGTGGAATGGATCATATGATCTGTGGCACCAGTATCTATAATCCAATCATCAGATGTAATGTGCAAAGGTAATGCGGTTTTAATGGAAAAAACAGAGGAAAATTTACCCGAAAGATGATCACTTGAAGAAATCACATTAGCTGTCTGAGACACATGTGATTCAGAATTAAGCAGAGCTATAAGCTGTTGACATTGTTGTGGTGTGAGTGGAAAAGAAGAAGTGGAATCAGCAACAACTTGGTGAGCTGAAGGTGATGGAGTGGAGTATTTCCCTTTAGAGCGATATCCAGGAGGATATCCATGTAACTTGAAACATTTTTCAATAGTATGCCCAGGAATAGAACAATGCGAGCAAATAGGTCTATCTTTGCGAGTGGAAGATTTAACCTGATGAGTCTGTTTTGCTGTTGATGAAAGTGCAGCCGAGGGAATGTGAGAAACAAGAGGTGATGCAATATCTCTTTGACGCTCTTCTTGAAGAACAAGAGAAAAAACCTTGTTCATTGGAGGAAGTGGATCAATCAAAAGGATCTGACCACGCACTTGAGAAAAAGAGTCATTCAGCCCCATCAAGAAACGCATAACATAGTCTTGTTGATGCATGGCCATCAATGTATGCAGACCTCCACATGAACATACAGGTAAGGGTCTATAGTTCATCAATTCATCCCATAAACCCTTCATTTGAGTGAAATATGCACTTACAGAAAGGTCATTCTGCATAAGAGAAGCAATGGACTTCTGCAATTGAAAAATGCGAGAACCATTGCCTTGAGAGAAACGTTCTTGAAGATCAGACCAAACTTCCTTAGCAGATTCGACATATATGACACTTGCAGCAATCTCTTTAGAAAGAGAATTAAGAAGGCAAGACAGAATCATGTTATTGCATCTGGTCCAGTTAGGAAAAAGAGAAGAATTACTTGCTGGTTTGACAATGGAGCCATCAATAAAACCAACTTTGTTCTTGGCAGTGAGGGCCATTAGCATGGATCTACGCCAAGTATGGTAATTGTCACCAACGAGAACTTGAGTAACGAGGATTGATCCTGGACTATCTCCATGATGAAGATAATAAGGACTGGATGAATCAGATGAAGGATTAACAGAGGGAGAAGATGATGCTGAAGAAGAATCACCCATTGCGTGCGGGAATGTTTTTCAAACTGATACCATGTTAAGATTGATATCAAGAAAATACCAAAAGGATGTAGAGCATCGAAAACTCTTCTGTATATTTCAGAATTGTGTATTACATTAAAGCAGAAAATGCTTTATATACAATGTATAATAGGCGGGAAAGAAAATATTTTAAATATCTAAGTAACAGACTTAACATAACTCTGTTACTAAAAATAGACAGAAATAACAGAAAAATAACAGAAACAATTCTATCTCTAATAGGGTGTGCACAATTTCGTGCGCAAACTCTCCTGTATGTAGTGAAACTAGAAGAGATATGGCCTGGGCATTAGTGAGGTTGGAAGAGAAAGGGTTTGGGCATCTTATGTTTTGCTGTTCAAGATAAGTCTCCTAAGTGGTCTACATGGCAATATTTTATTAGAGGCTGTATTTTGGATACAGAAATGCTACGTACAACCGGCATGTGCAACCGCCGCGACACCGTTGACTGCCACGTCAGCATCTGTCAGAGAAATTAAAAGAGCAGAACCAAAAGACACCATGGTTCTCTTCCTTTCTCGCGAAGGTTCTTTTTTTCTGGGGTTCCGGTTCAGAATATTACCTCAACAGCAAAGCGTGCCCATACTTTGCCATTTCGAGCTTCCATCACCCCCTTTCAATATGTTCAAACCCAATCCTCTGATTATTTCAGCTATTTCTAGGAAGAAACCCCATTCTTCACAAAGCATTTGTAAGAATACGAAAAAAAAAAAAAAAAAAAAGATCAGTCCTTTAGAACCACAGGCTTAGACAAAGAGAATGAAAAAAAAGACCCATTTGAGAGCACAAGGACTGTTGAAAAACTCGAAACCCACCATTGTTAACAATGGCTTCCTCCAAACAATCCATAGTCAAGAAAAAGACCAAAGAAACCAAACCCACGAAATCACCTAAGAAGTAAAATAATCTTTTGCGCAACAAAGACTTGCAGAACCTGAGAATTGCAGAACCTAATGGAAAGACTTGGCAACAAAGACCCATAATAAAAAATCTCTTATTATGATAAAACCTTTACAACGAAACGGAAAGTATGCAACACCAACCCATTACGTAAAAGCTAATATGAGGTAATTACAAAATGAAAAACTATAATATGAGCAAAACGGAAAGTAACCCAGAAGAGATTCAAGCATAGAAATGAAGCAAAATATTTCTACATAGGAGAAAGAAGAGCTAGTAGTTGTTGGGTTTGTGTTTGCTGCTCCAAACCCAGTTTCTGAGTTTTTCTTTTTCTTTTTCTCTTGCTTCACTTTTCTGGGTTCTTTGGTTTGGTCTTTGAGCGTGTTTGTCTTTGTGGTTTACCTGTTTAAGTATGGATCATAGAGTTCAGATGGCTTCGATGTGGAGATGATGAAGGGGCTTCGCTGGGTTCGTGGAGAAGACGAAGGGATCTGCTTGGCTTGAGTGGTGAAGACGAAGGGAAAGGGGGGTTGGCTTCGTGGAGAAGTCAAACGGTGCGTGCTTTTTGAGTCATCAAATGAAACGTCCCGTTTCATCTCCACGTGGAAACCGGTTCCGCAAAGGTTTCCCAGAGGCGGTTGTATATAGCATTTTTCTTTTGGATATCATCGGAATTGCCGGTTGGAAGATTTTGCCATTGTGTCTATGGCCAAACGTACGGATTCTATATAGATTCAGAATTTATGGTTTTTATCTTATGGAGTAGGTGAATGTTGAGCCAATCCCATCTTTTAGGCTTAGGCTTTCCTGGTCGGGCCTAGCCCTAATGTTTGAAAAATTCAATTTTAATTTCAACTTCGAGTATCATGAGTAGATAGTGGTCCCACCAAAATATTCTTTCTAAAAATAAGTTTTAATAAGTCTCCTACTTTTCCAAATATTGATAAAAACGAGTTTAAAAACTTTCCCAAACTAAACATCATTTTGAATAAATAAATCAAGACCAATGCAATATGATTTATTTTTTAAAGGATAGGATTTCCAAGATAGAAGGTACTCATTGAGCAAGTGAATGAACATATTAAGGGCATGTGATAAGTTACCATAAATAAGACTTAAATAAACATATATATATATATATATATATATATTTATATATGGGGGCCACGTATTTGGTACGGCAAATCTGACAGAAGTAACAAACAAAATTAACAAGAAATTTGATAATGGCTAGCTCCATCAATTAGAATGTACAGATGAAATGATTATTCGTATGATCCCCTTGGAAGACAGACACACTCTCTATATATATTAAGAATAATGTTATTATATCTCTTCAATTTGTCCCTTTATTTTAGTGGCTCATACATTGAATTATTTTTTTTGAAAGTGACTATGAGTGTATTGGTATTATTTTAAAAATGTTTAAACCTGTTTAAAAAATGTTTGAAATAAAAAACAAAAAAGAAAAGAAAAGTACAATTTACACTAGAGGCATACCAAGTCGACAAATTGAAGATATATAGTAACACTACTTATATATTAATAATATGTAAGATTGATAAACGTGTATGATAATTATTATTTAAAACAATTAAAAAAATACTTAGAAAAAAAAAACTCAAATGACTTCATGTTAACTTTAAGGTTTGGTTTGAATACAGAAATACTCTCAATCCATCTCACTAATTTGTCTAAACTCTCATATAAAATATCATAAATAATTTAATTTTTTAAAATTTAAAATAATAATATTATTAAAAATTAATATTCTATTCAACTCATCTAAAATCATTTTATTTTATTTTATTTTATTTTATATCGTATTATGTCATCTCATTTGTCCAAGTGAGCTTAACTTATTTAATTGTCCTGTCCAACACGCTTGACGGGTCTAACAACATACATGATTATTTATATTTTAGTTAAAAAGTTCTAAAATGTGTGGAAGCCAGCCTGGAAATTACATGTATACGCGCTTGTAAGTTGTAAGTAATGCATTCCATAACCGATAGTTGATGCTGCATCTACTTTGAACTTTCCATCTCAAGTTGACCTGGTACTACTTTTATTTTTATTTTTTATTTAATAGTTAAGAAAAAGAAAAGTACATTTACATTAAGGATATACTAAGCGGATAAATGGAGGAGGCATGGTAGCATTACTTATATATTAATATTTTGTAAGATTGATAAACGTGTATGATAATAATTATTTAAGAAAATTAAAAAAAATACTTAGAAAGAAAAAACACTCAATGACTTTGTGTTAACTTTAGGCTTGATTTGGATACAAAAACAATCTATCTCATATCATTTCATCTCATCTTTATAATTTTTCTAAACTTTCATATAATATATAATAAACAATTCAAAATTTTTAAATCTTAAAATAATAATAATATTAAAAAATAATATTCTAATAATATTTTATTCAACTTATTTAAAACGATCTCATCTCATCTCACTATCCAAACAAGTCACTCTGGACAGATCTAACAGTGTACATCTAATTAGAGCACTAGTATTGGTTTCTTTATATGCATATTTAAAATCACATATTTTGAAGATTGATTTTACATATCAATAAAAAAATTTCACATTGAATTAGGTATATTTGAACCAAATAATAATAATAATAATAATAATTTTTTTAATTTTTTCTTAAAATTATTATTTTTATATATTTTACAATTAGCATCATATGCTAAAAAATACCAATTTCATATATCTAAATATTACCAATTAATTCATATATCAAAATGACCAATTTTATCAATAATATTAATATTTATTAAAAAACATTTTGTATCATCAACTTAATACAAATTTCATATATCAAAATCATCTTAATACAAATTTCACAAAGTTGATTTTAATGGGTATGAGAGAGAAAAAATGGTAAAATAATGTTTGGAGAGTGAATTATAGCTATGTAAAATTTGAAAGATGCATGATTTAATGTAGACTAATTTAAAGAGATATTATCTAAATATAAAGATGAATATAAAGATGTATAAGTCATTGTCAATGCTCTAACAGTACGCTCGACGGGTCTAACTCACTTGATTGTCCAACAGTACGCTCGACGGGTCTAACAATGTACATGATTATTTGTGTTTTAGTTAAAAAATTCTATAGTGGGTGGAAGCCACCCTGGAAATTACGTACATACGCACTTGAAAGCAATGCATTCCATAAGCAATAGTTGATGCTGCATCTATTTTGAACTTCCCATCTCAGGTTGACCAATACTAGTACTATTTTTTTTTATTTAATAGTTAAGGAAATAATTATTAATGAAATTGTATATTTTTGTAATTTTTTCTTAATAATTAATGATGTTAAAAATACTTAAAAGAAAATAATAAAAAAATAAAAATTTCAAATACTGTATAAAATAGTAAAAAGATGATAAACGGTAATAAGACTATTTTGAGTCAAGGAGAAGCGAAGCTACGTAGAACCTTGATGTGCAAATAATTCATTGGCCCTACGCGTTTTAAATTTCTTTCTTTTCGCAAGCATTATTGTCTTTCCTTGAGGAAGTGTTCGCTTGCATAAGTATCCCCTCCTCTCCCCCTTCGGAGTCTGAATCCACAGGCGCTGACTCTGCCATCTCTTTCTGTCTGCTTCCAGAGGTGCTTAAATGGTCATTATCCGGGTGAAGGGATGGACTGGGATTGGTAGGGATTGCTAAGTAAATAAAGCTCATTATCACGCTAGCCATATATGAACATAAAACAGGATGGGATAGAACTGTTGCATACCTCAACTAATGCACTGTATCGCCTATCTAGATTGGAAGTCATGTGGAGAGCCTCTTGGGTGAAAATAGAGAACGGCATTGTAGTTTTCTCAATCCCTCTGTAATGTCAGGTCTCCTGCTAGACATCACAACATAGAGTTACTCCAAATCTCTAGGCATCAGCATGTTTGTGAATCACGTTTTTTCAATGTGGGACTTCATGAATTATAAAAACACAAGGGCAAGGTAACCCACACCATGTAAGACAGTCGTCTATAAAGCAGTAAACAATCAATGCACACATAATCGATAGCACATTTTCTACAGGACGGCAAATCCTCACACTAATCAGTCATAATATATAAAGAATTTAAGATATATTATATGGGTGAGAATATACATAAAGTCTGCATATTAATATTTGAGGATGCACGGTCCCGTCCTCTTCCACAAAACAATATGTGAGGATATTGCACTCCAGGGTTGCACTCAACCATAGAAGGATCTCAAATTAGACATTCATGCCCTATGTACTAAATTCCAGGGATTTTACCCTTACTATGGAAAGTAATGCAAAACCATCTTAAAAATAGGATTTACCCATTGATTGCTTCCAGAAACCGCCAAACATTTGAACTCTGCCTCTCCTCCAAAGACTGTTGAAGGAAACATAATGTCATGGAAGTCAGACAAAGTGCTCAGTGCTCAGCCTTTGACCACAACTATCACTCATCTTTCAATTAATAAATAGATTATTAAAAGAAAAAAGGAAGGAAAGATGGGAAAAGTTGGGGGATTGACTCTTCTACATGTCTGAACTATATCTGAGCACTGCCATGAACTTCTGCCACCATTATTTAAAATCCAGTTATCTACCGACCAAAGTCTCAAAACATGAAGATCAATGGAGGAAATTAAGGATAGGTTTGGAAAATAAATTTTACTCAAAATTTTCATCTTCATCTCATCTCATCTTTACACTTTTTCAAATCTCTATACAAAATATAATAAATAATTCAACTTTTTCAAATCCCAATATAACTTTTTCAAATTCCAATTTAATTTTTTCAAATCTCAAAATTAAAAAATAATATTTTAAATTTTAAAACAAAACACAAAATTCTCATCTCATCCCCAAACATAATCTAAATCTCTTAAGCAATAACTCAGTCACCACTCCACACGCCATTAAAGTAGAGTAAGTTTTTGACATCACTTACAGATTATAGGGTGCGTTTGGATCTCAAACTCATCTCAACTCATCTCAACTCATCATTACACCTTTTTCAAATCCCAATACAAAATATAATAAACAATTCAACTTTTTCAAATTTCAAAACAACTTTAATATAAAAAAATAATATTATAACAATATTTTATCATCTTAACTCAACTCAACTCAACTCACTTCAACATCCAAACCCACCCAAATCTCGTATAAGAATAAGATTCTCCAATCCAAATAATTAGCAAAAAGGTTCAGAAAAAGAATTAGCAAAAAGATTCTCCAACCCAAATAATTAACAAAACATGTGTGCTGTGCCATGGGAGACAACTTACAGCAAATAGGGTCAGGACATAAGCTCCTGCTGTAACCCCCATACGCATCACAACACCAAGTCTGGGCGAGAGAGAGAGAGATCAGTCACTTCCTTTAATTATATACAGATCATGATGAAATAATAAAACAACATAAATGACATCTTTTTTTTATAAACATTTGAAATGTCATATCACAAATTAAATAGGCAAATAAACTCCTCAAGACCCAATATCCTTTCCTGCCATCCTATTTGTGAATTCCCAACCTTAGAATCAAATGAAACCAATCTTTTTTTTTTTTTTTAATAAATGAAACCAATCTAATACTAAATCCTAACAGCAACATTTGCAGTCAACAACCAGAAGAGCAACTTTAATGCTGACAATTTTTCCAAGCATAGCATCTGGTATTGCCTTGAAAACATAATGAATTAACCAACGATAGAGAAAGAGATAATATAACAATCATGGCAAGAGAAACGAAAATGAATAAATTATTACTCTGTTATTCAATGCCAAACTAAAACTTGTTCAAAAGAACATCAAGTTGGTCAGATATTTGCAGCATGCTTAGCTAGGAGGAGAGACTGGTCTTTTGATTTTTTCAGTGTACTACATTTCTAAGCAACCAAACATAGCATTGATTTTTTCAGTGTACTACATTTTTTCAGAAGACATTTGTCACTTGACATCCTGCTTGGTTGCAACACAATTCATCATCTATTTATGATTCATTTTGAAAGATTATTGCTTCAAGTTTTGGACAATTGATGTTGTGGAAGAGTATTAAAAGGGCCAGAAGACAATTGGGTTTGAACGTTATAATGTTTGGAATGTATTCTAGTCCTTGTCAGTTGATTCTTCTATCTTTTTAAAGGGTCACTCTCATTGTTTCAATTCACTCCCTAAAGGCTTCTTTGACCTGTTCTAGGCTGCTCTTTAGGTAATTTATTGGTTAATAAATTTTGATAGGAACAAAATTACCTGGCGCCCTTTGGCTAATCGTGCAGTTGTTTATGCATTGTCATTGTGATAATATTTCATTTGAACATGTCAGTTTTTAAGGCACCTCTATAACTTTTATTAATCTTTTACTTATGGTGTAGGAATACCTCAGTTATATTGAAATTGATATCATCCTTGCTTATAACTATTAGCTCTCAATTGCTAGATATCTCCTGAAGATATCAGGTGGGAAGGTGAGAATCCTAGAGTTTCAAGTAAGAGTGGCCATCCTAGACCAGACCAGGGGGGTAAAGAAATCCATTCAACGTGGTGGTGCAGTTGCCGGTGCAGGAAGAGGTAGAGGATCAAAGGGCCGGTCCCAAAACCACCTTCCCTTATCACAGAATGGAATTGGGAAGAAGGCAATGGGTGATATTGAAATAGTTCACACGGATACACTTATCAAGGAGGTATGGTAATGAAGGCATTTGATTATTAGAAGGAACTGTCAGTATGGTGGACTTGTGTTTCGCTAATTTGTGTGAAAATTAACAAGTGGAAAAAGTTGTTGGAGCTAATCATCCCGATCCCTTGGAGATAGAGAAAGCTAAAACAGTGCTGAAAGTAAGAACCATGCATTTTCTGCACTTTATCTTGCATGTTCTTTCATTACAACAATTGTGCTATGTCCTTTGAAACGCAGGAGCACGCGCAAGCCCTTGTGGATGCAATTGAAAGGCTTGAAGATGCATCTGACGGTGAAAGTGGTAATCACTAATTAAAAATAACCTTGTTATATGGTAGTTGGTGTTAAATAAATTAGTATTGGCTTCTGCTGTATCAATTTGTTTTAGTTTTTGTATATTCAGATTCAACATTTCCGCTTGTGTGATTTGTTAATTAATTTTCAGTCCTTTAATTCACCAGCTCCTTGTCTAAGAAAATGGGACCAAGTTTTGAGTCCATTGCTATCCTATGTCTAAATTCATCATTGATGCCATAGGTTAGGGAGCTCCTCGTTTCAATCCCTTAAATAGAAAACCATTTAAAATACATCACTGAACCGATAGGCGCATACATCTCTGAACCGATAAACCTGTAGAATTGGCATTCATCAATTATAGTGTTATTCCCTCTTGCTGGGAAGGAAGAAAAGCTTTTAATAGCTTTATTAATGATGGAAACAATAGCTTTTACTTTCTCCTTTGGCTTCCAAGCAGATGGAGAACATCGTTTCTTGCAAGGGCAGTCGACATAACAAGGATGAGGAAAACCGCAACATGATGCAACTGGTGAGAGTAGAGTAGTTGAAAGTCCTAATGGGGTTAAGGCCATCACATACAGTTTAATTCAGCACCTATGTATGTATACATGTAGCATGCCGTGTAATGTAAAAATCACACCAAGTTTTATGCTCAGCTTGTGGTTTATTGGTTAGAAAATTAGGCTTGGTTTGTATTCAAACTCTGCTTTGAGCTGAATAGATGGGTTTTTACATCAAAAAAAAAAAAAAAAAACTTGGCTGGGAAAATGCTTGCGTAAGATGACTTGACCATGTAAATATTATTTTGATAATGCATGCTATTCTCTCTCTCTCTCTCTCTCACACATACACACACACACATTATTGGGCTGGCCAATTTTTTTTACCGTGATAGCACAAAGAATCCAAAAGAACAATCTGATCCTACAAATGAACAAACGTGTAAGATCAGGATGCATATACACACAACGCAGGGATAAAATCCCAATCAGAACCCCGTGAACTGGTAATATAGCTACAACGAAGAAGCAAAATTCAAGGATAAGATGATCCATTTGTGCATCATAAGCAGTGGCTTAGCCCTTCCATCAAATGTGTTTCAAGTTTCAACACGTCCAGCAGCATAACTAAACTTGTTCTTCTGCTTCACACCAATAAAAGCCATTCAGAGTTCCCATAAGAAAGACTCCACTTTTGGGGAACGTAGGATGAAGTTGTGTCGAAAAGGATTGAGGCGATCATGCGGAAAGGATACCCTAGACTCACATAGCCCAGGCCTTGTTCAATCTGATCAAATCCTACACTTAGAGGTGATTCCTGCCCTATTAGAGCAGATCTCACCTCACGTCCTCCACCCCTTCCCAAACAGGGTTATGGTTTCAACAGTGCCCTCCAACCCAATGGATTTACAATCACCTGCCCTATGGGGGAGGTATGCAGGGGCAGTTTCTTGCCTGTGAACACAATAGACATTACACTACAAAGAAAACACAAATTTTGACCCAAGTTTTCACACTACATAATCCCAAAATCCAAATACAATACCAAAAATTGCAAAGAAAAACACGAGGAAAGAGATAGATTACCTCATGAAAGATGCTGTGAATCTATGTAACAAAGCTATCCTATCGTCTATAGACAATATTGATGTCCAACGTCATTGAGCCAAACAATAGTACTGAGTCCACCAGAGTGCGCCCAGGTTGACGGGCAGATTTTCAAGCCTAGACCCTTGTAGCGTGGACAGTCCAAGGAGTAGAGACCAGCTCCCCCGCCGGCCTTACAAGAAATTGGAGCACCCGTGACAGAAAAGACAAGAATGAGAGTTGCGCATGGTCAAACCGAAGCATCTAACATTAACCAACAAATAAATTCAGGTAAATGTGCTATTACCCCCAAGCTACCACTTGTTCTATACTCTGCATCTCAAGATACCAAATTGAACATATTACACCTTCAAACTATTGGGGACTGACAAATAGCACTATACATCCAAATTTGATCATTAAGATAATGAAAAATAAGTTATGAGGTACAATATTGACTTTTGGATCTTAACAGAGGATGCCATTTGATAGTTAGCAATAGTCGGTAGGTCCAACACATTGGTTTTCGTAGTTTGGAATGTGAAGTGTAAAACACCTAGAAATTTCAAGGTGAAAAGTGTATTTAGGCCATAAATTTATTAAAGAGAAATACAACACCCCAGAAAATAAACCAGTCCCTAAACAAAATGTAATGGTCGTCATTAATCATTTGAGAAATGTTTTGGCCATAAAAAAATCCGACAAATAACCATATAGACAAGCCGAGGTTTAGAAAATACCAGCACCCAAGATTATCACTCATCAGATGGACTTACAATCTTACTCACATACACGGTCTCTTTGTTGGGTTCTAGTTACACACTGGTATAACTATTAATAATCAAAACATTTTCATTAGATTATTAGTTTTCCATCTACATTTTGGATTAAAAACTTCCATACACTTATCAAGTGAATATCAAGTGAATTTCCCTCCAATGAGATACCATCTACTACTAAATCTACACGTTCAATATATACTAAACAATAAGAAAACAATAATTCTTATTGTGACGCCCTCAGATTCCGCTTGGGATCAGACGGACATCCGAAGCGTCAGGACATACAACACAAGGTTACATACCCCCGTTCATGACATATAAGATGCAATTTTCCTAACATGTATCTAACATTATGCAATATTCACAGTGGATAATTTTTTTTTTTAGCAACACTATGCACCAAACTTATTATATCCCAAATAATTAAAACGTAATCCATTCAAACTTAACAAAATAAACATTCATGATTACATTACGGGTCTCAGAAGACTGTAATCTCAAAAAATGGGAGACCAAACTCTATATTTACATTACCAAAATACATTATTGGGCCAGTTTGTCGAATAACTCGCGTAACTCGACAACGATGCCGTAATACTATCCAAAGACCTAATTATGGACGTTGTATGCTCCGCGTCGGGTCTGTGGCGTCTAGTCAACCTTATCTAGTCTACCAGTGTCTGCTCCCTACTCTGATCCTGACATATCGCCTATCATTTGGGGGGAATGGTAGTTGGGACTACCACGGTGAGATTTGATTACAAATCTCAGCAAGTTAACAGAAAACTTCCACACAGGTTAATGATGCATGCATGGCAGTAAAAGCATGAATGTATAATCAAAGTCATAAATAAGCATAACATAACTTGACATAATATGACATGAAATGATAAGCATAACATAACTTGACATAACATGGCATGAGCTGACATCACTTGAACTGAAACTGAGACTTAGCTTGACATGACATGATATGTACGTGAACTTAAAACAATATATGGACTAGCAACATGGCATGAATGTGAACATGTATAATTCGAACATGAACTTAAACATAACATGAACCTAAGCATAATATAACATAAACGTAAACTTGAAACATAACATGAACGTGTACGTAAACTTGAACATAATATGAACGTGAACATAACCTGACACGAACGTGAACTTGAAACATAATATTGACTTGAAACAAAGCATGAACGTGAACATACATAACATGAACGTGAGCTTGGACATGACTTGAACCTGAACATAACATGACATAAACGTGAGCTTGAAAAATAACATGAACTTGAACTTGAATTATTTACTTAACATGAACATGGACTTAAGTGCTGACAATCAAAATGATTCCGCCAGTCGTTTCGTCAGGAATAGTGAACAATCAGAATGATTCCGCCCAACATATTCCGTTAGAGATACTCAGACAATCAGAATGATTCCATCATGAGTATTTTAAATGAGATACCCTAACAATCAGAATGATTACGCTAGGAGTATCTGCATAATTGAACTTGCACTTAATTATTTACTTAACATGAACATGAACTTGAATGCTGACAATCAAAATGATTCCGCCAATCGATTCGTCAGGAATAGTGAACAGTCAGAATGATTACGCCCAACATATTCCATCAGAGATACTCAAACAATTAGAATGATTCCATCATGAGTATCCTAGACATAACTGACTTGAACGTAACTCAAAAGATGTGACTTACTTGAGATAGAAACATTTCGTAATATGGCATAACATGTAGTAGACAACCTACTTAACATGACCTACTTGCAACAGTGAGTACTACATGACATGACATACATGTATCAGATGGCGTACTTAACTTAACATGACATACTTGTAATGTATAGCAATATGTGACAGAATATCTTGTGTAACAGATAAGTATTTCATGACAGAATAATTCGTGTAATAGATAAACATGTAATGACATGGCATGGCATGACATATATAACAACATACGAACATAATTGTAGTTCTCTTACCCATCACACATACATAGTAAACTGATAGTAAGTTAAGAGCTAACTTACCTCGATCGTCGCGTTCTATGAGGATAAAGTGTAAAACACGAGAAACTGTAAGAGGGTATTCTAACAGTTAGAAATTTAATTACTAGCAATTAGAAATGTGAAAAGAGACAACTTAGAGTAAAATTACCATTTTACCCTCTACATGTGGAAAAATGACCATTTTACCCATAACTTAAGGGTTTCACATCCTAATTCCAAAAATGATCAAAATTTACATTTCTCATGTAAATTTTGTCCTAAACTCAAATATCAACTCAAAAAAATTTAAAATCATACACAGCTATTAAAACTCTATAGGTCCGAAACTTACATAGGCTACATTACCCTTGATTTGTTGCAATTCCTTTAAATTTTAAAAACTCAAGATCAAACCAAATTTTTTGCAACGTATATCTTTCCATCCTAAGTTTAAAACACACTTAAAATATCCATTAAGAAAAGCTAATCATCAACGCCAAACATTTTGTAAAAAGATCCAAACTTTTTAACAAAAAGTAAACCCTTAAATCACTAATTTTAACTTTAATAAAAACATCTCTAAGAATTCTAAAAAATTCAAATCTTATGCCTAACATATTCATAACATCATCCTAAGATAAACCATGCTTTAAATCATCAAACAAAAGTCATCAAAAATCACAAAACAACACTTGGAATATTTGGTTTTACCCTTAGTCCAAAAACAGAAACTTTTCTCTAAACTAACTTTGATAAATCTCTTGATCCATGGCTTAAAGGAATGTGATATTCAAACTAACACATCACATGGTTTAAAAATGTGTCCTAGAGAATATCCAACCATCAAACTTAAAATCACATGACTAAAACTTAATAAAATATGGATCTAACTCAACAACATCAAATCTTAGGCCTAACCAAAAATCCTTTTGCATAGAAGATCATATCGTTGGAACTAATAATAAATATCTTCAAACTAACATCTTAACATGCAAATAAGAGACTTAGAATCATCACATAAAAATATCAAAGCCTTTGGAGTAAGATTAAACCACAAAATATTCAAACTTTCTCAAAACAGAAACTGTTTTTCCACTTCCAGTTTTCAAGTTTCTAGATCTAAGGAAATCTATCATCAAAAGCTTTAGTCATGTAATAAAACCTTAATGAACATTCATACACACATGCTAATAAGACTCCATAAAATTTTCAGACCAAGATATGTTCATTAGCTTGGTCAAAACTCCAAAACATAACATACTCTCCAGTTTAACGCCGAGAATGACCTTTCCATGGTTAAAAGTACTTTTGACCAATCAAACGAGCATGGAATAAGACTAATAAGATATACACGGAAACTAGACTCAAATAAGAATAACTTTCATGAAGGAGTAATCGTGTGGAAATACTTACAATGGGTCGAAAAGCTCCATGAAAAAAGACACAGAAATCTGCCCGAGAGAGCTCTTTTGGGTTTCTCTCTAAGAACTGGATGAAGAAGTGATAAAGTGAAAGAAAGAGTGTCTTCCACGACTCTAGACTTCTGGAGGGTGAAGTTATGGGCTTGAATGACCCTTTTTTGCAGGTGGCTATGTGACATAAAGTGAAGAATAGAGAGGGGAAAAGACTGCTTGCAGCAGCTGTGAGATATGTGAGTTAATGTGGTGGATTTCTCCCTCACATCAAGGCACTATTGGGTGCAGCCAATGGCAGTGGATGGTCTGCCATGTGGGGGAGGAAACTTCTTCAAGAAGTTTTGTCAAGGTGGCCAAATTCGTGGGCCTTGGTGGGCCTCAACCAAGTGGGCTTCAATTTGAGGTTTAAAGGGGGTTTGGTTAGGGTTTGAGATGCTATCAAGCCCAAATTCAATTTTTCTTGGCCCAATTAAATTCTCAAGATTTAAAAGGTTGGATAATGATGTCATAATAAGAATTTGAGAAATTAATAGCATGTGAAAGTGATTTAATCAAGTGATTAAACACAATGCTAGAAATTAGATCAAAAAGGGTTTGGAGGCCAACTTTAGGGTTTGGGGAAACCGTTTAGGGTTTCGGTTTCAACCAAGTTTTTGAGGTTCCAATTAGATTCCAACCATTTAGGGTTTCACTAGGGATGAAACTCTCTTTGGTCTGGCACAAAAATCAGATGAAAAAGAATAGGGTTTCACTTAGGTGGCATGGTCTCACACTTTGATTCCTTCATAATCCAAGTCATGGTTCCTCTTTGTGCCAAGTGTCTAATACTATTCACTATGTGTGGCTAAGATCTTGCTAAATGTATAAATAAAACTTCTTTAAACTAATTTGGACATTCTACACTGTAATTTTGAAAACACTACACTTGGTGTGCTTATCGAGATTACTATTCACTCCCAAAAAATGCATAATAAACTTAGCACTAAAAAATCCTAAATATTCATATTAACCTTTAGTGAAAATCGTTTACCAAAATTCAATCTCGAAGTACTCCTAAAAATAATTTCACAATTTCAAATAGGTGCTTCGTCCGAAATTATGAAAATGAGTTAATATGCTATAAAATCCTAAATAATCAACTGAGTCTAATGGCGTAGACCACAACGCATTCTGATACTTCTAACTATCTCAAATAATTCAACTCATATTTCTAGCATTACAGTGAGTGATAACACTAATTATGTTGATAGACTAAAACCTGTGCGATTGGTCGATTCGTGAAAACTTATAGGGTTTTTACGAGGTTCCTAAAGTCAATGAAAATTCCACTAATGAATTTCTAGCGGGCTGTTACACTTATAATTGACCGAACAAAGTATATAAGACCCATTAAAAACAATCATTTTTCGCGAAGGTGCATTTTTAAATTCGAATGTTCATTCCATGGATCTGTAAAGTAATCCATCAAACAAACAAAAGGAACAATCTATTTACTGTAAAAGATCAAAAAACCATTACGCTTTTCCAACCCAAAAAAGAAGAGAGAAAAAAGTCGATCTTTGAAATTTGTTGCAAAACAAGCAAAAGAAAAATCATACCTTCAGAAGAGCCCACTCGTAAAATCCTGTCAATAGACAGATTCTTATAGACCCACTTGAAGACATGAACAATAATCTCGATTTTCGATAACCCAGTGAGAGCAGGCCTCCCGCTTTAACCTCCCAGCGGCTCTCATGCCAAAGGTCACGGCCTTGTAACCTCTCTCTCCCAGCCCAGCTGATACTTTTTCAAGAGGCTCTGACAACCAGCCAAGATTGAGTATGGGTGGACGAGAACCAGCACTATTTCCTCTCCTGGTGTGCACACTGCAGAGGCCTCAAGGCTCATGTGGAGCTCGATTCATCGCGGGTTTAACTTTGGTGGACTCTAGAGCCTATTCTACGGTTTGACTTTCCGTGAGAAATTCGATGGATCAGCAATACTATATTTTTTAATATTTTTAAATATTTAAAAAAAAATCAATACACTTGAAATAACTTCTTCAATTATTAAGTAAATAAAAAAAATAAAAATAAAAGTCCAGAACGGCCAAGTAGAATAGTAAAAAATGGTGGACATAGTAGCTTTTTTCTTTTGCTTATGAGTCTAAAGTAATACACGTGGAGGGATTTGAGAATATGTGAAGCACTTTCGTTTTATTTGCTTTCAATTAAGCCGAAGTCAGATGTTTTTTTAACCAAAAAAATTGGAGTCAGAGTCGGCAGTGGCAATCTACCAACTTTGACTCTGATATTGTACATGTTTTATAAAAATATATGTATTTTTTATATATTAATTATATATTTTTTATATAATTATAATTTATATACTTAATTAAATTTAATAATATACTAGTCTGAACAAATTATTATAAAATAATATGCGTATACTATAATATAAATAGACTAAATTCACTAATAATAGTTTAGTATACGTAAACATTATATTATTAACTATTACTACCATATAATATTAATAACAACTAATGTGTAATAACATATAGAAAAACTCTATTTGCTCACGGGAGGGGTACCTCCCGCGTACATAGGCCTCCACGTAGATGCTAGAAACGGTTGCGTTTCATTTGCAGCGTGTAGAAACAGATATAGGTAGACTCCTTCGTCTTCATCACATACGCCAATGACCAAGAGCCCTCAACTGATCCCCTTCATCTTCATCACAGCGCCAACGACCAAGAGCATCCCCACCCATGACCAAGAGTACCTTACCTCGATGAGACCCTCTACTCTTTTGCCCACGCCGCCCAGGACGACGCCGCCACCACCCTCCTCAGCGTCTTCGCTATCATAATATGCACCCATTTCTCAGCGTCAGCCGCCATTTTCGCAAAAGCAAAGAGAGCGAAATTAGATTTAATCTGAATTTGAGAGCAATGTGAGAGAGTGGTGGGAGGGTGTGTCGAATCTCACATTTGTAGGATATTCTATTGTGATTTTCCTCTATTTTCTTGGCAACCAAACAGACTATTACGAACTATTGGGTGATTTTCCTCTATTTTCTCGACAACCAAACACACTGTTTTGGACTATTGCGTGATTTTTCTCTGTTTTCTTGGCAACCAAACTGACTATTACAGACAATTGCATGAATTTTCTCTATTTTCTCGACAACCAAACACTGTTACTGGAACTTGTTCTTGTTCGGATAGAGAAGCAGTGCGAGCCTGCGGTACTGTTTCTTGTCCATGGCTTTCTGCGGTTTCAAATGCTGGGAGAATAATTCGAGGATTTGGAGAGTGAGAGTTTTGGAAATGGGATTGAGAAATGACAAGGATTCGAAACTGATTGCTGAATAATTTTTTCCATTTTCGTCGAAAAGCACAACCGAAAGAGAACTCTTGTGTCTGTGAGAGAGAGAGAAACAGTGTTTGTGCTTCTTTTCATTCTGTTTCTCTATTTGTTTGTGCTTTTTTTTTTTTAATATATCAACACGTCAACGATTCCCCCAAAGGAACCCAACCCCGTGTATATGTAGCAGAACTGTAACATATAATACTAATGTATTATGTATAAACAAAAATATATAAATTTATAATAACATGTAATACTAATATAAAATAACTAAAGTATAATAACATGCACTAATAATGTATAATAATCAATGTATTTGAACGAATTGTGGGGCATGGTTGTCCAGATTTTGATAAGTTTCTCAAATATCACTTGTGTGTCTACGTGGCAATATTTCATTAGAGGCTATTTTTTGGGCATCGTCGGACTTCCCGATTAGAAGATTTTGCTTTCCTATTGATATTGCTTTTCCACAAAATTATAACTCTTATAATATAGCATAAAACAAAATATAACAAAAACCAAAAATTGAAACAAAATATATATTTGGTCGTACTCTTGAAATAAGTAGGTGAAAAAAATATTTGTAACATAATCCCAGAGTATGCATAACGTGGTCTTGTCATCTTATCATAAGCAGGATACTAGTAAAATTATTTTCTGTAAGAAATTTTTTTTTTTCAAAAAAGAGGGCGACACCTTCGACACTTTATTAAAAAAAACCTCTTTTATGACATAGGGAAACTGTGAGTACAAAAACAACCAACTTATGAAAGACTAACCAATAGAAGAAAACCATCAAGATCAAAACAAAAAAACAACATGTACAAGCCTATTACTTAATTCACAACCAACCAAAAACAATGCCATGAAATGTAAAAAACTATTTTTTTCCACAAAGCACTAACGTCTTCGAGCAGGTAGCCCCAACTTGTCAACCTTTAAAATCCCTTTTAGCCGATGCAGAATGGCATATATAGATCTTAGATAGGAAAAATTTTGGAAAAAAAATTATTAAGTATTCTGAAATATACATGATATGGTATTCTTATTCTATCACAACATCATTTCAATGAGTAATGAGGGAAGCTGCCATCCTCTATATATCAAGATAACAATGCATCCCGGATGACGTATGCGTGTAGACGTTAACGCCGAAAGGAGCCTCCTCCCTTGACCATGAGACAGAGAGTGTGGAAAGCTCATCAAGATCTTATACGAGCTAGATTTGCAAATTGATATAGAGCACTCTTAATGGATTTTTCATCTTATTCTTTAAAATACATCATCAAAATCTATTTTTTCTATTTTACATATTGACTTTTACAATATATCATATATCAATTTATTTATTTTTTCTTTATATCATTTAAATATTATACTTTTTAATAAATTTTAGAATAAAAAGTAGAGATAAATGAATTAAATATTTATACAAATATGAATAGTATTCTATAGATGTAGAGATGGTACTGTAGAAAACTGAATATTAGTTATAAAATACATAATCTATTGAATTGGATATATTGAGCTATTTCTTTTAAATTTTACAAAAATATAAATTTTATATAATCTATTGAGAATGCTTTGTTCAATTCAGGATATCGGACATGTTCAATCTATACATGGATTGTTGGCTACTCCAAACAATACGTACGGTACGACTATATATATATATATTGTGTCTATGGCAAAAGGTATGGATTCTGTATGGATTCAGGCTTTATGGTTTTTATCCTATGGAGTTGATGACGGTTGAGCCGATCCCTTCTTTTGAGCTCAGGCTTTCCTTGTCGGGCCTAGCCCTAATGAGTAAAAAACCCAATTTCAATTTCAATTTCAGTTATCAAGACATGAGTAAATATTGGTCCCACCAAAATATTCTTCCTAAAAATAAGTTTTAATAAGTCCCCTTCTTTTCCAAATATTTATAAAAACAAGTTTAAGGTTACGTTAGGATCTTTAATTCAACTCAATTTAACTCAACTCATTATAATTTTTTTAAATTTCAATACAAAATATAATAAACAATTCAATTTTTTCAAATTTTAAAATAATAATAATACTAAAAAATAATATTATAATAATATTTTATCATCTCAATTCAACTCAACTCAACTCAACTCAGTTCAACATCCAAACATAACTTAAAAATTTCTCAATCAAAACATCATTTCTAATAAATAAATCAAGACCAATGCAATATTATTTTATTTTTTAAAAGATGGTACTTCCGAAATAGCAGGTACCCATTGAGCACGTGACAAGTAAATGAACATATAAGGGCCTGTGATGCTACCATAAATAAGACTAAAATAAACATATATATGGAGGGTCACGTACTTAGTACGACAAATTTGGCAGAATTAACAGACAAAATTAGTAGGAAATTTCGTAATGGAGCAACTCCATTTTATCAATTAGAATGTGCAGATAAAATGGCATGATTTTCCCTATCATCTCCTTGAAGACGGACACACTCCTTGGAAGACCAACACACTTTATATAATATATATTAAGAATAATGCTATTATACCTCTTCAATTTGTCCCTTCATTTTGATCGCTCATATATTGAAATTTTTTTCGAAAGTGACTATTAGTATATTGGCATTTGTTTTTATTTTTTAAAAATGTTTAAACTTGTTTAAAAAATGTTTGAAATTAAAAAAAAAAATACAATTTGCACTAAACTGCATTAGGGGCACACCAAATGGGCAAATTGAGGAGGCATAGAAACACTTCTCATATATGAATATTCTATAAGATTGATAAATATGTATGATAATAATTAATTAAGAAAATTAAAAAAATACTTAGAAAAAAAAACACTAAAGGACTTCGTGTTTACTTTAAGGCTCAGTTTGGATACAGAAACACTCTCAATCTATCTCATATCATCATTATAATTTGTCTAAACTCTCATATAAAATATCATAAACAATTTTATTTTTTTAAATCTTAAAATAATAATAATATTAAAAATAATATTATTGAACTCATCTAAAATCATTTCATCTCATCTAACTATCTCAACAAGTTAAGTCATTGATGGCCGGCCGTTTGGACGAAAAAACCCTTTCTAGAGAGAGAACCTCCATCTTCTCTCCAAAACCCTTTTCCACCCGATTCTAGCTTGAGGGGGCTGAGGGGGGAGCCAACGCTCCCACCCCCCTCACCCCCTCCCAGTCTGCGTTTCTTTAGGCTAGGTTTTCTCTTTCTGTGTTATTTTAGGGCTAATAAAGAGGAACTCTTTTTGGGGTCTCAATTGTTTTCCGTTTTCTCTTTTCTTTTCGGGCTTTGGTTCTGTTCCTCCTTCGATAACCCGCAAAAAGCTTGACCCATTCTCTCAGTGTATCCTCGCATAGCCAGGGAGTCGTGCCGTTTGGACGATGCGATTGCGTTTGTAGTGTCGTGCGGTGCGTCTATGCCGTGCGACGGTGTGAGGATGCCGTTCCAGTGCGATGGGTGGTCGGTGTGGTCGTAGTTCGTGCGATGGGTGGGCGAAGCCAGGGATGGGTGAGAGGGACGGTGGAGGAAGCCAAGGTTTAAAGCCCAGGTGGAGGCTGCTGCAGATCGCGCGGTTGGGCGCAGAAGGAAGATCGGGGGAATGGAGGATGGAGGATGGACATCGGGCAACGAAGGAAGAAGAAAAGAAAAGGAAAAAAGAAAAAAAGAAAACTGCAGGTGGGCGGCGGCAGTGAACTTAGAGAAGGAACCCTAAGGGCCTCCACTTGTATTTGGGCTGGGCCTTTTGGAACTGGGCCATTCGGGCCTCCTTTTGTAACTGGGCCATTTGTTTCTCTAGCCCATGTGATGTTTATTTAGGTTTATATGTATCTGTATTTCGTTTTCTATAGTTACTTTTTAGTTTTAATAAAATTCAAAAAATAGTGCCTTCGGACCTAGATCCGAATGGAGTTGTCCCCCCTCCGCTTTGGCGGTGCTTATGGTGGGGTTGGTGCACCTTACTCCGCTTTGTTGGAGTATGGTGTTTTGTTTTTCTAGTTACTGTGAATTCTGTCGGGGACAGAGTCGTGCTATCTTTTAGACTTAGGTCTTCAGAGATCTGCCGTTTGGATTAGACTATATCAGTCACGGAAGTGTACTGAGGAGCTTCTATCGTTTGTAATTGGCTTGTATGTTTTTCAAGTCAAATCTTGTATGTCCTCTTTTATGAATGAATTTAGTTCGTATTCAAAAAAAAAAAAAAAAAGTTAAGTCATTGATTGTCTAACACGCTCTACGGGTGTAACAGTGTACATGATTATGTGTTTTAGTTAAAATTAAAGTTCTAAAGTGGGTGGAAGCCACCCTAGAAATTACGTACATACACGCTTGTAAGCAATACATTCCATGACTGAGTTGATTCTACATCTATTTTGAACTTTCCATCTCAGGTTGACCAGTACTGGTACTACTTCTATTTTTTTTTAATGATTAAAAAAATGATTATTAGTAAAATTGTATTTTTTAAAAATTTTTCCTTAATGATTAAAGATGTTAAAAAATAATTAAAAGAAGAAAAAATAAAACTTTTAAATACACTATAAAATAATAAAAAGATGGTAAGAGGGTAATAAGATTAGAAAAAATCTACTCAACCTCCTACTATTCACACCACACTCCACACTTCATTTTTTTTTTAATTTTTTTTATCAAATATATTTTTATATGAATAGTGAATAAAAAATTACAAATAGTTTAAAAAAAATAAATTCAAAAAAAATTTTAAAAAAATATTAAAAAATATTAAAAAGTGTGGAGTGTGGAGTGTGGAGAGGATGAATAGCAAAACCCATAAGATTAGGGCAATGCTAGGGATCTCACTGGGGGGGTCTCGTTCAAGCACCCTGTTACAATTTTTTTTTGTTTTTTTTTTATAGTGATTAATAAAATGTTGTTTAATAATATTGTGAATTTTTATTCTTTTTTTTAAAATATTTAAAAGTGTTAAAAAAAATGTGAAAAAAAACACTTTCAAATATTTTTTCACATCATTTTTTAACACTTTTAAATATTTTTAAAAAATCACAATATTATTAAACAAAATTTTATTAATCACTACAAAAAAAAAAAAACTATAAAAAAATGTAACGGAAAAAAGAACGGGATGCCCCAGCGGGATCCCTATCATTTTCCATAAGGTTATCATTATCCTCGTTTGAGTCAAGGAGAAGCGAAGTTACGAAGAACTTTGGTGTGCAAATTCAATTCATTGGCCCTACGCGTTTGAAATTTCTTTGTTTTTGCATGCATTATTAATATATGCTGATGACTACGAAAGGAGAAAGCTGACCAACGTCGACTTTTGAGTAGACCGCGTGCTATGTCAAATGCATGATGTTTCAATTCCTATCGCTAATTTAGCAAGCAATGATAGAACTCTTGCTTTACGAGGGAAAGTTCTTGGTATTCGATTATGTTTGGCAACTAAGATGAGATAGAGATTTCTTATCTTTATCTCATCTCATCATTACAACTTTTTCAAATTTTCACATAAAATATAATAAACAATTCAATTTTTTCAAATCCCAATTCAACTTTTTCAAATCTCAAAACAATAATACTATTAAAAATTAATATTTTAAATTTTTATCTTAATACTATTCATAAAATTTTCATCTTATCTCACCTACCAAGCATAAAATTTCTGACAAACTTTTGCCTCTTAATTTATATCTGAAATTTGAGTACTTCATCTTCTTTATTCTCTGCAATATTCACTATATCAAATGAATTTATTCGATCTTCCTCTAGAAAATGTAGCCAAGTCAGTCAACAGCTCTGCAACACTAATTTGGTTGTCAGAAAAATTAGAAACGAAAAAAAAGAACAAGTCAGCCATCAACAGCTAAAAAAAGTACAAGATGAGAGAAGTTGTGCAGAACCTTCGTATGCCATAAGGGCATGTGATTTCTATATCCTTTGATGTAGCCGTGAGAGATCCGGGTAGTACTGCAGCTGCTGTTTGTAGAGACCATCTTGGTAACATTGTAGGCGGTATTACTGAATTTTCTCCCATGAGTAATCCAAATGGAGGTGAAGCTCTTGCAGCTTTCATAGGTATTAAAATGGTAGCATAAAGGAATTGACCATTGACCTAATATCTTCATTGAAGGTGACTCACAGGTGGTATTCTCAGCTCTTAATAATGCTCATCATCAAATCTCAAACTGGACCATTGAAGGAACGATAAGGGACACGAAAGTAATGCTCAACAGATTTGTTAAGTGAGAAGCAGTCAAAATACATCGGGCCCGGAACCAGTGCACGTATATATTGGCGCAATGGGCATCTTCAAATAATTTCTTTGGAGATATACCCAATATCAAAATTCCAGATTACATGTTAGAATTCCAGTGGCAAGGACCCACCTTAATTTGAAACTCTGTATCTCCTTTATGTTCGTTCTCTTTTTTCTGCTTTTATTGCCCTGTAATGAACATTATTTTAATGCAAGGTTTCATAGTTTGAAAGAAAAAAAGAAGCTGAAGTTACCATGCATGATATCATTAAACATGTTTTAAATGTTTTTTAAATGTTTAAACATGTTTTAAAAATGTTTGAAATAAAAAGAAAAAAAAAATGTACAATTTGCACTAAGGGCACACCAAGTGAACAAATTGAGGAGACTCGTATATGAATATTATGTAAGATTGATAAACGTGTATGATAATAATTATTTAAGAAAATTAAAAAACCACTTAGAAAAAAAAACACTCAAATTACTTCGTGTTAACTTTAGGCTCGGTTTAGATATAGAAACACTCTCAATCCATCTCATTATTATAATTTGTCTAAACTCCCATATAAAATATCATAAACAATTTAATGTTTTCAAATCTTAAAACAATAATAATCTTAAAAAATAATATTTTATTGAACTCGTATAAAATTATCTCATCTCATCTCACGATCTAAACAAGTTAAGTCATTTGATTGTCCAACAAGCTCAACGACTTTAACAGTATATATGATTATTTGTGTTTTAGTTAAGAAATAATCTTCCCAACTTCCTACTATTCACCACACTCCACACTCCACTTTTTTTTTAAAATTTTTTTTTATCAAATATTTTTTTTATGAATAGTGAATAAAAAATTTGAAATATTTAAAAAAAAATAAATTCAAAAAAAAAATTAAAAAAAATATTAAAAAATATTAAAAAGTATGGAGTGTGGAGTGTGGGTGAATAGTAGGAGGTTGTGTAGCATTTATATTTTTTTAACTTTATTATTTAATAGTTAAAGAAGTAACTATTAATAAAATTGTATATTTTTAATTTTTGTTAATGATTAACGATGTTAAAAAAAATACTTAAAAGAAAATAATAAAAAAATAAAAATTTCAAATAAAAAGAATAGTAAAAGATCAATAAGACTATCATTATCCTCCTTTTAGTCAAGGAGAAGCGAAGCTACGCAGCATCTTGGTGTGCAAATTCATTGGCCTGGCCTACGCGTTTGAAATTTCTTTGTTTTTGCATGCATTATTAATATATGCTGATGACTACGAAAGGAGAAAGCTGGCCAACGTCCACTTTTGAGTAGACCGCGTGCTATGTCGAATGCATGATGTTTCAATTCCTATCGCTAATTTTAAGCAAGCAGTGATAGAACTCTTGCTTTACGAGGCAAACTTTTTTGTATTCTTAATTAAATTTGTGACAAACTTTTGCGGCCTCTTAATTTATATCTGAAATTTGAGTACTTCATCTTCTTAATTCTCTGCAATATTACTATATCAAATGAATTTCTTCGATCTTCCTCTGGAAAATGTGGCCAAAGTCAGTCAACAGCTCTGCAACACTAATTTGGTTGTCAGAAAAATTAGAAACGAAAAAAAAAAAAAAAAAATAAAGTCAGTCAGTCAACAGCTAAAAAAAAAAAAAAAGTACAAGATGAGAGAAGTTGCGCAGAACCTTCCTATGCCAAATAAACCGAAAGTTGATGTTGTCTACTTGGAACTTTCCATCTCAGGTCGACCAGTACTCCATGGCTAGCTTCTATTATATATAAATACAGATTACCTCATGATATCTTCAATGTTCTTCTCATTGTCTAAACCCCCAAATTACCAATATTTCCTTCCACAATTAAGCTTCTAAATCTCTCGCATTGCATTCATGGCCACTCAAACACCCTCTTCATCTACTTCTGAAGTTAGTAAGAAAAGAAAAAGAGATCATTCATCTTCGCCTCATTGGAAACATGAAGTTTTCCTTAGTTTCTATGGCAAAGACACCCGGAGGGGATTTACGGATCATCTATATGCTGATTTAAAACGGAAAGGCATTCTGGTCTTTAGGGATGACGAAACACTCAAGCAAGGAGAAAACATTTCTAAAGCGCTTCGGAAAGCAATTAAAAAATCACAATACATCATCGTCATTCTTTCGGGAAATTATGCTTCTTCCAAATGGTGCCTCATGGAACTTGCCGAGATCGTTAAATGGGAGGAAAAGACGAAGCTGATCACAATTATTCCTATTTTCTACCAAGTGGATCCTTCAGACGTAAGAAATCAAAGAGGGACGTTTGCAGAAGCTTTTGCCGCACATGAAAAAGATCCCAAGGTAGACATCAAAGAGATTGATATGTGGAGAAATGCTTTCAGAAAAGTGGGCAATATTACCGGAGAGCACATACATGACAAGTAACATTTCCTCTTTTCTTCTTCCAAGCAAGCAATTAACATCTATCTATTTACTTAAATTATGACATTTATAATTTTTAAAATGTTTACATTGTGATCTGGTCTGACACCTCGAGTGTTGCAGGAGGGAAAATGTTGAAGTATGAATTTAAGCGTTTTGATCGTGTGGTCTAGTCAATATTAATTGTTCTATCAATTTACAGGTACGAATCAACAATTATACAAAAAGTCTGTGGACGTATATCTAATGAGTTGAATTCTAGATTCTCACGTCATCATGATTACGATAAACTTGTAGCAATAGACTCCCATGTAGACAAAATTATGGAGTTATTGGATATAGAATCGAACGATGTTCGCTTTGTAGGAATTCATGGGATGGGTGGCGTTGGTAAGACAACGCTGGCCGAAATAATTTATGATAGAGTTTCTAATTCTAATTGTCGATTTGAAGGAAGCAGCTTTATTTCTTGTATTAGAGAAAAATCTACTACTGCTCGTGATCTAGCTTCTTTACAAAAAGAACTCCTTTCTACGATCATGCAAGAAGAAATACATGTATGGGATCATCACCAGGGAATTAGGATGATACTGAAGATGCTGCAGAATAAAAAGGTTTTTATCGTCCTTGATGATGTGGACAGTGAAAAACAACTAATGGCAGTAGCAGGGGATCGGAAATGGTTTGGTCCAGGGAGTAGGGTGATTATAACATGCAGAGATAGTCATCTGTTGAGAACACATGGAGTGTATGATATCTATAAGGTTGAGCAGCTTGAAATAGAGAAAGCTTTGCAACTCTTTAGTTTGTCAGCTTTCAATAAAACCCATCCTCCAGAGAATTACATGGATCTATCTATGGATTTTGTGAATTATGCACATGGCCTTCCTTTAGCTCTAAAAGTTTTAGGTTCCTTCTTATTTGAGAGAACAATAGGTTTCTGGAAAAGTGAGAGAGATAAACTAAAAGCAATTCCTAATCCAGAAATTATGGATGTACTTCAAATAAGTTTTGATGGGCTGCAGGAATTGCAAAAAGAGTTATTTTTGTATATGGCGTGTTTCTTCGGAGGACATGAGGGCATAGTTTTTTATATCATGGATTTAGAAGGAACTGGTCATTACCTTGATGTTCTCGTCGAGAAGTCCCTCATAAGCAAATCAAAATATGGATGGTTGTCCATGCATGATTTGCTAAAAGAACTGGGCAGGGAAATAGTTCGCCGCGAATGCCCTGAAGAACCTGGACGACGTGGTAGACTGTTTCGTGTGGAGGATCTCTATCACGTACTGGAGAATGATACTGTAAGTTGATTAGTGTAGATATTAATATAAAAAGGTATATTTTCATCCTAATTCTTGCTAATCTGTTGTTTCTTGGTTGCCAGGGAACTGATGCAACTAAAGCCATAGTCGCGGTGGATTTTGGTGCTGAAATGAAAGATCATAGAGTACTCAAAGCCAAAGCATTGTCCAAGATGAGAAAATTGAGATTTTTTAAATTCCATGATTCTCCAACTTTAAAATGGTGTGGAAATCCTTTAAAATACATGCCAATCAATGAGTTGCGATTTCTAGAGTGGTCTGGATTTCAATCGAAATCCTTGCCAAGCAGTTTCCAACCAAAAAATCTTACTGTACTAAGGATGCCTGGCAGCCGTATCGAACAATTATGGATGGGATCAATGGTAAGTTTCTCACTCGTATAAATACGTATTATTCATCTTAATAACTCCCTGTTAATTTTCTAAACAAGTTAATATATTTATATTTTGATCCAATTAACTACTTCTTTATAACAGGTTTTACCCAATTTGGAGGAATTTGATCTGAGTAATTCTAAGAACTTGATTGAAACACCAGATTTGACTGGAGTCCCAAATCTTAAGTGTATAGACCTGCATGATTGTAGAAGCTTGTGTGAGGTCCACCCATCCATCGGAAGTCTCAAAAACTTAGAAGTATTGGCACTTGACGGATGTTCAAGCCTTGAGAAGTTACCAGACCTGAGTAGTTTGGAATGCTTGACCTTTCTTTGGGCTTCGAAAACTGCTATGAAACAACTATGGAAGGGGTTGATGGTAAGTTTCTCACTCGTATAAATACGTATTCATCTTAATAATTCCCAATTAATTTTCCAAACATGTTAATATATTTATATTTTGATCCAATTAACTACTTCTTTATACAGGTTTTACCCAATTTGGAGGAATTTGATATGAGTAATTCTAAGAACTTGATTGAAATACCAGATTTGACTGGAGCCCCAAATCTTAAGAACATAAACCTGAATGGTTGTAGAAGCTTGTGTGAGGTCCACCCATCCATCAGAAGTCTCAAAAAATTAACATCATTGTGGCTTGACAGATGTTTAAGCCTTGAGAAGTTACCAGACCTGAGTAGTTTGGAATGGCTGACCTTTCTTGGGGCACGTGAAACTCCTATAACACAAATACCATCTGTCAATCTAAGGCCTAATAGCAATAATATCGATGAAAGCGTTTTGTTTAATCTTCATGGACGCAAGTTGATGCGACATAAATCAAGGGCTCCCATCTATGATATCGGATCACTTGTAGAATATCAGAAGGCAGGAACATATGATTTCCTAGAAGCAGCGTGGATTGATTTTGACAGCAAAGAGGAAAATATTTTAGACATGGCAAGTGTTGTTATTTCAGCTTTAGATGACGATTTGGTGAGTTCTCTCATTCTTTTCTTTAGAAACAAATAAAATATGTCAGAAAAATGCTTTAATAAAAAAGTATTTCATTTCACAAATAAAAAAATTAATCATTGCCTTGCAATTGCTTTATTTTTGCTGCAATTAACATCTGTTTTGGGGTTGTTTTTACAGAACATGATAGGTGGATGGTCGTTGGGATTCCATATGATCCCTGAGTGGATCCAGTATAAAAGTAAAGGCTCCTCTATAAAGATAGATTTGGATGCTAATATGAATCCGGAGATGGGGTGTGCTTTCTTAATTGTCTGTGATTCTGATAAATTCTTTTCCAATAGAGATTTAGGAAGTTATACTTCAATTTCTTCTATATTCGAGGTTTGTAGAATAATTGGGTCAGCGGTGAGGCTTACAATAGTGTTTGAGACGGATGAAGAATATTATGTGGAATATGATTGTTCTCGAATGCCTCCTATCTTGAACGTCTCTTTCAGTAAGCGAATGGGATTCTGGATTTATATACCGGCAGTTTTGCAGTTTTTGGATATGCGGAGGTTAATTAAGATTTCATTTAAAACAAGTGGTCAGACTTTGAATGAACTAGAAGTGAAAGAATGCGGGGTGCATTTAGTATGTCCAGATGATGCTAATTCAAACTTCTTTAATAGCATTGCTCCTTTTGGCTGTTCGGGATCTTCAAATTCATATTTCCATCGACATTTTGATGCCCGTATTTCAAAGCACAAAGGAAAAGAAGAAAAGGAAAAAAGAAAAAGAAAGTTGAAGAAGGGTGGCAGCAGTTAAATTAAGGTTGTTAAGTCTTTATTAATGCATGTCAGTTGTTACAAATAAAGGCCTTTTCTTTTTGTTGGCTCATGAGAGGCAGTGGAAATGTAGTAAAGTTTGAGTTTAGATTTTGTTAGATATGGTTGAATTAAGTTGTATTGACATGTAGTAGTTTAGGGTCTAATTTAACTATTTTTTTAAGTTGTATTGACTGTACGTGTGTTTTATCAAAGTGATTGCTTTTGTCAAAGGGCAGAGGAGTTCATGAAGTCAAACGGCATTGATGATATTTTCTTTTCTCCCCAAATGAGAATAATTGGAATTGATTCTATGCCAATTACGTGTTATATATTTTGCTTGAACAGGTGGCAGACATGCATCTTTAAAATCACATCTTTTAAAGATTGAGTTTGCATATCAAGAAAAACTTTCACTTTGAAATAAGCATTGGCAATGTCTAAAATTTAGCTAGATTGTTGTCTTTTGGCCATAATATGGATTAGCTAAAATTTTAGTCCACATTGGACTAGCTATCCTAAAGTGTAAATAATAAAATATTATTTTTTTAATAATATTTTTTTAAAAATATTTTACAAATACACTTCATATATTAATGAATAACTTTATTAAAAAAAAAGTTCAAGTATTTTTTCTCTCATCCTAATTATTCAATAAATATATTTTACCAACCATTCACCTAACAATCACATATACAAAC
The DNA here is from genome assembly GCA_029856935.1 of Cyclocarya paliurus. NCBI lineage: Eukaryota > Viridiplantae > Streptophyta > Magnoliopsida > Fagales > Juglandaceae > Cyclocarya > Cyclocarya paliurus. Next base: position 1,132,943 of record CM056958.1, on the reverse strand, counting down.
ATATCAACATTTCTTCTACCCAACATTTACATTTAGAATTGTGGTTGAAGCCAACAAGCATGCCAACAACACTATCATGCTGCGTTGGGGCGCTATTACAACCTCCTCCTCCACTTTGTAATAGAGTAGTAAAGAAGGGGTCTTCATCAAAATATGTGTCCATCCTTGAAAAATATTAAATTTTCAAAGAGTCAGAAAAGTTGGCCAATATTTGACTCCAATTTCAATTTTCAGCTTCATATTGTAACAGTCCATGATATTAACGTATCTCAACATCAAAATAGTCCAAACAAAACAAAACAGTAATCTGAAAATTTGAAAACAGCAAACATCCATCTAAAAAAATAAGCACAAATCCTCAACATGGATAAATGCACTAAATGAATAAAAAAGGAAATAAAACAAAGAAAAACATGAGAAGCGTGCGCCAATATATAAACATGTGGCTTGAATATATAAGACATGTGGCTTTAATATATAAACATGTGGCTTGAATATACATATCTCAATGCTAGCCAAACCTAATATACAAGAGATGGTTGCAGGAAATTAACACAAATGCATCCAGTAAACTGCAGAAAATACTAGTTGACTAAAGTTATGGGATACTTAAGTTCATATCTCTATCTAAACTAAAATTCCCAAACAGTTTTATGTGATTATCATGGTTTTATAAGTAAGAAGATAGTTTAATGTGATTATCATATCTATAGCAAGATGGCACATTCATTCCTGCCCACAAACAACACTAAAAAAAAAAATCTAACCAGTTCATAAATAATCCCAATATCTAGAGCAAGATGGGCCGAAATATTGTTTCTTATTTCTTCACATATTCGTAGGCTTAATAGGTTCTTACAGAGACCCTTTCATCGCAGAAAAATAGAGGTAATAATTAATTAGCTCATAATTAATATTCCCTCTTATATATATATAGGTCACAAATGTATCTTTATATGTAATTTATTTTAAAAGCAACAAATATACTTGTACGTGCCACTTCATTAAAAACATGAATTACAACTTTACATTTAGCAAAAAAATCACAATTTTAAATAACTTTCATGATCTATTTCAAATATTAAATGAAATATTTGAAATAGAGAAGATCATTAAATTGTGATTTATAATTTTCATGTGTATATAATATATATATATATATATTCATTCTAGCAACTGTAGTACTAAGTGTTTCTTAATGCATAATTTGAAATGCATGGGTGCATGCAGGAACCTCTGCTATCATCGTCTCAGGAATTCCAGGTTTCCTCAAGGAAATTTTTGCGGTAAATTTTCATGAATATATGCAGCGATGATCATTAATAGCAAAACTTTACACTTTGTAGCTATTGGTTTTGACTACAGAACCCTCTATTGACTTAGCACAGATATCATAAAATTATTGAGGTGTCTCTTTCAATTACAGAACATCTCCAAGTCATTATAATTAATTCTGAAGTTTCTAAGATTACATGAAATAAGTAATACAATTATTTGAGATCACCCCAATTAAGATCATTGTGGTTAAACTAAGGGGAAATCAGGTGTGATAGTGACAAATCACAATTCTTGATGCTTGCAATCATATTTCCATTTTGAGTTTTTTCTTTTACCCCTAACTTCCCATAGCTTTTTAATAACTTGTGCAACATCACAATAACGTAGCACAAAACAGTTTACATGATGCCTGCATATGCCAACATCACAACATCACAATAGCTTTTTTCTTTTACTCCTATATGCCTCACGGACAAACACTATGCCAAAATCAACAAACAATAGACAAACAATATGCCAAAATAGAGATTAAAGGTGAATCAATACCCAATGACAAATGCAATAAAATTCCAAGAAAGTCTGTGGCAAATGTTATACACCATAAATACACCAATATACCATTTCATCCTCAAGAAAGCAAAAAATAAAAAAATAGCAGTGCATTTATCCAAATCGCACAACCAGATTTGCTGTATAGGGTAGAGCCAAACCGATTTGTGGAAGAAATTGAAGAAACTTCTGGACGATTCCCACCTCCAAGTCGATTCGATAATTATTTGTCCTGGGTAGCAACTTTGCAAGTGATTTATGGAGAAGGTAAAGTGAGAATTAGAGAAAAGGGAGAGAAGAAATGGCACAGAGAATACACAGAGAAGAGGGAGAGAAGAGTTGGAAATGGAAGAGAGACTTACCTTGGAGACCACAAAGACGACGTCAAGAGCTGGATAATGTGACCGTTGGAATGGGGCTGGGGAAGAATCGGGATGGAGAAGGGGACGCCTGCGGGCTGGGGAAGAATGGGGCTGCAGAAAAAAATTATGGCTTGGGTTGAAGAAGAAAGGGGCGACGAAGTTGCGAGTTGAAGAAAAAAGGGGCGAAATGGGCGAAGAAGAAGAAAGGGGCGAGGGCGAAACGGGTAAAGAAGAAGAAAGGGGCGAAGAAGAAGGGACGTTTGGGAGAAAGAGGATTTTGGGGAGGAAAGAGCCGAGGGAAAAAATAGTGGGAGGAAGAGAAATGATAAAAATATTATATGGACTGTCTACAGGTGCTCGCCAGAGATGGAGAGCTTCTAAGATTTACTGTAGTTAGTTTAGCTTTTTAGTTTAATTTAGCCAAGCTGATGTGGGCATTTTTTCTCATATTGCTATTTAAATTGGACTTGCATTGGCAGATGGCTAGTCCATTGCCAATGATCTTACCAATTACCAAAAGGCTTTTTGTTTGTTTTCTTTGTGCTCCAACTTGTGTGGACCAACATCCAGATCTGGATAGCTTTTATTCTGAAACAGTTGTTCATGAAATTCTTAAGATGGAAAACAATAGCTATTATTTTCTTCTTCTTCTTTATGCTGGTGTTTAGTTTATTGTGCATTCGAATTTTCGTGTTCTATAGTTTCTTAATTTGCAAAATACTTCTACTATTAGGAATTAGCTTTGCGGTCTTAAGTGTTCTCTTGAAGATGATTGGAAATTACTGCGTGAAGATCAAGATACCCTGAAATTCTTATGGAAGCAAAACATTTATTTTGTTTACCATATTAATTTGTATTTAATTTCCAAAACTAGTGGTTTTCTTTTATTTTCTTTTCTTTTCTCCTCAAATGAGAATAATTGGAATTGGTTCTATGCCAATTACATGTTATTTTGCTTGAACAGGTGGTTGTGAAGTTTTAACTTGTTTCTACTTCTGATAAAGGTAAAAGACTATCTTTGAAAGGAAGTTCTGAAGTGGCAGACATGGCATTCTTGTGATGTCTATGAAAATGAGGGAAAACCAACAGTTTTGAGTGCAAGTTGCCAGTGTATGTTCTAGTTACTTTGTTGGATTCCTAGAGTAGCAAAAAATAAAATAAATCAGCTTGTGTTGAGGATATTCCATTATTTGGTGCTTTGAGCTTTTGAAGTACTTGCCATATATGCTGACCTAATTATTCTCTTCACACCAAAGGAAAATTTTCATGCTGATTCTTTCCTCTTTTTCTTTTTATCATTTTTTTTTCTTCTTGGTTCAAAGGGTTTACCTTTCTATTGTCACTGTTATAAGTTTTTCTCTTAATTTTTCTTTGGCCAAGCAGAAGATAAATAAACATTTTATACGATGAATACTTAGGCCTCGTTTGGATTGAAGAAGGCTCTTTTTTTTTTCTTTTTTCTAAGCAAGTAGCGATGGTTCATTCTGCCTTTTTTTTTTTTTCAAGGTAAGCGTAACATAGAGTAACATAGATTAACTAAGTGGTTACAAAGATACAAGATTCAATGGGTGGGAGTTCCCAATAATTGTCCTAAAATAAGCAAAAGCAACTCCAGAGAAAATAAAAAAGCGGGATTTGGAGCCAAAAGTTTCACTCCCACCCATTTCCCACTAAGGGGAAGCCGCTTAAAACTGTTTTAACATAGTCTAATAAAAAGACACTATAAAACAACGACTAAAAGCTACAGCTGAGGGTTGTGTGCTGCATTTTGCTAGTCTGGTCTGACTGAAGGAGACTTTCACGACCACTTTATCTTAATCCTTAGTTAGGAAAAGTAGGAACATAGGAAAATAGCAACATGAAAATGAGCCAATACGCTCACGTAAGACCATCACTGGTGGTGGTGGCGCATGCGGCTCACGCACCACTCAAGGGAAGAAGGTAGTACTTGGATCTAAGAGATCCGAAGTTGATGGTGCCGCACATGGTGGCAGAAGACTCACTGTAACGCCCCGTACCCGGAAGGGTCAGAGAATTACTACCTGTTACTTACAATCCTGTCTCTCAAAGCATCTAAAACTCCAAGGATTTCATAAATAGTCCACAATCTCATATTTTCCAAATAACCATAATACAAACTCCATAAGTCAACATTACAAAATAATACAAACCAAAGGGTGTCCACATTCTCCCAATAATTTCAACAAAATAACACAATATATCTTTAAGTTCCCATAGATCCAAATAACGTAAAGTAATTCACATACTCAAGTTAAATCCTTCTACTAACAAAGGTACCCTTAGGTACTTGACTTTCTATCCATATCTAGTTAAGCTCCAATTTCTATTCCTGACCTCCAGCTAAATCATCAATATCATCTGAAAAGTATATTTGGAGATAAAGGGGGTGAGTTATCAACAACTCAGTAAGCAGAGAACATATACTAGTATGTAAATATGAGCATTTTCAGAAAGTTCAGTATGCAGAAACAAAACATTTCATTTTCATATACACATCTCAAAATGTATTATCAGAAAATCAAAACGACTTTTCAACCTTTTCATGTTCATAAACCATTCACATATTCAAAAACCCTTTGGCATAGCATAACTAAACATTTTCATCTAAACATATCATGTCATATCATATACCATGTTTAACCTCCGTGGTAGAGTTGTGCTATCCCCGGTGGCCAAACCAGGCAGTATCATATTGTGAAACTTCCCATTTTTCAATCTTGGAGCCCCAAGTGTGCACACAGGAAAGAACACATAAAAGACCACTTTGTTTCCAAAGTGGGTGCACCAGAAACAGAGAAGTTGGTACCAACCCAAACAGAGGCCACAGTTTTACACCCGTGGTAAGGTAAGAACAGAACATAACAGAATGTCATGCCAGAGGTTTCAAAAATCACATCATATCATATCAGAGTACAGAACATTTTCAAAACAGAATAGAACCAGATCACAAAAATATAACTTATGCACAAAAATTTCATACTCGCTCACTTTTGCATAGTTCAGAAACAAAATGCCAGAAAATAAACTCATGTCTTCACCAGTCATGACAAAAATGCTTTCTCTTTCATTAGAGTTCAATGAGTAATGAAGAACAAATAACTGAGGTTATTTTCACATTTCTTTTAAAAAACAAATATATCATGCACATTTTCATAAATCAACCTCAGTTCATTTTCTTTTTATGCAAAATCTAGCATAGGAACCCCGCTTACATGAAGTTCTTAGCTTTTTCAGAAATTTCCTCAAAAGGCTGAACAACTATTATTCGTCACCTATAAAATAATCACGCAATCCGGGTAAATTTCACTAGAACGCGTATTTTAATATTTAAGCCTAAGCTTCTAAAATAATCTATTTTAATTCCTCAAAACTCAAAATTTTCATAACGTCAAAATATATCATCTCTTTCTAAAATCATTAATGTCCATCTAATAACTTCGACTAAAACCCATAAAAAAAAAAAAAAAAAGTCTAACCTATTTACTATTGAAATCAAACTATAAATATAATACTAGATCATGTAGCTATGCCAAAATATTTTAAATTAAAAGACAACTATTATTAATGAACTAGATCATATCTAAAGTGTTGAAATAAATTTACACCATTATTATTTGGTCTTAAAAATAAATCTCTACTTAATAACATGTTAAAATTACTTAAAAGTTTTCGGTAAACATAAATAAAATCGAGTCTCCTACATATATTAAAAGTTTAAACATACTAACACAGTTTGTAACTAGAAGGGTAATAATGTAATTAAAACATTTATTTTTATTTTATCCTAAAGGCAGGCATCACAACCTACGTAAATCATCATATCAAAATTTGTAACAAGAAAAAAAGGCCGAAAACAGCACGGAGGCTCATCGAGAGAGGTGCGAAACGTGCGGTGGAGAAAAGCTGGGCGGTGGAAGACAGCGGTCACGGCAGCGGGACACTGAGGGAAAGGAAGAGATAAATAAGATAAATGGAGAGAGAGAGAGAGAGAGAGAGAGAGAGAGAGACCTCATGTAAAAAGAGAGAGAGAGAGCTCGGCGTGAGAGAGAACGAAGCTCACCGTGAGCCTGAGGTGGTGTGCAGCCTGACCAAAGGGCTGGGCGGAGGTCAACAGCAGCGTCGCTCAGTTGGGCTTCATTGAAAGGCGGCAAGCAGAAAAATAAAAACTGCTCTGTTTTCAGCTGTCAAAAATAGAGGAGTTTTCGTGCCTTGTAGAGGAGGCTACGGGAGGTGCTGGGCGGAGGTTTCGTGTGGCTGGGCATGGAGGAGATGGGTTGTGCTACAGAAGAGGAAGTGCTCGGTTTGCTTGCTGGACGGGGTCGGTAGCAATGCAGCTGAGGCTGTGTTCTGGCGTGAAACGGTGGTGGAAAACTGCTTGGCAAGTCGTGTGTGAAAGTTGGATGTGGAGGTCGGTTTGTGCGATAGTTGGGCTATAGTTTCGGGTGGCAGGGTAGCGGTGTGAGTTTTAGGGTGAGGATGCATAACATTTATATAAGCTATAAGTGGAAAGCAGAAGAAAAACCTAAGGGAAAAGAGAAAAAGGGACGTGCATGAAAATGACAAAAATGGAGGGAAGCCGTGCGACAATCCGGAATGCTTCCATGGGTTTGGGCTTTTTAGAAGGGAGCCGGGTTAGGTCCAGGGTTGGGTCTTACACTCACCCTGGCACGGCGGAGCGTGGGTTTCATGCGCACTGTTACCGCGTGTGAGACACATGCGTCACTTGTTTAGACAGTTTCCTCCTTCTATCCGACTAATTGGCGACTGGAGAGTTCGATGGTGGGGCACATAGCCGCAAAGTTTTAAATACCGTGTTGTACCAGCCGGTACGGTCGGTATGTACCATGTCAGAGTAGTGATTGGTACAGTAAACGTATGGGTTTCGTACCGAGGCAAATACCAGCTGTGTTGGTGCATTTCAGTCAATACCGGCCAGTTTTTGATGTACCGGCCGAAAATATTTTCTTTTGTAATTAATGTAAAAATTCTGATTTTTTCATAATTTTCACTCCAATTCTCACATCTAAAAATTTTCTTAACTTTTTTTAATCATCTTTTCTTGAGGACTGAAAATCAAATCCCTACTCCCCTATTCATGATGAAGATGAGTAATTATTATTTTTAAATAGCTAGATTGAGAATATAAAAGTATTATTTAGTTTTATAAATATGTGTTTTAACTTTTTAAGACTTGCATTGATATTATTTTGAAATATAATTTATACATATATAATTATCTATTATATATATACTATTCCAAAACGTTACCGGTATCAAAATATTTTGTTATAGTATCTTAACTAAAACGGCCACCGAAACGGTATTCAAAACTTTGCGTGGCAGTCGTAGAAGTCCAGTAAGTTACAGATTGGAACATCTTGATGCTATAGCTGGAAAACTAGAAAAAAAATTGATATACATGGTCATTGATGGCTGGACAGTCGAAGGGAGGGAGGAGCCGAAGCTCCAACCCCCCTAGCCGGAGAGACTAAGATAGCTAGCTACTTGGTTAGAGAGAAAAATCGCCTACAGAGAGAGAAAACAGAGACCTTTTAGCATGATTGAAGAATGCTCTCATCTTAACATCTAAATATCACAAATACAAATACTTTTCAATTTCAAATCTTCAACTTTTTTATCTAATTATTACAACTTTTCATAATTTCTAAACAAAACATAAAAAATAATTTAATTTTTTTAAATTCCAAAGCAAAAGTAATATTAAAAAATTGAATAATTCTACTTATCATCCCACACACCACACCTCTTTTATTTTATTTTTTTTCCATTTTCCTATAACAAGTATGTAATGTATAGATGATGAATAGAACAACTCAATTAGTTTAGTATCAATAAAATAAAATTAAAAATTAAAAAAAATTAAAAGATGTAAGGTGTGTGGTGTGGAATGATGAGTAACATAACCTTAAAAAATTATATTTTAACAATATTTTAACTTTATAATATTTTTATTCACCTTTTTTTTTCTCTCTTTTCCTAAAATTTCATAAGACATTATAATCCAAACTATTTCACTATTATTTACATATCATCTCATTTCAATATCCAAACGATGCCTTATTTTTATTCCCTTTCTGATCCATCCCATTAATAGATGGCAGCATGCACAGTGTTCCCAAAGTAATTAGAAGCAAAACACGAGTTTTTTCTAATTTGGGGGAGGTAAAGTCAGGTTCCAGGGGATCAAGACAACCTATAGAGGCAGTAGGTAAATAGTCATGTGCAGGCAAAGGAAGAGAAGAAGTGTTATTTATTGAGTGAAGGAAAGGACGATCGGAGGTAGCATTGATCTTGGAAGGCAAGTTCACCAATGCATGTTCCTTAGCAGGAAAAGACTTCTCATAAAGAACATGTCGAGAGAAATGGACTTTAGTTATAGTGGGATTAAGGCAGCGGTAACCAACATAGATGTACAGTCAGTTTATGAGCTGCATAAGGTCGAAGAAGTGGGAAGCACTTGCATCCAATTAGACATGTAGTATGGAGTAATTTGGTGGTTTGAGAAAGAACTTTTCGTAGGGAGTTTGGTTATCAATGATTGGTTAGGGAAATCTGCTGATAACCTATACTAAGGTCAAGAAAGCATCAACCCAATATTTAATGGACATACTTGAGTGAGCAAGGAGGGTAAGACTAGTTTCAAGTATATGTCTATGTTTTCTTTCAGCAAGACCATTGTGCTGTGAGGTCTAAGAACATGACTTTCTATTAACTATGCCATGGTGGGTCAAGAAGGATTGAAACCGAAAGGAAGTATACTCCCCACCACCATAAAATTGATGTTTTGGGATTTTTTTAACAAAACTAGTTTTCAACAAGGGTTTTGAATTTGATAAAACATTCATAAGTTGCATCTTTGGATTGAAGAGGATACAGCTAGCTATAACGAGAGAAGTCATCTATGTATTCTAGAAAGTGCGGGAGGTAATGCAACTTGATAAGCAATTGGACCGACTTTTTTCAAAATCTCAAATGGTCCTACATAATGGTGACTCAAATTTCCTTGCATACCAAATCTCATAAACGGTGGATATTTCAAGTAATGTGAGTTTAAGTCTCGTTTGTTTTCGCAGATGAGATGAGATGAGATAAATTTAGATAAAAATTGAAAATTGAATAAAATATTGTTAGAATATATTTTTTTTAATATTATTATTGTTTTGAAATTTAAAAAAGTTAAATTGTTTATTTTAATTTGTGTGGAAATTTGAAAAAATTGTAATGATTAAATGAGATGAGATGAGATGTGTTATAAAAATAAACAAGACTTAAGTGGGGATTTTAATACTTTTGATACTTCAAATGTCACTAAAACATTGATTGTTTCTCAAAGTTTCTTTGTAAGTAGTTATTGCACAACTTTTCCTTATGGATCCAAATCTAATTTTGTACCACCTTCGGATAGTTCGACCTGTCATTTTCAATAAATAATGAACATGACAGGTCAAACTACATTAGCTGCCCTCTATACACGATTTATTTGTGGTAGTAGTTAGCCTATTCTTGAGAGACAAAAGGCCAGCCATCTTTTCTTTTTTCTTTTTACATATATTTAGGACGGCCTTTAAAATAAATAATGAAATGATCTCCAAACACTTATTTTTATATATAATTATATATGTGGTCTAACCTCCCTCAACTTTCACCCATTTAGGATTAGCTCATTGTTCAATTTTTTTAAGAATAAATTGTGTTAAAGATTTCATTGGAATGATCCACACGTTATCTTTCCCGTCAACAATCACTACCATAACATAATTATTCAAATACATATCTTAGGGGCTCGTTTGAAACAGACTTTGGAACTTAGAATTATTTCTGCGACTCTGTAATATGTGAGTTTATTTAATTGAAATATGCAAATTTAATATTGTTTAATCTTGGAAAAGTTCCATGTTGGAAAAAAAAAAAAAAAAAACAGAGTAAGCGAAATTGCAAGAAAAATATCAGGCTATTGTGCAATGAATTAGCTCGCCTCAACCTCATGGGCAACGTTTCGAGTGAGCACTCAATACAACATACAGGTGAGCGACATATCTTGCATACGGGTAGCAGACATGGTGAGCAGTTGGCTTACCCGCACATTAACATTCGGGCGACCAATGAATCGTGTCACTAACTCATCCCGAGCAATAAGCTCGCCCGATCCAACGAGAAATAAGACAAATCTAACGGTCAATATTGAATGACCGTTATTTGTCTACACGATCTGACGATTTATATCATGAATATGTTTAGTGACGGGCATATACTGCCTATATCTGCTCAACCAACCATGACTGTCGTCCATTAATGGTCATTAACAATTTTCAAGTCTCCTATCTTGACTGAAATTGTGCTTTGACTGTTTTTCAAAAGTCATCTATCTTGCTTGAAATGGTGCTTCGATGTCTGTATAAAGACATGCCCAATCGGAAATAAGTATACAGTTTTCTTTCTTAGAAGTGTTGTGCTGCCATTGTTATACTCTGTATTAGTGGTCTTGAGATTTTTTAGGAGTGACAATACGTGACCCAATCTGTGAATCCAGCATGAATACAATACGAAATTAACAGGTTTGAATTTGATGTTAACTGGCCTGGATCAAAACGAGTTAACCCATTAAGACATGATTTATAAACAGTTATTTTATTGAATTACAATAAAATTACAACCCATTTCGGTTTTATTTCAAAATTACAATTTTATTATTGTTGGGTTGTAATATTATCGGTTTTGCTTAGTATGGTCATATTTTTATTATTGAGATTGTAATTTTAGATCTATGCTCATATTTGTTATTGTAGGATTTTTAATATTGTTTTTATTATGTGTTAGAATTTGAAAAATATAGATCTTTTTTGTTAGTAAGTGGTCGTATATTTTTAAAGATATTGTGGCTATTAATATATATAGATTTGAATTTTTATATGAAATTATGTTAATAAAGTCAAATAATTTATGCATATTAGCTGAACCAAATTACATGAAACGAGTTTAAATATTGAATCATGGCGTGTTGACCTATTTTTAATTAATTATTAAACAGGTCACACAACGGTAACACGACACGACCTGTTATCTAAATGGGTTGAGTTATGGTTTGAAAGTCCGACACGTCTAGCTTAAATGGTCGAATTCAGGTTTATCTGTATAGTCGAATGTTTATAACTTGACATGATCCAAAAACTCAATTTTCAACCCCTAATATTTTTCAGAATGTGAAAATCTTGGTATTCCAATATGATTTTATTAAGGCATAACGCAATCAAATTACAAAATCTTCTCTGTGCTTCATTGTATTATGTAGACAATTTTGCCTTAACCCTGGGCATACCAATTTGTTCAGAGCTGGTGGAGTGAAATTGATTTAAGGAAACTTGTAAAAGTAAGCATGTTTAAAGCAAAGGTTCAAGTTCGTACAAAACATAATAGAAAATTGGTTAAAAATTGAACAACGTTCACAACACGTTTTGCACAGAAGTCTTGTTCATCAGCCACTTATTTATTAATGAAGTCATATGAACACGATGAAAGATAAGGACAAAGATCTATATATATATATATACAGAGAGAGAGAGCACAAGTTTATATTCGTAGTCAACTTCTCCAACTAGCAGAGCTTTAGTAGAGAATCAGAGATACTTCGCAAGTTCTGAGTGGTTACAAAGAGATGCACTTGACCAAATTCATTTTTCTATGCTTCCTCCTTGGACTTTGTTCTTTATATAAATCCTTAATTTCATTGAAGAAAAGGCTATATATATAAAGAACCAGGCTTTCTTCTCGTTGTGACAAATCAAACAGGATCCAATTAATCTATGGCTGCTCGTGATCTCCTCTTCAACTTGTTTCTCATTGTCCTTACCCTTCGCTCTATCATCTCCACGTTTAAATTGGTCTTCCCTTGATTGCTGTCATTGGGAAGGTATTTCTTGTGATCATTCAGCCCGAGTCACCCATCTTTGGATACCTTTTAAAGGTCTCAGAGGGAGACTGTCTCCCCTTCTTGGAAATGTAACACCTCGTCCCCTGGGGTCCGGAGAGTTAGCTCAAAGTCACCTACAAATCATCTCCAATAATACTTTTAAGATAAAACAGAGTCTCCATAACATATTAACCTATTTGTTCAACACAAATATCCACGTTCCTACATAAGGGCACATCAGACGTGTCTCAATAGTATACAAAAACTTTTCCACAAAGACTAGGAATATCTATTACTCAAAATACCAAGCCACATAAAATATCAACACTACCAAAAAAGACTCTCCAAAAGTCATTGTACCCTAAGGCACTTAGTCTTCTATGATCAACAAAACTTGTAAGTACTCCCTATTCCTGGCTCCCAGCTGTTGCATCAAAATTATCTGAAACATATTATGGAAATAGGGGTGAGTTATCAACAACTCAATAAGCAGAGAACATATACTAGTATGCAAACATGAGCATTTACAGAGTTTCAAAAAAATGCAGAACAAAATATTTTCATTTTTCAAAATGCGGAATCAGAACAAGTTATCGAAAATATCAGATCGAAAGTTCAAAAATATCCATAATCAAAATCCCTTTGGCACAACATAACTGAAACATCATATCATAACAGAATTCCATGTTTAACCCCCGTGGTAGGGTTGTGCAAACCCCGGCGGCCAACCGAGCAGAAACAGAATGTGAATCTTCCCCTCATTATTCTCGGAGCCCTGAGTGTGCACATAGGAAAAACCACGCAGAAAACCACTTTGTTTCCAAAATGGGTGCACCAGAAACAGAGAAGTTGGTACCAACCCAAACAGAGGCCACAGTTTTACACCCGTGGTAAGGTCAGAACATAAATAGAATATCATGCCAGAGGTTTCAGAAATCACATCATATCATATCAGAGTGCAGAACATTTTCAGAACAGAACAAAATCAGATAACAGAAATATAATTTATGCACAAAATTTCATATTCGCTCTCTTTTACATAGTTCAGAAACAGAATATCAAAATAAGCTCATGTCTACACCAGTCATGATGGAAAATATATTTTTCTTATACAAAATTTCATGAGTAATGCAGAACAAATAATTGAGGTCGTTTCCAAAATTTTTTTTCATAACAAAACATGCATATTTTCCAAAATCGACCTCAGATCATTTTATTTTATGCAAATTCTAGTATAGGAACCCCGCTTACCTGGACTTCTTAACTTTTTTGAAAATCTCCTCAACAATGTCGAAAAATTATCAATCGTCACCTATAAGATAATCACGTAATTTTCGTAAATTTCCAATCAATCACGTATTTTGATATTTAAGCCTAAGTTCTTAAAATGACCTATTTTAATTCCTTAACACCTAAGATCCTCATAACCCCATAATATCATCATTTTCTAAAACCATCAATATCCACTAAATTAAATTCGTACCTAATAAGAAGTGTACCGAAAGTATTATGATAATTACGGAACTCAATATCGTAATATTTAAAAATATTATTTACACAAAAATAATATTTTATGCGACTTAAAACAAAACTCTTTTAAAATTAAGCCCATTAACATAAACCTAAATAAATCAAGTCCATTAACCACAAACCCATTAAATCACTCACCCGAAAAAATAATCTGGAGGCATACACTAGGTGACCAAAATAGCAATAGCACTACTCTACTATTAGGTTAACATAATTACATAAATATATATAAAACTTATAACAACATAACTAGAAGAACAAACCCACGGAAATGAAACCAAGCCCATGAATATAAGTCTTGTAGCCCATTAAAAAAAATAGCATTTCCAAAAATTAAAGCATGTTTTTAAATAAAAGGGGTAGAAAGGTAAAAACAAAAACACAACAATCTTCTTCTACTGGATTAACCAAAATATGATAAAAGTCTTCCTTTTTAGTAGACTATAGCAGAGACAAGAGAAGGCAAAAACATGCGCAGCGGCAGGAGCTTACCCAAGGGAAACCGAGGCATGCATGGAGGGTAAGGCACGATGGGTGCTGGGCTGAGGTGATGATGGCTTTACCGACGGCACACACTGAGAGAATGAGAGAGGGATGAGCGAGAAAGAGAAAGCACGGAGAGAGAGAGAGCATAAGCCGAGAGGGAGAAGGAGTAACCGAGAGAGAGAAACTTACCCAGAGGAGTAGTGATGGACTGGGGTGTTCGGTCGGTGCTTTCAGTGCAGATGACGGCGTCGGGGAAGTTGGTACCGTGACCTTGAATTTACGCCACAATTTCTTAAGGGGTGCATGCTTTGCCTCCATCTTTAATGTATTGCACAAGTCTCGTGACCTTGAATTTACGCCACAATTTCTTTGGAGGAGATATCTCCACCCTAAACTTTTCTACGCTTCATCAACTTACTATACTCGATCTTTGGAAAAATGAGTTTACTCGTACTTTGCCAGTGAGCCTTTTTTCATGCAAGTTCCTAAGAGCAATCCGACTTGCTAGTAACAAACTCTAAGGACAAATTCGACCAGAGATTGTTCAATTGAAGTTCCTAATTTTCCTTTCACTCGGTTACAACACGCTAACCAACATCATAGGAGCAATTAAGATTGTGGCACATTGCAAGACTCTCAACAGATACTGCACGAGGCCATTCCAACAGACACTGCATAGTTGGTTTCGATGGATTCAAAAATCTCGAATATTTGGGTCTTACTCATTGTAAGTTGACTGGTCAAATACCCACATGGCTATCTAAGCTTAAGAACTTACAAGTCTTGGGTCTCAGCTTCAATCGTATCACAGGCTCTTTCGTTTAAACTAATTGCCAACGTTAGTATCAGACCAGGCTCCCATAGACAATAGTTCTTTGATTTTATCCGTTTTTGCCACAGTGAATGGTACCTTTCTTAAGTTTAGTTCCCTCTCCAACTTGGGACCACGGATATCCGTTGCAAACAACAATCTTAGTGGCAACATTCCCATTGAGATTGGCCGTTTGAAGCAGCTTCATGGATTGAAGGCAAATTTAGAGAGACTCGATCTATCTAGAAACCAATTGCTTGGCGAAATTCCAGCATCGCTAGCAAGGTTGCATTTCTTGCTTGAGTTTAGTGTTGCAGACAGTAATCTCCATGGAGCTATACCTTTAAGCACTCAACTCCAGAGCTTTGACGCCTCTACATATGAAGGCAATCTTCAACTTTGTGGCGACCCTCTTTCCCATGAGTGTGCCTCTATTATTAGTAACAACAACGACATTCAAAAGGACAAAGACGGACTCGGAGTCCGATGGCTTCATATTAGCACGGTACTTGGCTTCATTACGGGATTTTTGGGAGTATTTATTCCTTTATTTTTAATAGTAATATATAGGAGAGTTGCATAGTTTATATTCCTGGACAACATGAAATATAGGCTCTATGTGACATTAGCAATGTGTTTGTTTGGGCTGAGCACGTCTGTTGAGCAATATAAGATCAGCTTTGCTGCTCATTTGGTTCCATGTAACACCAGTGTCCAACGCCTAGTCGTTTTTAAATTTCTTTTGATTTACATAAATATTCATTCGTTAGACCTCTTGCTCAGCCAGCTTCTTCCTCCTCATGCACCTCGTGATCCCTTTTTCTTTTCTACATTCCCAGGAGCTAGCCCCCTCACCAATGTCTACCCACAAACATACATGATTACTTTTCCTCCTTTTCTAGGTGCATACCACGCCGTTCCCTCCTTTCCAGTTTTCCATCGCTCAGTTGTTTGTTTTCTTTCTCTTTCGATGAAACAACTTGTTAAATCGACCGTTGAGGACTTTCTGCATTATTCTAAAACATTTCACGTGAATGCTTTGTGTATATTACTAGAACATACGGCTTTGCCGCTACACCGCTTGTACACTCCTAAACGGCCAACCACGAGCACACAGCCTCTCCACGTCGTGCGTCGCCAACCACCACCACCGTAAACCGCCACAGTGAGCCACTGCATCTCCTCCTCATTCCACGAAAAACTCCGTAGCCGCGACACAGTCTTTCAGCATCCATAGTCTGGGCAAGGCCACCACTCACTGGCACCTCTCCTCTCCCTCCACCGTAAACTGGCGCCACCGAAGTGTAGTCACTGCCAAGCCCCACCATCACAGGGAAGCCCAGCTGGCCGTGCGCCACCATGTTATGGTCCCAACTCATACCATTTGACTCCTAACCAATGTGGGACCATAACACACCACCCCCTCCTCACGAAAACCACCGACCCTAGCAACTGCACCCCCACTGACCGCCTGCCACGAGCAAACCGAGAGGAAGAAAAACAAACTTCCGTGCGTCCGCTCCTCCACGTAAGCACAACCCGTGTGCGCCCTCCAGCCCAAGCTTCACCGTGCCAACCACCAGCACCTAACACGCCGAAAGCCACCCAAGCCACTGTCGCTCAGTTCAAACAAGTCTCTGTTTTAGCTCCCGAAAACAGAGCACCTGCCTCCACGTTGAGCCACAACCCAGCCACTCCTCAACTCCTCTTCAGTGACACAGCGCCGCAGATTATGCAGAGCCCCCGGACGGTCGCAAGCCTCGCTGCCTCACGGTGATCTTCCTCTCCGTTCCCTCTCGCGCACCTTTTTCTCCGCTCACTCTCTCGCTCATCACCCTCTTTCAGTGCGCCGCCGTCCACCGCAACCCAGCTCCGCCGCGACCTCCATTCCCCACGGTGCCGCTGCCTCCTAGTTTTCCTTGGGTAAGTTGCTGCCGCCGCACCATCTTGATTTCTTTTCCGTGTTTTGTTTCTCTTGTCGTTTCCTTATAACTGGGGTATATATATGTAACTCTGTTAACCTAATAGAAGAGGAATATTATTACCATTTTTGCCCTTAGTATGATGTTTCCAGATTATTGTTTCGGGCGATTAGTTAATGGGTTTATGTTTTAACGGGTTTGGTTTAAATGGGTTATGGTTTTAATAAATGGACTTGGTTTTATTATACTGAAAAAATTGTAAAATTGAACTATTTAGTTTTAATTGAACTCGTTTTTAAGTTGGCCTTAGTTTGTGATGGGTTTTGTTTTAAGCCTCATAAATATTATATTTGGGCAGATAATATTTTAATTAAAGGAAGTAAATCTATTTTAAGAGAGGAGTTTTTCATAACTGATTTTTATGGGAATTTATAGTAGCCAAAGTATTCTTTTAATATATAATACGATGATAGTATTTTAGATATTTTAAAATATCAGTATTTATTGAGTTCCTTATTAATCATAAAAATTATTCGATTATTTTCTTCGGTACGAATTCGTTAAGTGGGTACTCATGAATTTAGAAAGTGATGATATTATAGAGTTAAGATAATTTTAGGAATTGAAATAGGAATTTCAGGTATAAATATGAGATATATGTTCATTGGAGATTTATTTAAGTTACATGAATTTTTATAGGTGACGATTGACAATTGTCCAATACTGTAGTGAAGAATTTCTGAAAAGTTAAGAATTCCAGATAAGTGGGATTTCTATTCTAGACTTTGCATAAAAAGAAAATGAAACGAGATTGATTTAAAAATATGCATGTTTGTTTTGAAAAGAAATCTACAAATGTAATGAACCCTTATAGAGTAATGACACCCATAATTAACACTTTTTACAATACATTTCACAACTATGTTTTAAAATAAGGGGTTTTTTGTAAAATAGTATTAATTTTATGTTATGTTACTTTTACGAGATATTTTATAAAAATACCCATCATTTTAAGACATATTTGTGTAAATTGTTATGAAAAGTATTGTATGTTAATTATCATTTTTATTATATGAATCCAACCTTTTTATTTAAGCTTTAACTTTAAGACATATAACGGCGAATGTTTGGCGCGTAGGTCGCCATTTCAAAGTGCACTGGCAAGAAAAGTCCAAAAAATACACTATTAAACGGCTAATAAAGCAAAAACTTGTCTATTTCAAATACATGGTAGCGCCTCAATACAAGTTCGCTACCAAGAAAAGTCAGGAGGAGAAAATGATCAAATATATCTCAATGCAAAAGTTTTGCTTTGGGAAGATCTTTAAAATGCATGTCTTCCTTCTTAATATTTTGCAATTTTGCTCATATAAATTTATAATATGGCTACCTTCTCATTATTAAAATTATAATTTGATAATATATTATTTCTCTTTTAAAATTTATAATTATTTAAATGAAATATATTTAATGAAAATACCCATGTTTGGTTGTGCAGCACAGTATGTAATTCATGTACTACTCAAAATCTTTTAATATAATTCACTGTTATATATTATTTAAAAAATTCAAAACTTAGTTTATTCTTCACTTATATTTTTCTTAATAATTCATACATAACTCCATTCAAAATTTACTTTTGTTTTATATATATTTTTACTCTATTTATATATTTTATCACTTTGTTAATGGTCTTGTTCCTAAAAATCTTCAACAGAGCTATTTATTCTAGCCTACAAATATTTAGGCTCTCCAAACTTATAATCCTGGCTTCATCCTTGACCAACACCAGCAAGAACAACGAGAGCAATGTCCAAAGTAGTTCAGATCAGACCTGATGGAGATGGAGGAATTTATGTATAGATAACTTCTCATTGATTTTAATTTTAATTTTTTGGCAGATACTCAGATCAGCCCTAGGGAGACAGAGGAAGCTGTGCTCTGATTGTTTCCTTTCCCTGTTACCACCATGCCAAATCCCACTCCTAAATGAGTTCAAATGCTACTATATTTTTTTGTTGTGTATTTCTTCTTATCCTTCTTTTATATTGTGTTTAAGTATATGATGTTAAATATGTATTCAGAATCAATTGTGGCCCCTTGAAATGAAAATGTTGGCATATCTGTTTTATAATGTTGGCATTGCATGCCTATTTATGACTTGAAATGGGGACATAACACACACACACAAAATGACACAAAGACACTGGGAGAAGGGTTCTTGAACCTATTTTGATGGTTACCATGCGATTCTGACTATCTCGTGGAAACCCAATTCATGAAAAACTTCATGCTTTATTGATGTAACAGTATCCTAAGTAGTGAAATATTCCATGAATTCTAAACGATACAACTCCATGAGTTTTTCTATATTATCAATTTAAATGAAACTTTTACCATATTTCTTGGTTCAAAGAAAGGGAAAAAAAAGTTTCAGCTTTGTCTCTCAATTTATGGTTTTCATTGAGCTCTTTCTAATCATTCTTATGCGTGATTTGCTCGGCCATGTGAGATGAACAACGGTGGCAGCACACTCAGTGACGAAGTCCAGCGTCAGAGGGAGTGTATTTGTTGGGTTTTGCTCTCTTTGGGAATCCCACATCGGTAAGAGAGGGATGAAGAGGAGCTCCCCAAGCCTATAAATAAGAGGGCTTAGCCTCTTAGTTATTTACACATCAAGTCATAGCTTATTAGTAAATTGTGACTCTAGTAGAAATCCTTTATTAACCTTTTCTTGTAAAAGAGAAAGAGGTGAGAGTTAAAGTTTTATTAGTGGGAAGCTTTGTGGGTGTGATTTGGGGTGAGGAGAAAAATTGTGTGATTGTAATAATTTTTCATATAGTGTATTTTCTTCTCTGGATCTGCTGGTTTTTCCTCCTGTTAAGGGAGTTTCCAGGTAAATTCTTGTGTTGTTATTATTTCTCTGTATTTCTTTATATTCCTGCATAGTGTGGATCATGAGGATGAATTTGGTATGGCCAAATTCCCAACAATTGGTATCAGAGCTGGGATCCTTTTTTGTGGGGTGGAGTTTTGGTGTGGTAGTGTGGATAAGTACAGTCTAAGGAGGTTCTGTCTAAGGAGATTAGAAATTCTAAGTGTGTCCATTGTGACCCTCCAATCTTTTTTGGGAATCTTGAAGTTCTGTCTAGGAAAGAGTGATCTTTCCTGGGAACTTACTTAGTGAGTATTATTCATTTCTACAGAAAAATTCATCAAGACAATGTCAGGAAGTAGAGCTTCAAATCCTATGAGATTTGAGGTGGAGAAATTTGATGGAAGAATCAATTTTGGCTTGTGGCAAGTTCAAGTCAAGGATGTTTTGATTCAATCAGGATTACACAAGTCGTTGAAGGGTAGACCAACCCCTGTAGTCAGCGTGATTAGTGAAATAAAGAGCAAATTTGAACTGAGCGATGAAGATTGGGAGGATCTGGATTTGAGAGCAGCAAGTGCGATACGTCTGTGTCTGGCCAAGAATGTTCTTGCAAATGTGCATGGAATATCTACGGCAAAGGGACTTTGGGAAAAACTAGAAGAGTTGTATCAAACGAAAGGCGTCTCGAATCGGGTGTACTTAAAGGAGCAGTTTCATACACTGCGAATGAGTGAAGGTACAACTATTTCAGATCATTTAAGTGTTCTCAATGGCATTATCTCTGAGTTAGAATCTATTGAAGTTAAGATTGATGATGAAGATCAAGCATTGAGGCTCATCTGGTCTCTTCCACCTTCCTATGAGCATATGAAGCCTATTCTGATACATGGGAAGGAGAAAATATTTTTTTCAGAGATTACAAGTAAACTCTTTTTTGAAGAGAGAAGACTAGCTGGTGGAAGAAATGATCCACCTGAGAACTTAGCAATGGTAGCAGCTGGAAATGGGAAGAGGAAGAACTTCATGAAGAAGAAAGTAGTCTGCTGGGGTGTGGACAATCTGGGCACGTCAAGAAAAATTGTCCAAAAGCTGGAGCAAGTTCGGCAAGTGGCTCCAAATCAGTAAATGAAGATACTGATGATCAAACTAACTTTTCGACTCTCGCTATAGAGAATTTCCTTTGAAGAGGGATATATACATCTTCATGGCATGCCACTAAAAGTTGCCATGATAGAGGTTGTGTTAATGTTAGTGGGTCCACAAGTTTGCACACAGGCATTGGTTTGGCATTGATGCAGGGTGTGTGGTGGAAATTCATGTTGATGTCTGATGAGCTTCCAGGCAAGTCAAACGTGGAAGTTGCACCATAAGTTTCAGCAAGGTTATTTTCGACATGGGCCGAAGTGAAATGCTTGGAATTGGTTTATTCTGAGTGGATATGCTTTTATGGTGGAGTATGATAGCGGAAGCTATGAAGATCTTCATTGCGATGGAGTGTGGCTGTGGGATCAGCCAAAGTCGCAAGGTGGAGATTGTTGGGTTTTGCTCTCTTTGAGAATCCCACATCGGTAAGAAAGGGATGAAGAGGAGCTCCCCAAGCCTATAAATAAGAGGGCTTAGCCTCTTAGTTATTTACACATCAAGTCATAGCTTATTAGTAAATTGTGACTCTAGTAGAAATCCTTTATTAACCTTTTCTTGTAAAAGGGAAAGAGGTGAGAGTTAAAGTTTTATTAGTGGGAAGCTGTGATTTGGGGTGAGGAGAAAAATTGTGTAATTGTAATAATTTTTCATATAGTGTATTTTCTTCTCTGGATCTGCTGGTTTTTCCTCCTGTTATGGAAGTTTCCAGGTAAATTCTTGTGTTGTTATTATTTCTCTGTATTTCTTTATATTCCTGCATAGTGTGGATCCTGGGGATGAATTTGGTAGGGCCAAATTCCCAACAGTATTAGTGTCGTAGTTATCTACAAGGAAATAAGGATTTTAATCCATTAATGATTATCAATAAGGATGTTAATCCATTAGTGTTAGTATTTAGAATTTTAGTTTGTTAAGGAATTCCATTCCTACTCTGTTTATTATTCTAGGATCAACTTGTTAGTAGTTCTATTTAAGGCAATCGGGTTGTAACGGAAGGCACACTTTTGCTTATTAATTTGAATAAATTGATTATTGATCTTGAGATGAGAGCTTCGGCGTGGTGAGACTCCATAGCCGTAGGAAGGTTACCATAAATTGTAGAGCAGGTCCACCATCACTCAGCATACTAGGGGTTAGGAACAACGGTGGCAGTAGCAGGGTGAGGGAGATGCATGCCGGTGATCAGAGGCAGCAGGCTGTTCAAGTTTGCTAGGGGTAATGCTCAGGCCACCATGCATTCGCACGAACCCAAGACCGATGACGCCATAATTGAGTACAATGTCTATGTGTTCCATTTTTGATGTTCTGGACCCCATCCCCCCACCTTTTCTTTTTTCCAATTTTGCTATCGTTTGATGATTGTGTTCCCACTTTTGATAGCCTTTAAGATAAGTGGGGCTGGTTTTATGGTATCTTGTATTACTTGAAATTTAAATGTGGACCATACTTTCATATATATTATATATGCATAAAATATTAAAAGTCTTAATTATCTACGCAATTCTATGAAACACGACATGATTAAGATGATCAGAAGGTGGTTGTGGTTTTTAAATGCATATGCTGGCTGCGCTGATCAAGAGAAAAGACTCCTTGGCAAATTTGTATGCACGGCTTAATTATTAATAAGGTTGTCGGACGAATATATCCCGAGTTATTCTGCTTGCATTGGGAAATATTCTTAGATTTCAATTGGCCAAAGAGGAGAAATAAGTTCTTCCCAAAGATCCTAATCCTAACGTCATTATGACTTAGCCTAATTTCAATACATGAGCTCTTATAGTTGAGCGCTAATTCTATACATGGATTGTTGGCCACTCCAAACAATACGTACGACTATATATATATTGTGTCTATGGCAAAATGTATGGATGCAGGCTTTATGGTTTTTTTTTTTTTTTATATTATTCTATATCCTATAGAGTTGGTGAAGGTTGAGTCAATCCCTTCTTTTGGGCTCAGGCTTTCTTGGTCGGGGCCTAAGCCTAATGTGTGAAAAATCCAATTTCAATTTCAATTATCATGAGTAAATATTGATCCCACCAAAATATTCTTCCTAAAAGTAAGTTTTAATGAGTCCCCTTCTTTTCCAAATATTGATAAAAACAACTTTCTCAATCAAAACATCATTTTTAGACTAATGCAATATAATTTTATTTGTTAAATTATGGTATTTCCGAAATAGCAGTTACTTATTGAGCACGTGACAAGTGAATTTTTGTTAAAATTCTCACTTAAAAAATTGTTATTTAGCCTTTCTTTGAAAAAAATATGTAATTTCTCACGTATTTAAAAATATACCTGATAATGTTTTAAATAGACAAGAGACTTAATTCAAAAAAAGAAAAAAAAACGTAGGTTTAAAAAGTGTCTGCAGGGAAGTTCTCTCTCCCTAAAGACATAGGCAGGTCCACATTGTCGGTAAGAAAAGTTGGCTCTAGTCATGAATGGAAAAAAAATCAAGTAGCTACGAATTTGCGATTACCATATCAAATGAATTTCTTCTTCTTCTATAAAATGTAGCCAAGTCAATCAACAACTTTACCATATTAATTTAATGTTTAGTGTTAAGGATATGTAAACACCATACTATTAACTATTACTATCATGTAACACTAATGTATAGTAACATATAATACTAATTATATAATAACTAATGTATAATAGCATTTAATACTAATATATTATGTATAAACACAAATATATAGATATATAATAACACGTAATACTAATATATAAACAATAACAAACAATAACATATAATAACATATAATATTAATATATAATAACATTAATTTGTACAATGATTTATTTTTTCAATTTTGGTTATTTTTTAATAAAATTGGAATTGAAATTTAAAAAAAAAAAAAACTGAAATCTGGAAACCCAAATACGATTAGTGAGAGCTTAAGATTGTCAAATTGACATTTGAAATAGACTAAGAAAAAAAATCCAAATCCAACTCCGCTCCAACAAGTCGAAGTTGAAGTTGAATTGGAGGCTATACGAATCAAAGACAGAGTTAGAGTCAAAGGTAGGGCACTCCTAGTTCGATATTTTTGGTGCTCAGTCCTATTTGTCATCATACTATTGAACACAAAGACATGAAGAGAAATTGTGTAAAACCTTAGTATGCATTCATAGGTCCAAAGTACGCGTTTTAATGAATTGTATGGAGAGTTGACAGAACCTTCTCGTGCCATTCAAAGAAATTATGACTTTTACGTGTTTCAGTTTAATGATCTTCCTTTGGATCATGACTACTAAAGTCGCACATTGACCGTATGGAAGATGAATGGCACGAGATTAGACTTGGAGAACAATCAATGTGCGACGTGTGATAAAGGAGAACGATCGAGAAATTAAGGAGAACGATCAATGTGCGACTTGTGATTAGACTATTACTACTTTGGCCCCGTTTGGATACATAAATTTTCGTAACTCATCTCATCTTATCTCATCATTATAATTTTTTTCAAATTTTCATACAAAATATAATAAACAATTCAACTTTTTCAAATCTCAAAATAATAATAATAATATTGAAAAAATAATATTCTAATAATATTTTATTAAACTCATCTAAAACTATCTTATTTCATCTCACTATCCAAACCAGCCATTAGATTTGGATACAGAAATACTCTCAATCTATCTCATTTCATTTCATCTCATCTTTATAATTTTTCTAAACTTACATATAAAATATAATAAATAATTCAACCTTTTCAAAATTTAAGACAATAATAATATTATTCAACTGTCTAAAATCATCTCATTTGATTGTCCAACACGCTTGACAGGTCTAACAGTTACATGATTATTTGTGTTTTAAAGTGGGTGGAAGCCACCCTGGAAATTACGTACATACGCTCTTGTAAGAGCATATCAATAAATTAGCTAAAAGTTAATAAATCCATCTTATATTTAGCTATTAGACAACAAAAACTGACTGCGAGGATTAGCTAAAGCGAAAAAAATTGGACTTTAATTACAATAATTTCCAAAATAAACTCAAAAGTTGATAGTTACTGTACATAGATCAAATTTATATTTTATTATTGTTTCTCTTTCTTCTTCTCATCACAACTGCCTTCAAGCAAGTGTTTTTTATGAAAGAGTTTGTGCATGAATGTTTTCCTTTCTTTTTTATGATGTCATTTTTATTTACTATCATGGTGGCATTGACCTGCATCGATAACCATAAGTCATGAATATAAGATGCTATATTTCTAAGTTTTTAATAATGCACGGCTTCATGTGTCTAGATAAAATAAAATAAAATAAAATAATTAATAATTCAAAAAAATTAAATATATTTTTTTAAATTCATATTATTTTATTTCTATATAATGAATAAATTGACAATCCAATGTGAGGACTTAATGTAAATGGAATAGTTAAAGTCAAATTCATCTCATATTAACTAAAAGTATCTTTTAGCTTTGACTAATTCATTAAGCAATTCATTACATAACAGATAGTTGAAACTGCATCTACTTTGAACTTTTCTTCCTAGGTTGACCAGTATTAGTACTCCATGGCTACCTTCTATATATACATACACAGATCACCTAAGGATATCTTCATTGTTCTTTTCATTGTCTAAGACCGCAAATTACCAATATTCCCTTCCACAATTAAGCTTCTAAATCTCTCGCATTGCATTCATGGCCACTCAAAGACCCTCTTCATCTACTTCTGAAATAAAAAGAGATCATTCATCTTTGCCTGGATGGAAATATGAAGTTTTCCTTAGTTTCTATGGCACAGACACCAGCAGGAGTTTTACAGATCATCTATATGCTGATTTAAAACGGGAAGGCATTCTCGTCTTTAAGGATGACGAAACACTCAAGCAAGGAGAATACATTTCTCAAGTGCTTTTGAAAGTAATTCAATCATCACAATTCGCCATCGTCATTCCACTACAACAGAAAGCACCTTTCCCAGTAAAATCTAATGTCATAATAACCACTTAATTCACTGCTAATGATTATTTTCATCCAACCAATCTCGCCGTTATATGGTCTATACAAATCTGTCTGGAAAATTTTTAAACAGAGCACGCACTCAGCATCGCAAAAAATAATTCCTTTTGCATCCATTTTGGTTGCCGCAATAAGTATATATAATGCGTCACGAAAGCTATGGTATGGTAGGGAATATAGATTATTAACAACCACTTTTTTTGCCGCAAATAAAAAAAAAATCACGACTAAAAGTTTTTCTCTTCTGGCGCAATTCTTTCACCTCAAACAAAAATAAATCACGACTAAAAGTTTTTATCTTGTGGCGCAATTCTTTCACCACAAAAAATTAAATGGCATCACAAATAAAAACACGTTTGTGATGGTCTAGTGTGTCGCAAAACAGTTGGATTAAATGCAGGAAATTTTTTTTACAATTGCCTTGCAATAGAATCGGATGCAATAGTAATGGCGATAATGTATCATCGACGCAAATGTTTTAGTCAACGCAAATGTAATCGTGTTGTGGTAGCAAATGAAAAGAAAAATGTCACAAAAATTTAAACCAGTTGCTATTAGCTACAAAATTGAACAGGATGCAAATTGTTTATATCACCAATTTGTTTGCTCTCTAGTTGGTTGCACCCGAAGGTTTCGACACTTTCCCTTAACTAACCTGATCTAATGTTTCATGAAATTGATCATGATCATGATCAATATTTATTTTACACATTACAAACCTATCAAATGTTAGTATTTTTCCATAAATACCTAAATAATTAACTAGCAATTTAAAGTTTAGAAATCATTAATTAACTGATTTCTCGTGGCCATGCACTAAAAACTTTGGGGTATTGGTTTGAGTAAAAACTTGGGTTTCAAATCATTAACTAATTTGTTTGAGTTAAAATAGTTAAAACATGATTAACTATAGAATAATTGCTATTCTTTAATTGAAATAGAAATAGGCCTTTGAACTAAAAATAGTCTACTATCATTTATATGCCAACCAAAGAACAATGCACCGAAAGCTGTTGATACTGTACTGTATTTGATCATCCACGCGAGTAGTGATCATGTACCATTCACTATATACATATAATAGTAGTACCAAAACAAAATCAAGTAGAGCAACTTCTTAGTGTTCTTCACTGAAACAATATTTTTTGGACATTTAATAGAAGGCAACTATAATATGTGCTATACACATGCATTGTGTGATGTGGCATACAACATTTGAGTCCTTTCTATGATGGAACCATGGTGGGAATTTGCCCCATCTATTGACCCCATCTATTGAGCAATCACCTATTACCCATCAGATATCTGATATACATTTCTTTGCATTGATCCAGTCATTCTTATAGTTAAATAATCCAAGTAATATAAAATGAAATGAAATGACATATAATGGACATGGGTGTTTAACTAAACTACCAATGGCTCATTTAATGACATGTATATGTTTAAACCTAGGTTATACTTTCACACATGTATTGTAATGGACAGTTGTTGTTTTGATGTGGAACATACAAGGGGCATTTACATGCATAATTTCATTACTACACAAACTGTGAAAGGTTAAAATATTTGTTCAATGAATTTATGGAACCCAAAGCACTTTTGGTTAGAAGAAAGTGCAGTTGGTGCAACCAACTTTCTGATTGATGGAAATCAATTCCATTAATCAATTTAATCCCAACACGCTTCATTAGGACCTCATGAAATTGCAGCAATTTCATTACTAACTCCCATACATTTCATTCCATTAATCTGAGGTTCACAGATTTTATGTGGGGAATCTAGACCATCACAAGTGAAATTACCTAAACATACCACTTAGAAAGCATTGTAAAACCATGCTACTAACTCCCCCTAAGCAGCACAACCAATCTATATATCATTGAAGCACTAACAATCTTCAATCATATTAACTAAAATAAATGTGTACCTAATAAATATATTCAGGCCTACCCATTTTGATCAGAAGCCAATTTATTAACTAAAATATATTCATAACTATGCATTATTATAATCATCAAATTGCAAAGTACATACAACAAAGCAGCTAACATCATAGATCCTAAATTGCATCTTCCAACACTACCATACTTGATGCTAGTAGTTTTTGGAAAGTACTTGTTTATCAGGCTGTCCCTCTTCACTGGCCATGGCTACAATAGGTCTAAAGGCTGCTAGTTTTTGCAAACTAACACTACATACTTGATGCTAGTATTTCTTTGCCACCACAACAAGATATTTGCATGCATCTAACCACAAGTGCCATGGGCTGTCCCTCTTCACTGGCCATGGCTACATCAACATTTCATAATACCCATTCCAAAATTAATGTCTATCTTCTTTTTATTGACAACACTATTGCTAATAAAGCCAGGTCATTGCACTGCTTATTACATAGAAGTTTGGTGAAGCTAGAATCTTGTAACTCTCAGCAACCACCCATCCATGATAACTCCAAGAAGCCACTCACAAAATACATGTCGTCAACCAACACAAGTACTTTACCATTTTCCGTTGCCTATCAAAAAGTCAAAAAGTCATTTCCAAACAATTTAGACAGCTCCTGGAGTCACCCTCGGAGAATCTCCCTGCGACAAAGGCTATGATCGAGTGTATATCATAAATTTATCAAACTCCGCTTGCTTTACAAAGATCTCCTAAACATTTTCCTTTAGTACCTCAAACTGCACCTTGTAAAATTGTGCATCCGCTGATAGTACACCTGTTAAGGACCCCGGTCTTGTCCCTAAACACTAAGTCCACGAGCTCGCCTTGGTGATGATGGTGACCGAGTGTCAAGCCTTCTTGCTTGGCCTTACACAAATGATGGTAATGATGGGTTCTTAGGTTGGTGAAGATATGATATTTAGTGATGGAAAAAATGGTGATGATGATGAGTTTGGGTAATCTAAGTGATGGTTTTGGTGTGTTTGATGCAATGTGGAATGGCTAGAAGGTTGCCCTTGATGTTGGGACAACTTGGATGAAGATTAGGGTTGGTTTGGTGAAGATAGGCTAGGGTTTGGATGGTGGCTATGGGGAATTTCGAGATTGGAAGAGTTGGATTAGGGTTGAAGTATAAGATGAGTTACTAGGGTTTGGAAGTGATGTGAATGAGTGGGATTAGGGTTTGGTAGCTAGGGTTGGCCAATATGGGAGTAGTTAATGTGATCTCTTGATTGTAGGATCAAATATGGGTAGGTGGCTAGGTTTTGGTAAGTGGAAGAAGTCTTTGGTTGACTAGGTAGGTGGAGTGATTTTAGGGATTGGATATGGAAGATAGAATGGGGTTTGAATGAGTCTAGGGTTGTTCCTTGGGTTTAGGGTTTGAATGATTTTAAGAAAATTCCTAGAATCAAGGGATTTGAGGAGTGGTGGTCGGCTAGGTCAAATTCAAATAAGGCAAGGTTGGCCGAATTTGAATTTGAATGAAGAGGGAATATGTTTCGGTTAGGGCTAGGTGGATCGATAAGGGTAAATATGGTAGGTGACCGAATAAGTAAAGTAGGGCAAACACTTATGGTGGTCAAATTTAGGGTATTGGGAAGATTGAATGGGATGCAAGGAAATGTATGGATGGATAATATTGATGAACAATGTGGATGAATAATATGAACACTTAAGAACAATGAATGAACACAATGGAAAATTATGAACACTAAAGAACTTGAATGATCAAAAAGAAAACAAACAACTTTGATTCACGAATTTCACAAAGTTGCAAAAAAAAAGATAGATTGAATCACACCTATTCACGAATTGCAAGGTGATGATTCTCTACTAGGAATTCATGAATTTCACCCAAGTGGCCCAAGTGCTAAACACCGAAAAATGATCTCTCAAACAATAGTCTACCCACTTAGGAAATTTGCCAAAAGATCAAAAGATGTAAAATGAAATGTCTAAGGGTCCTATTTATAGAGATTACAAAGTGGAAACCCCCAATAGGTCCATTGAAATATAATTAAATAAAATAAATAAAGATAATTAAATGATATGGTCTTGCATGGTCAATATGGCCCGTGATATGTCTTGGCCCTTGGTTGGCCTTGGCTAGCCTTGATCATGGAAGTGGCCCGATCTTTGTTGTCCATGCATGCTTAGGAGCTTTTCTAGGACCTTGTCCTAGGGCGGTTTTTTATGGGATCCCAACAACACCTCCATTGTCGCCAGTTTCTCGCCCAACCCCCTCTCATATCCTGATCTCCTCCCTAGGACCTCTTTCAACACTGCAGCTGCTACTCCTTAGTGCGCTCTTCCAGTTGCATTTCATTTAGCTTCTCCACCATTTTGTCCTTCCAAAAATTAAAAATAAATCAGTAGGTTTAGTTTTACTCATCAATACTACTAAAAAGTACCCAAGAGGCATAGATATTATGTTAATTGCAATAGAAACAATTATGGCATCATAGGTACTTCCCCTAAGTAGTCATGTAACTCACATACAGATCTTCAGTCATGTTGGTCACAAACCCGTTCTTCTTCTTTGACCATCGAGTCTCTTTAAAAATTTTTACCAAATTAGTAACACCCTCACACTGAAACATGCAATTCAAATATCATGAATTGTACCACCTAAGTTATATAACCATATTTGAGAGACAAGTACTTCTGATTATTATTGAAATTAATTTTCATACATATAAGCACATAATAATTACCTACACTTCTAGTATTCGAACAAAGCTTTTCCTGCCAACAGTATGGTTGGGTCATTATTTTTCTCTATATGCCTTGTTTTGCAATGACAAGGCCTAGCTAGTCCAGAAAATTCATGCAACTAAGGTTAAACCAATAATTAATGAAAGACATATTATTCACAAATATCACATACAATTGTCATCTGATCCTTATCTATTTTCAATTAAAGCAACCAGATTACTCCTTAAAAAATTAATTCCAAACATACGAGGAGCACATGATGTTTTTACCTTGAACTCCTTGCTATCCTAGCGCATGCATAATTTTCTCCACACCACTTGATCCACCAAATCGGTCCCTCTTGCTAGAGCAACTTTATTACTCTCATACCCAATGTAGATTTTGTGTAAGTCATAGTGGAAAGAATTGAACCTCTTTTGTAGTTACTCGGTTACCATCTTCCAATGGTTTTGTTTTTCCCATTCTAAGATAAAGTCAGCCTAAACATGTATAAATAAAAACATTAATATATATCAGGTAAGTATATAAAATAAAATACATTACAACCCACACTGCATGATACTCAATGTTCCTTACTCGAACACGATTGCACAACTCCTCCTGTTCAGCTTCTGGCACTTCATTCCAATGTTGGTAACCCATGTTGGCATAATGCTTGATGATCCATGTGATTTGTCCACTGAATATGCTTGCTTTATGGCATGACATCTTAGTGTCCCCATCCTTGATCAACAACGGGATTGGTCCCATTTTTCGCAGCATGTCAAATTTGGTCATTTTTGTTGGTCCACGGCCTTGTTTCTTACTCACAGACACTAAAATGACCAAAATCAAGCTACAAATTTTCAATACTATATAATTATAAAAACCAACTACCTATGGACCACACCATATTATTAAGAAATGTATCTAGGAAAATAATGATCTACTACGTTATAAGACCTTAGTAAAATCTTGTATTTTTACAAAAGCATCATCGACCTGTACAATCCAGCTGTTCTAGAAACTCAGTTTCAAATACCACATCGGGTAGTTGGGTTGAGTCGTCCGATGAGTCAATATTGTCTCTCAGTGTTGGGCCATTACTTGGTGGTGCTTGTGCATCTTGTATAATTGGCCTGTGCACTAAACTCCCCCTAAATCCTCCCCCTCATCCACGTACTCCTCTTCTTATACTTCACGTGATATCTATCTTGGCAAAGAAACCAGTAGTGTGATACTGCAGTTTGCTGCAGTCATAAAATCATTACATCTAAATCGCTGCAAAGAATTCTATGCTATGGTGTTTGTGTTAAAAAATAAACTTGAAGCATGAGACTAGCATGCTTGAATAAGTGGACCAACTATTTTTCGACTATGGACAAAATTAGATATTTACATGAAGAAGTGAGTAAAGAAATGTTCTCATTCAGAACAATTATTTTGTGATAAGCAGAGCAGCATGTAATAAAGTCCCAAAAAATTGAACTATAAACCAGGAAAATAGCAAGCCACCATTTAGTACTATCATAATACTGATAAATTTTTATGACACAAAGACAACAAACTAGGATCTACATACCAACAATTCCAATAAAATAAAGCAGGGGACAAAACGTAGATTGATAAAACATTGCATGAAGGGATATTAGCAACATCATTGTAAAGCTAATGAAATTGCCTCAACCCAATATACAAGCCAATCATGGCTAAGAATTTTCTATTTACTACTAATCTTGATAATAAACTAACAATTGATGGGGGAAGCTCCTTTCCCCCATTTTCTTTACTTTTACCTAGCTTCAATAATAGATTTACTAAGGCATGAAAGGTAATGTACCGTTGTGTGACCCAATACCATCTTGTATGATTGATCGAAAATGCCTTTAGCTAGTTCAGAAGGTTGGACCTGACACTACTACCAACATTTGCCAGCTCATTGGCTCAAAAATCAAGTACCTATGGATTTTTTATCCAAGGTCAAAGGGGATGGTA
The DNA here is from genome assembly GCA_029856935.1 of Cyclocarya paliurus. Taxonomy (NCBI): domain Eukaryota; kingdom Viridiplantae; phylum Streptophyta; class Magnoliopsida; order Fagales; family Juglandaceae; genus Cyclocarya; species Cyclocarya paliurus. The sequence goes on along the minus strand of CM056958.1, from coordinate 1,100,408 downwards.
ATGCCGCTGCCTCTAATGTTTGAACTATAAACCTTGGAAGGTCTGTGTAAACCTAAGCTTCTAAACTCTATCATGGGTTTCCTACACTCAAGCAACCCAGTAGTTTGAACAACTAGGGCTATCTTTCAAAAGTCTCTGGTGAAATTCATGGGGGTGAGGAATCGAAGTAAATCTTTGCACTAAGTTTCAAATTTCTATAAACATGCATGGGTTATCACTCAAAAAGTAGTGGTGGAAATCTTGAACTTTCTCATATAAACATGGACTAAAATGGGGGTGAGGAATCGAAGGACACCATAGTAATGAAAACCATTTTTCATTTTGGAGAGACATAAGCATCTGAAAGGAGATTCCAAAGGCCAAGGTTGCACCACACTTTCCTTCTTCTTTACGTCTCAAGTTCAACTGGAAATAGAAGCTCAATGTCCTTACTTCAACTACCCAAGCCCTCAACTCCAAAAGTCCTCCTAGCCAAATACATCACCCTTCATAGAAACCTCTTAGCGATAACTAAAAATTTTCTCCATTAAGAGTTAAAAACATAATTGGTTTTATTTTTTATCTATATGTATGATAACTCAAAATGTGTTAGCATCATACTACTCCACATATAATGCACAAGGGAACAGTTTTCACATCCAAACACCTATAAATCAAAAACATCCTTCGAAAGTACGACACTCCAAGAAAATATATAATTATGGATTTATTTAATACTTTCCTAAACTATAAATTCACCTCAACTCCAGGTATGAGGTAACTGAAGACAAGTTGGATCCCAAATCAAATCACATTTGAATTTTATTGCATACTAGCTTGTTGAGATGTTAATTATTATTTGTACCCTTTCCTCCTTCCTTAAACAACCATGTTCTAGATCCTCAACCCACAATGGTTTGCCATATCTCAGTGCCATCCTTTCCATAAATAACCATGTCTCACTTTTGGGACTGGGATTGAGGAATCGAAGGCTAAAATGAGACTCAAATTAACACACATATCTATCTTGTTTGCCATAGTTATCCATTATCAATTGAAATCACTGAAATATAACATAAAAGTCGTAAAGGCTTCAATATCTCAAATTATTGAAGTGTGACGCCCCGACTCCCATGTACGAAAATTTAGGAATTGTGACGTTGGAATGATGACAACACAGGTCACGCATCCCAATGATAAGTGCTCAAGTGTGTGCAACATGCAACAAGAGCACCATAAAAGTCACATCGGTTAATTAAAAGTAACCAACTAAGCACCAGAATTTTAAATACAAACTAAACAAAATAAAATGCCTTTAAAAAGTTATACAGTTATCAACTTAAAAAAAATATATATATATATATATATATATATATAATACAAACCAAATACATACAAGAGTGGGAAATAAATCCCATAATCCAAAAGCAACCACATGTCACTCCCTCTGCAAAGTCATTCCCTTAGGCTCTTCATTCCCATCTGCACCAAAATCTACAGTACCAAAAAATGGTACCGCAGGTAAGTAATAATCCAAATAACCCACGAGATAAAAAATGTATTAATGCAACCAACAACCATGTACACATGACAAAACACACATGTGACCCAAAAACCTTATTTTACCTGAAAATGAATATTTTCCAACGCATGCCAAAAATCCCATTTGTCCCAAATCATGCCATGAATAATTTCTGCCATTTACCCAGAAAATGACCCAAACATAAAATTAACCATTTATCGGACACTGTAGGTGGGAATCACAGGCGAGACTCTATCACTATCCATGCTTACCACCATCCTTACTGTATGCACCATATGTGGGAATCACAGGCGGGGACTATACAACTATCCCTACTGCATGTATTGTAGGCGGGAATCACAAGCGGGACTATACCACCATCCTTGATTACTACCATCCCTACAATTTTTTTACACACAAGGAGTACCTATCAGAACACTGTATGCGGGAATCACAGGGGGGACTTTACCACCATCCCTACATACCACAATTCCAACCGCATGCATCTTAAGTGGGAATCACAAGCAAGAATATACCACCATCCCTACTGCGTGCATCGTAGGCGGGAATCACATATGGGACTATGCCATCATCCTGCTTACCACCATCCCTACAGTCTCTTTTTTCTTTCTCTCAAACCATTCCATCCAATCATTTCAAACATACCCAAAAACATCCATCACATGAAAACCCAGTTTTCTTTCACAAACATGATCATGCATGAGATTACGCAATAAATGTCAAAATTCCAAACACAACATAAATGCACGCAATCATAATTCAATTAAATAAATAACTCATCCTCACATCCAACCGACCCCCTTACTCCTCGGACTCAGTCCGGAACAACCAACCCAAATGTAGTAAATACAAGTTAGAGTAAAAATACATTTAAATCTTAAAAGTTATTTGAGAAAATACTTAAACTGTTTTATTATAATTTTCAAATGATCACAGAGGTGCAAAACGTGGCGACACAGCAACAGAACAGTGCAAAATGCACTAAGGCTGTGGGTAAAAAATGGTAGATTTTGAACGGGAACAAACGAAGAGTTGAGATTGCTAGGGAAGGGCTTAGAGGTGTTGGTGAAGCTAGTGGTGGTGGTGGTTGGCCCTAGGTGGTGGTTGAAGGCCAAAATGCTCAAATCAAAAAAGTAGATGGTGGAGCTTCACCGGTGGCGGATCAGGGCTGAGGATGGATGTGTTAGGTTGCTAGGAGGTCGAGGGTAGTGTGGTGAAGAGCTGGTGGTGAATGGTGGAGGAACAACGGTGCAAGAGCAAAACGAAGCCGTGGCTTGAAGCCACGCGTGCAGGCTAACGAGGCGAGGGAGGAGCTAAGATTTTAAGGGAAGGGCTGCCGATCGGAGGGGAAGAGGTTGGGATGGGTGGTGGCGGCCACGGACAGCGCACGGCAGTGCAGTGGTTGTATAGCCCGTTTGGGCTTCACGCTGCTAGGAGAGAGAATGAGGGAGCGTGGGAGGTGGTGGCTGGGGTGGGTGAGCTGGCCGGAGGGTGGGGAAGATCGTGGGTTGGGCGGTGTCGCAGGACAACGACACTGGGTAGACGTGAAGACATGGCAGGAAAGAGAGGGAGAGGGGCTGGTCATGCACGGGGGAAGCAGGGAAAAAAATAAGGAGAAAAAAAAAGAAAGAAGAAAAAGAGGAGAAAAAGAAAGAGGAAAAAAGAAAAGAGGAAAAAAAATGAAGGGAAATAAATAAGGTCTAATCCTCACAACTTAGGTCACAAAATGATCCAACAAAAATCATTTCAAAATGATAATTTAAGTAAAACTAATTTAAACACAGTAACTAGATAAATAAAATAATAATAAAAATCTAACAACACAATAATTTTAAAACCCACAAGCAAACTAATTTAAATTAAAGAGCAACTTAAATGCGAAACAATAATTAATAACAAGAAAGACACATTAAGGCCTCGTTTGTTTTCGGAGATGAGATGAGATGAGATGAAAACTTTTGAGATGAGATGAATTGTTTATTTTATTTTGTATTGGAATTTAAAAAAGTTGTAATGATTAGGTGAGAGAAGATGAGATGAATTTGAAAAAGTTGAATTGTTTATTTTATTTTGTATTGGAATTAGGAAAAGTGTAATGATGAAATTGAGATGAGATGAGAGTTTTCTGAAAACAAATTAGGCCTAAAATAAATTTCACAATTTAAAAATCATAAAATAAACTAACAAGAAATCCAATAATTTTAAAGACAAGAGAACTAATATTTAAATTAATTAAAATAATATTTCAATTAAAATATAATAAAATACGGTGTATCACATCCTCGCCCCTTAAATAAAATTTCATCCTTGAAATTTGTAAGGTCAAATGTTATCACAAAGGCGTTTACAAGATACAACCCCGCACACGCTTAAGAAAAACACACGACCAACAACACCCAACGGATATGGGCATAGCTTGCACAACTTTTCCAAAACCTGAGAATAAACCACAAAAGGCATCCATTAATAAAGATTGATTAGACCCATACCTGCCATAACTTCAGCGTCCTGAGTCTCTGGAACCTCGTCACCAGCACTACCGAGAGTCAACGCGTACACCCGAGCCTGAACTACTTGCCTCTGATTAGTTCTACCACCTCGATGACCACCCTGAATCCCTTGGGTCCAATTAGGGCACTCACGAGCAAAGTGCCCCATCTGATCGCACTCAAAGCATTGGTTCCTACCCTGCAGGCACGCGACCTGTCTGCAGATCTAAGGGCACAACCCTTCCTGGAATCGTTCAGCCTGCAACTCTTCGATGGCTATCAGATGAGTCACAAATTGCCCGAGCTCCATAAATTTCCGGGCATACTACTCCATAGTCATATCCCCTTGGACCAAGTTATTGAATTCCCGTGCCTTCTGCTATCTCACATAAGCAGGGAAGAAACGGTCGTCAAACTCTTTCTTAAAACGCTGCCAAGACACAGCTGCAAAAGATCCCAACTCCATCTCTAAGAGTTCCCACTTAGTCTTCCACCAGTTAGCCACTTCACCTTGCAGCATATAAATCCCATACAACACATTCTAGGCCTCCGTGCAACCATAGACTTCAAATGTCCTTTCGAGGTCTTCAATCCACCTCCCGGCCCAAAGTGGATCCTCTTTGCTCGTGAAAGGAGGGGTTCTATACGCCAAGAAACGCTCATAAGTGCACTCGACTTGCACCACCCTATTATGCTCTCCTTGTGGTGGACAAAATTTTTGCTGAAGGAACTCTGTCATTCGATTTAACGCCCTAGCCATGGAAAAATTCCCATTGCCTCTTGGCAATTCATCTACAGGTTCATCAGTCAGCCTTCTTGGTCGTACCATCTTCCTGCCATAGAGTAACCCTTAACCCCACTCAAAATTCAAACAACTTAAAATATAGTTATAGTAAAATAAATTAAACTACAACAAAATAACATAAAATAAAATAGAATAAAACCAACAAAATATAATAACATACAATAAATTAAAACAAATAAACTAAAATAAACACACAGTAAAATAAATAAAACAAATAAAGTAGTGTACAATAAAATAAATAAAACAATTAAAATAATATACTTCAAACAAAATAAATTTCAAATCACAACTTTAAAACTTTCTAGTACTGCACCTATGGGACATGTGGTTTTACCTAGAGCCGAACTGCTCTGATACCACCTATGAAATCCCGACTCCCATGTACGGAAACTCAAGAATTGTGATGTCAGGATGATGACAACACGGGTCACGCATCCCACACAAGGAGTACCTATCAAAGCACTGTAGGCGGGACTCTATTACCATCCCTGCTTACCACTATCCCTACCGAATGCACTGTAGGTGTGAATCATAAGCAGGACCATACCACCATCCCTGCTTGCCACAATCTCTACCGCATGCACCATAGGCAGGAATCACAAGCGGGACTATACCACCATCCCTGCTTACCACCATCTCTACAATCTTTTTTTGCTTTCTCTCAAACCATTCAATCCAATCATTTCAAACATACCCAAAAACATCCATCACATGAAAACACAGTTTTCTTTCACAAACATGAGCATGCATGAAATTATGCAATAAAGGCCATAATGCCAAACACAACATAAATGCATGCAATCATAATTCAATTAAATAAACAACCCATCCTCACTTCCAACCGACTCCCTTACTCCTTGGACTCAGTAGGAACAACCAACCAAAATGCAATAAATACGAGTTAGGGCAAAAATATATTTAAATCTAAAAAATTATTTGAAAAATTACTTACAACGCTTTATTATAATTTTTGGAAGATCACAGAGGTGCAAAAGGTGGTGACACAGTAATAGAATAGTGCAAAATGCACTAAGGCTATGGGTAAAAAATGGTAATGGGGACAAATGAAGACTTGAGATTGCTAGGGAATGACTTAAAGGTGTCGATGAAGTTACTGGTGGTGGTGATTGGGTGGTGGTTGAAGGCCAAAATGCTCAAATAAAAAAAAAATAGATGGTGGAGTTTCACCGGTAGTGGATCGAGGCTGAGGATAGGTAGGTTAGGTTGCTAGGAAGTCGAAGGTAGTGTTATGAATAGCTGGTGGCGAACGGTGGAGGCACGGCGGCGCGGGAGCAAAATGAAGCCGTGGCTTGAAGCCACGTGTGGAGGCTAATGACGGTGAGGGAGGAGCTAAAATTTTAAGGGAAGGGTCACCGGCCGGAGGGGAAGAGGTTGGGATGGGCGGTGGCGGCCACGAACGGCGCACGGTGGCGCAGTGGTTGTATAGTCCATTCGAGCTTCACATAGCTAGGGTGGGTGAGCTCGTTGGAGGGTGGGGAAGGTCATAGGCTGGGTGGTGTCGCCGGACGGTGGCGCTTGGTGGAGGTGAAGACACAGCAGGAAAGAAAGGGAGAGCGGCTGGTCGTGCATGGGGGAAGCAGGGAAAAAAATAAGGAGAAAAAGAAAGAAGAAAAAGAGGAGAAAAAGAAAGAGGGAAAAAGAAAAGAGGAAACAAAAAAAATGAAGAGAAATAAATGAGGTCCAATCCTCACAACTTGGGTCACAAAATGATCCAACGAAAATTATTTCAAAACGATAATTTAAATAAAACTAATTTAAACACAGTAACTAGCTAAATAAAATAATAATAAAAATCTAACAACACAATAATTTTAAAACCCACAAACAAACTAATTTAAATTAAAGAGCAACTTAAATGCATAACAGTAATTAATAACAAGAAAGACACATTAAAATAAATTTCACAATTTAAAAATCATAAAATAAACCAACGGGAAATCCAATAATTTTAAAAACAAGAGAACCAATATTTAAATTAATTAAAATAATCTTTCAATTAAAATACACTAAAACCAACTATAAACATTGATTTTCGTTTATGGAAAGTCCAAGTACAATAATTTGATATAAAGAGTTAGAATATTGGAAAAGATTCCAAAGGAGTACATGCATATTTCATTGTCATATTTATTAGAATCGTACAAAATACTATTACACCCAAGATGCGTACTCAACTGAAACCTCTATGCAAAAGAATGTGGTGATGCAGACTTAAGACCTTAGTTTGAATCCCATCCTCGATCAGTGTCATCCATAGAACTGGTGTCATCATTGGTCTCTACATCGGTGTCACCAACTAGGTCCTCCTCCCTAGATCCGTTGGACATGGAATCACTGGAATTTGATTCTGACTGCTCTAATATATCGTTCATATTACTTTGTGAGTTCAGAATGTTAGTACTTCCCCCAGCCAATGCAATCGTGGGCACGAAAATGGGTTGAACATCTGGCCTTAGCCATGGGGACTGATTGTCATTATGAGTGATGTCCACATCTCTATGAATATCAGAAGATTGTTCTTCCTGGAAGACATTGGCCTCGCTAGAGTCATCCATATCATCATCTAAATGCAATTGTGGAACGTCATAGACATTTCGATATGTGATATTTTGCACGACGTGCCAAGAACCAGATATTTTTATGTCTTTTAGGTAAAATACTTGCGAAGCTAGGCAAGCCAATACAAACGGGTCATCCGTATACCATGTTCTTGACATATTGACACTTGTAACATGCTCGCCCATCCTGATCCCTTGAGTAGCATCGCCAACATAAAACCAATCGCAATTAAATAACCATATGTGCCGCCATCCCATGTATCTCACATCCAATATGTCATTCAAAACACCATAGAAATCAACCATATTGGATTGTTGTTCACTTCTAACTAGGATACTGCTATTTTATGTCCTACGATTCATTTCCCAATTCTTTGTATGAAACCGATTCATTATACACTCAGAATAGGAACCCACCCAAGGGTCAAGCCTACAAGCTATTACATAAAGATCTTCAGATACATTGTCAGGATCCCTAACCCGTAATGCTTGAATCTAAAATGATGACCACAAGACAAGAAAAAAAATGCCAATGATGAAAACATATTATTAATGGAAATAAGGTTGGGTAGATATAATGATCAATTTAACTTACACGTTTCTTGAACCACAATAGAAATTTAACTTCATGCCTCCTTTCCATATTAGATATGCTCTGCTCCTTCAAGATGTTGTAGTGCTCCTTACAAGAATAAAAAAAATGGTTTTATGGCTAAGTGATTAGAAAGAATTAATGTAACTTTTAACCCTCATGGGGAAGTAGAAGCCCATGGTTGAACGAGTTCTTACTCCAAGTATTAGATAATCTTGGTGTTGTTGTTGAGGGTGTACTATCTGGCAGTTTTAAATAATTTATTCTCTAACTAGATAGGTATTGAATTATCGAGTGGGCGCACTTTTTGAGAAAAAATTAAGAATGCAGATATTTCGGATGTTTGCACACCAACATCCATGTTTCGTTCCTTTTGAGTGAAGCTATTCGGTACATCATGCAGATACATCGATGTGAATGTCAAGCATTTTACATAAATATATGCCTCAGCAATGGATCTTTCTAAGCGGGTTTTGTTTTTTACGTACCGCTTAAATTTTTCCAAATACCTCTCGAACGGATACATCCACCTGTATTGAACAGGTCTTGAAAGGTACAACTCTCTGGGCAAATGGATAGCCAGGTGGACCATTACATCAAAGAAGTTTGGTGGAAATATAGTTTCCATCTTGCAAAGAACGAGGACGATCTCAGTCTCAAGACGTTTCACAACTTTTTTCTTACATGTCTGTGCACATAATTCCCTGAAAAATGTGATAAGTTCCATCAATGCCAACATATATCATGTCTTAAGTACCATCTAATTGCCACTGGCAGTAGCCTTTGCATGAATATGTGGGCATCATGACTTTTCATACCAAAAATTTTATAGTTACTAACATTAACACATCTTGCAATGTTGGATGCAAAACCATCAGGAAATTTTACACTTTTCAACCATGTACAAAACTTTTTCCTCTCATCTCTATGTAACATGAAATATGCATGAGGGATAATTACTTGATCACTATGTTCTGTCAAATGTAACTCTTTTCTTATATCGAGTTTGGCCAAGTCCCGACGGACTTTGATACCATCTTTTGTTTTACTTGGAATATTCATCAATGTACCTAACACATTGTTACAAATGTTCTTCTCGATGTGCATCACGTCAAGATTATGTCTAAGTTTCAAAGATGGCCAATAAGGTAGATCGAAAAAGATACTATGTTTTGCCCAATTTAACTCTTCAGGGGTACACTTTCTCCTTTTACTAGCTTTGCCATAGTCTACATGACCAATGCTATTTAATTGGTGCAGTATATCTTCTCCCAAAAACTGCATAAGTGGCATTCGATGATCTTCTTTGCCATTAAAAAGATTCTTCTTGTTTCTCCATATGTGACCTATTGGTAGAAAGTGGCGATGACCCATGTAACAATGTTTTCGTTCATGTCTCAATCACAATGATTTTGTATCCAAATTGCAACAAGGGCAAGCCAACTTCCCTTTCGTGCTCCAACCAAAAAGATTACTGTATATGGAAAAATTATTAATAGTCCACAATAAAGCTGCACATAACCGAAATCGTTTGCCAACCATGGCATCATAGGTATCAACCTCATTTTCCCACAAATCAAGTAATTCATCAACTAAAGGGCGTAAGTAAACAACAATTTCATTCCTAAGCGATTTAAGCCCAGTGTAGACAACATAAAGAATGGATCTTTCATATATAACCATGGAGGCAAGTTATATGGAACTAGAATCACTGGCCATATGCTATAGGGTTTGCTCATATTATTGAATGGGTTGAATCCATCACTAGCAAGACCAAGCCTCACATTTCGAGCATCTTCAGCAAACCAAGGATGATTTTTGTCAAATGTTGTCCACACCTCACAGTTGGCAGGATGCCGTAAAATTTCTTGACCATGTACCCTTTCTGATTGATGCCACCTAATGGATACCGCAGTTTTCTTAGACATATATAGTCTCTACAGCCTTGACTTTAGTGGAAAATACCGTATTACCTTTTGGGGCACTGGTCATTTAGAAGGTGTGGAGTACAACCACCTAGAGGCTTTGCACTTGAGGCACTCTTGCTTGTTGCTATTTTCCTTCCAAAGTAATATGCAATTGTTTGGACAAGCATGAATTTTAATGTATCTAAATCTCAATCCTCGCTCCAATGATCGTGCATTATTGGAAGATTCTGGCAAAAGTGATTCAGGAAAAGATGTTCTCAGTAGTTTAAGAAGCATGTCAAATGACTTTACACTTCATCCCCAATTGTTTTGATGTAGAGCAATTTCACAACAAATGATAGTTTAGAAAATGCCTTGAAACCATCATAAAGTAGACATCGAACATCTTCCAAAAGCTTCTCAAAAGTGGTTGGTTGGGGTTCAACTGTGCTAGTTTCCACTGGAGGTCCACCCATGTCTTCATCAACTCCAACAGTGGTTGCCGCATGAATGTCACCCAACATATCGTCAATGTCATCAATATAACTATTGACATCATCTTTATTATCATCTTCGTTGTCGTCCATGAAATTCATGGGTTCTTGCTCCTCATCTATACTCGTAATAAATAAATGTCGTTCTACCTCGCTTATAGGCAGGAAAAAATTATTACGACATCTATAGCATGGACACTTCACACTGTTGTTTCCTTGGGCATGAGCTCGTGGCATTGTGAGGAACTGCCTAACCCCTTCAGCTTATTTCGTTGATAGACATATAATCATTTTTACAACTTTGTATACAATGATGTTTTAAATGATAAACATTTTTATAAAATAATTTATAAAAATAACATCACTTTACATAAATATATTCATTTTAAAATATAGATGTAGAAATGGTTGTATTAGGAAGATCGAGACCGTTTTAAAAGGTCTTCTAAACTTTACCCTCAATTGATATTTTCGTTTGAATATAAGAAGGGTTTCATCTCATTGTATCTAATCATTACAATTTTCTTAAATTTCTACATAAAATATAATAAATAATTCAACTTTTTCAAATTTTAAAATAATAATATTAAAAAATAATATTCTAACAATATTTTATTTGATTTTCAACTTTCATTTGAAAAATATTATTAGATGAGATGGTTTTAAATGAAAATTGAAAGTCAAATAAAATATTATTAGAATATTATTTTTTAATATTATTATTATTTTAAAATTTAAAAAAGTTAAATTATTTATTATATTTTGTGTAAGAATATAAAAAAATTGTAAGATAAGATGGAATGAAATAAAATAAAAATATTTCTCAATCCAAACGACTTGGAGGTTTCCAGGTCATCCGAAAAAATCAATCTTTTAAAAAATGTTTTCCACCATTCCATTTGAGAGAATTAATGATCGATCGCTTCAGCATTATTAACTTCTCTCCAATAAGATGTATTTCCTCTTTGTCGAAACATTCTTCCCGGTCGATTTTTATGCCATTAGCTTTGTCTTCCACCAACAAGAAAGAGGCCAATTAAATCGCCATAGAATCAAGTAATAGGTCGGTTTGATACAGTCATGCCTGCCCACTCATGGAATTCCGTTGCCATCCGGCAGTCAGTGTCATGCCCCACCTCTCTGCCCTAGTGAGGGGGGGGGAATTCATCATGGATCTTGACCTCAACTAATGTTGACGCGATATATGAGTGGATGACCTTCTTTTTATCAAACATTTGTCTCTCTCTAGACTTTTTTGTTAGTACTTTAGTTTCTCGATCGAGTTTCAAGTTTCATGTAATTTTGGTCCACATGCATTCAGGTAGTTTGACCTCTCATTTTCCCTCCCTATATATTTATTTCCTTAAGCTCATAATTCGGCAAAACAAACTAAGTACTATACGTATGCGAGTGAATCTTACCAGAGTTACCACTTACCTCTGCAACATGATTATATTAATGCCAACAATAGAAAACGATATACGTTTTGTTTCGGCGAGGTCTATAAAAATATATTGCAACAAAACATCTATATATACTAATTGTTATAATAAGTAAGATGATTTAATTTACAATAATAATAGTTTTACAATTTAACGTAATTTATTAAGTAACATTTATTTAAAAACTTCTTTTTGTAAATCAAGTATTCCCCTTGTGCCAAGCCAACTAATCTATATATCAACTTTCATTGATTTAGACATCTTTTTTTTATTTTGAGAAAAAAAATAATTAATATGTATAATATTGTCAGTACTTGATCTTCAAGATATTTAAATTTGTTAATTAGATTTTATATTTTATATAGCAATCATCCATTTAAACAAAGTTCTAAAAATTGTTGTGTATATATACACTTGTTACATATATATACTCAAGGAATGTTTGGATACAGAGATGAGATATGGAATTCTCAAAACTTCTAATATTTTATTTTCCAAACATCATTTAAACATAAAATAATTTTAAATTTTCAACTTTTTAATATAATTATTACTTAATAATTATACAAAAATAAATTCAATACAATTTTTACAAGCTTCAAAACAAAACATAAAACTTAATACAATTTTTTTCAAACTTCAAAACAAAAATTATATTCAAACAACTTTTTAACTTTATAATATTTTTATTAAACTTTTTCTTTCTCCTTTCCCAAAATCCAATAAAACATCTTAATTCAAATCATTTAATTACTATTCATAAATTTCTAAAACAACTTTTCTTGTGTGCCTTCATTTTTTTTTTCTTTTAGAAATAGACTTCATTCATTTATGAGATTTGAAAAAGTTAAATTATTTATTATATTTTATATGTAAATTTGAAAAAATTATAATGATGAAATGAGATAAACCGTTTCTGTATACATCCAAACAGGGCTATCATCCTAGCTAAAAGTAAATCCTTGGAAAAATGATCGATCATCAGCCGCTTCAAAGAAATAATAATAATAATGGTTTTAAATTTGGATATTCCTCCCTCTCTCTCTCTCTCCCTCCCTCTCTCTCTCTTCCAAGCTCTTGTTTCTAAGTTCATGAGTTGCCCTGGCCAAATCCGTGTGATTGACGTTACGTCTTGTGTAGTTGGATATTTGGAATGGATTTCTAACAAACAAAATGGAAAGCTAAGTAAAGTCTTGTTTGTTTTTACAGATGAGATGAGATGATATTAAAATTAAAAGTTGAATAAAATATTATTAAAATATATGTTTTTAAGATTATTTTTATTTTAAAATTTAAAAATATTGAATTATTTATTTTATTTTGTGTGAAAATTTTAAAAAATTATAATGATTAGATGAGATGAGTTGAATTGAGAGGAGAGGAGTTATGAAAACGACTAAGTCGTAATGTTAATCCTGGTCTAATTCCCTGCAAGAAATAATTCCTTCGTACAGGGAAGTTGCAATACTAGCTTGAGATCCCATCATGTTCATTTTGCTCTTCAGGAATATGAGTAATTCCTGGGTTGTTATTAATATTTGAATATTGCCATAACCGGAAACATGCATTCACGGCTGGGATATTGAACTCCATCCATGGACGAATTGACTCATCATCAGATGGTAATTTTCTTGGGAAAGTGTTTAAGGGCTCTTAAAAAACTGAGAATTAATTAGGAAGGGATCCCTAATTTTGTCGCGTATGAAGTGGAAAGCTTAATTTTTTATTGTCTTAGCTTTGTATAATGGTCTTGCTCCCTCCCAAATGAGACTAAAGTCAATAAAAATGCCTACTTTTTAATAAGAAAATACTTAATTAATTATTAATTAATTAAATGAGCCGAGCCAATATTTATTAAAATTGTAACGAGCTCCAATGGAACATTATAGAGATCAAGAATTTTTCCTAATCAAGTAATGTGAGATCTCATACATGATCACCTATGGCCTTTTCATAATCAGAATTTATGGTATCACCTAAATGGCATGACCCAAGTCCCTATAATGCCCCAATGAAAAACCTAAACTACATGGCCTTTACTTCAAAAGAATATGATCAGATTTCTATAAATAGCAGGATCAAACTGATTTCATTGTGTGCTTCAGCTTAGTTATCAAACAAAAAAGATGCTCTGCTTTACTCCTCATGATCTCCTTTTCATTTTGGTTCTCCTTGTCATTCTCATTGCAAATAATGCATGCAACCAAGCAGATCTCAACTCTCTCATGTCCTTAAAGGCCAGTACGTCCTCTCCTCCTTTAAATTGGTCTTCGAACGATTGCTGCCACTGGGAAGGTATTTCTTGTGATCACAACGGTCAGGTCACCCATGTTTGGTTGCCTTCTAAGGGCCTAACAGGAAGTATATCTCCTAATTTTCTTGGAAACCTTATGCATCTCTCTCACCTAAATCTTTCCCACAATTCACTTTCAGGTTCTCTCCCTAGTGGATTCTTTTCATCCTTGAATCAACTCATGATTCTTGATTTAAGCTACAACTATTTAGGTGGAGATGTATCTTTGCTATTTTCATCTAATGGCTCATCTACTCATCATGGTTGGCCTCCCTCTATTCAAATAATTGACATCTCTAGCAATCACTTCCATGGTACAATCCAATCATCATTCCTCGAACGAGCTTGGAACTTGATCGAGCTCAATGTCAGCAACAATAGTTTCCAAGGCCCCATTCCTCCTCATCTTTGCATCAATTCCCGTTTTGTCAGGCTCCTTGATTTCTCTTTCAACAATCATTCTGGCCAAATTCCTTTTGGACTAGGAGCATGTTCCAAACTAGAGATTTTCCGAGCAGGCTTTAACTCTCTCTTTGGGTTACTTCCAAATGATCTCTACAGTGTGACAGCATTAGAAGAAATCTCTTTACCTTCCAATAATCTTTCCGGACCCATTGGCGATGACATTGCGAACCTAACCAAACTCACCCTCCTTGAGATGTATGCAAATCGATTGAGCAGCAAGTTACCTCCAAATATTGGGAGGCTTTCCAAATTAAAGCACATGCTTCTTCATGCAAACTCCTTTACAGGTTCTTTGCCCTCATCATTGATGAATTGCACAAATCTCATCGAATTGAATTTACGAATCAATTTGTTTGAAGGAAATATCTCCAACTTTAATTTCTCTGGTCTTCAACAGCTTACTATTCTTGACTTCGGATACAATTGCTTCACTGGTAGCTTTCCAGTAAGCTTACAATCCTGCAAGTCCCTTAGAGCAATTCGACTTTCCCGAAACCAACTAGAGGGGCAAATCCCATCAGAGATTGCTCAACTGAAATATTTATCTTTTTTTGCACTTAGTCACAACAATCTAACCAACATCACGGCGGCAATCAAAGTTCTGATGCGTTGCAAGAGTCTCGAAGTTGTCCTCATTGCAAGCAATTTTCTGCATGAGAGATTGCCGAATGATGATGACATAGTTGGTTTTCAAAATCTTCGACTTTTGGATATTGCTGAAAGCCAGCTGACCGGTCAATTGCCTATGTGGCTATCTATGCTCAAGAAGCTAGAAATTCTGTCACTAAATGGTAATCGTATCACAGGTTCAATTCCAGGTTGGTTGTCGACCCTTTCGAGGCTCAAGGCTTTACAATTGTCTCACAACCTCGTATCAGGTGAATTCCTAAGGAACTTTGTGCATTGCCCTCATTAGTATCAGCACAGGCTTATCAACGAGACAATGATTATTTGCTTTTACCGATTTATTACTTAGAAAATAATAAGGTAATTGGCCAGTACAACTCCCTCTCCTATTGGTACCCAGCATTATCTTTTAAGAATAATAGTCTTAGTGGCAGTATCCCCATTGAAATTGGACGTTTGAAGTTGCTTCGTGCACTACTTCTTGGTCATAACAACTTCACAGGTAACATTCCAGACCAAATATCAGAACTTACAGACTTGGAAGTGCTAGACCTCTCAGCAAATCAGTTATCTGGTGAAATACCAGCATCACTTGCTCGTCTGCATTTCTTGGCTAGGTTTAGTGTAGCTAACAATAATCTCCATGGGCAAATACCCTCGGGCACTCAACTCCAAGGTTTTGATACGTCTGCATATGAGGGGAATCTTAGACTTTGTGGCACCCCACTTCCTCGTTGTGACCATATTACTAATGGCAGCAAAGACAAGGACATCCAGAATGAGAAAGATGGATGTACAATTCCATGGTTTCATATTACTGTGATGTTTGGCTTCATTACAGGATTTTGGGGGGTTTGTGGTCCTTTGGCTTTTAATCGTAATTGGAGAGATTCATATTTCCGATACCTAAATAACTTAAAAGACCAACTCTATGTGGCATTCGCAGTGTCTTTGGCCAGATTGCACAGAAGGAGGTGAATAGTTTATGATCTTCTTACACAAAAGGGTGTCAATAATTAATTATGGGTTTAGTAGTTTTTCCTCTATCTCGAGTTCTTTTTCTATTGTTAGCTATTACATAGTTATATGCTAAGTCTAGGCAAAGTTTTGTCTTCATGCATGTGTATTGCACTATTTTGTTAATAAACTTAGTAATGATAATTCATCTTTCTTTAATACTATACATAGAACTTGTAATTGAACTATTTTGTACCTGAAAAATCTTTAATAATTAAAAATAAATTAAATTACAACAATTTATTAAATTTAATGAAAATTCTATAACTAGTAAATGAAATCATATTTTAAAACCTATCCACTAACTACTATAGATTCTATAACTAACATATTATAACTATGAACTATATTTACTGTATACGCATAAACTAATAGGCATGAGTAACTGGGCTAAGACGGGATCTTGAGCTAAATTAATTAATGTGCATTCTTTCACTAGAATTGCTTGCTTAATGACATTTATTGAGTCATGTTGAAACCTTTTTTTTTTTTTTTTAATTTTTCATATGATATATATTTACAATCTCATAATAAATGTAACTAATTAGGATGTATATTCTTCTAATCTCTAGCACATTGTATCATTCAACAGCACCGCGTGAATGTCACTTATATATAATGATTATGTAATTCGCGACTTCCTTCTCTTTTCTATTTCTACAATTAATTAAGAGAGAATCTCCATTGAGAAAGAAATTATATTATAAATAATTAAATTTATCTTTTTCTATTAACTCGAGATTTTAGAACTAGTAGTAATTTCACAATTAAAACCCGCATCGACTTCAGCCTTTCCTTTGTTACTCTATAAAAGGAGACATATGATCAGTTGAACTATTATAAGTCCGATATTAAATGTTAAAATTTTGAAAGCGTATTTTGTGGTGTCTCTTAATTATAATCTAGTTATATTATATATTAATGCTTATAAATTAGGCTATTCGTCCAAGTTCTTTCTGTGTACAAGAACTACGACGTATTGTCTTGCATGGCCAGCTTTAATTTACTAGCTACAGAGGTCCTGCTTTGCCATCTACGTACGTTATGGAAAAGGACTAGTTACTCATAGTGTACTGCACTGCTAGTATTCTTCCTAAAGCAGTTCTACGTACAAGCACCATCAACGAACACATTAAATACTGTCCAGATTCTTCCCAAAATCAGTCAGTTGATCACTATATATATATACACACACACACACATATATATATAGATAAACTCAGTAATTTTATAATGTACATCTCGATCCATTGAAATATTCCATAGATCTTGAACACCAATGAAGTAACAGATCATGTTATTCAGTCTGCAATATGTACACAATGTGGAGTATGATGATTAGTTTTATTTGGGTTCGTTAAACAACTACTAATTAAAGAAGCTAGGTATAAAATATTGATTTACTGCACACAGAATATCATGTACACGTGCGCGCTATATATCATACATACAGAGTCAATAATGCAATTAATGGAAATATATACATATTACAAAAAACAAAGTGAACGTTCGAGGGATAGCTTCTCGAATCATGGAGATTTGATACGTAGCTTAATATGTGGCTAGACTTGAGGCTATGCAAGTGAATTTGAATATGTGAGTGAGTTGTCACCAACTGTGGAGAAGTTCTTGGCTATTGATTTGGCATGATTGTCGGGTCTTTTAGTTGGAGCACTAATACGCCGCCTCAAGCTCAACGGATTAGCAGTGATATTGAGCTTATCCTGTAAAATAACAAATTATTTGGGTGCAACCAATGGCCTAGTGAGAATATCCATGGGTTGGTCCATGCCAGAGATAAATTGTACCTTGAGATAACCACGATTAACACGTTTCCGAATAAAGTAAAAATCAATAGCCACATGCTTGGTACGAGCATGAAAAACGAGATTGACAAAAAGGTATGTGGCACCAATATTATCACTCCATAAAATGGGTGGTTGATGTAGAGAAATGCCAAGATCGTTGAGAAGTCCCTGAAGCCAAATGAGTTCAGAACGTAATGCAATTTGCAAGGGCACGATATTCGGCTTCCGTGCTTGAGCGAGTAATAGTGTACTGTTTGTAGGAGCTCCATGAAATGAGATTGGATCCATAATAGATGAGATAGCCACTCGTCTCGTGGACCTACGATCATCGAGACAGCCCTCCCAATCTGTATCAGAGTAGGCCTGAAAGTTTTGGAAGGAGTCGGAGTAATAAACAGGCCATGGTGTGCAGTAGCTTGAAGGTAACATAAAATTCTCTTGATAGCTGTCCAATATTTAATCATGGGTCATTACATGTACTGACAGACCTTGTTGACAACAAATGAGAGATTGACCTTGTAAGTATGACAAATTGAAGAGCACCTACAATGCTTCGGTAAAGTGTCAATTCATGAAATGGGTCACCATCAAAAAGTTGAAGGGAATGAGTTGAAGACATGGGAGTAGACCATAGGGATGGCAATTCGTGTCCGTTCCTGTTTGTGTCGTGTCAAGTCATGAACATCCGACTATATGATTCAACCCAAACCCAACCCGTTAAGCTAAACGTGTCAAACTTTCAAATACTAACCCAAATCATTTACATAATGGATAGTGTTGTGTCATCCATTTTGACTCATTTAATAATTAATTAGAAATAAGTCAACGCAACACGACTCTTTTAAACATGTTTCGTGTAAATGGGTTGAATTAACACGTATTATCCATTTGACCTGATTAACATAATTTCACATAAAATTTAAAATCTATAATTATTAGTACCCTCAATATCTTAAAAAAATATTAAGGCATCATTTGGTTACGCAGTTCAGATGAGATGAGATGAGATATTTTGTTGAAAATTGAATAAAATATTTTTGTAATATAATTTTTAATATTATTATTTTTTTACGATTTGAAAAAGTTGAATTGTTTATTATATTTTGTGTGGGAGTTTGGAAAAGTTATAATGATGAGATAAGATGAAATAGGTTTGTGTATCCAAACCGAGCCTAAGACAACCTACTAACAAAAAAAAAAACAATAATTTTTAAATTTTAACATATAAAAAATCAATATTACAAACTCTACAATAACAAATATGAGCATAGGTCTAGAATTACAATTCTAACAATAAAAACATAAACATATTGAAAAATATCAATATTACAACTCAACAATAAAAAATTATGATTTTGAAATAAAATCTAAACGGGTCAAATTGGGTTTATTTTGGGTTAAGTGAGTTCATCCGTTTATAAATCGTATCTTAATGGGTCAACCGATTTTGATCCGAACCCATTAACATCAAATCCAAAGCTGTTAATTCCGTGTTGTGTTCGTGTCGAAATCACGGATCATGTCACATATTATCACCCATAGTAGACCATTGTGCTTGTTGGTCTTAAGGAATAAGGCTTGGATATATTTATGGTGAGAGAGAAAAAAGATCATTGTGTTGAAAATGTGCTTCTTCAACCAAAAAGAAATGAAGATGCCCTAAGTCTTTAATCAGAAGACCAATGCGTAGGTTTTGAGGTAGTGTATGCATGGCAGTCATGGAGGAACCGGTAACAACTATATCGTCAACATAAAATAAAACATAGAATTCCAATGTATTAACAATAGATAAAAAGGGAACGTTGGCTTTGGAGGCAACAAAGCCAAGTTTAAGGAGGCGGCTACTGATTTTGAAATTGTAACACCTGGACCAGCTAAGCCCACTTTACAAAATTTTTGAGTTTATAGTTATGAAAAGC
The DNA here is from genome assembly GCA_029856935.1 of Cyclocarya paliurus. Lineage (NCBI taxonomy): Eukaryota > Viridiplantae > Streptophyta > Magnoliopsida > Fagales > Juglandaceae > Cyclocarya > Cyclocarya paliurus. The sequence goes on along the minus strand of CM056958.1, from coordinate 1,080,449 downwards.
CCTTTCAGGATTGCGTGTAAAAACTTTTTGGAAGAGAGTTCGGGTCTAAGATATTTTTGGTGGAATATAATTTTTCAATAGGTTTAATAATTAGGTTTAAAATCTTTTAATGGACCAAGTGGATCTTCACTCAAAAAATTTATGAGACGAGTGTAAATTTTTAGGTTGAGTTAAGGCCCAAAACTTAGAAAAAAAAAAATCCATGTGTTAATTCCATACATCATCCAAGACGTGGTCCAAATATTTTTTTTTAGGCTTTAGAGCCAAGGCTCGTGAAGCGATTTCCAGACTCCACATTGCGCGGTTTATGCCGTTTTCTATTTTCATGCACGTCCCTCTTTTTTTCTTTAGGTTTATCTGTTCCCTACTTATAGCATATACATATGCTAAGCATCCTCAACCCTAGAATGAGTGCAGCTCGTCCACCTCTTCACATAAGTGTCAAATCGAGATCTCCACTCCGCTGCCGCTAGCGAGGACCCTTGCCACCCAGACCCGAAATAGAGATACTACCCACAGGCCACCTCAGCCTGTAGCAACCCCTCACGTTGTGTATATCACTCGGTTTACTCGCTCCTTTCTCTCCGCCCTCTCTCTCGCTCACCTCTCCCTCTCCTTCTCCTTCTCTCATGCTCAACCCAGCTCGACAGCATCTCTACTGCATGCCTGCTCTCCAACTGCGCCGCCACTGCCTACATAGTCCAGCCATCGTACGCTGCCGCGTGGTTTCTCCTTGAGTAAGCCCCTACCACCGTGCATGTTTTAGTCTTCTTTAGTCTCTGTTATAGTTTACTAAAAGGGAAAGATTATATATCAAACATATCGGTTAAGAAAAAGAGTCTGTTTTTACCTTCCTACCCTTTTATTTTCTAAACAACATGCTTTAAATTTTGGAAAGGCTTTTTAACGGACTATAAGACTTATACTGATGGGCTTAGTTTTAACTGATTGGTGTTTAAATCTAGTGAGCTATTTTTCTAGTGGACTTGAGCTATTTTATTATGTTTGATAAACTGTTTTAGTAATTTTATTGGGTTGAGATTTTTTTATCAAGCTAAAGTTTCACTGTTATAAATATGAGTAATTGGATTCAAAATTTTTATAATTATATTATCTAGTATTAGATTTTATAGTTACACTTCAATAGTAAATCAGTTAGATTTTTAATGTTTTAGTCGAAATTATTAAATGGACATTAATAATTTTAGAAAGTGATGATATATTTTAAGATTATGAGAATTTTTGGTTTTATGGAATTATAATAGGTTATTTGAGAAGCTTAGGCTAAAATATTGAAATACTTGTTCAATTGAAATTTACAGAATTACGTAATTATCTTATAGATGATGATTAATATTTGTTCAGCATTGTTGAGGAAATTTTTGGAAAGTTAAGAAGCTCAGGTAAGTGGGGTTCTTATACTACACTTTGCATAAAATAAAATGATTTGAAGTTGATTTTGAAAAATATGCATGTTTTGTTATGAAAAGAAATTTTGGAAAATACCTCAGTTATTTGTTCTGCATTACTCATGAAATTCTTTATAAGAAGAAAGTATTTTCTGTCATGACTAGTGTAGACATGAGTTTATTTTGACATTTTGTTTCTAATTGTGCAAAAGAGAGCGAATATGAAATTTTGTGCATAAATTATATTTTTGTGATCTAATTATATTCTGTTCTGAAAATATTTTGTGCTCTGATATGATATGATGTGATTTCTGAAACCTTTGGCATGACATTCTGATTTTTTCTTTTCTGATCTTACCACGGGTGTAAAACTATGGCCTTTGTTTGGGTTGGTACCAACTTTTCTGTTTTTGGTGCACCCACTTTTAGAAACAAAGTGATTTTCTGCGTGGTCTTTTCTATGTGCACACTCGAGACTCCAAGAATAATAAGGGGAAGATTCAAATTCTGTTTCTGCTTGTTGGCCGCTGGGGTTTGCACAACCTTACCATATGGGTTAAACATAAAATTCTGTTTTGATATGATGTGTTCAGTTATATTATGCCAAAAGAATTTTAAATAAGAATCTTTTTGAACTTTTACTCTGATATTTTTGATAACATGTTCTGACTCTGCATTCTGAAAATTAAGTGTTTTGTTCTGCATTTTGAATTCTGTAAATGCTCGTGTTTGTGTATTAGTATACGTTCTCTGCTTACTAAGTTGTTGATAACTCACTCTTTTTATCTTCACAATATTTTCAGATGATTTTAGATTTTTCAGCTGAAGATCAAGACTATGAAACATTGGATGAGATGACTTAAGAATAATGGTTTAAGAATAAAAAGTTTTCAATTAGTGTTGGTGATTTTTGTTAATTATATTGTTGAAATGTGAGTTTAAGTAACATGTAGAGAAGTTGATATATATATATATATATATATATATATATATATATATATATTTTTGGTTACTGTATTGAGGATTTGATATATGAGTATGTGTGGTTAATTAAATTTGAAATATTTACGTTTGATTTGGAGCTTTTGGAAGTATATTAGCAGTGTTGAAGTTGATTATCAAGTAACATGAGTTAACTCTCCGGATCCACAGGGACGAGGCGTTATAGAAATGCCACGAGCTTGGGGCTTGTTTGAGGCTGTAGATGGCCTTATGCAGCTTGTACACGTGATGTGGATACTGAGGATGAACAAATCCTTGCGGTTGGGCAATGAAGACTACTTCAAAGAGATTACCATGCAGAAAGGCATTGGAAGTGTCGAACTATCGAATGGGCCAATGGTGAATAACGCCAATGGAGAGAATGAGCCGTATAGTTTGTGGCTTGACTACAAGACTGAAACTCTCACCATAGTCAAGCCCTAGATGATGGTGAAGCCCTTTGGCCACTAAATGGGCTTTGTTTCCAACGATGTTCATGGTGGAAGTGGTAGGGACAAGTGACCAGTTGCGGTTTGGGAGAAACTCTTTGTTCATGGCTTGTCTTCATGTTGGGTCTTTATTTGTAGTGGTGAAAGCACATTCGTTCTATAGGAGTAGAAGCAAAAGTCATCATAAGGGCTTGCCTAGAGTATGGAATAGTACCATCAATGTATTGTTTGGGACACCAAATATTATTTTGTAGCCTTGTGCACATCAGATGGATAGATGGAGCAGTGGAAGGAGCATGAGGAGCTGGTGGTAATGATAGTTATGATGAGTTTGGAGAAGTTGCATAGTTAAGTGAAGAAGATGATGGCACAGTAACATCACGTGAGGTAATGGAGCCTACAATTGGTACCTGCACAGACAAAGAAAGAGAAGCTAGTAGGCTACCTGCATTGGCGGGCTTGATAGAGAATGAAGAGGAATTGGGTTGAAGTGCACGAAATGGAAAAAGGGACCCTGAAGGGAAGATATAAGAAAGGAAAGGCAAGGAAACTAGAGGTAAGTTTAGCTTTTCCCCTTTCCAAGTTAGACTTAACAATATTTTCCTTACAAACTTAGGCATCTGAGGCTCCTCTTGGCCGAAAGGGGCCAACGAGCTAGGGTTACTCCTCTTACCATGTCAGAAATGAAGTTATAAAATTTAGAAAATTTGGAAGGACATATCAAAAATTATAATTGTGTATTTAACCTCAAGCCATTAAGAAATTACTTTACGTATGTCTTGGGAAAAAATATGCAACGCTTGTTGATATTACAAAAAATAGAATTAAAAATGTTTTGGTATTTTATATTTTATGACAGTTTGAACTATAGATATTTGTTTCCATATATATACCAAGAAAATGCATTAGTAATGTTTGGTCTCATTTTTTTGAAATTAAAAATCTATGGAATTTATTTTCAGGATTTTTATATACATTATAATATAAATAAGAATTAATTTTTGTATATCCGAGTATTTTCGTAAAAATAAATTATTATATACATTATTTTTCAAATGTGTTGGAAATTATTTGATACTATAAAATATAGAAAGAAATTTCGTAATTAATAGCATAATTTTCGTTTTATTTTCCTTTAAGAACCAAATTCATTTATACATTATTATATAAATCAAACAAATTTTTCCAATTGATACTATAATTTATATATGCGATTTCTGTATTTTTGAAATTATTTTATACATTCAAATATAAATAAACTGATTTTCTAATTAATATTGTCATTTTCGTTATATTCTCCATTATTTTCCATTATTTTTCCAAATTTTCTATGATTGGTAAAGTAATTTTCAGGTTATTTTTCTAAATTTTCGAAATTAATTTATACATTAAAAATATAAATCCATAATTACAAAAACTTTTCATCCATTGGGGTGGGACCCACCACATTTTCCTTCTCCAAAAAGTTAAAACATTTCATCTCACTTTTATATCCAAACATATCTTACCAAGGGACCCACATACTTTTTTAAAACCAACTAAAAAATCTTAACTCAATCATCTTAACCCTATTTACAGAAATATCTAAATTATCATCGCATCTCACCTCCTAAATAAGCCTTTAATCAGTTAAAAAGTCTACCTGGTTGAAAAGTCTCTCACATTGAAAGTGAAGAGTTTGACTTCTATTTAAAAAGTCATGCTCCCTTTTATCCACTTTCCTGTTGCCTTTTGTTATGCTAAAAATATCTATAAGTACATAGCATCGTAACAAATAGTAAAGTATTTTAATAAAAATGGATGTCAAGCCCATAGAAATTTATTATGTTATTGAGTACTGAAATTTATTAAAATAATTTCTATTTGGAAAACCAAAATTTAAAGAATGGATTATCTAATTAAACTAAAGAAAAGAGCATTAAAATTAAAATTTTAAAAATAATAAGAATAAATATAGAGCGTTTGATTTCACCTAACGAATCTCACACAATTTATTCTTCCTTGTTATAGAATTCTAATTATCCCAAGATGATGATAAAATTCCCTCTACTACTCGATATTTTCTCTCGAACAATGCTAAAACTATTATAACAACTCGACTTTAAGTTTAGGCTATAAGATAAGTTTTATGTATTTTTTTCTTATAACTATAAATATATTATTATGATTATTATTCTATCTCCATTAAGATTCCTAAACCATACCAACTTAGTTTATGATCGGTTTCTCCACCCCGTACGTCTCCACTCACATTCACATGCACATGCACGTAAGCCTTTCTTCTCCTCAGCTTTAGGGTTCTGTTTTTATCATATTTTCACACGTTAACTTCACAGTTCATGCACATCTTCATTCTATATTCACGGCAACCGTCCCTATATATTTAGAACTCGTACATGATAGATGAAAAATATCTTCAACTGAGAGCTAGGGTTGCCGCAGCAGCTCCATGGTTTCGCAACAAGCCACACGGACACCACTCAGTGAGACGTAGCAACCGAAAAGGCCACGACTCGACGACAGAATCACCGCGGTGACTCCACTGCCCAGACCATACATGACCGTGAAGGCCCTCCAATAAGTATCACACGTACACCACCCTGTGGCATCTTGCACCGCGGACGAGCACCTTCACAGCCAACCGTTTCTACCCACGCCACCCATGTGCGTCCCTAAAACATCCTCTATTTTCATAAACAAAAACAGAGTACCGGTTCTTCCCATGCACGGCAACCATCGAAGCCTCCCTCCCAGTAACCAGCAGCCACCCTTCGTGGCCACAGAAACCATCACCACCGTAGCAAGCTTCTTCAAACAGAGAACCCGACCACCTCCCTCAACCAAGTCAGCCACTGTCGCATAAGTCGTTTCTCAACCTAGCCACTGCCGACCACCCTTGGTCATCGGACCACCACCCACGGTGCCAGAAACTGCCGACCAACCCAACCCTGGCGAGCCCACTCCTCCCTGTAAGTCGCGGCCGTCGCTAGCCTCTCTCTCTCTCTCAGTTGTTTTCAGCAACAGAACTCTCTCTCTCTAAACTCTCTCCCTCTCTCGGCGTCGCACCAACTAGCCCAGGAACCCAGCCACGTCGCCTCACTCCTGGCCACCCAGAGCCGCCACAGCCCGTCCCCGTCGCATACCCTCTCTCAGTGAGCCCTCTATTTCCCCTTGCATGGCTTTCCCATTGCTCTGTTATTCCGTGCGTTTCATGAAGGAGTTGCCACCCCTTATTCTATTTATTTCCATAATGAGCCCGTGGGCCTTAAGCCCATCCGGCCAAGAGCTTCTTGTTCCTAAGTGGGCTTCCTCATATGTTATGAGTTTTGAATAATTATGTTAAGAAAGGAAAACTATTTTAAAGAATTGAAATTTATGACTTATTTAAAATAGCCCAAGTATTTTATTAAATTATAATATGTTATTAGTATTTAAATAATTTAAAATATCAAGATTTATTGATTATGGTGTTAAGCAAAAGGTTTATTTGACTGTCTCCTAGATTATGAATTTAATTAAGTAGGATATTATTAGTACATGTTTCCTAGACAGACTTAGTAATATTTAATACTATGTATAGGTAACGAGGTACGAAGTGAGATTCAAGAAGAAGCGCAGCGAGGTAAGTTATTTGATCACAAAATTAGGATCATCACAGTTCAGCTTATATTTAAGTATTATTCAAGCCAGTTCATTGACAACCATTGTTTAAGCACCACTCATATCATATGCAAACATGTCATCCAACATAGCATACGATCATGTCATTCCGCATCATGTTCAAGTTTAGAAATTATAATTATGTATGTATTATATCATGCATCTCATGTGTATAAGACATGTAAGCTATCTTAAGTTCAAGTGCAAGATAAGATAAGATCAGTTAATTTGATGGCCATTCAGATGCATGGTACCAATGCAGTTCAGATCAGGGTGGATGTGCAAACCACGGACCTAAGCGTGGTCCACCATAGTATGCCAGAATACTATTAGCGGCTCCCCTCGCGGCAGCGGGACATGGGGCCAGTGTGCAATCTCGCACACAGGGTTAAGTGTGTTGGACAATCAGTTCAGTCAAATCAGTCAGTTAATTCAGATAAATCAGTCATGCATAAACATTAGTATGAACAGTTATGAATTTTAAGTTCTCAGCATGAAAACTTTTATGAAAACCTTATGTTTAGTATGCTAACATTGTGATGGATTTCTTACTAAGTAGTCGACTCATTTTAGTTTGTTTTCATGTTTTTAACCACCTAGGTGAGGATAATGATTACGAACAGGCAGACCAGGATTAGAAGGAGCATTTGATTTAGTTTCAAATCTCTTAGAATGAAAAATTGCTTTTATGACATGACTTTTATTCAATTTATTCATTAATATTTTTGGAAGACATTTTTATTAGACAAATTTTTATGAAATAAATCCTAATTTATTTTTTTTAAATATGAGATTTCTTGCCGGGTTTATTTTATGAAAAATACGTGACACTCCTAACCTACGAGAAGGAGGTGTTACAACTATCTTCATTTAATAACTACATATTTCTATGTGAATTTAATTAATTAGAGATTCATTAAGTCTTTTGGAATTTTCTTAATAATCACCCTAATCGTAGTAAAGTATCTCTATTTTTGCTCAACTAATGGTGCTTAATCTTAAAACTCTAATCACAAATCACCTCTCAGTCTCATTGTGATTCAATAGATCGAATAATAATTATCTAAAAAATCGCAAGCATTTAGAACCAGGAATAAACACTCAATCATGGAAATATTAAAAATAAAATAACTTAGAATATAAATTATGTGTTCAATACTAGACTACATCAAAGTTCTAGAAAATAAAATTAGCTCATAATAAAATTGAAAAGAAAAAAAAATAAAACTAGTGTTCTTCATTGGAATCGGTTGATGAAGCATGCAGCTCTTGAATCTCTCTTCAGATCTGCCTCCTTGAAAGAAATTTAAAGAATAATCTCTAGACTATTGGACTCTAAAACTCATACTATCTTCCCCTATTCATCCTACAAGTCAGGATTAAATAGTTGTCAAACATTCAAATGCAGATACAAGATAAATGCGACTACTAGCCTAAAAATCTAGAAAATAGTTTCTAAAGATAAATGTTAACATAAAATAAAATTATTCCAAAAATAATGAGATTATCTAAAATGAAAAATTCAGTGATATGCAGCTTGACTTACGGAACTCGGGAGGATTTGGTGGTCAGCAGATTGATTGCAGAACTCGGGAGGGTTCTACCGGATAGATGCCGTGTGCGCTAATTATAACTAGTCTCCTCGGTCAATGGCTGAGATGTAAGGTTCCTGATCGAGAAGAAAGACTCCCAACCGGGATGATAGACTATTCTCACCAATCTTCTACCAAGCGGTAAAGTTGCTCGCCTTTGCTAATTGTTGCCACGATGTCGTTTAGGTTGGTTGATTAAGTTGGACGTTTAGACTAGTCACGATCGGTTAGGCTCAACTTTCGTCGCCCAAACTAGTCGCCCAATCCTGGTGGCTCTTGGATCTCCTCGCCTACCGAGAGGAAAGACTATTCGCCTACTGAGGGGTAAGTCTTCTCGCCTTTTGTACCAAAATGCTCTTCTTTTACATTAAATCTTTTCATTCCTTCAAATTCAAGAAAATAAAATAAATATATAGAAATAAAATAAAATTAATAGAATTAAAGAAAAACTGACACTTTTCATAAATAAAAAAGTAATAAAAATCACATAAAAATAACACTTATTACCATTCAATATCCTATATTTGAAAAGTTCTCTGTCCATCCCACCAGCCCCCATCTATATCTGATATTTGAAAAGTTATCCACCTCTTTGAAGAGCCATCTGCCAATTAAAAATTCTGCATGCGTTGGAGTCCTACTCCACTGAGAATTCTTGATCCCTTCCATCTATATCTTTATCTTTTTAAAAATGTACATCAATCTACCAACCCTCACTTTTAATAATGCATTTCCTGTAAAATCCTTTCATCCTTAGCTTGCATTTCAGCCTTTAGAATCTTGAGGCTGTCAATGGTTTTGTATATTTCTTTTATGGATTTGAAATTAAATATAAAAAATATACTTAAAGATATCTCAAAATAAATAGAACTTAAATTTAAAAATACAAATTAATTCTTATAATTTATATTCACATTTTAACATTTTTATCTAATAATAAAATATTTAAAATTTTGTATTAAAATTTGAAAAAATTGTAATGATTAAGTGAGAGAAGATAAGATGAATTTGAAAAAGTTGAATTGTTTATTTTAATTTGTATTGGAATTGGAAAAAATATAATGATGAAATTGAGATGAGATGAGATGAGATGAGATATTTTCCGAAAACAAACGAGGCCTAAGTCAGCAAACAAAACGGAAAGCTAGGTATGCATGCGTATACGCGAAGATTATGATCAGATTTCTATAAATAGCAGGATCAAACTGATTTCATTGTGTGCATCAGTTTAGTCGATATCTTAGTTATCAAACAAAAAAGATGCTTTACTCCTCATGATCTCCTTTTCATTTTGCTTCTCCTTGTCATTCTCATTGCAAATAATGCATGCAACCAAGCAGATCTCAACTCTCTCATGTCCTTAAAGGCCAGTACGTACTCCTCTCCTCCTTTAAACTCGTCTTCGAACGATTGCTGCCACTGGGAAGGTATTTCTTGTGATCACAAAGGTCAGGTCACCCATGTTTGGTTGCCTTGTAAAGGCCTAACAGGAAGTGCATCTCCTAATTTTCTTGGAAACCTTATGCATCTCTCTCACCTAAATCTTTCCCACAATTCACTTTCAGGTTTTCTTCCTAGTGGATTTTTTCATCCTTGAATCAACTCATGATTCTTGATTTAAGTTACAACTATTTAGATGGAGATGTATCTTTGCTATTTTCATCTAAAGGCTCATCTACTCATCATGGTTGGCCTCCCTCTATTCAAATAATTGACATCTCCAGCAATCACTTCCATGGTACAATCCAATCATCATTTCTCGAACGAGCTTGGAACTTGATCGAGCTCAATCTCAGCAACAATAGTTTCCAAGGCCCCATTCCTTCTCATCTTTGCATGAATTCCCGTTTTGTTGTCAGGCTCCTTGATTTCTCTTTCAATAATCATACTGGCCAAATTCCTTTGGGACTAGGAGCATGTTCCAAACTAGAGATTTTCCGAGCAGGCTTTAACTCCCTCTTTGGGTTGCTTCCAAATGATCTATATAGTGTGACAGCTTTAGAAGAAATCTCTTTACCTTCCAATAATCTCTCCGGACCCATTAGCGATGACATTGCGAACCTAACCAACCTCACCCTCCTTGAGCTGTATGCAAATCGATTGAGCGGCAAGTTACCTCCAAATATTGGGAGGCTTTCCAAATTAAAGCACATGCTTCTTCATGCAAACTCCTTTACAGGTTGTTTGCCCTCATCATTGATGAATTGCACAAATCTCATCGAATTGAATTTACGAATCAATTTGTTTGAAGGAAATATCTCCAACTTTAATTTCTCCGGTCTTCAACTGCTTACTATTCTTGACTTCGGATATAATGGCTTCACTGGTAGCTTTCCACTAAGCTTTCAATCCTGCAAGTCCCTTAGAGCAATTCGACTTTCCCGAAACCAACTAGAGGGGCAAATCCCATCAGAGATTGCTCAACTGAAATACTTATCTTATTTTTCACTTAGTTTCAACAATCTAACCAATATCACGGCGGCAATCAAAATTCAGATGCGTTGCAAGAGTCTCGAAGTTGTCCTAATTGCGAGCAATTTTCTGCATGAGAGATTGCCGAATGATGATGACATAGGTGGTTTTCATGATCTTCGACTTTTGGATATTGCTGCATGCCAACTGACTGGTCAATTGCCTATGTGGCTATCTATGCTCAAGAAGCTAGAAATTCTGGCACTAAATGGTAATCGTATCACAGGTTCAATTCCAGGTTGTTTGTCGACCCATCCGAGGCTCAAGTCTTTACAATTGTCTGGCAACCTCATATCAGGTGAATTCCCTAAGGAACTTTGTGCATTGCCCGCATTAGTATCAGCACAAGCTTATCAACGAGACAATGATTCTTTGCTTTTACCGATTTATTACTTAGAAAATAATGAGGTTCGCCAGTACAACTCCCTCTCCTACTGGTACCCACGATTATCCTTTGATAATAATAGTCTTAGTGGCAGTATCCCCATTGAAATTGGACGTTTGAAATTGCTTCGGGCACTACATCTTGATCATAACAGCTTCACAGGGAACATTCCAGACCAAATATCAGAACTTACAAACTTGGAAGAGCTAGACCTCTCAGCAAATCAGTTATCTAGTGAAATACCAGCATCGCTTGCTCGTCTGCATTTCTTGGCTACGTTTAATGTAGCTAACAATAATCTCCATGGGCAAATACCCTCGGGCACTCAACTCCAAGGTTTTGATACCTCTGCATATGAGGGGAATCTTAGACTTTGTGGCACCCCACTTCCTCTTTGTGACCATATTACTAATGGCAACAAAGACAAGGACATCCAGAATGAGAAAGATGGACGTACAATTCCATGGTTTCATATTACTGTGATGTTTGGCTTCATTACAGGATTTTGGGGGGTTTGTGGTCCTTTGGCTTTTAATCGTAATTGGAGAGATTCATATTTCCGATACCTGAATAACTTAAAAGACAAACTCTATGTGGCATTCGCAGTGTCTTTGGCCAGATTGCACAGAAGGAGGTAATTAGTTTATGATGTTCTTACACAAAAGGGAGTCAATCTTTAATTATGAGTTTAGTAGTTTTTCCTGATCTATCTCGAGTTCGTTGTTTTTTGTTAGCTATTACATACTTATATGCTATTTTGTACCTGCAAAATCTTTAAAATTACCAAGAACGAGCTGATCAAGCTTGTTTATTTTTTTTAATAAACTTGAATAATTAAAAATAAGCTTGTTTACACAAAAGTTCTTTCTGAGCACAAACTCTACATGAACTACTACCGCGTATTGTCTTGCATGGCCAGCTTTAACTAGCTAGAGAGGTCCTGCTTTGCCATCTACGTATACGTTTTGGAAAAAGTACTAGTTACTCAAAGTCTACTGTACTGCTAGTATTCTTACTAAAGCAATTCTACGTACATGCCACCATCAACGTTGAACAAATTAATTAATTACTGTCCAAATTCTTCCCAAAATCAGTCAGTTGATCTTTATATATATATATATATATAGATAAACTCAGTAATTTTAAAATGTACATCTCCATTGACATATTCCATAGATCTTGAACACCAATGAAGTAACCGATCATGTTATTCTGTGTGCTTTCTATTCTTTTTCTTTAAGAGAAATTTGAGCCCAATTGGATGGTTGTGAGTTATTTGGTTGTTGTAGGTGCTGTTGGTCAAATTTAGGCTTGTGAGATCGGAGAAATTGGGCCCAGCCCGTGAGCTAGGAAGAAGCCCAGCCCTTACTCCAAAACGACGTTGTTTAGTGGCCTGATAAGTAAAAATTTTTTTCCTACCCTGGAATGACATCGTTTTGGATCCAAGGGTAACCACCTTAATTTCCTTCTCCCTCCCCCTATGCCGCACGATCTCTCCCTTCGCTCTTTTTTTTTTTTCCTTCATTCTTCTTCCTCCTGCCATGCGTAGGTCAAGCACGAGCCACCACCATCACCGCCTGCACCACCTCTTTCTCCCCCAATCCGAGAGCCCCTTCTCTGGTCCTCTCCCACTCCCTCTACTCTCGAGCTTGCACTGCGAGCCTCTAGTCGCACGCCATGCGTGTGTTGCTCACGAAGCCCATGCCGCCCCGCACCCCCAATCGCAGCCTATAGATAGACCGAGCTTCTCCTCCCTCAAATCATCCCTTAAAAGATCTCTCTTTCCCTCAAATCGAGTTCTTGCATCTCCCTCACCCTCATATATACTTCCCGAAGCCACTAGGATTAGTTTTGCCCTAGCACCGCCATGCGCCGCCATGAGCCACCACTCCCAGTCGTGTTTTGGTGGATGCGTGACCACCTATGAGTGCTCCACTTCCCTTTCCCGCCATCCCCTTCCCTAGGTTACACCTCAACCCATGAGTTTGAGCCACCTCTGTCACTACCCCACTGTGGAAACCCTCTCCTCCACCCACTATCACTCCAGATCTGCCACCCTTTTGGGAGAAATTCCACCGATAGCCTTCTGTCCTGCCAGATCCGCCTTTGCCACCTTACTCCGCTGCTGCCCTGCCGCCACTCCACCACTCTTGGTGCCACCTCAGTATGCCTTCAGCCCCTTGTTTTTTGTTTTAATTTCGAGACTGTGTTCAGATTCGTTCTAACCGTCTTTGTCTGTCCGTGTGGTGACGCCCGCACTTATTCAATCGTAGGACACCGTAAACCATCACACACAATCATCTAGAATTTTTGCCTTCCGCAGAGTACGTAACTCTCCAATGCGACCCTTGGGCCCGAGGAAGTATTGAGAATATTTGAAGTTGTTGTCGAAATTTGGACTGAGGGCCGGATGAAAGATGGAAAACGTGTGTAGTTGGCGCTTGTGAGACTATGGATTTGTGACTCCTGTGTTGTTGAGTGTGACTGTTGTGTGATATGTCATGCCATCTAATAAATTGCCTATCATGCATCTGCATATACTGTTATTGATATCTGTCATAATTTATTCAATTGCACCATGTTATATGTTATGCTGATAAAATTGAAAATTGAGTTTTCGTGTGTTGGTAATATTTTTGTGGGTGCGTGCGTATCACGACCCCAAATCAAGATGGGGTATTATTTTGGTAGAGCTAGGTTTTTTTTTGCTTCCATGACTGTTGTGCATTGTTTGTTTGTATAATTTTATGCTTGAATCTCTTGGTTGTTGCTCTGTTGATTTATTTACTGAAATTGTGAAATCTCATTTTGGTATTCCTACCTACAGTTCCGTTTCATGGAATCGTAGATTTTGATGCAGATGAGAGGTATGAGCAGGAGGGACCAGCCCCACCTGAGGAGTAATGGCTTGAGACTTTACCCGTTATTTATTGTTGGACCCTTGTATTCATTTCCTTTATTTCATCCGAATGAATTAACCTCTTCGAGGACTTTGTTTCGGGTTGTATAATTTTTAATCTTTTTGGCACTTAGTTTTGACTGTTTTATATTTTTTTTGCTGCATTATTTATGGTGCACACATTTTGCATTTTCCACACACTTGCACATGGCAATGGGTATATGATTTGTGTGGTCATCATACAGGTGTTACGACTTCCACCAAATCACATGTGGGGGCCGAGGGCACCACACATTCAATCTGCAATATGTACACAATGTGTTTCCACCAACAGTGTAATCTGGACCCAACACAGGTAAAGGCCACAAGTTCCAATTAGAAACCTCTAAACTAACAAATGCATGGCTACCCGAGATCACTCCAAATTCATGCTACTCCAATAACTAGTTAACTGTATATATAGCTTAACTCAAGGAACCTCCTACTAATTCTGAAAACTATTGCATGTAGAGTATGATGATTAGTTTTATTTGGGTTAGTTAACAACTGCTAATTAAAGAAGGTATAAAATATTGATTTATTGCACATGCAATATCATGTACACGTGCTATGATACATATAGAGTCAATAATGCAATTAATGGAAATATATATTACAAAAAGACAAAGTGAATGTTGGAGAGACAGCTTCTAGAATCATGGAGACTTGATACGTGGCTAGACTTGAAGCTATGCAGGTGACTTTGAATATGTGAGTGATGTGAGTGAGTTGTTACCAACTGTGGAGAAGTTCTTGGCTATTAATTTGGCATGATTGTCAGGTCCTTTAGTTGGAGCACTAATATGCCGCCTCAAGCTCAACGAAGTAGTAGTGATATTGAGCTTGTCCCGTAAAATAACAAAATTGGGTGCAACCAATGGCTTAATGAAAATATCCACGGGTTGGTCCATGCTTGAGATATATTGTACCTTGAGATGACCACAAATAACATGTTCCCGAACAAAGTAAAAATTAATAGCCACATGCTTGGTACGAGCATGAAAAATGAGATTGACAAAAAGGTATGTGGCACCAATATTGTCAAGCCATAAAATGGGTGGTTGATGTAGAGAAATGCCAAGATCGTTGAGAAGATCCTGAAGCCAAATGAGTTCAGTAGAACATCAAATCCAAATCTACTAATTTCATGTTGTGTTCATGTTAGATCCATAGGTCATGTCACATATTGCCACCCTTAGTAGACTTTTGTGCTTGTTGATCTTAAGAAGTAAAGTCATGGATATATTTATTCTAAGAGAGACAAAAGATCATTGTGTTGAAAATGTGCTTCTGCACCCAAAAAGAAATGAAGTTGCCCTAAGTCTTTAATCGGAAGACCAATGCGTAGGTTTTGAAGTAATGTATGCATGGCAATCATGGAGCAACCGATAACAAGTATATCATCAACATAAACTAAAGCATAGAATTCCAGTGAATGTTAACAATATATAAAATGGGAACTATCTACTTTGGATTCAACAAAGCCAAGTTCAAGGAGACGACTACTGATTTTAAAATATCATGAGCATGGGGCTTGTTTAAGGTTGTAGATGGCCTTATGCAGCTTGCACACGTGATGTGTACACCTTGCGGTTGGGCCATGAAGACTACTTCAGAGAGATCACCATCCAGAAAGGCATTCAAAACATCGAACTGTTGAATGAGCCAACAACGAATGAGCCGTATAGTTTGTGGTTTGATTACGAGATTGAAAATCTCACCGTACTCAAGTTTTGGCTACTGGTGACTGGGTGCGGTTTCGGAGAAGAGTGTCAAACTCTTTGTTCATGGCTTGTGTCCATGTCGAGTCTTTATTTGCAGTGGTGAAACACATTGGTTCCATAGGAGGAGAAGCGAAAATCATCGTAAGGGCTTGGCTAGAGTATGGAATAGTACCATCAGTATACTGTTTGGGACACCAAATATTTTTTTTATAGCCTTGTGTGCATCAGATGGAGAGATGGAGCGGTGGAAGGAGCCTGAGGAGCTGGCGGCAATGATAGTTATGATGAGTTTGGAGAAGCTGCATGGTTGAGTGAAGAAGATGATGGCACAGTAACATCACGTTAGGCAATGGAGCCTACAACTGGTACCTGCATAGATAAAGGAAGAGAAGCCAATAGGCTGGATGCGTTAGCGGGCTTGACAGAGAATGAAGAGGAGTCGGGTTGATGTGCACAAAATGGAAAATGGGATCCTGAAGGGAAGATATAAGAAAGGAAAGGAAGGGAAACTAGAGGTAAGTTCAGCATCTGCCCTTTCCAAGTTAGACTCAACGCTATTCTCCTCACTAACTTAGGCATCTGAGGCTCCCATTGGCCTAAGGGGGCCAATGCGCTAGGGACGTTACTCCTCTTACCAGGTGGTGTCTCCACTGGAAAGGGAAACTCACCTCAGGTGTGCAAAACACGTCATCAGCAGTTGGCACTATCTGTGGGATTCTGACTGAATGTAGTGTGCCTTTTGCATGCCTGGGACTAGGGGTGCTACCCGCATATACGAGGGCAGGGTTGACACATTCCCAAGCTACTCGTGAATAGGATGTCGTCAGCATGAACAAACCTGGCAAACAATACCATGGAGAATGTACTGGTGGAAATGGAGGAAAGGTCGAAGGCAATGGTCATTGAAGTGGAGTGCCTTTAGAAGGAAAACAATGCTCTAAAGCATAGAGAAGCTAGATTAGAGGGAAGGGCCATCCCAAATAAGAATCAAACATAATGACGCAGAATCTCAAAGAGGGGGCAAGCCAACTCCTGACGAAGAGGAGAAAAGGAAAATGCATAATGAGACTTATGGATAAGTATAAAGAAATGGAAAGGAAGATAGGCTCATCGTCATTAGTGGACAGCCTGCTTGGCACTACTAACCTACCCTATAGCAAGGTAGTCATGGTTGTCCCGCTCCACCCCAAGTTCAAGGTGTCGTAGATTGAGCCTTATGACAGATCTGAGGATCCCGTCGAGCATCTAGAGCCTTTCAAGGTGCATATGACCTTCCACGGTTTCCCAGAAGAAGATATATGCAATGCCTTTCCTCTGACCCATCAGGGAATAGTTAGAATGTGGTTTGGAACCCTACGACCTGGCTCTATTAATAGTTTTGAGGAACTTAGATGGCAGTTCTAAACCAATTCTTTACAATCTGGTGAAGAAGGAAATCTTCCACGTACCTTCTCATGGTGAAACAATGGGAATGTTAACATCGTGTTTTGCACACTTTTAGGTCAAGTTCCAACAACTCAGGTCCTCCAAAATGAACCTGTAAAAGATGGTGAAGAGTGCAACTAGGAGAGGGTGGCCTTGGGGCTATGGAATCTCTAATGCCAAAGTTAGTAAGTATTCATAAAAATTTGTAAATAAGTGAGAGAGTCAAGAGATCAAAGAGATAGTCCTGTACTTGAGATATGCTATTTATACTGTAAGTCTGGGGGGACAGATTGTTTCTGCCTCCATGGAATCTTCATCCTTTCATATTGTTCCCTATGTCAGGGTCATTTAATGCGTTGTGGCTCTACGACGATGTCATTATTGTGGTGTGAAGCTCTGGTAATGGTGTCATTAATGCAATGTGGTTCTTTGATTTCCTTCTCCCAGGCAATATCCTTGGTGGTCCGTTGATGTCTTTCTTGTCAGAAGATCAAAGGTTCCTCGCACATTACACCTACTATGCGAGCGGGCACATGAGAGCTAGACACTACTCGAGGGTCCTTCAGATCGACAAGTCTCATCCCCTACAGCACCATTCCTCCTACAGGTTGCGTTTAGAGGACCCCTCCCATGGGCTGGGTTGGAGACTGTTTGCTCTGGACTGGGCTTTTGGTCTTGATAGGCTCATTGGGTTTAGTGGGGGGAAAAGCTCCTTACAGTTACCCTGCTAATTCTCATCGAATGAGTACGATGGAAATTTTATCACTATTCGAACTCGCCTTGCCACTGAAGCTGGGATCCCTTTGTGGACGTGTGCACCGCTCTGAAGTCTAGGGAGACTCTCGTCGTTTGATTATCCTGGCAATGTTTGCCCATCATTCTTGATTGGCTCGCCTTTTGATGATTCTAATGACGTCTTCTCAAGCTCATTAATGTGAGGGTGTCAGGAGACTCTTCGCGCTCATGTCGCTTCTTGGATTACACTTCAAGAATTTGAAATGGCTCATACTTCTCCCTTCTACCATGGGGTGTGGGAGACCAACTGTCACCTTTCTCCTATATAAAGTTGGAGTTGGGAGTTGTGTTTCTGTTATTACGTTGTAGCCTTCTTGCCATTTTAGTATTCCAATTTTGCTTTCCTCTGCCCAACCTTTGAAAAGTCAACTCAACCTAATGTTTCTAGTGGGGGTTCTACCGATGTTGGCCCATTGTTTGGGTGTAGTTGTTGGCGTTCAAGTGCCACGGTGTCAATGTTGGCTTCCTTGGCCCTTATTTATCAGTACTAGAGTCAGTATTTTTCGAGGTTCCTGGTCCCAATGAGGGTGTCATTGATGCAGAGGGCCATTCCACACGAGTTACCCTATTCCCTTCCATGTTTTCGTGTGGCCTAAGGATGCCTTTCCCTCGTCCTATTCGTTACCTTCTTGACTGCCTGGTCTAGCCCCATCCCAACTACATCTGAAGCTGGAGGCTTTTGATATGTTGCAACATTATCTGGCGGCATACTCTGCTAGAATTATACCCTGATGATGCAGACCTTACCGAACGTGAGTTCCTCCTTACCCATAAGGTGTTACGGCAAAAGGGAAATGTCTGCAATTTCAAGGCAACACACGCCCTAGTCACCTTAGAGTCGAGATATTGCAAAGTGAAAGACTGGTCTCCCAAGTTCTTTTTTTGTGTCCAACCGGGGATGAGAGTTCCCGATGGTTCAAGTGAGTCAGCGCGAGTTTCCAATCTGGACAAACTAGGGGAAGGTCCCGGAGGACAAGGCTGTGAGTCTGTCATCTATTTCCTACGAGGCGCGGCGCATTGCGGTTGTCTGAGAATGTGTGCAAAAGAACCCCGAAGGCGTCTTCTCTGAAATCCTTCTTTCCGAGGAAAGCTTGAGAGGTTCTCTGCCTCCCCTTGGTCACCTTCCTTCTGAAGATAGGGCGACCACGGCCCGACCTTGGGTTGTCCTTGCTCAAAAGCGCTCCTTAGACCCTTCATCGCCGGGTAAGGGGAAGAAGCCTCACCTAAAGAGTGCCCGGGTGGACGGCAGGCCCTCTTCTGGAGCTTTGAGTCCTCCATTACGAGAGTCAGCTACCCTATAGGTCAGCTGTCCTGTTGCCTTAGCAACTCTGACGAAGGTGTTGGCGAGTGGTCCTGCTGATTATCCCCCCTGTGATGTCACTGCCGGCTGCTACTGCTGTGGTGTCCGCAGATGAGGTGGAGATGAATGCCTTAATCCAAAACCTCTCTACAACCGTGATTCCTGGGCGAGCTGACGAGGAGCAACATTCTTCTTCATGGATTTCTGCACCTTCTTCATCTCGCTTTGTCGTTGGTAGCCATTCCTTCAACGACGAAGCTGTTGGCGAGGAGGCTGTGGCTGCTACTTCTAGCAACTGTGCAGAGATGGAGGGCCGCGCGGGAGCCAAATTCCTTCTGGATGTTGTAGTCTGCTTGGGTCCAAGGAGTCCGGTGGATGACCTGCCCATCCAAGCAAAGAACCCAGATGGGGGTGGCTCCCCTCTGGATGTTATAATAGGCGAGGGTTTGGGGTGTCCACACAATGAAATGCCCATTCAAGCGGAGTGCCCAATGGAAGGTGACACCCTTCTGAATGTTGTAATTAGCTCTGGTCTGGAAGGTTGGTGCAAAGGTCAAATTGTTCCTCCTGAAGTGCCCACACAATCATTGAAGGTCGAGGGCTCAGTGGAAGTCATTCCTCTTTTGTCCCAACTAGAAACATGAGGGAGCTATGCGGAGGCCATCAGTCAAGTCGTCAAGTGCTTGTCTGGCTTTTTCCATGAGGTTCAGCCTTTCCTTCCTATCTTTTTCCTTCTCCTTGCTTATTAGTCTTCCCCTGCTAATTGTTGCATGTCAGTCCTTCTTGTCACCAGAGTACTTCTCAACTAGCAACTTTCATTGTGAACGGCCAAAAGGACATTCAGAAAGAGAACTTAAGTCTCCATTTAGTGACTACCACCTCCCTTTACTATGCCCGCGGTGAAAGGGAAGAGAGGGAGCTGTTGGAGCGCGAGCTGGAAAGGACACGAAGAGATTTGATGGATGAGCGCAGGAGGGTTAGGATGCTAGAGCGTCATCGAAAGAAGCTCAAGAGGAAGGTGAAGGAGGAGAAGGAGCAATTGGAGCGGCATAACCAGAGTCTTCGGGACAACTTATCCCAAGCGCAAGATGTCACCCTTCGCTTGGATAGGCAGCTGAATTTTTTCCCGAAAGTTCGGGACGATCTGTGGGGATACGGGCTCATCAAGGGTCGTAGGTCGATACAAGACTACCTCTTGGGGAGTTCTGAGCTGCGTTTGAGGTCTTTCACAAAATATCTGCAAGGTCTTAATCTTGTCGGCATTCCTTCCAACACGGCGGCCTTCAGATTTGGCCACAACCTGGGGAGGAAAGAGATGCCCAATGCTTTCCCAGATCCAGTTGTTCCCACACCAGCCGTTGCAAAGCCGGGTGATCCTGCTCCTGGTGCTGCCGAGACTAGTGCTCCCGGTGCTAAGACTTGACGGCTCCATTGTTTTGTTCTTCCATTCTTTTTCTTTTGGCCGAATGTATGTACCTGCACTTTGTCGCCCAACGACTTGTATATAAAGTTAATTAATGAAAATACATTGTTCTTTACTTCTTTTTTTTTTTTTTTTTTTAGCATCCTCTTTTCTTTGTTTTTGTTACCTACCTAGGGGAATTTTGGCTTAGAAGTCCGTAGGGTTCCTATCCAACCCACTAGCCGATTGTAATGCCCCGGTCCCCGTAGAGTTCAAAGAGTTACTACCTGTCGTCTAAGATCGTCTTTCACAATATAAAAGGATATTCAAAAAGACTCCATAAACATAACCTCCTTTAATTTCAAAAGAACTCCATAAATATAGATACATCTATTACACCAAAAATACATAAAACTCCTCCTTAAGGCTTTAATAAAAGTGTCAACATCCCATTAACTAAATCGATAGAACAAATCAATCTTCTAAATAGTGGTCCCCAGAAATTTAGCACTACTTGCCCCCTCCACATAACAATCTTATTGATTCCCCTCTTTCATTCTTGATCCTCAGCCAAAATATTCAAATCATTTGAAAAATATTGTGAAGATAAGGGGGTGAGTTATCAACAACTCAGTAAGCAAAAAACATATACTAGTATGTAAACATGAGCATTTATTAAAATTCAGAATGCTAAACAAAATATTTTCTTTCAGAAAGTAGAATCAGAATACTTGTTTTTAAAATGCAAAATTGAAACATGTTACCAAAAACATTCTTATTCAAAATTCCCTTTTGCAGAGCATAACTAAACATCTTCATATTTTCTTATCATATCATAATAGAGACCATATTTGACCCCCGTGGTAGGGTTGTGCATTCTGCTGAAAGCCAAGTAGAATATAAATCACTATAAATATCAAAGCGATTGCACTCAGAACAAAAAACCACTATTATATCTAGTGGTGGGCTAGAGGTCACTATTATATCTCGTGACTAGGCCAGAGGTCACTATTATATTCTGTGACAATATTAGAGGTCATTATTATATCTTGTGATAGAGGCAGAGGTCACTATTATATCCCATGACAGGGCTAGAGGTCATTATTATATCCCGTGATAGGGCCACATATTAGAGCAAAACAGAATAAAAAACAAATATCAGAATCAGAATCAGAGTCAGAACAGAATCAGAACGTCATGCTAAAGGTTTTTCAGATGCCACATCATACTGAAGCAGAGTACTAAAAAAATTCAGATCATTTCACATTTTTCAAAACAGATTCAAAAAATCTTCACATCACATGCAAAAATTATCAATTTTCATATTCGCTCATATTTTTCTAAGTTCAATAGCAGAATGTCAAAAATAAGCTCATGTCTACACCAGTCATGCTAGAAAATACTTTATTATTATACAGAATCTCATGAGTAATGCAGAACAAATAACTGCGATCGTTTAACATTTCTTTTCATAACACAACAGCACATTTTCAAAATTGAACTCGGTCCATTTTATTTTTTTTATGCAAAGTTTAGCATAGGAACCCCGCTTATCTGACTCTTGCGGAGAGTTACTAGAGCCTTGAACTTGAGCTCTATCAATGTCATGATCTAAACAAAAAATTATTCACTAACATTTTAATACTCCATATAAATACGAATTCAGTAAAACTAACTAAATTCTGTGATTCTATTCAGCCCACACATGACATCATTTTGCTTCGATTTCAAAACATGGTATAGGCATACTCACACACAACCTCCAAAACATCATCCCAACACGCCATGTCCAACCAATCAGCTCATTTTCATAACTCCTTACGACATTAACAGCCACAATCATCACAACCCAACACGACCCTCCATAACACAAGTTCAACAATCAACATTAACTCAAATTATAACACCTAACAATTACAATACCGCCACACCATACAGTCTAAATAATCATATTTATCCGTCCAAACAACCATTTATCAATTCCAATAGTAACTTAAACATCCACCATAACCAACGTCAAACCTAAAACACCAATATTTAAACTCAAAACAGCCAACAAATCCCAGCATAATCCAATCACACAAACAACTCCATCATCCAATCCACTCAACCCCCTTACTCCTCGAACTCAGTCCAGCACAACCAACCATTTCATAGTAAAAATGAGTTAGTGCAAAAATACATTTAAATCTCAAAAATTCTTTGGAAAAAATACTTACAAAGATGAAAGGCAACTCTGGAAAATCGAGAGTGACACCAAAGCTGGCTAAGCAACGGCGGGCGGCGGTTTCCAAGCAACAATCGTGGGTCTCAAAAATCCAACTTTTGAACGGGGACAAACGAAGACTTGAGATAGCTAGAGGAGGGCTTAGGGGTGTTGGTGAAGCTATTGGTGGTGGTGGTTGGCAGTGGTTGAAGGCCAAAATATCCAAATCAAAAATGGGGATGGAGGGGCTTCAATGGTGGCGGATCAAGGCTAAGGAAGGGTGGGTTAGGTAGTTGGGAGGCCACCGATGCTGTGGTGAAAATATGGTGGCCAACGGCGGTGCGACAGCTGCATTGGAGCACAAAGACCCTGCGGCTTGAAGCATTGTGTGTGGAGGCTAATGGTGGCGAGGGAGGAGCTGAAAATGGAGGGGGAAGGTCACTGGCCAAAGGGGAAGAAAATGGGAAGGGCGGTGTCGCTCATGGATGGCGCATGGCGGCGCTTTGGGCGGACGAAGAAAACGGACCGGGAGAGGGGAGGGGAGCTTCGTGCATGGGAGGAAAAGTAAGGGGAAGAAAGGAGAAAATGAAAGAAGGAAAAAGAAAAAGAAGAGAAAAAAAGAAAGTGAGGGAAAGAAATGAGGTCCAATCCTCACAACTTGGGTCACAAAAATTAATCCAACAAAAATAACTTCAAAACGATGAGTTGAATAAAATAATTCAAACGCAGTAATTAAATAAAATAAAATAAAATAGTAAATCCAATAATAAAATAATTTAAAATAAAGAGCAAATTAAATAATAAACAATAATAAATAACAAGAAAGACACATTGAAATAAATTTCACAACTTAAAATATCATAAAATAATATAACAAAACTCATATAATTTTAAAACAAGAGGACCAATAATAAAATAAATGAAATAATTATTTAATTAAAAAAATACGTAAATACGAGGTATCACACCGACCGTTCATCCGTCTGTGCTACTCTTGTTTGCTTTTACTGGATAGTCATACTTAGGGCCTTATTGTGATCTTTATTGATGATACCTTCCCAAGTTAGTCGTATCTGCTAGCTTTAGCTACACACCATTGTACTTGCTACTTTATTGACTGCATCCGACTATGTCTTTGGCATATTCCATTTCTTGCACTTTCATTCTTTCTTCCATTGTTGTCAGCCTGGGGAGCTGGCCACAAGGTTTGCAGCCCACCCTGCCAGTGCCCAGCCTATACCTGATGACCCCGCTAGCTGGTGACTCCCCTGTTGCGCTGCTTTTACTGACCTCCATCAAGTGGCTGGTCTCTTTAGGGCCTCAACAACTTGTGCTAGTTGTCTTTATTTCTCTTTTCATCTCCCTGTCGCATTTTATCCTGCCTGGCTCTTTATTTCCCCACTTTATCCTTCATTTATTGCACAATCTTCCGATGGAGACAAGACGGCCTCCGGCTTGACTTGCCTCCTTCATCCGCAACGAATTAGGTTGCCTGGACAGTTAGGGATTATACATGTCTTCCTTCATTCATCCTTCCAATCCAACCTACTTGTCAAGTAAGGATGTTATCACTACTCTTTTGGGAATAGTGGTTAATGTCACAAACCTGAGTCTTTTGGCTTGTGTCGTGCCATGCTTGTTGTTTTCCATGCTATTGATGCTTGTGCATTTTGCTCCAGTATTTGGGTGATTCATAAACTTGGCCTACTTCTGCTTGTTGACACTGTGTAGCTTTCCGAGTGATGCCTTTTCCTCTTTAGAGATTTTGTTTACATCGGTTAGCCAAAAGACTAAACCTACACTCCATTGGGGAGACGTCGAGATGCCTCAAGTCAAACCGCCCCTTTTGGTTCCCCAAAGAGGTCACTTATTCAAACAACCGTGGGACCAATCCACTTTTTCACCATGATTGGAGTCGGGGTAAGTATTCAAGCAATCGCGAGGCTAATCCCACTCTCAATTGTGGGAGGGATAAGACAACCTTTAGGCCTATCTTTCCCTATAGTATCCCACAGGGAGTTAAGTCGTTCGGACAGTCTGCTACTAAACCCGCTCCCACTCGTTGACATCATAAGGAAAGGAAAAAATTTAGGCTAGTCTGGCGTGAAACCCATTCTTCGTTCGCAGCTAAGGTCTGGATAAGTGTTTAGACTGCCCCAAGGCTAAAATCACTCTCCTCCGCAGGAGGGCCTGAGTGACATGTGTCTAGACTCGTCCCTGTTACCCCACTGGGAGGTAACGTTTCAGGCAGTCTGCAACTGAACCCATTCTTGCCTGTTAACTCTTACGAGGAAGGTAAAGTTTTTGATTTCGGGTAGCTGAGGACTAGCCCGCACTCCATCGTGGGAGGAACAAGGTAACCTTTAGGCCTACCTTTTCCAGTGGTATCCTACGATGAGGTAAGTTCGAACAACGATATAAATGGTCCGCTCTTCACCGCGATAAGAGTCGGGATAAGCTGTTCGCACTGTCGGGGTGGCATGACCCGCTCTCCATCGCAGGAGGGGTAGAATAGCCTTCGGCCTAGTTCTCACTTTTGGTCCCATGGGATGTACATTGTTTGAGCAATTTGAGACTGGACCCACCTGGCGTGTGTTTTTCTACTCAAGAAGGAAACACCCACATCCGCAAATCTTCTTGATATGGTTTGGATTTCCCCAAGTGGAGGCCCCTCCCCTGGCGGAGAACGAGGATGAACTTGCTGTGGTTCATGCACCTGTGGTCGCCGCCGGGGGGCTGTCTTCCCTCCTGTGCAAGTTACCTCAATCCCTACTCCTTTCTCTTGACCTTCCATTTCTTTCTTGCTCCAGTCTCTGGGCCAAGCGGCAGCTTTTCCTTTCTTGCTCAGCATATTCCCTCCTCCCTTGCTGGGAGAAGCAATCCTCGTTATTATGCGAGGTGGACCTGTGGTATGTGCAGTAGCGGCACGCTATACTCAGTCATCTTCTCTCTGCTCAGCGAAGGTATCGGCCTCATGGATGGGAATGTGGGCCGGTTGAATCAAGGTCCTGGTCCCCTTGTTGGGACTTCCTCCCGCCTCTTTTCTTGGGAGCTCTTTTCCAGTTTCTCATGGGGCTTAGCTTTGGCCAGGCCTTAGCCCTCTTCTCAGCTCACTCCAACTCCTTTCTTCTTGGCTTTGTCAACGCTTGAAGAGTGTCTTCCGCATTGATGAAGTTTTCGGCCTAGTCCATGAACTCTCTCAGCGCCACGAGAGTCCTCCTTGCTAGCTCGGCCATAAATTGGGATCGTGGCCAAACTCTTCCCAGAAGCATCGCCAAGGTTATTTTCTCATCATGGTCGTTGGTGGTTATGCACTCCTTGTTGAATTGGGTTAGGTAGGACTTTAGGCTTTCGTCCTCTGCTTGTTTGATGGTGATGAGGTACGCCACTGGATGCCACCTCCTTTGACTCGACACAAACTGAGTTAGAAACATTCTGGCTAACTCGCCAAAACTGTCCACTGATCCCGGTGCCAGAGACCTGAACCATACGGGGTGCCATGTTGCTACCCTTCAAAAAGGCATGGTTGAACATACATGATACAACTATAGCTCAACATCACTTTTAGTCTACCTATTCTCCATTGGCACTTGCTTTTCGAGTGAGTACAATTGTTCCATCTCACCAATCATTAGAAAGTGGGTCTTCGTTTTTCAATTTGTGGTTATTCCTTCTCTTGTATTTATCTTGGATTTTAAATTAAAACCCTTTTTTGTTCAATTAGAAAAATACCTTGAACTTTGTATCTAATAAAATAAGCAACATATTTTTACTTGGTCCCAGACATACTCAATTGTTTGATTCACTAGAATGATGTGTACTAGCCCTATAATAATATCAGCAGTTCAATATTGCATATCTATGAACTATACGGGCTATTTCAACAATGTGATTTTCATAGATGTTTTTATATTAAATCTTGAATACTTAGTATTTCTATTTCTATTCTCTTTCTATTGTGTTGGTATTTCTTTTTAAACCATGCCCCACTATTTTATGTATTGCACTTCTCTTTGATAATTTTGTTGTTATGAATGTTTAATTTGGTTGTACTGATTAGAAGCAATCATATTTGTGCATTAGGTCAAGGTTCTAATTCATCCAAGAAAGGAGCTATCAAGATTGGTATCTGATGGATGATTATCTTCTGCTTTTCAGACTATTATTTTGTAGTATTGCCTAGACTGAATACAGATTATGGAGATAAACATATTATGTTTCTTATTCTATGTAGGCTCCAGGGCAGCATTCTTAATCTACTAAAAAGGCCAATAGTTCCAGCAAACGGGTAAGGGCTAAAACTTGAAGGTAGCTGTGGAAAGAGTGGACAAAAACTCCAGAACCACCTTCCTGAGAAAAATATGACATTTGAGGAGTAAGGAACTCAAAGGTAAGAAGCAATAACTCATGTTTTCAAATTTAACAAGTAGATTATAGGTTGATTTTAATTATTGAGGAAAAAAGTGCTTATGTTACGGTTAATTTTGGAAAAAGGTCCTCATCTTAAATAGGTGGGTAAAACAAGTACTAGTGGTAATATTAGATATTTATATTAAAATGTTTGCATTCAAAAATTTCTGTGCATATTAGATATTTGGCAAAAAATGTATAAAGGCAGAATATTGTAGTGTCATAAGGGTCCATTGATATAAAATTAGGGTGTGGATTTTGTATAGTGAATGTAACGAATCTAAAGTGGAGTAATTGTATGTATTATGTGAAAAAAAAAATTCTAAAGTGGGTTATTCATGGACAAATCTGGTTTTGTCCAATGGTGCACTTTAGATTTATAACCACCCTCCACTATCTCTCAAAAATTTGTGTGGGCCATTAAGTATACTTATGTATATGTTGGGGGCTCTTAGCATGAGGATGCTAGTAAGTATACTGTGTATGAATGTAATTCAATATATTTGGGTAGATTTATTATGGGAATCTTTATTATTGAATGAAGTGTGTGTGTGTGTCCTAGTCTCTTTGAAACTAGTCAAAGAAGCTAATTTATGTATGACTTTTATTTTCCCAGATACCCCTCAACTCCTAATATGTGTGGATGAAAAGGCTGTGGTTTCAGACTTTTGGGGAGATGAATTGGAGCTTATCTCAGCAGCATGAAATTCTTAAAAACTATGTGTCTTGTGCTATGAATTTGTACATGAGTAGTTATAGCAATATATGTTGTAGTGGGTTGCAGTGTATTTTTCATAACATATATTAATATATGTTATGAAAAATACTTGAGTATGCATGTAGGCTTCCCTATTGTACTTCCTACTTCTGAATATTATGTATTTCCTTGTATATGGTTGACTTGGGACATATTGCCACGAATTATTTATGAAATTCATCACAGTAATTACTAGACATATTTCCAATGCTCTATTATGTTATATGTATATGTCTGATTTGCATGATTTGAAGTTATTTAGTATTGTACAGTGGCTTCATTGGTGCATGGAGGAAAAAATGAGATGGCTCAAGTAGTGATGGTAATAGTCAAATAGTGATGGTAATAGTCAAACCAAAATTCTTTCTTATAACAAAATTATGTGAAAAGAGGCTTTTACCCACGAGATGGACTTATGGAAATATCTGTTTTTGTAGGAAAGAACATCAGTTTTCTATACAGATGGTATTCATGGGAAGTCATCAATACGGACGAATACCAGTCGTGACAAAAAGTGCAACCCAATTGTATTACTGACAGTAATTTCCACCAACGATCTTCATGGATTTTCCTTTTTCCCCACAAACATACCTCATGGAAAATAGTACTAAATTCTACAAGATTCACAAAAATTGTATAACGGACTATTTGCCGCGAGTATTTAAGCTTTAGCCTCGGATGTTCTTGTGGGAAACACAAGTTTTTTCCCATGAGTTGAAGCTATTGTGAAGAAACATAGCTTTTCACACCAATTTTATTCCCTAAACTTCCCACGACATAAGTTGGTGCGAAAAAGATATTTCTCACGAAGACCATTCCTTTTGCCACCAAAACCATTCTTGGGTAAAACAAGTAAATGTTGTCTTAGCTTTGTATGGTGTGGAAAGCTTAACTTATTCATGTCTTAGCTTTGTATACTGGTCTTGCTCCCACCCAAATGAAACTAAAGTCAATAAAGATGTCTACTTTTTGAATAAGAAAATAATTAATTAATTAAACAAATGGTTGCGTAAATCTTTGTTAAAATTGTAATGCTCAATGGAATACTCAAATCACATGATCTACACTTTAAAAGAACTAATCAATGATATAATTGGAGCTTGATTGAAACATTATAAAGTGCAATAACTTCTTCTTCCCAAGAAATATGAGATCTTATATACCACCTATCATTTTCATAGTTTTACATGGTTTGGCATAATGCCTACATCCACGGGGCATTTGAAAAGGGAAAATCCACTATATTATGCCTGTTTCATAGTGTCTCATACTCGTTGTACAATGGAGATTATAGGTTTATCTTCTGTTGGTGGCCTTGTTGTTGGAGTCCATGTCGTCAAGTTGAAGAAGCTGAAGTCGTAGTCTGGCCCCAAAAGTCGTCTGGAAGAAGCCTCTAGAAGTGGTTTGGTCTCTTTCCTTTATCCTCTATCCCTTGCCTTCTTTATGCCACATCTCATCTTTTTCCCTCCTAAAACCTTTTCTTTCCTAGACTTTTGTCCCCTCATTCCTTCTCTATTTCTCCCTCCTCATAAGTCCCTTCACCATGGGCTAGCTTGGAGACCCATTAGGGACTTGGGATATTTTATCCCTCCAAATATAGTAGATGTAATCACTTAAGGGGTTGTCCCATAAGTTTCATAAATCCAAATGCTTCAAGATCAATATTTTTCAATCTTTATCCATAATGTTAATATTATATCATCTATTAAAAAAACTATAAGAAGAATTTCAGAAGAATTTGTATATACGTTACGAGGCCGACTTGCAAAAATGTCATTTTTTTTTACAAATGAATGATTTGTTGGAAATTTACGCAATTTATCTTTATCATTCTCAATCACATTTTGTGAGATATTAGAT
Organism: Cyclocarya paliurus; assembly: GCA_029856935.1. Lineage (NCBI taxonomy): Eukaryota > Viridiplantae > Streptophyta > Magnoliopsida > Fagales > Juglandaceae > Cyclocarya > Cyclocarya paliurus. The sequence continues at coordinate 1,050,684 of CM056958.1, read as the reverse complement.
TTCAAGGGGGTGTTATCTAAGTGACTGATAGAAAAAGTCACTTGAAATGTGAGAGATCATTACATGTGACTATGGATAATGAAATTTAGAATGAAGAATATATATATACACAAGAAATATAGGCTATTGCAGCGATTTATTGTTTGTTAGAAATAATATCTCTTATTCTCGGTGATTTCTTGGTCGATGAGGCTTCCAAATTGCGTGTTTTTAGTTTTACCTTTTGTATTGATTTTAACCACACTTGCGGCGTAAAAAAATTGTCGCAAAAATATTCTAGCTTTTGTAGCGCTTTAAACCACAATTGTGGCGTAAAAAATCGCCGAAAAGTTGAAAACCTTGTTGGAAAGGACAATTTTGCTGCAATTGCCCTTTTAATGTAAAGGGCACCAAAACGCATGAAAATCAGATTTCCCCCATCACCCATTAACATTTCTCCCATGCCCTCCCAAATCCTGATTTCACCTTCTTCCCCAACTTCTTCTTCTCCATTTGTCTCTACCTACACATTAAGCAAAACCCACTCAAAATTTTTTTGCTACACTCCTATCCCTTCCTCCGAAATCCACCACTAACAGCAGAGCTACTCCACCCCAGTAGATTTTCGTGTAAGCAAAACCCATTCATCTTCGTCTTCACTTGCATCAACTGAGGCTATACCAGTTCAAAAAGTGCGATTTTTGAGACACCCTAAGCTGCCGTTCATCATCATCGTCGGCCCTTTTCTTGTAGTAGTGGGTTATCCAACTCATTTCAATCCCGTTGTCTCCTCCACTAGGCTGGAGTCAATTTCCCAACTTAAAATACTCTATTTTTTTTACTTTATGTTCTTAATGAAACCGTTTAGGTCAAGTAGAAACAGGGGTGTTTTGCTCTTTCAATTTGTGCATAAATTGCCTATGTGTTTGTGTATGTCTAATGTAACTGTGGAATTCTTATACTTTATTTTAAAATCAATACAAACAATCCTATGGTAGACTAACTAATAAACAAATGGTGTTGATTTTGGAACCAAAAGCATGGGGGAATTCGAGGCAAATCGTTGGTAACAAAATAATGGTGGCTTTTAACTCATTGACCTACTATTACAATATTGTATGTTTGGTTCAGGCCCATGGCCTCAATGGGGGAGATAAAAAGGGTAATTTGTCAACTGATCTTCTTGCTTTATGTCTTGAATGAATGTGCTTGTGATGCATTTGCAAATCTTGGCATTCAGAGCAACTTCTTTTTCTTAGTTTTCATTTATAGGTCTGGAATTAATGTTTTTCTCAAGGTGGAATTGATTTTATACTACTAAAAGTGTCAACTTTGTGATGATCAGGTTCTATTCACTTGAACCTTTGAGAACACTGCTATAAAACAATTATAAACTAATGTCACTTGATGTGTTGAAGTCACTTCAGATATTTCATCGATATAAAACCGATAGAATTGTTAAGGAAGATGAAATGATCAAAGGGAAAAAAGATATTTAGTAGAACTTCCCCAAAGTTAAAAACCATAGTTTAAGCTATCTCTTTCTTTCTTACACTTAAAAGTCTAATATCCACCAACCTCAAAGCCACTCACCGCATAATATGGGAAACACGTTGGCTTTGTCTTTGAATTCAAATTGTTGTGATTTCAAATGTCTCCTTTTCCACTATCCTAATTTTCAAAGAGCAATTAATTCATTAATTCATGTAATCACATATTTGAAACATTCTATATATATGTCTTTTCTGTTGATGTCTATTAGGAGGGACCTATTTTTAATGTTTTTAGTCAAACCTCGTTCTACATGCATGATCTAGCTAGCTGGCATTCAAATGCAGAAAATAATTATGGTAAATATATATATGTTCCAAGGAGTACTTGGATTATAAAATTAATGTTAAAACCAATGATCTTCTTTTTGGTTATTTATGTTGAGCACATGATAAATATGAAGACAAACAACCTTTTCATCAAATCTTCCATACAAGGTACCAAACAAACAAGCATGGACCCTTATAATTAAAATAGATGACAAATCCCAATTACTAGCTAGTACTTATCATGGATCATCTTACTTTGTTGTTTATTACTTATAGCACGGATCATCTTCTTAATAATTTATTGCTAATTAATGATCTATATTTATATATATGTATATATGTTAAAGGTAATGAGCAAATGGTTTACATGACTAGCTAGGCCTCACCTGTGTTCCCCACCAAATAAGTCTCTAATTTCGTAATTGGTTCATGGGGGTGTGGGACCTACCTTAGGGGGCCACTTGTCAGCCTGGGATTGGCCTATGGCATGTGCGGGTACTCATCAAAATGATATATATATATATATATATATATATATATATATTTATTGTGTGTGTGTGTGTGTGTGTGTGTGTGTGTGTGTGTGTGTGTGTGTGTGTGTGTGCAGGCTCTTTTCCATGCTTCTAGCTTTCTTTATTTTATGTATTGTTTTCCTGAATCTTCATGGATAGCAAAAGATAGTATTGACATGTATATATATATAGGTCATGTGTTGACATATATAAATTATTCATATCCAGATTTTGATTTAAAAGGTTCTTGTGGAGGCAGCTTGGATTTTTAGCTTTGTCAAATGCATCAATTCAGGTGTTGTAAAAATTGATTTGTTCTGGAGGGAGACATTGCAACACTTTCAAATAATAGATGGTCAAACATGACTAGGATTCTCTATAAGCACTATTGCTTTAATAATTTTATTTTTTTCTCCTCATGGATTGTCAAAGAACATTACAAAATTTCAATTTCTCTTGTTTAGGTAGCTGATTTAATTAGTAGTTTGCCTTAAGCTCTCCCAACTACTGGATTATCAGTATAACATCGATGATGATGATGATGATGTGTGCTGGTGGAGTTGTTGGTGATTTTGGCAACAAATTATCGAGATGATTAGGAGTAAAAGTCTCTTAATTATCAAGTAAGAGCTAGCTAGAAAAATGAGACAAGACAAGACAAGAAAAATTCCAACGAGGTTTGAAAATTGATTACACCTAGCTAGCTAGCTTTATTTGGAATCCAAATTCAGATTTCTTTCTTTGAAACCCAAATTTTTGATCAGGGTCAATGATTTTCACTGTCTCTCCTTTGGTGAGTTCCATCCAAGTAAACCCACTACTAAAACTAACAAAAAGAAAACATCTACGTAAGGAAAAATGTAAAGGGAAACAATTATAAAAGAGCTTTACCATTTACCTAATCTGTCATGGAGGACTTTTAGTTGTTTGAGGAGATGGTTGAGGTTGATGATCATGGCATGAAAAAATTGCATAATCGAAGTACCATTGCCTTCTCCTGAATATCTCCCTACAAACGACCATTTTCTACTGTGTAGATGGACAGTTTATAGCTTAATGTTTAAAAAAACACTTTTGGAGATAGGGCATATTGTTATAACAGTCAGTCGGTTGATAAGTCCACACTTTATGCTTTGGCGTAGTCGCTTGCATTAATCCTAGAGACAAAAAGAAGAAATGAATAGATATTTAGTTAATATCAAGAAATTAAGTGGGCAGAAACTTCAACCTAAAATGTATGTGCTACAAGTTTGGACATGATTGACACCTTGGACAATCATCATAAATACATAGACAAATATTAATTAAGCAAGGTTCTATAGCAGAACCACTTGATTCATCTCCGTGAACTCTTGATTTGAGATTTTATCAATTGATACAATCTCTATTTTGTTTAAATTTAATATTTTGTGCAAGAGCTCTGTCATCTTTTTAACAACTTTTCTAGGCTTAGCAGCTTTGCATGTTCCTGTCACAACCATTAGTTAAGTTTTGAGTTGATGTCTTTGGGTTCCTTTTTGATTTTTTAAAATGGTTCTACATAGAGATTTCTTATGAAGTTGCATGCATGGTTTCAAAGTCTTGATATCCTTCATTGTTAAAATGACACAAACACAGAAATTTTGCTCAAAATATGATTATTTATCATCAAGTAACTAATGAATAAGAAAATAGAAATTCTATAACAGAAATCAGCACTTCATGAATTTATAGATCTTCTTCATTTTATGCAATAAATTTGTTCTCTATGATTCCTATGGACCATGGTGAGTTTAATCAAGTGCAGAAAACCTTTCTAGCACGAAAGTCACATCTATGTTTGATTAACCATGGTTCCCATATAACTGTTTTTTCCTTATTCAAGGACAGGATTAGTCTTTTGATTTTTTTGAGTACTTCAATGACAAGAATTTTTCTGTAGTTTATGACCTTTTCTTTAAAGTTTGTGAATAAATCTCAGTGCTTGGGTGCCTTTTTTTTGTTTCATCAACACTTATAATTGTCTTTGATAAAAGTGGCAAAGCAAGTGGAGGGGAAGTGGGACTAGTGAGTGGTTTGGCATGAGATCATACTTGGTTGTAGTTGAGCTGGAGGGAATTGTGGGTTTTTTTTTTGGAATCTTTCTTTCCCTTGATCTGTTATCTTTCTTTTGAGATATGATGGGAAACTAGATTCTTGCAAGATGGAGCTTTAACTACCATGCACTAGTTCTTTTAGGCATAATCTTTTTGGGATAACCTTACTTTGTTTTTTAATGAATTGTCATGTTTTTGTCACTTCATCTCCCAATTTGATCTAATTTACATCGCAAGGACTTGTAGCTAACAACATGTTGGAGTTTGATTTGGTTATCTTGACTGGTTCTGCATAATAATCTTGCAGGTTATATATATGTATCTATCAAATCATATGTCATGCTGAGTTTGATGGATATCTACTAGTTCATGATGATCATGTTAGGATACAAGATTGTTGTGAAAATTAGGATGTCTAGCACCACAGATCATAAATTAATAATAATATATATTAAGCAAGTCTGAAATCCACATGCACGCTCACTTCCTTGTGCTAAATCCAGTTTTGTCTTTTCCCACCTCATAAATCCCTCTTTACATTTTCTTATCCCTCTGTAGAGAAGTTTTCAAACCCAACCCAACCCGAGGAATTCTCTTAAATATGACTTAACAATTATCCTAAGCAATTCACATGTTTCAATCCAAGCGGTATCCCATATGTAACTAGAACATCGTAAAAACCTGTCATTTCACCGTTCACTGAGTTGTAGAAAGAATTTGACGATTCTTCTTTTTATTAGATGGATAAAAGCTGGATGGATTTGGGTGATAGAATCGTATCACCTACATACGCTGAAGGGGTTAACAATTTCCTCACAATGGTATGAAATCATTCCATGGGAAGTGATTGCATTTGGTGTCCCTACCGTATATGCTGTAATAACCTCTTCTTGCCTATATTTGAGGTGGAGACTCTCTTGTTCATAAAAGGGATAATCCAAATTACACCCAGTAGATATTTCATGGGGAGGAGGAAACACTCCCCATAGTTGATGACAACACCGATCCCAAGGTTGGAGCTGAAGATGAGTATATTGATGATATGGACCGTATGTTAGATGACATACGAGCAGGCACATTTGGAGATGCTCCTGAAGATAACACTATATCACCAACTCAGCCATCAATACCACAGCCCTCCCCAAACTCAACTTTTGATCAACTCATAAGCCTTCTACGGTCTACCTGTCCTAATGCTAAATTGCCTAGTTCATATGAGGAGGCAAGGTCATTGGAGCGAGGTTTGGGTTTCAAGTACAATAAAATTCATACATGCCTCAATGCTGCATCTTATTCTGGAAGGAAAATGCTAATATTAATGAGTGCCCTATATGTAAGGCTTCACAGTGGATGCCAAATACACACAGGTCACGAGTGATCCCTCAAAAAGTGCTTCGACATTTTCCTTTGAAGCCAAGATTGCAGTGTCTCTTTGTGATAGGCAAGATAGTAGGTGATATGAAATGGCATAGGGAGCAACGGGCACCCGATGAGACTAGTATGAGACATGCTGCTGACTTTGAGTCCTGGAAGACATTTGATAAAGCCCATTGTTAGTTTGCTAGGGATGCTCACAATGTTAGGCTCAGTTTGGCAAGCGAAGGCTTCAATCTCTTCAACAATCTGGCTAAGGCTTATAGCATTTGGCCAGTGATTCTTGTTCCGTATAACTTGCTGCCATGGTTATGTATGAAAGACCAATTTTTCATAACATCCCTCATTATCCCTGGCCCAAAATCACCAGGGAATGGCATTGATGTTTATTTGCAGTCATTAATTGATGAGTTGCTTGAACTTTGGGAACATGTGGTACCTACATATGATGCTTCCACTAAGAAAATGTTCATGTTGCATACTGCCTTATTATGGACAATCAATGATGTCCCTACTTATGAGAATCTTTCTAGGTGGTCAACAAAAGGGAAATTGGCATGTCCCTCTTGCAATGCAAGTACAAATTCCAATTGGTTGAAGTATGACCTTTCATGTCCCTTTTAGTGCATATTTTTGGGAAATGCTCATCAGTTACATTGAATCTTGCCTGAAAAAGAAAATGATTTTGTAGATAGTGTATGTTATAGTGTTTTCAGATAGTATTCCAAGAGCTCGTTGCCCTGTGATGATCTGTACGAAATTCATTAAGTTCTCAATGAATGATCCGAACTCATTAGTGACATTATGAATAAATCATCTTCGAAAGTTCTTTCCCAAATTTTTTTTTTATCATAATTAGAGATGCTCTATACATGCTAATTAATAATAAGTATGCAAGTTTCTTTTGTATAAAGATGAGAGAATATAACTTGGTATCTGTAACCATCTCTAAATTTTATAAGCCAATTCAATTACATTATAAGTGCTAATTATTAATCCCAAGCTACTTAGAGTACTGATATTTGCATTAATTTCTTCTCTCCAGCATCAACAAATGTAGGTTGGTGTTATTATATGTTAGTGCAAAATACATATAAGTAGCGACAGGTGAAAAAACATTGAAGTAGCATCTGGCTTGCTTGTATATATCACAAGTTTGGTTTGGGCTGAGATTCTGGAAGATTAATGTAAAAAAAAAAAGTTTTAAATAATATGGATGATTAAAATTTCTGCTATTGTTCATGTGCAACTTATGTTATGAAAACTTGTCACTTTGGAGATTTCCAACTTGGATTTTTCTTTTGCCTAGCGAATGTAGAAGGTAGTGTATACTTGATAACCCTGTTCCGGACAACTGGATCTTTGCCACTCAATCACCAGGTTATCCACTTGTACGATGTGCACATGGTTGCAGCGAAGTTGCGGATGTTCCACCCACCAATGTTTCATGGCAATATTAATTGGGTTCCCTTGCATTAGTTGTGGATGTTTCTACTTGCTTGTAAGAGACATTAGCTGCAACGATTTGTAGTACTTAATTGCCTTCCATTAATGCACCATATGCAGTGTATAGTAACCTTAAAGGGCTGATGTACTATTGTATTGGATGGATGATTGAATTTATATATATATATGCTATTATGGTTATAAGTATTGGAGTAAAGTATTATTTGGTTTATCATACGATGTATAGTAGTATTTGGTAATATTGTAAGTGAGTTGGAGCAAGAAATTAGGTACCCACGAAATTAGGTACCCAAAAAAATGATGCATTTTGCATATTGACCAAGTAGTAGGAATAATAGGCCATTTGCGGTGATTTCTAGTTTGCCGAGAATAAGCGTTGGATTGAGAAAGCTTTTTTTTTGGCGAATATAGTTGGACGTGAAAAAAATAGTATGCCAAAATATTTTTTGCGGCGAACAAATAATTGCTTCTAGTATTCTTTTACAGCTAATATAGTTCACTACAAAAACATTAATAAAGGGATTGAATTATTCACGGCGAACTAAAATCGCCGCGAATAATCATTTGCGGCAATCTTAACCATCGAAAAAATTTGAAATACGACAACTTTTGAAATCACTAGGAATAATAAGAAGCTATTTGCGGCAATATTTTGTGTATTATCGACGGTATAAAACGCTGCAAATACTTTTTCCTAGTGATTTAACGCAGAACTTTGAATCTTAGTTGCAACAAACATGTGGCATAGTATAAATCGCTGGAAAAAAAAAATATACACAGTGATTTTATGGGTTATTTGCAGCAATTTTTGGCACTGGAAAAGGCTAGGTTTCTTGTAGTGATAGTATTGTTTTTTTCAACATATTATTAGAAAGAAAATGATAGATATATAATCATTTTTACAACTTTTTATACAATTATGTTTTGAATAATGAACATTTTTAAAAAATAACTTATAAAAATAACATCAATTTACATAAATATACTCATTTTAAAATATAGTTGTAGAAATAGTTGTATTGGAAAGATCGAGACCTTTTCAAAAGGCTTTATAAACTTTAGCTCAATTGATATTTAGGTCCCGTTTGGATATAAGAAGTGTTTCATCTCATCTCATCTAATCATTACAATTTGCTTAAATTTTCACATAAAATATAATAAATAATTCAAATTTTTCAAATCTTAAAATAATAATAATATTAAAAAATAATATTCTAATAATATTTTATTCGACTTTCAACTTTAATCTCAATTCACTATCCAAACAGTACCTTAATCTCAAACAATCTACAATGAAATCTTAATAGGGTGCAAATTGAGCGTTTGATCATTTGGTTTATAATTTTAAAATTATGATAGCTTATGAATGAAAGATGTAATTTCCCTTTAATTAATGATAATTGATAGTGTCTAGGAGACCTAGAAATCACGAAACATAAAATCAGATTTAGATTTTTTAAGACACATAAATTGGATCACACAATATTTATTAAACATTTACTATTGTTGGAAAAATTGACTTGAAAGACCATCCCTTTTACGTCTATTTTTTTGATTCTGAACTATAATTAATAGAGAGCGGTTTGGATAGTCAGATAAGATCAGATAAGATGATATTAGATAAAAATTAAACATTGAATAAAATATTATTAGAATATTATTTTTTAATATTATTATTATTTTAAAATTTTATAAAAATTAAATTATTTATTATATTTTATCTATGAATTTAAAAAATTTGCTCAATCCAAACGACTCTAAGTGAAGGTTTCCAGGTCATCCGAAAAAATCAATCTTTTGAAAAATGTTTCCCACCATTCCATCTGAGAGAATTAATGATCGATCGCTTCAGCATTATTAACTTCTCTCTATTAATGGGATCGATGTACTTCCTCATCTTTGTCGAAACATTCTTCTCGGTCGATTTTTATACCATCAGCTTTGTCTTCCACCAGCAAGAAAGAAGCCAATTAAATCACCACAGAATCAAGTAATAGGTCTGTCTGATACAATCATGCCTGCCCCACTCTCTGCCCTAGTGAGGAGGGGGGAATTCATCATGGATCTTGACCCCAACTAATGTTGACGCGATATATGAGTGGATGACCTTCTTTTTATCAAACATTTGTCTCTCTCTAGACATTTTTGTTAGTACTTTAGTTTCTCGATCGAGTTTCAAGTTTCATGTAATTTTGGTCCACATGCATTCAAGTAGTTTGACTTCTCATTTTCCCTCCCTATATATATTTATTTCCTTTAGCTCATAATTCGGCAAAATAAACTAAGTACTATACGTATGCGAGTGAATCTTATCAGAGTTACCTCTGCAACATGATTATATTAATGCCAACAATAGAAAACTTTGTTAATTAAATTTTATATTTTATATAGCCATCATCCATTTAAACAAAGTTCTAAAAATTGTTGTGTATATATAGGGTTGTTACATATACAAGGGACATTTGGATACCTAGATGAGTTATGAACATTTTTATAAAATAACTTATAAAAATAATATCACTTTATATAAATTATATACTCATTTTAAAATATAGCTGTAGAAATGGTTGTAGAGCATCTTCAATATGATTAGCCAAAGGCTAAATCTATCACATATTTAGCCATTATATCTCAAAATATCATCACAATGTATCAGCTAAAATTTAAATATTTAGACTTTAGCTACAGTGAACACCAAAATCATTTTCAAATTTTCTAGTTACTGTAGATATACCAAATATATATTTTATCATTTATTTCTCTTTCTTCTTTCTCCCATCAACTGCTTGGGGCTTTATTCCTTTTTTCTTTTAGGGGCTTTGTAGACCTAGCTTTTTTGTTATTTAATTATTTTTTATTTTTTGGAATGACAATTAGTATTAAATGACAATTGAAAAAATATAATTTTTAATCCATAATTTAATTAGAATATGATTACTAATTAACATATAATAGGTAAAAATATGGTAAAATATGATTAAATAAAATAAATTAATAATTAAAAAAATTAAATATTTTTTTAATTATTAATTACTCATTACTATATAATGAATCAATGGATAATTCAATGTGGGGATTTGATGTGAATAGCCAAAACTAAATTCATCTTATATTATTTTATTATTATATAATAAAAAAATAGCTATTCCAATGTGGGGACTTATTTGAATGGAATAACCAAAAGCCAAATTCCTCTCACATTTATCAAAAGTGTCATTTAACTTTGGATAATCCATTGAGGATGCTCAATGGATCCTTAATGGATTAGCCTCCATTGATATTTAGATCCCGTTTGGATATAAGAAGTGTTTTATCTCATCACATCTAATTATTACAATTTTTCTAAATTTCCACATAAAATAAACTATACAATTCAATTTTTTCAAATCTCAAAATAATAATAATATTAAAAAATAATATTTTATTCGACTTTCAATTTTCATCTCAACTCATTATCCAAACGATACCTTAATGATCTAAAACAATCTACAATGAAATCTTAATAGGGTGCAAATTGAGCGTTTGATCATTTGGTTTATAATTTAAAAAATATGATAGCTTATGAATGAAAAAGTAATTTCCCTTTAATTAATGATAATTGATAGTGTAGACCTAGAAATCACGCAACATAAAGTCAGATTTAGATTTTTTAAAGACACGTAAATTGGATCACACAATATTTATTAAATATTTACTATTGTTGGAAAAATTGACAGGAAAGACCAACCCTTTTACGTCTATTTCTTTGATTCTAAACTGTAATTAAGGAGAGGTTTAGATAATGTGATGAGATGAGATAATTTTATATGAATGTTGAAAATTGAGTAAAATATTGTTAAAATATTATTTTTTGATATTATTATTGTTTTAAATTTTAAAAACTTTGAATTGTTTATTATATTTTGTGTAAGAATTTAAAAAAATTTTAAAGATGATGTAGGGAAATTTTCCCCCTACTAAGCCCAAGAGACCTATAAGTAAAAAAAAGTAAGACCAAAAGCCTGACCCGGAGTAACGAGCCCCTAACCCAGCCTATGGGAAAACTCATATGTACACAACCTACAGGAAGTATGATGCTGCAAAGGACATAACTCGTCAATCTGAGACCCACTCGAGTAGTGTTCAGTCCTCGAGTGTCTGCCTGTATAGCAAGCATGATATATGGAGAGCCCTTGATCTACTGATAGAAATGGGATAAACGAACAAGAAAGGAGATAGACTGAGAGAAGAAAGTCGGATAACCACGCCGCATTAATACCTCCACCACTCGGACAACACGCCACAATAAATAATGTCGTCGCTGAGCCTCACCACATTAATGACATTGTTCCATAGCCACGCCACACTTTAAAACTCTAACATAATAAATAGTACGGAAAACACAGACGTCATGGTAGTAGGCACTGTTTGCCCCTTAGGCCAGTAAAATAAATAGCAGATGGCAAGTACAAGAATATCATCTCTAATTCCTATACTCTATTACTTATTTCTAACATACCAAGAATATTTATTAACTTTAGTATCGGAGATTACCCAGTTCCAAGGCTATCCTTTCAAAGTCGCAATATTTTCTATTTTGTGCAGGGCCCATCATTGAAGACCTAAATTGTCGGAGCTTGATCGAAAAATGTTTAAACTTGATGTTAACAGATAAGATGAGTTGAAAATATTTTTGAATTCAAACGACTTGGAAGTCTCCGAGTCATATAAAAAACTCAATCTTTTAAAAAAATGTTCCCCATCATTACATCTGAGAGAACTAAGGATTATCGCTTCAGCACTACTAACTTCACTCCAATAAGATGTATTTCCTCTCTTTCAAAACATTCTTCTCTGGTCAATTTTGGTATCATCATTAACTTTGTCTTCCACCAACAAAAAAGAAGTCAAATTCTCAATACTCCTCAAGTATTCTGACTATCCCACCATAGGATGAAGTAATAGGCAATGTTTTGAATACCGTATCGGATGCCGTACCGGTCAAGGCACTGGAACGAAATATTTCGATATCGATACCGTTTCGAGATAGTCAATATATAAATAAATTATATATATAAATTATATTTCAAAATAATAGTCTATATATGAATAAATTATATATAAATACATAAATATATAAATTATAAATAGTCTAGTCTGAATTGGAGGTCAAAAAATGAACTTATAGTTTAAAAAAATGAAAAAAAAATTAGGTCAAAATATTTACCTGTACAGGCTGAAATATCGTCCTGTATAACCGATATTTTGCCGGTACGAAACACATATCATATTTGTACCAGACCAGTGGCCGGTATGGAAAATACCGACCATACCGACCAGTATGGTACGGTATTTAAAAGTATAGTAATAGGTCGGTCTGATATAATCATGCCTGCCCCGCTCTTGAAATTCGGGCCATCAGTATCAGGCCCCACCTCTCTGCCCTAGCGAGGAGGGGGGAATTCATCATGGATCTTGACCCCAACTAACGTTGACACGATTCGTCATAGATTCGTCTCTCTCTAGACTTTTTTGTTAGTTAAATGTAATTTTGGTCCACATGCATTCAAGTAGTTTGACCTCTCATTTTCCATATATATATATATATATATATATATATATATTTTCCTTTAGCTCATAATTCGGCAAAACAAACTAGGTACTATACGCATGCGAGTGAATCTTATCAGAGTTTCTGCAACATGATTCTACTAATGCCAACAATAGAAAACGATATACGTTTTGTGTCGGCTAGGTCTATAAAAAAATATTGCAAGAAAAAATGTGTCTCGTTTGGATTTAAAAAATTCACATCAACTCATATCATCTCATCGTTATAATGTTATCAAATTTTTACACAAAATATAATAATAATATTAAAAATAATATTCTAACTACATACATTTTATTCAACTAATTTAAAATCATTTCAACTCATCTCTGAATCCTAACTATACATAATTGTTGTGATAAGTAAGATGATTTAACTTACAATAACAATAATTTTATAATCTAAATCACAATTATTTAAAAACTTCTTTTTGTAAGAAATCTTTGTAAATCAAGTATTCCCCTTGTGCCAAGCCAACTAATCTACCAACTTTCATTGATTTAGACATCCGCTTTTTTTAGAAAAAAAATAATTAATATGTATAATAGTGTCAGTACTTGATCTTCAAGATATTTAAATTTGTTAATTATATTTTATATTTTATATAGCCATCATCCATTTAAACAAAGTTCTAAAAATTGTTGCGTATATATATATATATATATATATATATGCTTGTTACATATACTCAAGAGATGTTTGAATATAGAGATGATATATGAAATTCTCAAAACTTCTAATATTTTATTTTCCATACATCATTTAAACAGAAAATAATTTTAAAATTTTAACTTTTTAATCTAATTATTACTTAATAATTATACAAATATAAAAATCAATACAACTTTTACAAGTTTCAAAACAAAACACAAAACTTAATACAACTTTTCAAACTTCAAAACAAAAATAATATTCAAACAATTTTTTTTTATAATATTTTTATTAAATTATTTCTCTCTCATTTCCCAAAATCCAATAAAACTTCCTAACTCAAATCATTTCATTACTACTCATACAATTCTAAAACATCTTCTCTCATGTGCCTTCAATTTTAACTAACCTAATTTAGAGTTTTTTGCTTCTATACACTACAACAAAATTTGGTTTATGTGACGGACAAAACCGTCACAAAAAATAAGCAAACTGTCACAAAAACGTTTTTATGATGGTTTACTATTCAACTGTCACAAAAAAAATTTTTTTTTTTTTTTGTGACAGTTGGAAGTCTTCCGTGAGATGTAACGTTTAAATGTGATGATTTTTTGTGACATTTAAAAACCGTCACCGAAAGTAACGTTCGAACGTATAAACCGATGTTTGAACTTTAACCCAATTGATTAACATTTACACATAAAAAAATTGACGTTCGTTGTTTTTGCTTCGCATGAATGATATTTACGTTCAAATGTAATAATAACGTTTGAAGGTAAACTTGATGACGTTTGAATGTAACATTTGGATGTTAAAGGAGAAGATTTCAAACGTAAAATTTTTAACGTTCGAATGTTAGTTTGTCATTTGCAAGTATCAATTCTCACCATTTGAACGTTTAGATTGTTTGTGCCTTAAAACGTGTGAACGTAGTGTCTCACATTCAAACATTTTGTTCGAATTCGCTAGTATTTTGCTTGAATGTTGATTCAAACGTGAATCAATGTTTGAACGTTTGTTCTTTACATGTGAACGTTATGATCAGAAATAGTAATTTGGCCATAGGACAATAGCCTCTGATGCCTCACACCATTGTGGCAAGAGGGGGCTTGCTTTGTTTGTCCAACAATGACAAAGGAAAAGATGTGATATGCCTTACCCCTGGTCCTCAACGAAAGAAGCAGGTATACAAGGGTTTGCCTAAGTATGACCCATCAACGAATGGAGCTTTCGAGGAGAGAGAAGTTAGGCGATATGGGGACTGCCAGCACAGACTCTGCTAAAACAGAAATATCAAAATAGCGTAGTGTGTCAGTCAAGCTGGGAGTAGTTGTTCGTTTAGACAACAAAAGGTGATTTCATAAAATTAAAAAGCATACAAATTATTTCATATTACACCATAAAATATAACAACTAATAATGTCTTATAGAGTTGCAAAAATAGACAATAAAAGTTTCTAATAATGATGATGATAATGATATATTGATCATTTCCTTTTCTTTCGTCGCCCACTGCGATCCTGCTGAATTGATATAACACGTTCCATCTAGATCATCATCTCCCTTTGCACTTGCTCTTGGACTTCAATGCGTATTCTCTCATCGTGGTCTCTTTGTTGCTCCTGCAAACGTGTCTCTAAATCAAACTGTCGCAATAAGAGAGGCTCCAACTCTTGCTGCCTTGACATCATTTGCTCAATTTCTTGGCGTGCTACATCTAAATCTTTAATAAGATTGTTAACTTCCAAAGTCGAGGCCTTGGAGGATGAACCGACATGCTTGAAAAAACGTCTCAAACCTCTTACCAAACCAGATTTGGTTCCGAGCACTTGCTTGAATATGTCTATATCACTAAGAGACGATTCCTCAGAGGCTAATTGGATCTCAATCATTTTGCAATTACAACAAAAATATGATAATAAAGCTCACATATTAAAAGAAACGAGGAATCAAACATAATATGAATTCACATGGTACATAATTTAGTCACAGAAAATAACGTCACTTACATAATTATTTTTAGTGATAGGATCAACCCACTCACTGTGCTCATCAATGTGAGTAGCAGCATAAACATGAATGAGAGAAAAATTTTCAGGATCATCACGTTTCTAATAAAGTCACATTAGTAAATTTAAAAAATAATGTTAGTACTTAAAAAAAAGATTATGATAAAAATGTTTGGGAATTAATAAGTTATCAATTTTGCAGGGCCTCGCTTTCTCTTGTTCTTTCCCCGACCTTTGCCAAAATTGTTCGCTATAACTTCCTATAACTGTTCGACTATCTCGTCCCCAGTCAACTCCTTCAGTACAGTTCTGTCCTCAGCTCTCCTATCAAATTTAGCACATTTCATTCGCCATGCATGATTTGCTGATAGACACAGTCGATGGCCCATGAAGCACATCTTCTACGAATATTTTAGCCACTCACTTGCAGTTTCTTTATTACATGTGGGACACCCCAACTTCCCTTTAGTACTCCAACCGAAAAGGTTCCCATATGTTGGAAAATCATTTATTGTCTACATTACTGCAGCATGCATCAGAAAAGATGTCAACGTATATGCATCAAAAGTTTTTACTCCTGTTTCCCATAGATATTTCAACTCTTCAATTACCGACTACATGAATATGTCAATATCATTCCTAGGTGATCTTGGGCCGAGGATAAGTAAAGTTAACAGAAAGTTTGGTGCCTTCTTGCACCTCTACGATGGAAGATTATACGGAATCAACACTATGGGCCAAGTGCTATAACTTGTACTCATATTGCCAAATGGATTGAATCCATTCATTCCAAACTCTAGGTATTGATCATCAAACCTTTTCCACGCAAGTGAGTCAGCTGGGTGCCTTTTAAATTCATCATCTTTAACTATTTTCTCCTTGTGCCACCTCATATCTTAAGCTTTTTTTTTTTTTTACACATATATAGCCTTTGCAATTTGGGTTTCAATGGGAAATAACACAAAATCTTCACCAAAATATTTTTCTTACCCTTCCACCTCGGCTCTCTGCATACGGGACAAGCTTGTTTGTCCTCATTCTCCTTCTAAAATAAAGTACAATCATTCTTGCATGCATGTATGGACTTGTACCCAAACCCTAATCTTTTTATCAACTATTTCACTTCATAAAATTCTTCAACAATGCAGAACCTTCAGGAAGCACCTCATTAAACAAGTCCAAGACCATGTTGATTGCCTTTGTCGTCATCCCACACAACGACTTAATATGAAGTAGCTGCACAATAAACGACATTTTGTTGTGTTTTGTACATCCAAGATAAAGCTCACACTTTACATCTTCCCACATTTTAGAGAAATTCTCCGATTCAATCCCACGGCCACTTGAGGCGTCCTCGTCCATTTCATCCATAAACATCACAGCTTCAATGTCACCCAATATCTCCTCCATCTCATCCCGCTCATTAAGGTCATCCCACTCGGTATCTTCATCCATGTGCCGCATATCAATACCATGACTGAAAATAACCTCGCTTGATTGTTCATGTGGCTCACCATGCAATACCCATCGGGTATACCCTAAATCCATACCATTCACAAATAAATGACTTTCTACTTTATCTAATTCTATAGCTCACTATTTTTGCACCCACGACGTGGACACTTAATGTAACTGCAACTATAGGTAGAGGCCCAACCAAAATCAATAAAGGCTCTAACTCCACATGCATACACAACATAGTCCTTTCCAAGTCTATCACCAAGATGCATCCAACTTTTATCCATTTTTAAAAAAAACTAGCGATTAATATAATGCAAACTAATTTCACATGCATCACATACTCCATTTGTCACTACTCTTTAGATCTTCGGTAGTTGGTCCTATCCCATTTGAAACTATATCATCCATATTGTACAAATTTTGTCACTCTTCTACTTTCCATGTCAGTAGAAATTTCGGCAGCACCTCCTCATAATTCTCCAAGTATATATATTCACAGAGAGGGATTCTCACCCTATGAACAGTATACCTGAAGAACAAATGAGGAAGATACCGAAATTTCATACTAAACGTGTAAAGTATAAGTAAAAAAAATGTGCAATATAGATAATATAATCTCAAACTGTCCACACTTGATAATTCAGGAATTAGTGAACACCTGAATGTACACTAATTCCCAAACGGGTCTAAGATTATGCATGCAATGTCACACAAAATCTAACAAATAACATATACATATATACGACATACAAGCTATATCAAGAGTTATTTACTAAGTATGTTATTTCTTACTTAGTACTTTTTTTTATGTTATTTCTTTTATTTAATAAAATAAGTATGTTATCATGAATTACTTTTTTGTATAATATCTTATTAATTAATTTATATTAGTATATATAAATTAAATTAAAGTTAAAACTATTATTTTTTTAAAAATATCATTTGTTTTTTACTAGTTATTTACTAAATATTTTATTTCTTACTTAGTACTCTTTTATGTTATTTGTTTTATTTAATAAGTATGTTATCATGAATTAACTTTTTGTATAATATCTTATTAATTAATTTATATTAATATATATAAATTAAATTGAAGTTAAAACTTTATTATTTTTTTAAATATCATTCATTTATTCTTAGTTATTTACTAAGTATGTTATTTCTTATTTAGTTTTATCTTATTTGTTTTATTTAATAAGTATGTTATCATGAATTAACTTTTTGTATAATATCTTATTAATTAATTTATATTAGTATATATAAATTAAATTCAAGTTAAAGCTATTATTTTTTTAAGAATATCATTTTTATCAGTTTTTTTATTAAGTATGTTATTTCTTACTTAGTACTCTTTTTTCTTATTTGTTTTATTTAATAAGTATGTTATCATGAATTAGATTTTTGTATAATATCTTATTAATTGATTTATATTAGTATATATAAATTAAATTGAAGTTAAAACTATTATTTTTTTAAAAAATATCATTCATTTATTCTTTGTTATTTACTAAGTATGTTATTTCTTATTTAGTTTTATCTTATTTGTTTTATTTAATAAGTATGTTATCATGAACTAACTTTTTGTATGATATCTTATTAATTAATTTATATTAGTATATATAAATCAAATTCAAGTTAAAGCTATTATTTTTTAAAAAATATCATTTTTTATTAGTTTTTTATTAAGTATGTTATTTCTTACTTAGTACTCTTTTTTCTTATTTGTTTTATTTAATAAGTATGTTATCATGAATTATATTTTTGTATAATATCTTATTAATTAATTTATAATAGTATATATAAATTAAATTAAAGTTAAAACTATTATTTTTAAAAAATATATCATTCGTTTATTCTTAGTTATTCACTAAGTATGTTATTTCTTATTTAGTTTTATCTTATTTGTTTTATTTAATAAGTATGTTATCATGAATTAACTTTTGTATAATATCTTATTAATTAATTTCTATTAGTATATATAAATTAAATTCAAGTTAAAGCTATTATTTATTTAGTAATCATTCGTTTTATATTAGTTATTATATAGTGTAATCTAGCATCTTAGTGCAATATAGTATTTGTTAAAGCTATTATTTACCTAATTGTATCTCCTACATTCACAAAATATTCACAATTAAATACCAATACATTCACAATGTATTCACAACATATTCTTATTAAATTCACAACATGCATATTCACAACATATTTTACAATAAATTATCTAACAACATATTCACAATATCCAACATATTTACAATATCCAAACATATTCACATACTCACATTTTCACAACAAAATGTAGAAATACACCTAGCAATTTCCCTTTACAAATGTCAAGCTTCAAAAATTCCCAACAAATAATCTTTCAAACAAAAACACAATACTAGTTAGTACAAATTAAATAATATATAGGAAAATCACAACATAATTCAAAATAAACAAAAAATAAAATACTAACCTCACAATATTAAGCTATGTTCTCTCTAACTCTCTCTCTCTCTAACACTCTCTCTCTCACTGAATTAGCCAAGAGGAAGGCACAGGTTGAAGGCAAATGGGATAAATTGCCTTCAACCGATGCAATTAAACGCCCTAGACAAGTCTGCGGCTTAATTATTCTCTTTCAAAATTTTTGGACTTATTGCCGTGACTGAAGTTGCTGCAATAGGTTTTCCGTACTCAAACGACAACGTATTAAAGGCGCCTCAAGCTATTGCAGTGACATTTTAAATGAAAAGTCACCGCATCAAAATTTTGGTCAGTTCAAACGTCACAATATACGTTCGCAAGTTACGTGAAATTTTGGTTCCCGCTAAAAGAATCGCCAAATTATTAACACTCACAAACGTTCGAATGTACAATAGTTCACGTGTGAACGTTACGTTAATAATCCCACAACAAGCATAGATCATGCAGATTAAGTTTGAACTTATAATTCGTTCTCATATTTTGTTGATGATTTCACAGGTGAGGTGACCTATAATTCACGAAGGAAAGATCTCGCCATTTTTTCATTCATATTCGCACATCTAGGAGTTACGTTCACACGTACACGCATCTACGTTAGAACGTTAAGTATACACGTTCTAACGTAAATATCTCTATTTCTCTTACAAATAATGCGGGAAAAGATCCAACCAAAATTTTCAAAACGTTCGCACGTCAATACAAAACGTTCGAACGTAGATTTGTATTGTTCGAACGTGATTCACATATTTATATCTTTTTTAAACAATATAGTGCTTTATATAACAATAGTTGTTTAAATATTTATATATTTATATATTATTCGCTTATAGTATGTTAGTACATAACATTAATTGTTAATAAAAATGTTATTAATTGCATAACAACACTATACTAGTATATATAGTATATATATATTATACTAGTGCACTATGTACTAGTATAACTTATATACTAGTACATAATGTTATTAGTATATCATATATTATTAACTTATAATATGTTAGTATATAACATTAATTGTTAATTACACTTTATTATACTAATCAACAACATTAGACAAATATACATAGTATATATATTATACTAGTGCACTATGTACTAATATAACTTATATACTACTACATAATGTTATTAGTATAGCATATATTATTAGCTTATAATATGTTAGTACGTCATATTAGTTGTTAATTACACTTTATTAAACTAATTAACAAAACTAGACTAATATATATAGTATATACACTATACTAGTGCACTATGTACTAGTATAACTTATATACTAGTACATAATGTTTTTAGTATAGCATATATTATTAGCTCATAATATGCTAGACAACAAAATTAGTTGTTAATTACATTTTATTAAACTAATTAACAACACTAGACTAACATATATAGTATATATACTAGTGCATAGTGCATAAGTATAGTATATATGTAATATATTATTTAGTATGAATTATAAAAAATTTGTTCTAGAGACATTCAAATGTACCAACATAACGTTCGCATGTATTTGGCATTAAGTACAAGCGTTCGCACGTACTAACATAACGTTCGCATATAATGGGAATTAAGTAATTGAACATTCAAACGTTATAATTGAAACATTCGGATGTGATCTTTCTCTTTCATCAATTGACATTCGCACATTAACTATTAAACGTTCGAATGTTAAGTGTATAAAAGCTCAAGTCCGAACGTGGAATGGCCCAACTCACCTTTCTCTCAAAAATCCATCTGTAGCCTCCGTTGCATACCACCACTATTACCGTCGCCGAAGCTGTCAAACTCCACCACAAACGTCACAAAAGAAGTAGGCATCTCTCTTTAACCTTTGGGTAGTTTTTTTTTTAATGTTTAATGGAGGTTTCAGTGGTTCCTGAAACACATTGGTTGCCGGACATTTATCTTACTTTTCCGGCCACCACGAGTTGCCAATGGTCAAATGGCCACCGTAGAAAGCTTTCTTGAAGTTTATACTTCATTTCTACAGTAGCTTTTGGCCACTTTCATTGTGTCAGTCATTTATGTCTCATAACGTTTGAACGTTATACATACCAAATGAGGAAACGATATTAACATTCGCACATTAATCATGTAACGTGCGAATGTATGTACGTTTATAATGTTCGCATGTATGATCGTTCCAATTCTTGAGCGGTATATAAGTGCAAACGTTATTTGGAATTCATTCAAATGTAAAACATTTTAGTTGTCATAAACCAAATATACGTTCAAACTAATAGTTATGTACGTTGAACACATTATTAAATAGGTTTAAGAGCTTCCACGCATGCAAACGTGATATGTTTTGTACGATCGAACATGTGTTTTAGCCATCACATCCGAACGTAACTCATCTTACATTGGAATGATACTATTGAGGAATTTAACGTGCGAACGATTTAATGTGCGAACGTAACAACCAAAACGTTCGCACGTTCAAGCTTAACATCCGAACGTGATATGTTACGTTCGAACATGTTCCCGAAATAATTTAGATTACAGTACATAATATGCATCATAATATTAATATTGCTCAATTTTTTTTTCTTTTTTTCAGGATATAGCTCATATTCTGATGACTAGGAAAAGGGGGAGGGAATGTGTAACGCCCCGTCCCCGTGGATCCGAAGAGTTAACTTATGTTACCCGATAATCAACTCCGACACTGCTAATAAACTTCCAGAAGTTCCAAATCAAATGTAAACACTTCAAATTTAATTAACCTTACAAATTCATATATGTCAAATCCTTGGTATAGTAACCCAAAAATATCAACTTCTCTACATAGCTCTTAAACTCATATTTTCAACAATAAACTTATAGACTCCAAAATTTTCAATATTGTAAAGGAATTTTGATTCAAACTAATTTTTTCAATATGATCAATTCTTCAAATCGCCAAGACATCAGAATACAGTGAAATTTCTTAACAAAAATCGCCAATACTCATCTAAAGCTTTCTATTCTTAATCCACTACTCTTAAGTCATCTCACCCAGTGCTTCACAATCTTGATCCTCAGCTGAAATGTCTAAAATCATCTGAAAATATTATGAAGATAAGGGGGGTGAGTTATCAACAACTCAGTAAGTATAAAACATATACTAGTATGTAAACATAAGCCTTTTCAGATAGTTCAGTATGCAGAAACAAAACATTTCAATTTCATATACTCATCTCAAAATGTATTATCAAGAAATCAGAGCGACTTTTTAGGTTATATTTGGTATATGAGATAAGATGAGAATTTTTAAAAAATTTATGAATAGTGTTAAGATGAAAATTTAAAATATTATTTTTTAATATTATTATTGTTTTGGGATTTGAAAAAGTTAAATTGGAATTTGAAAAAGTTGAATTGTTTATTATATTTTGTATAGGAATTTAAAAAAGATGTAATAATTAGATGAGATAGAATTAAGATGAGATTTTTCATCTCGCCCCCCAAACATAATCTTAATCTTTTCATATTCATAAACCATTTTCATATTCAAAAGCGTTTTGGCATAACATAACTGAATATCTTCATCTTATCATATCATATCGTATCATGTGATATCACGTATTTTAGTGTATATTTAATTGAATGATTATTTAATTTAATTTAAATATTGGTTCTCTTATTTTAATTTATCGTGTTTATTGTTGGATAAATTTTCAATTTTTAAGTTGTGAAATTATTTTTAATGTGACTTTCTTGTTATTAATTATTGTTTATTATTTAAATTGCTATTTCTTTTATTTTATTTTATTGTTGGACTTTAATTATTTTATTTATTAATATTGAGTTGTAGTGTTTTTATTTGACTTCTATTTATTATTATTTTTTATTATTGTACCTTTTTCTTTGTTGGACTTATTTTCGGATTGGGCTATTTTGGTTTAGTTTTATTTTATTTTTATTTTTCTGGGCCCGGCCCGTTTGGCTTTAGCCCCACCCGTAATCCAGCCCAACCCAACCATTTATTTTACCTTTACGGCGTCGTTTCACTCCCAATGTTTTTTGTTTTTTGTTTTCCTCAAGCCGTGCCACAAACCCACTTCTCTTCTTCATTTCATTTTTTTCTGTTGCTTCCTTCGATTTCTCCACTGGGTTGCCATCTGCTGTATCTCTCTTCCCCTCCATTTTCAGTTTTCGATTTTTCCTCTTCAAGTCAGTGAAGCTACCCTATGCCACCGTCGCCCAGCCATGGAAAATCACCAAAGCTAACACCCTATTCTGCTACTTCGAAAACAGAGCAACCCACATACTGAAACTACTCCACGCCGGTTGCCTCAGCCGCAAATAATAAAACAACCCAACCACCGCGTCCCAACCACCCAACAACTTCCTCTGTTTGCTTTACCAAAAATAGAGTAACCCACCAACAATTCCATCTTAAACCGCAACTCCATATGTCAAGCGAGCCCACCTCAAGCTACCCAGCCACCATCATTGCACCTTCACCCCTCTCTTGCCCAGCTCTGCCGCGACCTCTTTCCTCCAAGGTGAGCCTCCGTCGAACCTCCTGCTCTTTTGGTTTCCTTTTACTTTTGTTATGTTTTATGCTTTCCTGGTAACATATAGTAGAAAACCTTGCACTCTTTTGAAAATATTAACGTAAAGTTTTAAACTTTGAGTAATGCTAGAGAGCAATCACTGTAGCAGTGCACACTTTGCACTCACTATGTGGCTGCTTATGGTCCTTTCCTTTTTTTTCATCTCTCATCCTCTCTCTCTCTCATCACTCTCTCTCTCTCGCCGCTCTCTCTCTCTCCGTCTTCGCCCTCTCTCATCACTCTCTCTCGCCCTGCTCTCTCTCTCTCATCCGCTCATCTCTCTCAATCTTAATCTCTCTCTCTCATCTCCGCTCTTTCTCTCTCACCTGCTCTCTCTCTCATCATCTCTCTCTCTCTCCTTCTCTCTCTCATCTCCACTGTCTCTCATTCTCGGTGTCTCTCTCTCATCCTGAGCTTTTCTCTCATCGTCTCTCTCTCAATCCATAGTAAATTCGAATTTAACAGATGTGTGGTTTAGATGGTGACACATAATGTGTGCAAAAATGGTTGCTGTGAATAGTGGCTGTTGCCAATATTTTTCCTTAAACTTTATGGTCATGCTATTCTAATTACGAAAATGTCATCATGCCTTTGGTCTTTGACTTTTCCGTAAAACACCTCCAAACCTTTTTTAAAGTGTTTTTACATGTGCCCCCCTTAGTACGACGGATTCAGATGTATTGTTACGTGGGTTTAGTTTAATGGGTTTATGTTTTGATGGGCTTGGTTTCATTGGTTATGTTTAATGAGTGGACTTGGTTTTTATTTCACATAAAAGAAAAATGATTATATTGTTAATTTGAACTATTTAGTTTTTAATTGAACTCCTTTTTTTTAGTTGGACTTATTTTTATGGGATTTTAAGTAGCCTCAGTATTCTATTAATCTATAATACGTTATGGGTACTTTAGTATTTTAAAACAACAGTATTCTTTGAATGCCATATTTATCATAATATTTATTTGATTATTCTCTTTGGTATAGATTCGTTTAAGTGGATATTGATGATTTTAGAAAGTGATGGTATTTTAGAATTAAGAAAAATTTTAGGTTTTTGAGAAATTAAAATAGGTACTTCAGGTGTAATATGAGCTTATCTATTCATTGGAGATTTATTTAAGCTGCGTAAATTTTTATAGGTGACATTCGACAATTATTCAGTATTGTTGTGGAGAATTTTTGAAAAACTAAGAAGTTCAGGTAAGCGGGGTTCCTATATTAGATTTTGCATAAAATTTTGGTGTAGACCTCAGTTATTTGTTCTGCATTACTCATGAAACTCTGTATAAGAAGAAAGTATTTTCTGTCATGACTGGTGTAGACATGAGCTTATTTTGATATTTTGTTTCTGAATTGTGCAAAAGAGAGCGAATCTGAAGTTTTGTGCATAAAATTTATTCTTGTGATTTGATTCTATTCTGAAAATATTTTATACTCTGATACGATATGATGTGATTTATGAAATCTCTGGCATGACATTCTGTTTCTGTTCTGACCTTACCACAGGTGTAAAACTGTAGCCTCTATTTGGTTTGGTACCAACTTCTCTGTTTCTAGTGCACCCATTTTGGAAACAAAGTGGTCTTTTATGTGTTCTTTCTTGTGTGCACACTCGAGGCTCCGAGATTGAAAAATGAGAAGTTTTACAATATGATACTGCCTAGTTTGGCCACCGGAGATAGCACAACTCTACCACGGGGGTTAAATATAGTATATGATATGATAAGATGAAAATGTTTAGTTATATTATGCCAAAAGGTTTTTGAATATGAAAATGGTTTATGAATATGAAAATGTTGAAAAGTCTTTCTGATTTTCTGATAATATATTTTGAGATGTGCATATGAAAATGAAATGTTTTGTTTCTGCATACTGAACTTTCTGAAAATGCTCATGTTTACATACTAGTATATGTTCTCTACTTATTGAGTTGTTGATAACTCACCCTATCTCCATAATATTTTTCAAATGATTTGAATATTTCAGCTGAGGATCGAGAATATGAAGCATGGGTGAGATGAGTTAAGAATAATGGATTAAGTATAGAAGGTTTATATGAGTATTGAGGATTCTTATTCAGTAAATTTGTTGTGATTTGATGATGTGATATGTTGGAAAGTTGATGTTTATATTAAGACTTTGTGTTGTCTTAGTTTAATTATACCAGAGTAATTGATGTGTGAATATTTTGTGTAATAGACAAAAGTTAGAGTATGTACTTTGTGGTTGGAAAATGATTTTTAAGTGACATGAGTTAACTCTCCGGACACCTCGAGAATGGGGTGTTATATATCATGTCATATCATATATCATATTTAACCCCTGTGGTAGGGTTGTGCTATCCCTAGTAGCCAAACCAGACAATATCATATTGTGAAACTTACCATTTTTCAATCTCGGAGCCCCGAGTGTGCACACAGGAAAGAACATATAAAAGACCACTTTATTTCTAAAGTGGGTGCACTCATATCATTTCATGTTGGTACTAACCATATCACGTAAGCCAGTATCATCATATCAGAACCATATTCAGAATCACAATCAAACAGATAAGTATGCCAAAGGTTTTTCATATCCATATCATATCAAATCACGTGCTAATCATATTCATATCATTTCCATTTTATCAAAAACAGATCCAAATCATTTCATATCACATGTATAAAAATCTCATTGATATCATATTCGCTCTTTTGCATATTTCAGAAACATGTCAAATATTGCTCATGTCTATACTTTTCATGTCAAAAGCATTTCTTTTCTCTTTTATACATATCTTAAGAATGAATGTAAAACATATACTGAGGTTGTTTTTCACCTTTTCTTTTTAAAACAACATGCACATTTTTACAAACTAACCTCAGTTCATTTCTTTTTATACAAATCTAGTATAGGAACCCCGTTTACCTGGACTCTTTAGCTTTCCAAAAATTTTCTCAACAATGCCAAACAAATATTAGTCATCACCTATAAGATAACCACGCAACTCTCGTAAATTTTCAATAAATCACGTATTTTGATATTTATGCCTAAACTTCTAAAATAACCTATTTTAATTTCTCAAAATCTAAAATTCTTATAACTTCAAAATATATCATCCATTTCTAAAATCATCAATATCCATTTAATGACTTCAACTAAAACATTAAAAATCTAACTTATTTACTATTGTAATTAAACTATAAATTTCATACTAGATCATATAACTATACCAAGATATTTTAAATTAAACAACCACTATTATTTAATAAACTAGATCATATCTAAAATGTTTAAAAATAAAATTACATAGTCATCGCTCACTTTTGAAAGAAAACCTTACTTAATACCAATTTAAATTACTTAAAAGATTTTTTGTAAACATAAATAAATTAGAGATTACTAACACACAAAAGTTTAAAACACATTAACATAACTTGTAGCTCAAAGGGTAATAATGTAATTTCATTTAATTAAACACATAGCCTAAGTTTCAGTAGAAAATATGTTAGCTGAAAACAAAATAAGGCTACGTAAAACAACCGTTTGCGAGGCAGGGGCTCATCGAGAGATGGAGGGCACGACGGTTGGCGAGCTGGGCAATTGTCTACGGTGGTGGGGGTGGTGGTTACGATGGAACAAAGAGCGACCGAGCACTGGTAAGAGAGAGAGAGAGAGACAGAGGATGGTGAGAGAGAGACAGAGAACGGTGTGTGAGAGAGAGACAGAGCTCGACTCACCGAGGGGTGGTCACGGCGGACCTGGGTGACGGAAGTCTTCGCTGGCTATTCTTGTGGGGCAACAACGTGAAGGAGCTCTCGATGGGGAGTGGTTGCAGTGGCTCAAGGTAGGAGGAAACACATCCTCTGTTTCGGGAGTGAGGAACAAAGGTTCTACGGGATGGCTAACGGTGGGTTCGTGGTTGGTGGCATATGGCAGCATTGTGGAGGAGCATCATGACCTCCTTGGGAAGCTGCAGTTTTCATGTGATGGTTGGGTAAAACCGTGACGGTGCAGGCTAGCTTTTGGCCGAGCGTGGGTGAGTCTCTTGTCGTGCAATCCGTGTGCTTGGCGTCTCACGTGGTGCTATCCGTGGAGGCAAGGATGCAGCCTGGAGTTGAACGATGGCTTGGTGGTCATGGCTAGGCAACCCATGGCTGGTACCGAGGTTTTGGTTTCCTTGCTCTGTTTTTGGTATAGAAAAACAAGTGATTTTGACTTGACAAAAGCTGTGAGTTGCCGTTTTCCCGTGGCTGTGGAATGTGGTTTCGGTAGTTGGTCTGGGTGGATGTTTACGAGGGGGGTGTACTGGTGTAGCAGCAATACAAATGACAGAGGGCTGGGCTGCGGGAGCCTCACGAGGGGTAGCTGTGACATTGGTTTTGCTTGGTGCAGGGTGGCAGCGGTTTCATGGGTGCTGGGTTGGTGGAGAAGACGCAAAGAGAACTGGCTCCGAGGGTGGCTGGGTTGAGGACGAAAGGAGGGCAGCGGCACTTGTTCTAGGGTGAGGATGCTTAACATTTATATAAGTTATAAGTGGAAAATAGAGTAAACCTAAAGTAAAAAGGACAGGGGGACATGCATGAAAAAGGAAAAACAAACATGAAAGAAAGCGGTGAAACCGTGCGATGATAGAATCGTACCATGAGCCTAAGCTAAGCCTAAGAAAAAAATATAATCGGCCCATATCTTGATCAAGTATGGGATTAATGCATGGGCTTTTTGCTAAAGTTCTAGGCCTTGTTTCAACTTAAAAAAATACACTTGTCCCAAAAATTTTCTGGGTAAAAATCTACTTCGTCCATTAAAATATTTTAAACCTAATTATCAAACCTATTGAAAAATTATATTCTGCCAAAAATATCTTAGGCCCGAACTCCTTTCAAAAATTTTAATTGTAATCCCACATGGGTTTTTCATAACTATAAACCCAAAATTTTGTAAAGTGAACTTGGCTACGCCCGAGTGTTACAGAAGGAATAAGCGAGGACACATCTCGAATCGGGACTCGAACAGTGATGTCTGAACAAGAAATCATGATCAACCACTTTTACAAACTCATTTGGGAGCAAAAGAGCATTCAAGACGTGTTCGTTACGAGAGACTGGATGAGTATTTGCACACATATATCCCTCAATGGTTTGAAAGTTTTATATGGCAATGTGCTACATGGCTAAGGATGCATCTTCTCACACCGTGATAGTACACGATGTTTAGTTCGAGGTCTCGGCGGATGTCATTGCCGAGCTTTTGGGGATCCGTCGCGTAGCTGAGATATGGAGTGTAGGAGATACTCAACCTATGGATGGATCCCGAGTAGATGTAGATGTAGGCACTTCTGCATCATCTACTGGCCTAGTTGATCGGTCAGAGGCTGAGGATACTGATAAGGAGGATGGCAGCTGAGATGAGAATTTCTACATCCTCACTGGGAGCGATCGAGGCCTGATCGAGAGGAAGAACTCCTTCAGCCAAGTATAGCTCTTCTCTTTTTTTTGCATGTTGCATCTTATTGTTACAACAAATGTAGATCCTATGGGACATAAGGCCACATTTAGCCGGACTCGCGCACAGTTCCTTATACAAGTGGCCCGGGGAGTGCCCATCGACTTGCCACTTCATATTTTTGAGAGAATCCATTATGAGACGAGCGTCGTCTCCACAGACAACCTCCTATATGGAATCCTCATTACCAAGTTCTTATTGGCCCGAGGTGTGCAACCCAAGGTGGAGGAGTGGATGAGTGACCAAATGGGTCCCATTGACATGACCACACACCGTTGGAGCATTAGACAAGGGAGGGGCCATGCTCGACGTCAACCTGGCCCTGTACTAGATCTTGTTCCTCCCACCCAGTCTGAGCCTAGTGTTGGGAGTACTAGTCAGCCACAGATAGGTACATCTATGGGAGATGCATGGTCTGCTTGGGTTGATGCATTTTTCTTAGATATTATTGCACACATCGACCACAAGATCACGTCAGTAGAATAAAATGTTGGAGCTTTGGTCACCGATGCTCTCCATCGAATAGATATCCTAAACACAAAAGCCAATGCATTGACGGATGATTTTAATAAATATGTAAACGACACATTCTGAGTATTTTGTACTTTATTTTTATTTAGTATATCTACTATTTTTTAATTTCAATTCTCAATCTTTTTAAATGCTAGCTTATACAACTTTAATTTTAAATCACTGCATTTCATTTATCAATCTTTTTTAATTTAAAATATCCAACTTTAATATTAAATCAATTAACGTTTGCACGTGAGAATCAATAACATTCGAACATTGACGCCAAAAATTTTCACGTTCGCACGTAAATAGCATTCACGTTTGAATGTCCAGCGAACGTTCTAACGTGAATATGTATACGTTCGAATATAATGTAATTTTTCATCTACCTTCAGTGACGGTTTCCACAAACCGTCTGTGACAGTTTGGTCACTATCACAATTTACAAACCAATTAATTTCTATTGTAGTGATAGCTAGGTGTTAAAAATATGGAAAAAATAATAATTTCCTCTAAAGTTTCTTTTACATGTGGCATATTGAAAACTTGTAACATGTGGATATTGAACAAACAATTAGATCCCATTTGAATAGTGAGATAATATGAAATGGTTTTAAATGAAAGTTGAAAGTTAAATATAATTTTGTTAGAATATTATTTTTTTAATATTATTATTATTTTAAAATTTTAAAAAATTAAATAATTTATTATATTTTTATATAAAAAATTAAAAATATTATAATTATGAGATAAGATTAGATGATTTCGATATATATATATATCATCCGGAAAGTCAATCCTTGGAAAAAATGATCAATCATCAGCTGCCTTTAAAGAAATAATAATAATAATGGTTTTAAATTTGGATATTCCTCTCTCTCTTTTCCAAGTCCTCGTTTCGAAGTTCATGAGTCGCCCTCGCCAAATCCGTGTGACTGACGATACGTCTTGTGTAATAGGATATTTGGAATGGATTTATAGTCAATGAACAAAACGTAAAGCTAGGTATGCATGCGTATATGTGAAGAAATTAAGTCAAATCGTAATCATCACAGCTGGGATATTGAACTCTATCCATGGACGAATTGTATAATGGTCTTGCTCCCACCCAAATCAGACAAGGGCAAGCTTGAAATAAAGACAAGATAAAAAAATTTTATCTTATAGTATTTAATCAGTATAATTTTTTAAAATTTTTATATAAAATTTAATAAATAATTTAAATTTTTTAAATTTTAAAACAATAATAATATTAAAAAAATAATATTTTAAACTTTCATCTAAAGTAAAAAATTCTCATATCATTCTTCAAACGTACTCTAAAGTCAGTAAAAATATCTACTTTTTCAATAAAAAAATAAATAATTAATTAAATGAGTCGAGCTAATATTTTTTAAAATTGTAATGAGCTCCAATGAAATATTATAGAGATCAAAAATTTCTCATTGTTAGGAAATATGGGATCTCATACATGACCACCTATAGCCTTATCACTTATCAGAATATGGGATCACAATATCCCTCCTTATGTTCCTGACATCCTTGTCGGGCCAGTCCTAGGTAAAAGGCATGCCTCAGGTCTTTATAATGCTCTAATGGAAGATTTAAACTACATAACTTTTACTTGAAAAGAACTAGTCAATAATATAATTAGAAGCAGATCGGAATATTATAAAGAATAATAACTTCTTCTTCCCAAGCAACATGAGTTCTTATATACCACCTATCCTTATCACTTATCAAAATAGAGTATAATATGACGAAGCAAAGAATATGATTAGATTTCTATAAATAGCAGAATCAAACTGATTTCATTGTGTGCTTCAGTTTAGTAGATATCTTTCCTCTTTTTGAATAGTTTTCAAACAAAAAAGATGCTCTGCTTTACGCTTCATGATCTCCTTTTCATTTTGCTTCTCCTTGTCATTCTCATTGCAAATAATGCATGCAACCAAGCAGATCTCAACTCTCTCATGTCCTTAAAGGCCAGTACGTCCTCTCCTCCTTTAAACTCGTCTTCGAACGATTGCTGCCACTGGGAAGGTATTTCTTGTGATCACAAAGGTCAGGTCACCCATGTTTGGTTGCCTTCTAAAGGCCTAACAGGAAGTATATCTCTTAATTTTCTTGGAAACCTTATGCATCTCTCTCACCTAAATCTTTCCCACAATTCACTTTCAGGTTCTCTCCCTAGTGGATTCTTTTCATCCTTGAAGATTCTTGATTTAAGCTACAACTATTTAGTTGGAGATGTATCTTTGCTATTTTCATCTAATGGCTCATCTACTCATCATGGTTGGGCCCCCTCTATTCAAATAATTGACATCTCCAGCAATCACTTCCATGGTACAATCCAATCATCATTCCTCGAACGAGCTTGGAACTTGATCGAGCTCAACGTCAGCAACAACAGTTTCCAAGGCCCCATTCCTTCTCATCTTTGCATCAATTCCCGTTTTGTCAGGCTCCTTGATTTCTCTTTCAATAATCATACTGGCCAAATTCCTTCGGGACTAGGAGCATGTTCCAAACTAGAGATTTTTCGAGCAGGCTTTAACACTCTCTTTGGGTTACTTCCAAATGATCTATATAGTGTGACAGCATTAGAAGAAATCTCTTTACCTTCCAATAATCTTTCCGGACCCATTGGCGATGACATTGCGAACCTAACCAAACTCACCCTCCTTGAGCTGTATGCAAATCGATTGAGCGGCAAGTTACCTCCAAATATTGGGAGGCTTTCCAAATTAAAGCACATGCTTCTTCATACAAACTCCTTTACAGGTTCTTTGCCCTCGTCATTGATGAATTGCACAAATCTCATCGAATTGAATTTACGAATCAATTTGTTTGAAGGAAATATCTCCAACTTTAATTTCGCCGGTCTTCAACAGCTTACTATTCTTGACTTTGGATATAATGGCTTCACTGGTAGCTTTCCAGTAAGCTTTCAATCCTGCGAGTCCCTTAGAGCAATTCGACTTTCCCAAAACCAACTAGAGGGGCAAATCCCATCAGAGATTGCTCAACTGAAATATTTATCTTTTTTTTCACTTAGTTACAACAATCTAACCAACATCATGGCGGCAATCAAAATTCTGATGCGTTGCAAGAGTCTCGAAGTTGTCCTAATTGCCAGCAATTTTCTGCATGAGAGATTGCCGAATGATGATGACATAGTTGGTTTTCAAAATCTTCGACTTTTGGATATTGGTGCATGCCAACTGACCGGTCAATTGCCTATGTGGCTATCTATGCTCAAGAAGCTAGAAATTCTGTCACTAAATCATAATCGTATCACAGGTTCAATTCCAGGTTGGCTGTCAACCCTTCCGAGGCTCAAGGCTATACAATTGGGTCACAACCTCATATCAGGTGAATTCCCTAAGGAACTTTGTGCATTGCCCTCATTAGTATCAGCACAGGCTTATCAACGAGACAATGATTATTTGCTTTTACCGATTTATTACTTAGAAAATAATAAGGTAATTGGCCAGTACAAGTCCCTCTCCAACTGGTACCCACGAATATATTTTAAGAATAATAGTCTTAGTGGCAGTATCCCCATTGATATTGGACGTTTGAAGTTGCTTCGTGCACTAGATCTTGGTCATAACAACTTCACAGGTAACATTCCAGACCAAATATCAGAACTTACAGACTTGGAAGAGCTAGACCTCTCAGCAAATCAGTTATCTGGTGAAATACCAGCATCACTTGCTCGTCTGCATTTCTTGGCTACGTTTAGTGTAGCTAACAATAATCTCCATGGGCAAATACCCTTGGGCACTCAACTCCAAGGTTTTGATACGACTGCATATGAGGGGAATCTTAGACTTTGTGGCACCCCACTTCCTCCTTGTGACCATATTACTAATGGCAGCACAGACAAGGACATCCAGAATGAGAAAGATGGACGTACAATTCCCTGGTTTCATATTACTGTGATGTGTGGCTTCATTACAGGATTTTGGGCGGTTTGTGGTCCTTTGGCTTTTAATCGTAATTGGAGAGATTCATATTTCCGATACCTGAATTACTTAAAAGACCAACTCTACGTGGCATTCGCAGTGTCTTTGGCCAGATTGCAGATCAGAAGGAGGTAATTAGTTTATGATCTTCATACAGAAAAGGGTGTCAATCTTTAATTATGAGTTTAGTAGTTTTTCCTGATCTATCTCGAGTTCTTTGTTTTTTGTTAGCTATTACATACTTATATGCTATTTTGTACCTGCAAAATCTTTAAAATTACCAAGAACGAGATGATCAAGCTTGTTTATTTTTTTTTAATAAACTTGAATAATTAAAAATAAATTAAATTACAAAAATTTATTAAATTTAATGAAAATTCTATAACTAGTAAATGAAACTATTAATTAAAGCCTATCAACTAACTACTATAGATGCTATAAAACAATTAATAGAATGTAATCACTTGACTAACATATTATAACTATGAACTCTATTTACTGTATACGCATAAACTAATGTACATTCTCTCACTACAATTGCTTGCTTAATGAGATTTATTGAGTCATGTTGAAACCTTTTTTTTTAGTTTGTCATATGATATATATTTACAATCTCATAATAAATGTATCTAATTAGGATGAATATTCCTCTAATCTCTAGCACATTGTATATCATTCAACAGCAAGTGTACGTCACTTATGATTATTAATTATATAATTCGCGACTTCCTTCTCTTTTCTATTTCTATTTCTACAAACTTATAAATAATTAAATTTATCTTTTTCTATTAACTTAAGATTTTAGAACTAGTAGTAATTTCACAATTAAAACCCGCATCGACTTCGGCCTTTCCTTTGTTACTCTATAAAGGGAGACATATGATCAGTTGAACTATTATAAGTTCGATATTAAATGTTAAAACTTTGAAAGCGTATTTTGTGGTTTCTCTTAATTATAATCTAGTTATATTATTAATGCTTATAAATTAGGCTATTCGTCCAAGTTCTTTCTATGTACAAACTCTACATGAACTACTACCGAGTATTGTCTTGCATGGCCAGCTTTAACTAGTTAGAGAGGTCCTGCTTTGTCATCTACATATACGTTTTGGAAAAAGTAATAGTTACTCAAAGTGTACTGTACTGCTAGTATTCTTCCCAAAGCAATTCTACGAACATGCCACCATCAATGTCGAAAAAAATAAATACTGTCCAAATTCTTCCCAAAATCAGTCAGTTGATCACTATATATATATATATAGATAAACTCAGCCCACAACCATCATCACCTGCACCACCTCTTTTTCTCCCAATATGAGCGCCCTTTCTCTGGTTCTCTGCTCCCAAGCTTGCATCAGCCCTAAAGAAGCCTTTCCGCCACTACGAGCCTCTCGCTGCACACCATGCGTGTGTTGCTCACGAAGCCCTTGCCACCCCGCACCCCTAATCGCAACCACAACTGCATTTGCCGAGACCCACCCCTCGGCCTATAAATAGGGCACCAAGCTTTTCCTCCCTCAAATCATCCCTTAAAAGATCTCTCATTCCCTCAAATCAAGTTCTAGCATCTCCCTCACCCTCAGATATACTTCCCGAAACCTCTAGGATTAGTTTTTCCCTATCGTCGTTGTGAGCCGCCATGAGCTGCCACTCCCAACCATGTTTTGGTGGATGCGTGTCCACCTCTGGGTGCTCCACTTCCCTTTCCCTCCATCCCCTTCCCTAGGTTACACCTCAACTTGTGAGTTTGAGCCACCTCAGTCACTGCCCCACCGTGCAAAACCCTCAACTCCACCCACTAGCACTCCAGATCTACCACCCTTTTGAGAGAAATTCCACCGATAGCCCTCTATCCTGCCAGATCATCCTTTGCCACCTTACTCCGCTGTTGCGCCACTCTTGGCACCACCTTAGTAAGCCTTCTACCCCTTACTTTGTGTTTTAATTTTGAGATTGCATTCAAATTTGTTATAACCGTCTTTGTCCGTCCGCTCAGCGATGCGCACACTTGTTCAATCACGGGACACTGTAAACCATCACGCGCGATCATCCAAAATTTTTGCCTTCCGCATAGTAAGTAACTCTCCAGTGTGACCCTTGGGCTCGGAGAAGTGTTGGGAATATTTGACGTAGTTATTGTCGGAATTTGGGTCAAGGGCCGGATGGAGGATGGAAAACGCGTGTAGTTGGGGCTTGTGAGACTATGGATTTGTGACTGTTGTGTTGTTGGGTGTGACTGTTGTGTGATATGCCATGCCATCCAATAAACTGCCTATCATGCATATGCATATTACTGTTATTGATATCTACCATAATTTATTCAACTATGCCATGTTATATGCCATGATATCCAATAAACTGCCTATCATGCATATGCATATTACTGTTATTGATATCTGCCATAATTTATTCAACTATGCCATGTTATATGCTATGCTGATAAAATTGAAAACTGAGTTTTCGTGTCTTGGTAATAATTTTGTGGGTACATGCGTATCACGATCCTAAAATGAGATGGGGTATTATCTCGATAGAACTCCTTTAGTCACTCGAAAGCATAAGAAACAAAATGGCGTCGCCTGGGTTGTCGCAAGGCGACAACGGACTAGAACGAGACGGTAACGCTCTCGTGTCGACTCCGTTGCCTCTTCGCTGGCTGGGGCTAGAAGATGCCTGGTCACATACACGTTGGGCACAGAATTAGGCATCGCTCGTTACAAAGTCACATGTACAATCGTTACTCGTGGTGTGACGAAAGGAGCCAGGGTGTGCACATAGTCCATAGGAGAGACCATGGTGTATTCGTAATAAATGGATGTGTTTTTGGGTACGAAGGGGTTTTTTGTGTGTGTGGTTCTAATAAATGCATTTTGGGGATGGTTGTAAAAATGGATATTTTTGGGGTTTTTTTTTTTTTTTGCTTCCATGACTATTGTGCATTGTTTATTTGTATAATTTTATGCTTGAATCTCTTGGTTGTCACACTAGTGATTTATTTACTGATATTGTGAAATCTCATTTTGGTATTCCTACCTATGGTTTCATCTCATGGAATCGTATACTTTGATGCAGAGGAGTGGTATGAGCAGAATGGACCAGCCCTGCCTGAGGAGTGATGGCTTGGGACTTTACCCGTTATTTGTTGTTGGACCTTTGTATTCATTTCCTTTATTTCAACCAGATGATTGTACTAACCTCTTGGAGGACTTTGTTTCTTGTTGTATCATTTTTAATCTTTCTAGTATTTAGTTTTGACTTCCTTATATTTTTTCGTTGCGGTATTTATGTTGTACATATTTTGCATGTTTGCACAAACTTGCACATGGGTGTATGATCTGTGTGGTCATCATCCAGGTGTTATGACTTCCACCAAATCACATGTGGGGGTCAAGGGCGCCACACATTCAATCTGCAATATGTACACAATGTGTTTCCCCCAGCAGTGTAATATGGATCCAACACAGGTAAAGACCACAAATTCCAATTAGAAACCTCTAAACTAACAAATGCATGGCTACCCCAGATCACTCCAAATTCATGTTACTCCAATAACCAGCTAACTGTATATACAGCTTAACTCGAGGAACCTCCTACTAACTCTGAAAACTATTGCATGTGGAGTATGATGATTAGTTTTATTTGGATAGTTCACAACTACTAATTAAAGAAGGTGTAATATTGATTTTTTGCACACACAATATCATGTACACGCTATGATACATACAGAGTCAATAATGCAATTAATGGAAATATATATTACAAAAAAACAAAGTGAACGTTAGAGAGACAACTTCTAGAATCATGGAGATTTGATACGTGGCTAGACTTGAAGCTATGCAGGTGACTTTGAATATGTAAGTTGTCACCAACTGTGGAGAAGTTCTTGGCTATTAATTTGGCATGATTGTCGGGTCCTTTAGTTGGAGCACTAATACGCCGCCTCAAGCTCAACAAAGTAGCAGTGATATTGAGCATGTCCCATAAAATTACAAATTTGGGTGCAACTAGTGGCTTAGTGAGAATATCCAAGGGTTGGTCCATGCCTGTGATAAATTGT
The DNA here is from genome assembly GCA_029856935.1 of Cyclocarya paliurus. Taxonomy (NCBI): domain Eukaryota; kingdom Viridiplantae; phylum Streptophyta; class Magnoliopsida; order Fagales; family Juglandaceae; genus Cyclocarya; species Cyclocarya paliurus. Next base: position 1,012,702 of record CM056958.1, on the reverse strand, counting down.
ACCTTGAGATGACCACAAATAACATGTTCCCGAACAAAGTAAAAATCAATAGCCACATGCTTGGTATGAACATGAAAAATGAGATTGACAAAAAGGTATGTGGCACCAATATTGTCACGCCATAAAATAGGTGGTTGATACAGAGAAATGGCAAGATCGTTGAGAAGTCCCTGAAGCCAAATGAGTTCAGTAGAACTTCAAATCCAAATCTACTAATTTCGTGTTGTGTTCGTGTTGGATCCACGGGTCATGTCACATATTGCGACCCTTAGTAGTCTTGGATATATTTATGCTGAGAGAGAAAAAAGATCATTGTGTTGGAAATGTGCTTTTGCACCCAAAAAGAAAAGAAGTTGCCCTAAGTCCTTAATCAGAAGACCAATGCATAGGTTTTGCAGTAGTGTATGCATTGCAATCTTGGAGAAACCAATAACAAGTATATCGTCAACATAAACTAAAACATAGAATTCCAGTGAGTGTTAACAATAGATAAAAAGGGAACTGTCTGCTTTGGAGGCAACAAAGCCAAGTTCAAGGAGACGACTACTGATTTTGAAATACCATGAGCATGGCGCTTGTTTAAGGCTATAGATGGCCTTATGCAGCTTGCACACGTGATGTGTACACCTTGCGGCTAGGTGATGAAGACTACTTCAGAGAGATTACCATCCAGAAAGGCGTTGGAAACATCAAACTGTTGAATGGGCCAACAGCGAATGACGCTAATGGAGAGAATGACCCGTATAGTTTGTGGTTTGACTACGAGACTGAAAATCTCATTGTAGTCAAGTTTTGTTTGCTAGTGAAACCCTTTGGCCACTAAACGGCCTTTGTGGTGCTGGAAAGTACCATTGGCATTGTACTTCAGGTGGTAGACCCATTTGTTGCCAATGATGTTCATGGTGGAAGTGGCAAGGACAAGTGACCAGGTGCAGTTTCGGAGAAGAGTGTCAAACTCTTTGTTCATGGATTGTGTCATGCTAAGTCTTTATTTGCAGTGGTGAAACACATTGGTTCCATAGGAGTAGAAGTGAAAATCACTGTAAGGGCTTGGCCAGAATATGGAATAGTACCATTAGTGTACTATTTGGGACACCAAATATTATTTTGTAGCCTTGTGCACATCAGATGGATAGATGGAGCAGTGGAAGGAGCCTGAGGAGCTGGCAGCAATGATAGTTATGATGAGTTTGGAGAAGCTACATGGTTAAATGAAGAAGATGATGGCACAGTAACATCATGTGAGGTAGTGGAGCCTACATAGTGAAGAGGAGTTGGGTTGAAGTGCATGAAATGGAAAATGGGATCCTGAAGGGAAGATATAAGAAAGGAAAGGAAGGGAAACTAGAGGTAAGTTCAGCTTCTGCCCTTTCCAAGTTAGACTCTACAATATTCTCCGTACTAACTTAGACATCTAAGGCTCCCATTGGCCAAAGGGGGCAACCAAGCTAGGGTTACTCATCTTACCAGGTCGAGTCTCCACTAGAAAGGGAAACTCGTCTCAACTGCGCAAAACACATCATCAACAGGCAGTATCCTTGGTGGTTCGTTGATGTCTTTCTTGTCAGAAGATCAAGGGTTTCTCGCACATTACGCCTACTATGTAGGCAGCAATTGAGAGCTAGACACTACTCAAGGGTCCTTCAAATTGATGAGTCTCATCTCCTTTAGCACTCTTACTCCTGCAGGTTGCGTCCAAAGGATCCCTCCCATATGCCGAGTTGGAGACTGTTTGTTCTAGGATGGGCCTTTGGTCTTGACAAGCTCGCTGGGTTTAGTGGGGAGAAAATTCCCTTACAATTACCCGCTAATTCACAATGGACAAGTACAGTGGAAATTTTATCACTATTCGAACCTGCCTCGCCATTGAAGCTGGGATCCCTTATTGGATGTGTGCACGACTTTGAAGTCTAGGGAGACTCCCGTCGTTTGGTTATCCTGGCAATGTTTCCCCATCATTCTTGATTGGCTCACCTTTTGATGATCCTGATGATGTCTTTTCAAGCTCATTAATGTGAAGGTCTCAAGCGGCTCTTCACACTTGCGTCGCTTCATGGATTACACTTCCTTCTGCCATAGGGTGTGAGAGACCAACTGTCACATTTCCCCTATATAAAGTTGAAGTTTGGGGCTGTGTTTTTGTTCTTACGTTGTAGCCTTCTTGCCATTTCAGTATTCCAATTTTGCTTTCCTCTGCCCAATCTTCTTTCCGTCTGTCATTATCTCATACATTGATGGTGATGGCCTCTGAAAAGGCTACTCAACCTAATTTTTTTGGTGGGGGTTCTACTGACATTGGGCCGTTGTTTAGGTGCAGATGTTGGCGTTCAAGTGCCATGGCATCAATGCTAGCTTCCTTTGCCCTTATTTACCAGTACTAGAGTCGGTGTTTTTCGAGGTTCCTGGTTCCAATGGGGTGTCGTTGATGCAAAGGGCCACTCCACATGAGTGATCGTATTCCCTTCCATGTTGTCATGTGGCCTGAGGGTGCCTTTCCCCCGCTTTGTTCGTTACCTTCTTGACCTTCTGGGTCTAGCCCCCTCCACACTGCATCTGAATGCTGGAGGCTTTGATATGATGCACCATTATTTGGTAGCATGATCTACTAGAATCATACCCTGATGATGCAGACCTTAACGGACGTGAATTCCTCCTTACCCATAAGGTGTTACTACAAGAAGGAAATGTCTGCAGTTTCAGGGCAACACACGCCCTGGTCACCTTGGAGTCGAGATATCTCAAAGTGAAAGACTGGTCTCCCAAGTTCTTGTTCGTGTCCAACCGAGGATGAGAGTTCCCGTTGGGTAAAGTGTGTCATCGTAAGTTTCCAATCTAGATGAACTGGGTGAGGGTCGTGGAGGACAAGGTTGTGCATCCATCAGCTACTTCCTATGAGGCGCGGTGCATTGCGGTTTTCCTAGAATGGGTGCAAAAGAACTCCGAAGGCGTCTTCTATGAAGTCCTTCTTTCTGAGGAAAGCTTGAGAGGTTCTCTGCCTCCCCTTGGTCACCTTCCTTCTAACGATAGGGCAATCGCGGCCTGGCCTTGGGTTGTCCTTGCTCGGAAGCACTCCTCAAGCCCTTCATCTCTTGGTAAGGGGACGAAGCCTCGCCTAGAGGGTGCCCCGGCAGAAGGCTAGCCCTCTTCTGGAGCTTTGAGTCCTCCATTATGAAAGTCAGCTACCCTAAAGGTCAGCTGTCCCTTTGCCTTGGCAACTCTGAAGAAGGTGCCGGTGATGGGTCTGGCCAACAATCCCCCTGCGATGTCACTACTAGATGCTACTGCTAAGGTGTCCGCGGATGAGGTGGAGGTGAATGCCTTAATCCAGAACCTTTATACGATCGTGATTTCTGGGCAAGCTGACGAGGAGCAAAGTTCTTCTTCTTGGATTTCTCCACCTTCTTCATCTCGTTCTGCCGTCAGTAGCCATTCCTTCAGGGACGAGACTGTTGGCGAGGGGGTGGTGGCTGCTACTTCTAGCAACCATGCACAGATGGAGGGCGGCCTGGGAGGCAAATCCCTTTTGGATGTTGTAGTCTGCTTTGGTCCAAGGAGTTCGATGGATGACCTGCACGTCCAGGCAGAACACCCAAAGGGGGGTGACTCCCCTCTGGATGTTATAATCGGTGAGGGTTTGGGGGGTCAGCACGACGAAATGCCTATCCAGGTAGAGCGCCCAACCAAGGGTAACCTCCTTCTGAATGTTGTATTCAACTCTTGTCTGAAAGGTTCATGCAAAGGTAAAATTGTTCCTCCTGAAGTGGTCGTGCAATCTTCAAAGGTCAAGGGCTCAGTGGAAGTCATTCCTCTTTTGTGCCAACTATAAATGGAATGGAGTCGTGCAGAGGCCATCAGTTAGGTAGTCAAGTGCTTGTCTGGCTTTTTCCACAAGGTTTAGCCTTTCCTTCCTATCTTTTTCCTTCTCCTTGCTTATTTGTCTTCCCTTGCTAATTATTGCATGTCGGCCCTTCTTGTCACCACAGTGCTTCTCAGCTAGCGGCTTTCATTGTGAACGGCCAAAAGGCCATTCAGAAAGAGAACCTGAGTCTCCATTCAATGACTACCACCTCCCTTCACTATGCTTGCAGCAAAAGGGAAGAGAGAGAGTTGGAGAGGACGCGATGAGACCTAGTAGACAAGCCCAGGATGGTCAAGAAGTTGGAGCACCACCAAAAGAAGTTCAAGAGGAAGGTGAAGGAGGAGAAGAAGCAATTGGAGCGGCTTAACCAAAGTCTTCGGGATGACTTATCCCAAGCGCAGGATGTTGCCCTTCTTTTGGATAGGCAGTTGAAGTTGTTCCCGAGAGTTCGGGAGGATGTGTGGGGACACGGGCTTATCAAGGGTCGTAGGTCGATGTAAGACTACCTCTTGGGGAGTCCTGAGCTGCATGTGAGGTCTTTCACAAATATCTTCAAGGTCTTAATCTTGCCGGCATTCCTTCCAACACAGTGGCCTTCAAATTTAGTCGCAACCTAGGGAGGAAAGAGATGCCCGATGCTTTCCTAGATCCGGTTGTTCCCGCACTAGCCGCTGAAAGGCTAGGTGATCCTGCTCCTGGTGTTGCCGAGACTGGTGCTGAGACTTGACGGCTCCATTATTTTTGTAACAACCCGATCCTAAGATTAGGCCATAAGATAAGTTATTATTATTATTATTATTATTATTATTATTGTTATCATCATCATCATCATCATCATCATCAGATTTTTACATTTTCAGTTTAATAAGATTATTATCATTTTATTTTTAATATTTTATTATGACCCAATTTTGTAATAGCCAATAGATTTTTGTTTGAATTTAAACTTTATTCTCTCTATATCCACCCGTAAGCCTCATTTTTATCTCCAAACCTCATCTTAGTTTTTCCTCCGGGCTAACCATCGAAACCAACTCTAAAATCCTATCAGCAAACATTTCCTTCTCCTCTATGAAAATCCCACGAAGACCCGATAAAATAAACACAAAAACCTCCAAGCCATACATCTCTCAGTGTTTTATTTGTAAGTGTTCTAATGGAAAACCAATTCAATTTATAATCAGTTTCTCCACCCCACACGTCTCTATTCCTCTAGGTTTCCTTTAGATTCCCAATCGCCTATATATATATATATATATGTATGTATGTATATTCGGTTATCTTCTTCATGAAGAAAACCTCACGCAGCAGACTCCGCCATGCACGTAAACCTCCACCGCTAGCAGCTCCGAAAGTCGACCACCGTGAGCCTGAATCTCCTCAGACATGCAAGGATGTAGCCCTGTTTTACACTCCTCAAACAGAGCACCACCCCATTCATGAGAGACCAACGAGTCTCTACCATGCCGAAGCAGCTACGGACAGCCCAAAAATTTGCAGTCGCCAACCATGGTAAGCCAACGGCCAGCCGCGTCTCTCCACTGTCAACAACCAAAAAGGCCCCGTGCGTTAGCATTGCCCAGCCCCATGTAAAGTAGAAAACTTGGCCACCTCCCCTCTGTCTGTCCCGTAGCCTCGCCACCTGAAGCCAAGCTCCACACACGGCATCCCCTGTTTTAGCCCCTCAAAACAAAGCATGGCTCCTACACGCATCAACCCCACACATAAACCAACCATCATGCACTGTAGCCCAGCCTTGAACCAGCAGTGGAGCCACTGAAAACTACCACGATTCCTTCCTCACGATGGATCCTCTCGGCGTCATACCACCACTGCCCAAAACACACCAACCTCCACAAACCCGTTGCACCCACTCCATCACAGAAACTAGTCGCATCACCACCCATCTCTCTCCCTCTCTCGGCGTCACATCACCACAGAGAAGCCACCCAAAGCCGCCGTACTGTGCAGCTTCCTCTCTCGGCAAGTCCATCGCAGAAACTTCTCCCTCTCATAGTGAGTTGTCGCTTGACCCTCCTCTGCCGTAAGCCTTAGTTGTGTTTATTTTTCCTTTTATTTTCCCATGCTAGTGAATGTCGGCTACTTTCCTATTAAGTTTCTTTTAGGTTTTCGTTTTAGTAAGTGAAGATATTGATAAGATTACATATATGCCCTTTTTAATCTAGTATCTTGAAGGATTGTTTTAAGAATAAATTACTTTATAAACTTACACTTAAGTATATGCTAATATTTCAAGTTGAGTTTAATTGTTTTAAATAAATATATTAGTCAAGGTTCATTTTTTTATAAAGAAGTGTTTAAAGAATTTGAAATATATGTTCAAGTTTAATATTGAGCCTAATATTTTAGTTAATATTTACGTTGCCAATTTAATAGAATTTAATAAAAATTTTATGTTATATTTTAAATAGAAAAAAATTAAGGAATTTTAAACTATATTATTTAGTATTAATTTTACAATTAAATTTCAATAATAAATAGCAAGTGTTTAATCGTTTATTTTAAATACTAAATATATGGTACGAAATGAACCTCTAATGTTTTTATAATAGATTTTGATATATTTATACTATTGAAGTTGTAAATTTTAAAATAAAGAAATATGTTAAGAGTATTAAAATGATATTAATATTTATTAGATTTCTTATAAGATGGAATAATTATATTAAGAAAGTAAATCTATTTTTAAGAATTGAAGTTCTTATGACTTATTTAAAATAGCCATAGTATTTTACTAGATTATAATATCTTATTAGTATTTTTAGGTAATTTAAAATACCAAGATTTATTGATTATGGTGTTAAACAAAAGATTTATTTGACTATCTTCTAGATTATGAATTTAATTAAGTAGGTTATTAGTACATGTTGTTTCTAGACAGATTTAGTAATAGTTAATATTGCGTATAGGTGACAAGCTACGAAGTGGGATTCAAGAAGAAGCGCAGCAAGGTAAGTAATTTGATCACAAATTAGGATCATCACAGTTCAGCTTATATATAAGTATTATTCAAGCCAGTTCGTTGACAGCCATTATTTATGTACCACTCATGTCATATGCAAACATGTCATCCAACATAGCATACAATCATGTCCTTCCGCATCATGTTCAAATTCAGATATTATAATTATGTATGTATTATGTCATGCATCTCATGGGCATAAGACAAGTAAGCTATCTTAAATTCAAGTGCAAGATAAGATCAGATCAGTTAATCAGATGGTCATTCAAATGCATTGTACCAATGCAGTTCAGATCAGGGTAGATGTGCAAGCCACGGACTCAAGCGTGGTCCACCATAGTATGCTAGAATACTATCACCGGCTCCCCTTGCTGCAGCGGGACGTGGAGACGGTGCACAACCTCGCACACAAGGTTAAGTCTATTGGCCAGTCAGAACAGTCAGTTAAATCAGATCAGTCAGTTTAGTCAAATTAAAACAAATCAGTCAGTTAATTCAGATAAATCAGTCATGCATAGCATAAACATCAGTATGAACAGTCATGAATTTTAAACTCTCATCATGAAAATTCTTATGAAAACCTTATGTTTAGTATGTTAACGTTGTGATGGATTTCTTACTAAGTATTCGACTCATTTTAGTTTGTTTTCATGTTTTTAACCACCCAAGTGAGAATGATGATTACGAGTAGGCAGGCCAAGATTAGAAGCGGTTGATTTAGTTCAGACCTTTTAGAATAATAAAAAAAAAATACTTTTATGACATGACTTTTATTCCGTTTATTCAATTAATATTTTTGGAAGACATTTTTATTAGACAAAGTTTTTATGAATTAAATCCAAAATTGTTTTTTATTAAATATGAGATCTCTTGCCGGATTTAATTTTATGAAAAAACACGTGACACTCCTAACTTACGGGAAGGGGGTGTTACAGTTTTGTTCTTCCTTTTCTTTTTCTTTTGGCCGAATGTATGTACTTGCACTTTGTCGCCTAGCGACTTGTATATAAAGTTAATTAATGAAAATACCTTGTTCTTTATTTATGTCTTTTCATTTTCAAGCATTCTCCTTTCTTTGTTTTTGCGATCGACTTGGGGGAATATTGGCGTAGAAGTCCGTAGGGTTCCTATCCACCTCGCTAGCCGACCGTTCATCCGTCTGTGCTGCGCTTGTTTGTTTTTATTGGATAGTTATCCTTGGGGCCTTCTTGTGATCTTTATTGATGATGTCTTCCCAATTTAGTCGTATCTACTAGCTTTAGCCGAGCACCATTATACTTGCTACTTTATTGACCGCATCCGGCTATGTCTTTGGCATATTCCATTTCCCACCCTTCATTCTTTCTTCCCGTGCTGTCGGCTTAGGGAGCTGGCCACAAGGTTTGCAGCCCACCCCGCCAATGCTCGGCTAGCTGGTGGCTCCCTTGTTCGTGCTGCTTTTGCCTCAACGACTTGTGCTAGTTGTCTTTATTTCTCATTTCGTCTCTCTGTTGCATTTTATCCCGCCTAGCTCTTTATTTCCCCACTTTATCCTTCCTTTATCGCGCAAGACCCGCGGCAGGGAGACAAGACGGCCTCCAATTTGACTTGCCTCCTTCATCCGCAGCTATGTAGGCTGCCTGGGCAGTTTGGGATTATACTTGTCTTCCTTCATTCATCATTCTGGTCCATCCTGCTTGTCAAGTAAGGATGTTATCACTACTCTTTTAGGAACAATGGTTAATGTCGCAAACCTGAGTCTTTTGGCCTATGTCATGCCATGCTTGTTGTTTTTCGTGCTATTGATGTTCGTGCATTTTGCCCCAGTATGTGGGCGATTCATAGAATCAGCCCACTTATGTTTGTTGACACTGTGTAGCTTTCCGCATGATGTCTTTTCTTCTTTAGAGATTCTGTTTACGTTGGGCAGCCAAAAGACTAAACCCGCACTCCATTGGGGGGAGGTCGAGATCCCTCAAGTCAACCAACCCCTTTTGGTTCCCTAAAGAGGTCACTTATTTGGACAGCCGCGGGGCCAATTGCTTTTTCACCATGATTGGAGTTGGGATAAGTATTCAGGAAACTGCGAGGCTGATCCCACTCTCCACTGTAAGAGGGATAAGGCAATCTTTAGGCCTACCTTTCCTTATAGAATCCCATAGGAAGGTAAGTCGTTCGGACAGTCTGTTACTGAACCCACTCCCACTGGTCGAAATCACATGGAAAGGTAAAATTTTAGGTCAGTCTAGCGCTGAACCCACTCTTTGTTTGCAGCAGAGGTCGAGGAAAATGTTCAGGCCTCCCCAAGGCTAAAACTGCTCTCCTCTACAAGAGGGCCCGAGTGGCCTTTGTCTTGACTCATCTCGGTTACCCCATGGGGAGGTAATGTTTCTGGCAGTCTGCAACTGAACCCGCTCTCGCCTGTTGACGCTTACGAAGAAGGTAAAATTTTTTATTTTAGGTAGCTGAGGACTAACCTGCACTCCGTCACGGGAGGAACAAGGTAACATTTAGGCCTACCTTTCCCTGTGGTATCCTACGATGAGGTAAATTCGGATAGCAATATAGCTGGTCCACTCTTCAATTCATAGGAGTCAGAGTAAGCTGTTCACACTGCCAGGGTGGCATGACCCTCTCTCCATCGTGGGAGGGGTAGAACAGCCTTCGGCCTAGTTTTCCCCTTTGGTCCCGATGGAGGTACGTTGTTCGGGCAGTTTGAAACTAGACCCACACCCGCTCGTTGATATCGCAGGGAAGGTAAGTGTTGGGTCAAGTTGATGCTGATCCCACTCTTCGTTGTGGCAGAGGATGGGGTAATTCATTTGGAAAGCCATGAGGCTGATCCCGCTCTCCATTGTGGGAGGGATAAGACAATTTTTAGGCCTACCTTTCTCTATTGTTCCTCGCAAGAAGGTATGTTGTTCGGGCAATTTGTGACAGGACCTGTATCCACCTGTTGACGCTTGCAAGAAAGGTAAGCCTTCATCTTCAAGTCTTCCGAAGGTTGACCCGCACTCCGCCACCAGAGGAATAAGGCAACCTTTAGGCCTACATTTTCCTATGGTATCCCACAGGGAGGTAAACATTAATCTGTTGATGACTTCATCATTGTAGATTTTGTTAGTTGCGAATTGTCTCGTCAACACTTTGCTGATAATATGAAAATTTGAACTAGGCATTTTGCATTGTTCTGAAAAATCAAGTTTTTCATTAAACATTAAAAAATTGCATGTTGGAGAAAAGATATTACAAGACAACAAGAAACAGAGTTTTTGGCCGAAGAGGTTGTCGTTCATTCTTTCTTCTAGAATCGTGCACCCCCTTACTCAGCCTTTGGCCCGGCAGGGCGAGTCACAGACAAAGGCCTACCAGGGCTCTTCAAGTGGTGTGCGGTCTATCCTTTCCTGGTAGTGCCATCCGAGGTGAGGCTACCATCCCTCTGCTTTAACTCTTGGACGTAGCATTCCCTTGCCAAGACATATTCGCCTCAGACTTCTCCCACTCCTTGGGGAGCTGAAAACTTCATCTTGAGGTGGTAGGTTGATGTGACAGCCCGCAAGCTGTTGAGGGTGGGCCTTCCAACAATGGCGTTGTATGATAATAGGGTCTTCACTACCAGGAAGTTAACCATGACAGGGGTCGTGCAAGGGCTACTGTTGTAAGGACCAATAATGTGATGGTTGCCACAGGCTTAACCATGCTTCTAGAGAAACCCTTCAAAGGCATAGGGTCCAGTTGTAGCCGAGTAGCATATATTCCCATTCTAGTGAAGCCTCCCCAGAACAGGATGTCCGTAGAACTCCCATTATCAATGAAGATTATGCAGGTGGTGAAGTTGACGACGAGCATAGTGACCAGCAATGCGTTGTTGTGGGGGTCACCCTTTTAATGCTTGGTGGGATGGTACTCAACTGAGTATACCTTATGGTACCAGGCCCGCCTGGCGTGTGTTTTTCTACTCAAGGAGGAAACACCCCCACCTTCAAATCCTCCTCATATGGTTTAGATTTCCCCAAGTGGAGGCCCCTCCCCTAGTAGAGAACGAGGATGAGCTTGCTGTGGTGGACGAACTTGTTCTGGTTCCTATACCAGTGGTCATCGCCAGGGCTGTCATCCCTCATGTGCCTGTTGCCTCGATCCTTCTTCCTTTCTCTCGACCTTCCCTTTCTTTCTTACTCCAGTCTTTGGGCTAAGGGGCGACGTTGTCTTTCCTGCTCCACATATTCCCTCCTCCTTTGCTGGGAGAAGCAATCCTCGGTATTATGCGAGGTGGACCTGTGGTATGTGCAGTGGCAATATGCTATACCTCGGTCATCTTCTCTCAGCATGGAGAAGGTATTACCCTCGTGGATGGTGAATGTGGGCCAGTCAAACTAAGGTCCTGGTCCCCTTGTTGGGACTTCCTCCCGCCTCTTTTCTTGAGAGCTCTTCTCCGGTTTCTTATGGGGCTTAGCTTTGGTCGAGACCTTAACCCTCTTCTTGGCTCACTCCAACTCCTTCCTTCTTAGCTTTGTCAATACCTGAAGAGTGTCTTCTGTGTTGATGAAATTGTCGGCCTGGTCCATGAACTCTCTCAGTGTTACGGGAGTCCTCCTTACCAGCTAGACCATAAATTGGGATCGTGGCCAAACTCCTACTAGAAGCGCCGCCAAGGTTATCTTCTCATCTTGGTCGTTGGTGGTCATGTGCTCCTTGTTGAACCGAGCTAGGTAGAATTTCAGGCTTTCATCCTCTGCTTGTTTGATGGTGATGAGGTACGCAGCCGAACGCCGCCTCCTTCGACTCGACATGAACTGAGTCAATAACATTCTGACTATCTAGCCAAAACTGTCTGTTGATTCGGGTGCTAAAGACCCAAACCATACGCGTGCCAACCCCTTTAGGGTCAGTCGAAACGCTATACACGCTACTTCACCTGGGAATTCATGCACCGTCATGTGAGTCTTTAAACTATCCAGATGCTCAAAAAGGTCCCTTCCTCCATCATATATCTCCATAGCTAGGACTTGAACTTTGGTGGTAAGGGCACCACCATCACCTCCTCTGTGTAGGGTAGACCAGTACTTGTGAGCAACTGGTCCACCGTTGATGATGTACCCACCTTCACTATTATCTCCTCATACTTTCCTTTAAGATTACAGAGCTCATCCTACATGTTCTTCTGCACCTCTTCCTTATTCGGTCCAGCTTGCGTGTTCTGGGTCCCGGCATGTTCATTGTCGCTAGACTCTGCTCTGCCATCACGCTCCTACCAAGGTTTTCTAAGTTCCTCATTTTCCTTGCAAAGTGTTTGCACTTTGTCAGTTAATTTTTTCACCCATTCCTCCATAATCTTCAATCTTACCTCCATGGCATCTCCCATATCTTTCCTCAGTTGTCCCGAATAGGTTGTCGCAAGCATGAGAAAGACATGCAAGAATCCATAACGGATTCCACAGACGACGCCACTGTTAATGTAGTGTTTCTCACACCTTTGGGCCAAGCTCCAACAACTCAGGTCCATCAGAATGGGCCTGCAAAAGATGGTGAAAAGTGCAATTAGGAGAGGGCGGCCTTGGGGCTAGGGAATCTCCAATGCCAAAATTAGTAAGTATTTTTAGAAGTTTGTAAATAAGTGAGAGTTTAGGGATCAGAGAGATATTTTCATACTTGGGATCTGTTATTTATACTGTAAGTCTAAGGGGACAGATCATGTTTGCCTCCATGGAGTCTGCATCCTTCATACTGTTCCTTGTGTCAAGATCATTTAATGTGGTGTGGCTCTATGACGGCGTCATTAATGTGGCGTGTAGCCTAGGTAGTGGTGCCATTAATGCGGTATGGTTCTCCAATTTCTTTCTCCCAGACAATATCCTTGGTGATCTGTTGATGTCTTTCCTGTTAGAAGATCAAGGGTTCCCCGCACATTATGCCTACTATGCAGGCGGATACTTGATAGCCAGACACTACTCAAAGGGCCTTCAGATCCATGAGTCACATCCCCTGCAGCAACCTTCCTCATGCAGGTTGCGTCCAGATAACCCCTTCTATGGGCCTGGTTGAAGACTATTTGTTCTGGGCTAGGCCTTTGGTCTTGACAGGCTCGTTGGGTTTAGTTTTTTTTTGGGGGGGGGGGAGGGGATCCCCTTGCAAGGAACGGTACTCCTCGGAGGTGTTTGGCCCAGCCCATTTATGGCAAAACTAGGACTTGCTTGGCATTGGCACCCAAGTCATTGATCATGCCTCAACGTCAATCTGAAGGCTAAGAAGGTCCGACAAAGATGAAGGAATTTTAGTAAGAAGAAGTACGCAACGATAATGGAAGAAGTTGACCACCTACAAGCAATGGGGTTCATCAAAGAGGTCCAGTACTCGGAGTGGTTTTCAAACGTGGTCCTTGTGAAGAATTCCAACATAAAGTGGAGGATGTGCGTCAACTTTGTTGATATGAACAGGGCATGTCCAAAAGGACAGCTTCCCCTGCCCCAAATCGAAGTGATATTCAACCCTACAGTAGGACACCGAATGCTAAGCTTTATGGATGCCTACTCTGGCTACAACCAAATTCAGATGAGCCAGAACGACCAAGAAAATACCCCCTTCATAACTAATCGAGGAATATATTGTTACCAAGTAATGCCCTTCAAGCTAAAAAAACGTTGGGGCCACTTAACAAAGGTTAGTGAACTGCATGTTTAAAGACCAAATCTAGCGCACCATGGAGGTAGGTGGACAACTTGCTTGTGAAAAACAAGAGACCAGTGCATCATGCGGTAGACCTACAAAAGGCCTTCGCCACCTCCGATGATATAAGATGAAGCTCAACCAAGGAAAATGCGCTATTAGCATAAACTCAGGCAAGTTTCTGGGCTTTATAGTCTTGGAAAGGGGAAATGAAACTAATCTTGAGAAAATCGAAATGATTAGCAGGATGAAAGCACTCGAGAACCTCAACGAGGTGCAAAGGTTGGTCAAGAGGGTCACAACACTTAGCAAGTTCATATACAGGTCGACAGACAAGTGGACCCCCTTTTACAAGGTGATACGTAAGATCCACACTTGGAATGACGATTGTGACGAAGTGTTTCGATGCTTGAAGGAACACTTGGCAAAGGCCCCCTCTTAAGCCAGGCAACGTAAGGGGAAGCCTTGCACACCTATCTACCTCCCTAAACAAAGTATCAACAGCACTAACGAAAAAGGAAGGAAATGCCTAGAAGCTAGTATACTACCCTTACATGGATATACTGGCATTCACGCTGGTAACGACGGCCTATCGGCTAAGACCTTACGTCCATAATCACCCAATCAAGGTGCAAACAGAGACTAGAAAGGTCTTGTGGAGGCCCGATGTGTTTCGGTGCCTCGTGAGCTGATCGATAGAGCTGAGTGAGTTTGACCTTGAGTATCTTCCAAGAGGCATACTAAAGGGGAAAGTGCTAGCAGATTTCACCACCTAATTCACTAGTTTCGTTGAGCTAGTGTCATAAATGCCTATAGAAAAATCATGGTTGGTTGACGTCTACAGCTCCTCCTGCTGCTTAAAAGGATGCGCGAGAGTGCTCATGGTGACCAAAGATGGGAAGGAAATATATTACGCAATAAGGCTCGCATTCAAGACCACTAATAACGAGGTAGAATGCGAGGCTCTATTGGCAGTGCTCGCCATATCAGAAGCAATAGGGGCAAGGGAGGTCGACGTGCGAGCAGATTCACAGGTGGTAGTTAATCAGGTAACAGGGGAATAAGTAGTTAAGGGAGATAAGCCTAAGATGTACCTATAACAAGTATGGGAAAGGTGTAACCTCTTCAAATACTTCGCCATCAAGCAAATTCCGCCAGGCAACAACTGGATAGCCGACCGACAAGCACAAGCCCTCATTCGAGAACGATGAGTCGGCCCTCACTTGGGAAGAAGTAACCAAAATAGTGGAGACCCCTTCGATCAAGCCCGCAATCTCGAAGGTGAACTCAGAAGAGCCCGAATGGGCGCATGGGGTAACGAAGTTCCTAATGGACGGTGGCCTCCCTGACGACAAATTAGAGGCACAAAAGATAGGTAATAAAGCAGGATCCTTTGCCCTAGTAGAAGGGGTACCATACAGACAAGGTTTTTCCGCACCCCTCTTAAGATGACTCTCACCTGGAGAAGCGCAATACTTGATGATTGAAATACATTTAGGGACATGCAGAAACCACTTAGGCAGAAGTGAGTTAGTTGGAAAGGTCCTAAGGGCGGGATATTACTAGCCCCAAACCTTTAAGGACACGAGTTCGTAAAAAAGTATGCCAAGTGTCAAATACATGCACTAGCGCCCCGCCACCTATTGAAAGAGCTAACATCAATCATCGCACCATGGTCCTTCACGCAATAAGGAGTAGACATAGTCAGACCCATGCCTCTAGGAAAGGGAGGGGCAAAGTTTCTCATCCTCATAGTGGATTACTTCACAAAATGGGTAGAGGCCTAGGCCATGGTGACAATAACAACATGTAACATAATCCGATTCGTCTGCAAAGTCGTCCTATGCCTGTTTGGCATACCTCAAATCATAATTTTGGATAACTAAAGGCAGATCGACTACGACCAATACCGGAACTTATGTGTCATGATCGAAATCAAGGCCATATATTCCTTACCAGGACACTGACACTCCCAAGTGAACAGGCAGGTTGAGGCAATGAACAAGACCGTTGTCGGCATCTTGAGGAAAAGATTAGAAAGAGAGGACTATTGGTTGAGGAACCCCTGAGTTCTTGTAGGCATATAGGACAATAGCAAAGACTACGACTGTAGAAACCCCATTTGCCATGGCTTACTAGAGTGAAGCAATAATACTGGTTGAGATCGGTATGTATATTGACGATTTAATTTTTCAATTAATCAGACTCCAATTCTACATATGGTCCTAAAGAAATCTTAGATCCAAATGGGTTTCAGAAAAATCTAGACATAATGTGTTGGTTTGGGGAAGCTCTTGATACCAAATTGTTATAGGTTTGAACCAAAATTGTTTTATTAGAAAATTGTCAAACTTATAGAACATACATGATCATCAAGATAACAAGAGACACTTGAAATCATTGCCACTTGACTATAAGATACATTTAAAACACTAAATTCTCTCACAATTGTCTTATCCATGGACAACACCTTATAAACTTCACTTTTGCCACTAACACAAGCTTGACACTTGGACTTACTTTGATTCACTTGCACTTGCACTCTAGTAAATGCATGCATGCCAAACTTTGAGTTGATTTGGACTCTATAATTCTTATGTCCTTACTCTAAACTAAGTCTTTGTTACTTATCCTGGTAACTAGCTATGAACAGAAGCTTCTTGACAACTAACATTGTCAGTTAATGTAATATGCAATCAATGAAATGCAAAATGGAGAAAATCATCACCTCCATGTATAATAGTAGAAAAAAGGTTATAACTACTAGCATCCCTAGAGAACTACATTAGTAGTACCGTACGTACCTACATTGATAGACACACATACCCTCAATACAAGCATTTTGTCAAGATAGATTTGTGTTAGCCTAACCTTAATTTCATTATTTGATTAAGGGTGTAATGATATAAAGTAAAAAAAAAAAATGATATAAAGTCAACACTACGAGTAACTTGATATTGCCCTAAATTCAACACTCTTCTTGCTTTATGAAGAAAAAAGAAAAGCAAAAATGGTGTGCCACTAAATATTTTAATCTTATGAACTCGTACAAGGAGGTAAAAAGAGGCAAACGTACATGAGCTTTAATACCAATTTATCATACAAAGAGGCACATGTCTCACCTCTTCCGTTTAACCTCGTCTAATAAACTAATTTTAGGTAAATTTCCACATGAAATTTGTGCAATGCCAACATTAGTATAAAATCAAGCTCCCATAGATGTAGAATAGTTCTTTGATTTTATGCATTTTTGCGACAATGAATGGTACCTTTCTTGAGTTTAGTTCCCTCTCCAACTTAGGAGCATGGATAGTCGTTGCAAAATAGCTTCATGGATTGAATTTTAGCCATAACAACTTCACAGGCAACATTCCAAACCAAATATTGAAGTTTACAAACTTAGAAAGACTCAATCAACATGAATTTGAAAAGTGCATACAAGTTGTTCAAAGAATCCAAAAAGATCAGCATGGAATGTGAGTGCTCGAAGACTATGTCCCTACAGAAATTGTGGAGAAGTATATGGTCTATTCAGCTTCCTAGTAAGATTAAGATCTTTGCTTGGAAAGCTTGTAAAGAAAGTCTATCTACCAAATATAATTTGAGGAGGAAACGGTTATTGAATGAGAAGATATGTCAATTCTATGGTGCTGAGGTTGAGGATGTGGCTCATGCCCTTTGCTACTGCCCCACCATCCAAGAATCAACCTATTGTTAGATCAGAAGACTCTTACAAACAATATGCTAATATTGCAGGCCACCTAAGTAGGATGGGGAACAAGGAAGAGATTGAACTTTTCCTTCTAATATCTTGGAGCTATTGGTATAGAAGAAATTTATTGACTTTTGAGAGCAAGTCCCTGCATCCTGAACAAGCTATCGGGCATGCTCTAGCTGTGCAAAAGGCTTTAAAAGAGACCAAGGGGAAGCCATTAAAATTAGTGAGACACCACTGCAGGTGGGAAACACCGCCCCCTGCCCCCCCCCCAAGGGTTTTTAAATTAAATGTTGATGGAGCTATGTTTCCAACACGTCACAGTGCAAGTATTGGAGCAATTCTTAGAGATTGCCAGGGTGAGGTACTTATGACAGCTAGTAAGAAAGAGCAAGAGGTCAGGGATATTTCCCTTATGTAATTTCTCAAGTTGTTTGGACTGATAAACATTTGTAAGGCTAATGTCTATTAATAAAACTTGTCTTCTATCACAAAAAAATAAAAATAAAAATAAAAAACAAAAAAGACTCGATCTATCTAGAAACCAATTGATTGGAGAAATATCAGCATCGCTAGCTACGTTGCATTTCTTGCATGAGTTTAGTGTTGCAAACAATCATTTCAATGGAGCTATCTATACCTTTAGGCACTCAACTTCAGAGCTTTGACGCCTCTGCACACGAAGATCCTCATAATTGTGGCGCCCCTCTTCCTCATGAGTCATGTGCCTCTATTGTTAGCAACAACAATGACATTCAACAGGACAAAGATGGACTTGGAGTTCGAAGGCTTTATATTAACACAGTACTTGGCTTCATTACAAGATTTTTGGTAGTATTTATTCCTTTCATTTTTATTAGTAATTGGAGAGTTGCGTAGTTTCTATTCCCGGACAAACAAACAAACAGAATAGCGTTCAAAGCAATGTGTTTGGTTGGCCGGGTTGCTCATAGTGCATAATCATCTTTCAAAGCATAGATTGGTTTTAATAGCGCGCGTTCTTTATAAATTTGTTTTGCTTATAAATTAATGCTCAATAAATTTTATATGTCTCTCTTTTTTACTCAGTTTTTTTTTTTTAAATATTAATACATTTTATCAAAGGTTTCGATTTGATCAATATATTGATAATTTGATATTAATATGCCGTTTTAGTTTTATAAAGCAAATCGTATCTTATAAGAAGAGGAACATGAAGAATATATTGTAATGAACCGATAGAATGGCACCCAACCCAGCCCAGCCCAGGCCTCCATTATTTCAATCCAGCCCAAGTTTGAAAATATCGCGAATTTCAGAGGAGCGGGAAATTAAAAATAAAACAAAAAACCCTCTCTCTCTCTCTCTCTCAAATTCAATTCCGCTGTTCCCACTTCCCTCTTTATAAATCTCCAAATCAAATGGAATTTTAAACCCACTCTCATTGATATACCCCCAAAACAGCAGTGCACAGCCCCTTCTCTTTCCCGATAGATATGCTTTAGCTTTCCCTCTTTCCCCATATTTCTCCGATTTAGGGTTTTCTCTTCTCCACAATTTATCTATTGAATTTGTGGATACTGGGACTATGCCGAAGACTAGAACCCGAGGTGTTGACACCGAGGAAGCACTCCGTGCCGTGAAGCGCGAGCGGGTTAACGGAGACGTGGAGGACTCAGCGTTGGGTGACGATGATTCGGCCGGTGCGAGCCACTTGGATCGCCGGGTACTTCGTTCCAAGTACCTGGCAGTCATGAATCTTATTAACGGTATCAAGAAAATATTACACTTTTCTGATTTTAATTAATTTCGAAATTGTTTGCATTTTATTGAATAGACTGTCTGTTTTTTTTCTTTGCAGATGAGAGAGAGGATATAACGCGGGCAGACTCGGATAAGTTCAGTACTATCATCGGTGAAGTAGAGAGGTTGCATGAATTAGGTATTCTGATTATGAAGTTATGATTATTTAGTGGTAGTTTATTTATCAAACTAATGTGTTGTATGTTTGGTGGCCGAGAAACGTGAAGAAAGGTGAAAAAAGAAAAAGAAATTTCATGATCCTGAAACTGAGATTTTGAAAACAATTGAATTTTTGAAATTGCTAGGAATAATCGCAATTTTTCATGTAACGCGGGGCATATCTGCATATGAGACGTAAAACGCGACTGTGATGCTTTCGTACAGACTAATGTGTCCCATATTGGTTGCACACAAGAGAGTCGTGACCGTTATGTTATTAACACTTTCGTAATTTAAAACCTTAAAGAAAGAAAAAGAAAAAGAAAAATATAAAAGTATGAAAGGAATAGAAAGCTTAGGACTTTTTTATTTTTTCTTTCTATCTGCAACAATGTCCTATAGTTTTTTTTTTTTTATCTACTTGAAGAAAGTGGGCTCACAAATTTGTGTACCGGTTTTGATCACTTCAGTTCAGAAGCCAAGGGAGCAAGTTGCCGATGCTGAGGCACTATTGGGCATTGCTAATACTTTGGCAAGTTCTGTTAAGTCACATTCCAATGAGGGAATTACACCTGCAGAGTTTGTTGACTGTTTTCTCAACGAATATGGTCAATCCAGCAGGGGAGTTTCCTCCCAAGAGAATGCTAAGATTATGGTACGCTGGAAAGATATTGGAGTTTCTGTTGCACCTATTTTTAGCAAGGCTCATGGATGTAGCACCATGTGAGTTTTATCAATACTTTTTACTTCTGAATAAATAAGGGCTGTCATTTTATCTTGTCTGAATGTGGATTACTTAGTTGTTTTATTGCCTTTCTATATATATCTATTTCTAAAGGACTGGACCTATGAATACTGAATTGAAGCAACGGAAGACAGTGGTTCATAGAAAGCGTTCAAAGCCAGCTGAAACTGCTCATCCTGAAGAGGTGAGATTACTTTCTTTCCCTGGCTCCTGTGTTTATGTTGTAGTGACTAGTGGAACGACAGAAGATATGGTAAACTGTCAATCAGAAGTTGTAGAGATAGCAGGTTTCTCCTTTGACAAAATTTGTGACTCTGCAGAATGGGAGATCAAATGCTGTTGTTAACAAATATAAAAGTTTAGGCCAATAGTGGTGTTAAGGTTCTCTTGCTTGGGTTCATGTTGTTAAACCTTGCTTTTCTTTCTAAGAGGAAGGAATGTAAAATAAAAAATGGTTTTTATATTCCCTATCTTGGCAGAGAGGTTATGCATTAGACTTGCGATGCTTTATACGATTTGATTCTAAATAGACTGTTTCCTCCCTTGTCCATTATTGCAAATTCTTCTCATGAGCTTCACCTGAAGCTTAGTGAAAACTATTTTCTTTCTTGTAACCTATTTGTTGGATGCTTCTTGTAATGTCTCTGGAAGTGTGTACTAACACACAGTGAGTTGTTTTCAAATGTGTTCTCTGTTGTGTTTTGTGGCCTGATTCTCATGGCAATGCCAAAGTTTAAGATCCAAGAGCGAGTTAGAAATAAATTTTCTCTGTATCATTACATTGGTTCTTCTAACTTGATCTAGCAACAATGTGCATTTAGCCAGATTTATTATTCATTGTTACAGGTTGATGATACTGGGGGAGAAGGAAAGACAGATACTGACAAGAATATGTCAACAATGTTTGAGATATTAAGGAAGAAGAAGCATGTTAGACTCGAAAGTTTGATCTTGAATAGGAAGTCCTTTGCACAGACAATAGAAAATTTATTTGCTCTGTCCTTCCTAGTCAAAGATGGGCGAGCTGAAATAACTGTGCAGGAAAATGGTTCTCATCTTGTTTGTAAGTACATCTTATCATAAATATTTTTTTGTGTTATGAGTGCCATTTGTTCCCATGGTCTTTCTTTTTTTCTTTATTTTTTGTGAGCGCATTGTTATTTCTTGTTACATTTTCTTTCTCAGCTCCAAGGAATGCTCCTGCTGCCAATTCTGTTATGTCAGGGGAGGTTACTTACGGTCATTTTGTGTTCAGATATGATTTCAGGGATTGGAAGGTACCAAAGAATTTTTGGATTTGATAAATTTTTTGGTTGGCTGACCTTGTATTATGAGTTCCATTCAAGAAGCCTGGACTCTCAAGTCCCTTATGGGTGGGTACGTGGTATCTGTGTAGTGACAGGAGAACGAATACAAGCAATATCCATTGTATAAATTGCTCAAGCCATAATGACCAGCTGCTATGACTGGAAACTGTATAAAAGTTTCATTTTTGTTTTGTTTAAACAACAGGCAACAATGGTAAAAGCTTATCAGGATGACTCGTGGTGTGTCCCTGAAGTCTGTTAATAAATCTGGCTCTTTTGATAGTTTATCCGATTTTGTTTCATAATATTGTATGAATTGTATCTTGGCATATTTTGTTATGGGAACCAATCTCTGATTGATTGTTTTACAGCTAATGATGGACGCTGTTTCAGTTGGTGAGGAGCTCATGCCACACAGGAATAACACAAATTTGGCAGCTGCTTCTCAGGTGGAGCCAGCAGTCAACAATTCCCAAGTAGGATTACCCACAACGCCAATAAGGAAACTGACGAGGAACCGTGGCCTTGTAGTGCAGGAAGAATCCATCGTAGAGGAATCTCCTGACAACAAAGATGGTGTTCCCAAGAGAGCCAATGCAATCCGTAGGTGTAAGCCTAACAAGCTTACTTAAAGGCTAGGAGAGGGTTGCTAGAAATATACATATATCATGGATCTCTCTCCTCCCTCCCCTCAAAGATGCAGGTTTTGTCCTCTTTTTGTTCAGTCACCTCCTGCAATTTTTTTGCGTCCTGCAATGTATATATAGCTAGGTTCAATGGCAGTTCTTATCTGTTAGATTTTGTGTATTCCTCTAGCTCGGTTTCAATATTTTGGCACTTTTGTTTTTTTTTTTGTTTTTGGTTTAATTTTGCCACACCTCTTGTGGTCCACACCATGGAAGCATGCATATTTTTTTTCCCGACACTTGGAACGTGCTCGTATAGTAATATAATATTAATTATCAGCGGTAATTAGAATCAATTAGCTGGCTTGGGTGTCTCTGTTTATCTGCATGAGCTGGCGTTGTGTTCTTAAATTTTATTATTTTCAATTAGCATATTTTAAATAAACTTTATCACTCATTATCCTACACATAACGTATCGTACATTTTTTCTTATTTTGTTTTAATTCTTCTAATTATAATTCCTATGCCAAATGCTTGCTAAAGGAAAAAAATTATGTGTGATGTGTGGTGTGAGAATGATGAATAAAATTTTTCATTTTAAATAATCACTCATTTTAGTGAAAATATATGAAATGATTTAAATGACACATCAATGAATTTGACTGCAATTTAAGATAGTCATTATTCTTATTTGTACGCAAGCCTTAAAGGCATTGGATTGACAAAATAAATAACTAATAGAGCATTTATATTGGTCTATACATCTTTATATGTAAAGTCATATTTGTATAATATGAGCTTAAATTCCTCTATATTGGTTTATGCATCTCTAAATATTTAGCTGACTATGAATAGGATCTATGTAAATTTAGAGATCAACTATTCACTCTTCAAAACATATTTTATTTATTTTTTCTCTCCCTTTCATAAAAAATTTGTTTTGTATTGTAATGATGTTGGAGAAATTTGTATTGTAATGAATTTGTATTGTACTTGTATTGTATTTGTATTGTAATGTATTTGTATTGTATTTCTATGTTAATGTGTTGTTTATGAGCACATGGGATTCATTTTTTGTGTATATAAATTTGATTTTTTTATATTAGAATTTGATGTATTTTATTATATATAGAATTGCTAAATTTGGATGTATGAAATTGTATTTATATATGTACTGGATGCTATGAAATTGTATTAAGACAAAAAATTAATAATAATAAAATAATAATATTTTTTTATTATTTTGTCTCAAATATGTATAAGTTAATGTGGAAGTTTTACTTAAATGGCAAAGTGAATATGCAAAATTGGTGATTTTGTATATACATAGATCAATGCTAATACTCTTATCTACACTCACTCTTAGCCCTTATGCTATGTTTGAATGGTAGAGTGATTTTAATATTTTAGTATTATTTTATTATTACTATTTAATACTTTTTTTTTTAATACTTTTTACTACTATTTATTGATTATTTGAAATCACCTTAGTACCAAACATACCCTTAAATTATTAATTTTAAAGTGGCTCCAATAAATCTAGTCTTCTTGTACCTACCTTATCTCTAAAGAAATTAATATAAATACCTTTGAAAAAAAATTAAGACAATCAAAAAGAAAAGACAAAAACGATAAGGGTGAAAAAAAAAAACCTTCCTCTCTATAGTGATAAAAATCTATGTATGTATTTTTCTCTGTTTACTGGCCAAAGAGCTGTTGGAGTTTCTCCACACACCCTCCTCTTGTCCGCTCTTCACCAAGCTTGTCCTACGGTCGCTTTCTTCTTCTTTTTCTTTAGTTTTAGGTCCATAGTATTGAAATATGTCGATTTGCTGTCTTCTGACTTCTTTAAATCGACACGTGCCTCACCATCAAATTCTTCAGTTGCCGATCTACAAAAAGGTAGAAGAAAACAATTCAAAGTGTGGTGTGCACATCTCACACACTACAATGCCTTGGAGAGCTTGATGTCTCCACGCGCGGCACCCTTGGGACCAGTGGCATCAGATCTTCTAGATCTGAACTACACTTGAACTCCTAGTGTAGCGCATGAGCACGCACCACCACAATCATTGGTTGTCTTTCACTGATGATTCGACATAATTTTCGATTGTTACTATCCTATATTCTTGTTTTCCATAACTAGGATAAAGTTAAAGTAGTCATAAAAGTCTCTTTCAATCAGTCTAAATCAACAAAATATAGCACACAACTCTCCACTGAAATTCTAGCCATAATTTTATAGTGTTTATCGAATTATGTAAAAACCACTTCAAGCGGCTTCACCTTACAGGAAATGGGTAGAAGCCAAATTTTTTACTCCAAATCTCTTTTATTTTTTTTTTCTCGTGCTGTATCTATTGGCTTTAGGAAGACTATAGGGAGCTCCCACCCCTTCAAACCTTGTATCTTGTAATCCTTTAACTCATCTATGATATGCTTTCTTAAAAAGGAAAAGAAAAGACAAAAATACAATGGAAACGTTGGTTTTTATGGTTTGGATTGGAATATATTTTATTTTGAAAACTTTTAGGCATAATTTTGACTTTTTATAGGGAAAAGAAAATAAATTAGTAGTTTCTATTATATATATATATATATATATATATATATATATATATATATATATAAATCTATTTACAAGCCAGGACACACTGTCCAGACCATATAATTTGATTTACAATAAAAATTTTAAAAGTCAAATATCTTGCAAACCAAAACTTGTCATTGAATAGTAAACATGTAAAAGGTCTTCCACACCGATTTGTAAATAAAAAAACCATTGTCAAAACCAATAGTGTGAGCGAATGAATACAATGTACAAAAAAAATAGGCTCCTGATGTTTTGACAATTCAATTTTGAGACATAACAGAACTCTAGGTATTATATGTCTCATGAATTCATCTGCAAGGGTAATTTGATCACCTCAAGCACGATACCTGCCTACGCTCTTGGTAGGCACAGATGAATACTAAGTGCAGGACATGAAAACAAGGACCTCACCCTAAAAATCTAATCTTAAATTAATACTAAGTGCACATCCAGATCCTAGCAGCTTTAACACATGTTTAAGCTTCAAATCAATTTCACTCGAGTTATTACTAGAAAAAATATCGCCGTCCCAAAGAAGGAAAACAAAAATTCTCAAAACAAAATGGGGCCGCTGGCCAAGCTATTCTAAGGATGAAGCCGAGTGAGGAAAAAAGGAGCAGCAAACTCTAGTGCTTATCTTTTGGAATATCAAGTTCCTCAAATATTGGACTGTCCACTCCCACACCCATTGCGTTCAGGCCATTGTCAACATATATGACAGCACCGGTGATAGCAGATGCCAAAGGTGATGCTAGGAAGGCAGCTGTGTTCCCCACTTCCTCTGTTTAATCAGAGCTTACAAACTAAGTAATTATGTGGTAAAACAAGAGGAATAAAGCATGTAAAATCATAAGGATATAATGAACATATGGAAAGTCACCTGCAGATAGTTCCTTTTGCAGAGGTGCATTAGCTAGTGAATAGTCAATCATCATATCAATAAATCCAATTGCTTTTGCCGCACGGCTCCTTAGTGGACCTGAGGTCAAAACCAGAAGATAATTCATTAACCCGAGGAATCAAGCTAATGGTGATACCAGGAAATACTTAAATTCTTTAACAAGCCCAAGTATCAAACTAGACCGAATGAGATCAAGCAGATCCAGGTCCCAAGATGTAAAACAATAGTTACCACCCAGAATGTGGACAGGTAAAAATTTATATAGCTATGGATCAAGGGTGTGGGTAGGTGGTCTCTAGAATTATCAATAATCCGTGATGTGAAAAGATATATTAAGGAGACTTAGGGCATGTTTGGGCACTATGAGAATTCTCAAAACTTCTCATAATTTCATTCTCAAATATCACTCAAACACAAAACACTTTTCAATTTCAAATTTTTCATCTAATCATTACCTGATCATTGGTCAAACACAAAAATCAATTCAACTTTTACAAACTTCAAAAAAAAATAATATTAAAAAATTATGTTCAAACAATTTTTAATTTTATAATATTTTTATTCAACCTTTTCTCTATCCTTTCTCAAAACCCAATAAAACATTTTCACTCAAACCATTTTACTGCTAGTCACAAAACTATGAGATACTTAAGTGTCCAAACATGCCCTCAAGTTACAAATATTTGCAAATGAACGAGCTAAACATGCCTATTAGCTACATCTTTTAGATGATTTTCGTATCTCAGACATTTCTTGAGCATTGGCAACACTATTGATGGTTCAATAGCAAAAACCAATGCTTGGGGGCAATGACTAGATGCATATAATTCTTTTTGATAAATTAGACACATATGACTGAGATAGTAACACCATTTTAATTTGAAAGAAAGAAAAGATAGGGCCAAGGTACCAGCAGATATTGCGTTGACTCTGATTTTGTGTTTTCTGCCCGCTTCAAAAGCAAGCACCTGAATTGAATCTACACATTAAAATACATGCCAAATACATATCTCAAGCTTAAAAATGTCCCAAGTTGTGGAACGCATGAAAATAAAATAATGCAAACTCACTCGTGTGTCACTTTCCAGAGCAGCTTTTGCAGAACTCATGCCTCCACCATATCTGTTCATAACATATCAGAATTCCATCACCCTATTGAAAGTTACAACTCCGTTAAGAAGACCGGCAAAGCAATCAATGCATGACATACATACCCAGGAATAATCCTCTCAGAAGCAATATATGTAAGAGAAATGGAAGAACCCCCTGTAACAGCAACAACCATATATTAATCCCGCATATGTGCCTCAATGCAAAAAATCTTGTACAATTGAAAAAGCAGATGGCCAAGAACAAGAAGAAAGACAGCATTATTGGATGGCTTGGGTGTAGAAGTGTGCCTGGATTCATTATTGGAACGAAATGCTTCAGCAAAGAAACATAGGAGTAACTTGACGCAGATAAAGCTGCAAGATATCCTTTCCTGGATGTCTCCAACAGAGGCTTAGTGACCTATTAAAGGGGTCATTGCTCGTTTAACTCCCGGTTAAATGTCATCTAGTTATTTCACAATTAGAACAACCATACCTCTGGCCCATTTGCAAGTGAGTGAACAAGTATGTCGATGCTGCCAAAATCCTTCTTCACAGACTCAGCAACTTCCTGCAAGAAAATTTAGAAGCAAGAAGAAGAATAGAAATTATATCTATTCAATTTTGGCATTCTGTATATATAAGTGCAAAGGCCAATGTTTTAGTGACATATCAAACCTGAATGTATTCTTGGATTCCAGTTTTAATTTGTCATGAGCATAAATCTAGGCTAATTTGTTCAAGTGCAATCCCTAGGAAAAGTTCCATGTCTAAAGTGGATTTTGAACTTAAAAAACCTCATTCAAATTCGACTAGACCATCCATAAATGACCTCAAACCTTTTCCTCAATCTCCAATTACAGGCTCTAAAGGTTCCTTGACACTTAAACAGAACCAACAGGTGTGGAACAATGAGTTTATACCTCAACAGTCCAATTACTAGATCCTGCATAACGTTTGTTTGCTTTTACCTGCAAGAAGTAACATCGCATGTTTATCAGTAATACATTTGACGATTTTCCAAATTTTCTTTGTATAAATTATATCTGTCTCCATTTGTAAAAATAAATAATTTTTTTAATAAGTCATAAAAATAAATAAATATATGAAGCATATCCCAAAAATTATATCCCTCTTGATTCATAAAAATAAATAAATGAAGTGTATTCCCCTCCATTACATCTTCAGGTACATCCTCAAGGTTGTCGAAGACTGCATCTAAAGGATATACTTTAGTAATCTCCATCAAAGAGCCATCTGGCAACCTGACTCATGAAATTTCTTGTTAGAAGAGGCCATCTAGAAGTATTTTTTTTTACAAGTAGAGGCCATCAAGAAGTATTAACCAGTGTGTGCAATAAAATACTTACACGCGTGACTCGTCAAACTTTCCACGTCGCAGGCTGGATTCAAAAATGTTCAAAGCCTAGAGAAAAGCTTATAGTCAGTAATTATCCAAAAAAGAGATACAAGGGAACTTTGGGGGAAAAACAGAGAGTGCTGAAGATCAGGCTGATTACTTACAGGCACCCATGTGCCCACCAGAATTTCAGCACCCGCAGCTGCAAGGGATTTTGCTATTGCCCAACCATATCCATTGTCGTCAGCTATACCAGCGATAAATGCCCTCTTACCTACACAGATTACTCCAGGTTAAAGTCTCTTTTAATATATATGTGCGTGTAAGTGTGTGTCCATGGGTTTCTTTGACCTGTGGTAAGTATCAATGAGGCAGGTGTCAAAAACCTGGCCATTTATCAACATGGCATATACAAAGGCCAGACCATGCGTATGTAATCATCACAGATCAATCCACAAGCTAAGAATTTAAGGAGAAGTTGCAACTAAAAGAGGTTTGGTCAATTGCCATCATTAGAGTAATATATTGGATACAGCTGTTAGACTGCAGTTCACATGCAAATAGAGTGGACATCAAGAAACAAAGATGTTACAGAGGTTGCTTCTTTGAATTCCATAGTTTCCAACAGCAATTATGAAGAAGCTTAGGAACACTGATAGATCAAGGAAATTAGACAACTTACTACCATCACAATCTCTCAGTATCAGAAAACACAGGATGAAAGTGGAAACAAAATAATCGCAAGACCTTTGGAACTCATAGAAGGGGTTAACATACAAGCAAAGATCAGGACCAACAAGGGGAAGTGAGAAAAAGGGAAAACTGACCTCTCAAATCAATTGGCAAACCTGAGGCTGGCTTGTTATCACTAGCTTCAGACATTGCTTTAGTAAAAAACTTATCAAATTTAATGGAGGATGATGTAAAACTCCGCTGGAAAGGTATTACAGATGATATATGGCATGCACTTGTAAGCTTATTCCATGATGCTGACTTGCAATTATCACCAAGAATTGCAGCACCTGCCTTGAAAAGTCTACGAGAAGAAGAAAAGGAGGGTCTCACTGCTGCAATTTGCAGGCCAGAAGCCGCTGTTGCCATCTCCAATAATTGAAATCTCACAGTGAAGAATAGAGATCTATAAGCATAAGGGTAATTGTGTTAACACGTAGAAAAGTGTATAGTAAATCTCAGCAATGAGCTCTAACCTAAAATGGGTGAAGTTGCATGTTCATGACCCATTAGGATTTGGGTTCATGACTGACTTACGAAAAAAGAATGGAAAGAAAAATCCTGCAGTACAAGAAAACTCACAATTTTCACACCCCTTCCAATATATGAACTAAATGTTAGATATACTTGCGTGTTAGCATACTCTTGATTAAAATTTCAAATTCTTCCCACCCTCAAAAAGAAATCCTCAAATATGTCAAAACATCCCGTGGCCGTGCATGCCCAACTTCTGCCATAGTTCAATTCAAAGAAATGAATCTAGAAACATGTCCTCTAACTGAAAAGTCCAAGCTTGCACAAGAAGACAACAAAAACCCTTCGATTTGAATGGTAACAGCATAGTTACATTGCATATCAATTGCTTGTTAGTAATATAACCTAGAAGCACGAAAAAAATCATTTAAACTTCATTATTTTAAGCAATTTTATTGCTTTATACATTTCACAGCCTGAAAAAAATAGCTACCATTCTAAATTTCGTTCTTTGACCTCCAAATTATTCAACACCATCATTCTGATTTGTCACACTGCTAAGGAGAGTAAGTAACCCTTAGTTTGGCAGAGTAGGGGACAATCCATTAGAACCCAGACACTGAACCGAGATAAAAACCCATGAATCAGGAAAAAAGTTTAAGCTGAAGTCAGAAACAGGCCAAGACAGAAAGTAAATGTGGGCATTTTTGTAACTTAAAGTCCAGCAAGAACAACAAAGACACAGACGGGCAGAAACAAAGGGAAAGGCTTTACCTATGTGCGAGAGAAAGCGCCAACGCGGAGAGCGTGGTGAAGAGAACGATGTGAGTTCGTTGAATAAGTAGGGATTCGTTGGGAGCTAAATACTCGAGAGTGAGGGCATCGGAAATATCGAAAGACAACAAAGATTGAAACCTTTTTGAATATTCGGCCCCTTCAACTATACCGCTGGTTTTGCCCACTTGATGCGGCAATGCCACGTCTTCGACCAACCGTTTAAATTAGAAAAAACAATAATGCTACAACAATAAAAAAATAAAAAAAAATACATTAGACAGCTGAAGGGGAAAAGGACCAAAAGGTTAAGAAAAACACTATTTTAACCTTCCATTTGTATTGCTATATTTGACCGCTTGCTAATTTTTTTTTTATTATTTACTAAATAAAAAAAAGTGATTTAAGTGTATTTATTATTTTTTTAAAATTTTTAAATGTATTAAAAATATTTTAAAAAAAATTACCGCCCAACAGTAAAAATAGAGAAGCATAATAGCCGCACCCAAAGGTTAAACATATCCCAGCACAAGAAACCCTACTAGAAAAGAATCTTTGATAGATTAGTAAAAATTAAAAGATATTTTTTATGAATGTAAGATGAATTTAATTTTTAACTATTTCATTCATATAAATCTCTACATTAGAATAATTATTTTTTTATTATATATTAATAAAATAATATAAGATAAATTTAATTTTAACTATTTATATCAAATCATTAGATTATCTATTTATTCATTATATAGTAATTAATTAAATAATTAATCATCATTTAATTTTTTTTAATTATTAATTTATCTTATTTTATCATATTTTATTATTTTACCTATTACATGTTAATTAATAATTATATTTTAATTAAATTATAGGTTAAAAAATTATATATAAATATCTTAATTACAAATCAAATATACTCCACCAGAGGGTTCCTACATTTCTGTCAAAGCCCTAATCGAACCCCTCCTCCCACACAAAGCCTCCCAGTCCTCGACCCACGAAATCCTCTCGTGGATTCCCCAGCACCTGTCGGTCTCTGCAAACTAATCCTTTCACAAGCTCTCCGAAGCATACTGTGGTGGAATTGATTCCAGAGGTGCTACCATTGTTGAAGGAGAGGATTAAGGAGAAGCAGATCGGCAAGAGAAATGGGGGTTTTGGTTGTTGCCGACGAGAGTTGGAGTGTGGTGGTGGAGGGGTGCGGTGGTCCTCTTGCCGACGAGACTTCGAGTGGTGGTGCGGTAGTGGGGGTGCGGTGGTGTTGTCTCTGGCCGAAGAATGAAGCTGCTTGGGGAAGAAATTTCTGGTTTTTTGAGAGGGGAGTCGAAGAAGGCAGTTGTGACTAAGAAAGAATGAGAAATAAATGGTAAAATATGTATTTAGTCTATTTGTAATAATTTTTAAATTTAGAAAATATTTTAAAACTTACTATAGTTAATTTTAGCTAATCTATTGTTATAATATTTTGGAATTTAATAATTAAATATGTGATGGATTTAGCTTCTAGCTAATTTACTGAGGATGCTCTTAAAACTCCCTCCTCTCGATTCCGGTTGAGTGTGTTTGAATGTTGAGTTAAGTTTAGATGATAAAATATTGTTAGAATATTATTTTTTAATATTATTATTGTTTTGAAATTTGAAAAAGTTGAATTGTTTATTATATTTTGTATTGAAATTTGAAAAAATTGTAATGATGAGTTGAGTTTAGTTTCGTAACCAAACGTTATTTTCATATGAAAAGTTTTCAACGTTGTAGGTTCTATTCTCAATATGCATCTGAGTAAAAAAAAGCTAATCATATATGTTGAAATGGTAGCTTCATTTCTTGTTGAAAATGTCATTTCAAATATTCGGTTTGATTATGGCTCAATCCTGGTTCAAGCAAATTTTAGACAGATTATTCACTCGATAGTCTGCTCGAGCGAGTATACAGAAAACTTAGTTCTCACGTTGTTTTATATATAAACTTATTTTTTGTAAAAGGAGATGTGAGAGTCGTGGCCAATAGAGAGAAAGGATAGAGAACTACTTTCGTGAGATTTGAGAGTTCATTCATGGGTATATTGAGACTTTTGGAATTGAAAAGTGATTTGTGGTTTCTCTTTTGTATTTCATATTTGAGATAGTGAATTCATTGAGACCGACCCCTCCAGTGAAAGTAGGCTTGTTTAAAACGAACCACTTAAATCTTGATGTTCTATGACGGAGTATTGCAAGAGGTTGCTGATGAAGAGACTGTCGCCGATCTTTGGAAGAAACTTGAGAGTTTGTACATAAAGAAGTCACTAACCAACCGTTTGTACTTGAAGCAACGGTTGTACACTCACAAGATAATGGAAGATACTCCTATTTTCGATCATCTAGATGAATTTAATAAAATCATTATGGATATGAGGAATATTGATATTAAGCTTGATGATGAAGATCAAGCATTAATTGTGTTATGTTCGCTATCGGTTTCATTTGATAATTTTGTGAACTTGATGCTATTTGGTAGAGATATTATCTCTTTGGCAGATGTAAAATCTGTTTTGAATTTTAAGGAGGTTATAACAAAATTAGGTGTACAAGGCACAAATAATCAAATTGATAGTTTGTTTGTGAAATGTTCTTCTAGTGGTAGATCCGGAGAAATAAGTTTGGAAAAGAGTAGGGATAATTCTAGTGGAAACTCAAAATTTAACAAGAAAAATGTTGAATGTCACTATTGTCATATGTTTAGTTATTACAAGAACGAGTGTCCCAAATTGAAGAGCAAGAAGGAAGGTACAGGTTCCTCCAATGTTGTTAGCGTTGAAGAACAGTCTAACAACTTTGATGTTATTCTAGCAGTCAGCTGCTCTAGCAATCGTTTTAATGATAAGTGGATCATGGACTCAGCTTGCACATTCCATATGCGTCCCAAAAGAGATTGGTTCATTACTTACAAATCAATCAACAATGATTCCGTTTTGATTGTGAATTATTTGGCTTATGATATTGTTGGGATTGGTGCAATCAAGATTAAGATGTATAACCATTTGATATTGTCAGGTACCATACAGTTGGATCACTTCACAGCAAAATGGAGTAGTTGGGCAGATGTATGCTTTTGGAATGTCGATTTGTCTAAATATTTTTTGGGTTAAAGCGATTAACACAGCTTACTACTAGGTGAACCTTTCTTTTTCCACAGCTTCTGAGTTGTTGTTTCCACAAAAGAGGAGAGCAGGGTTATGGCAAAAAGGTGGAGTTGCTGGGAGAGCTTCACATCATGCTATTGGAAAGAAACATGATTTTGATTTTGGTATTGTCCCACAGTGAGAACAAGTCTATAGTTTCGTCTAGTAAATAGAGAAGGCAGTTTGGCCATTTTCGGGATATGCTCATGCAAACTTTGTGCCGTATTTACTTTGGCAAATTATATTGATTATTAGCCTTCCATGCACGTGTATTCAAAAGTCGTTGTTTAAGGAAGCAGTCAATATAGTGGTGCGTTGCTCTTGTGTGAAGAGTTGAATCTCTTCATTAAGACCAAGCTTGTGATTTGGTCAGCCTATGGAGATGAAGACTTTTTGGTGGAAATGAATTTTCAAAAGATAGGCGTTGTGCATCCCGTTTAGGATTTGTGGAGGAGTTTGTTTTTCGATCTTTGGTGGGCATCTTTGATGTTTTTATTGTTGAATGGTGAAATTCGATTTAGTGGAATTCATTTTGTTGAGGCTTGAAGTAATTCAAGCCAAGGTAGAGATTTGTTTGGCTTAACTGTGGCTCGACCCTAACTCAAACGAACTTCAGATAGATTGTTTGCTCGATAGTCCGCTTAAAAGAATATTCAGAAAACCTAGTTCTCATGTTGTTTTATATATAAAAGATTTTTTTTTTTTTTTTTTTTTTTTGTAAAGGAAGATGTAAGAGTTGCGGTCAAAATAGAGAGAAAAGAGAGAGCTCCTTTTGTGAGACTTGAGAGCTCATTGGGTGTATTAGAACTTTTGGGATTGAGGAGTGATTTGTTATTTCTTTCTTGTACTCCATATTTGTGATAGTAAATTCCTTGATAGCGATTATGCTAGTAGATGTAGGCTTGTTTAAGTCGAGCCACTTAAATCTTGGTGTTCTGTGTTTGTGATTATCGATTTTGCTATTCACTTCCACTAATCTATTTCAAAGTCGTCTCTAAATATCCAGCTAATCCTAACAATATAAAAGAAAACTACTTGTAGTTGACTATCTCGGCTAGCACAAAGATAACAACGATGGACGGTGACTTGAAAACTGGAAGGCTAGCTCTACAAAAATCAATGGAACTCAATCAGGAAGGAAGAGCATTCCTTCTTTGCAGAAATGAATTTAGGGTCTTGCCTCTCAAACAATTAGATGCATTTTGTTGTTTTGTATTTTAAAAGGACAATGCTATGTCCACAAAGGATTCTCACCGAGAATGCTAACCGATTAGGCTTTTTTTTTTTAAACATTTTTTTAAAGTATTTAAATATTTAAAAAAATTACAAATTCATTTAAAAACACATCTTTAATCATTAAATAAAAATAAAATAAACTGCAATTCGGTAAAAACTTTCGGCAAAAAGTTTACGTGGGAGTAGTATTTTCCTTTTTAAAAATAATTGATCTAGGTGGTGAACACGTGGCATGGCCACATCAAGTGGGCAAAACCTTGGGCTATTAGGACTCTTCGAAGTAGTTTCTACAATGCTTTTACAAGCAGCTGTTAAGGCGACTCGATGAAAGCCTCTTGTAATGTGCCTATGGTAACATAAAATATATCTCACGACGATAATAGTGGTTATTATGGCCAAACTGATAGGACGACCACTTTTTAAATCCAAACAAAGTTTATTCTAGCCATATTTCGAGTATTGATAGATAGATAACTATTTTTTACAATCTTTTATTCAATTATATTTTAAAATGAGGATATTTTTTATAAAATGATAATATATTTAGAAGTTATTTTATAAAATATATTTTATTTAAAACATAATTATGCAAAGGGCTGTGAAAATAATTGTGTATTTATCATTTTACTTTTCGAAACCCCACCTCTCGTTTTTTGTGAATATTTTTCTCATCATTTTACTACATCAGTAATATTAATAGTCGACATATGTATCACCTCAATATTTTTTCTATTTCTTAAAATAAAAAAAAATAATATATGGATATCTTAAAATTTATAATCAGTTAACATGAAGATAAGAATTAATCATTTTAAGTGATAAAAATAGAATTTTGGAGGATTTTTATTATATTTTGAATAATATTATACAAATTTGTCTGTGGCCCGCCCCACATGCCAAAAATATTTTGAAATGGCCCAATTTTAAAGAAACCAAGTTTGTTACTTTCAAAGAAAAAAGCCCACTACGTAAGGTAGTAAGCCCAGGAGACCATCCTTGGCACTTTTTCGTAGGTTAGAACCCAGCACCTTGCATTGTCGAGCAGGCCCTGTAACTGGACTCTGGAGAGCTTATATCTACTATATATATATATATATATATATATATATATATATATAGAAATAATATTGGCATCCGCCACTATTCAACATCCTCCAATACACACTATTGTAAAATGACAATTATACCCTCAAAATAAAAATAACTTTCAATCTCTTTTTACTCATTTCATTTTGAATTGTCTGAGGGATGAGAGAGAGTCGAGGATGAGAGAGAGACGGTGAGGGTAGAGAGAGAGTCGAGGATGAGAGAGAGAGCTCGGACTAAGAGAGAGAGAGACTGAGAGGATGAGAGAGAGAGACGGTGAGGGAGGAGAGAGAGTCAAGGATGAGAGAGAGAGCTCGGACTGAGAGAGAGACCGAGAGGGAGGAGAGAGAGTCAAGGATGAGAGAGAGAGCTCGGACTGAGAGAGAGAGACCGAGAGGATGAGAGAGAGAGAGACGGTGAGGGAGGAGAGAGAGAGCTCGGACTATGAGAGAGAGAGACCGAGAGGATGAGAGAGAGGCGGTGAGGGAGGAGAGAGAGAGCTAATGAGAGAGACAGAAATGAGAGAGAGAGAGAGAGAAGGACGAGAGAGACGAGCAGGTGAGAGGAAAAAAAAAGCGCCACGTAGGATGTGCGAAAATGCACACCGCTACAGTGGCGAATGCGTATCAAGACTCATATATATAAGTGCGAATGAGGTATATACAGTGTTTTCATCTAACGTTTTTTTTTCCCATTTTATCCCTGCCTCTATTCCCAAATTTTCGTTTTGCCATTTCCTCTCCCCCAACCAACAGCCCCTCTCCCCTTACGTTTCTCTCGGCTCCTCTCAGCCACAGGAGCCATTTTATATTGCACACAACATAAAAAGTGCCAGTGTCACCCACACAGCAAGATGCACCGTGTATCGAGTCGGATCTGTAGGAAGAAAAAAAATTAACGGAAAAAAAATATGAGAAAAAAATGAAGATCAAATCTGAAGATCTGTAGGGAAATTAAAAAAAAATAACACCATTGTGGTCTGTAGATCGCGTGACTCCGATTTGTATGTAGAAAACAGAAAAATTAAAGAAATAAGAACATCTAAAAAAAACCCCAACAGAGCAACGAAAACGTCAAAAAAAAAAAAAAAGAACGAGCTTATGTATGAGAGAGAGAGAGATTATAGAAATAGCCTCTATAGCCGTGTGGAAAGACTTGTATTTTGGAGAGAGGAGGAGAGGATTTTGGCATCTTGAGATAGAAATAAGAGAAAGCACGAGAAAGACTGGGGAGAGAGAAATTTTTGAGAGGAAAAAAATGAGACTGTCGACGACGTCGTATTGGAGTTGGAGCTGGTTTTTTATTTATTTGTTTTATTATTATTATTATTATTATTATTATTATTATTATTATTTTTGCATCATGAGGCTAAGGTATTAAGGGCTAGGTTTTAGATGTGAAAATTTGGACTTTTTTTTTTCCCTTTAGGACTTTAGATGGAAAAATAGATAGGTGTTAAAAATAATTTTCAACCTAAATTAATATATCAATTACCCATAAAATTACAATAACAAAAAAAAAAAAAAAACTCTTCAAAAAATATACTCTATTTCTTTTTTACATTTTTTTTCCCTTTAATTCCTACTTTATTAACTGATCCAAAATTAATAACAACATTTGAGAACGTTTAAAATTTGTAATATATTACAATTTGTTTAAACTGTTTATATATTTATTTTGGAAGTAATAAATATACGGCATATGCAATTCACTATAATTATTGATATAGATCTAATGTTTTCTAATTTTTTTAACTTACAAATTTTCTGCTTCCGTTGTTCATTTACTATTCTTCAAGCTGGTTATTGTCAATTTCCTCTATTTTCACTGTTCTTTTAGTTATTCTCTACTTTCTAGTATGTTCTCTTCTAAATCATCCAAAAAAAAGTTATTCAAATTTTCTATACTTATATAAAAGCACTTGTAGTTAAAATAAAATGTTGACATATGGAATCCTAAAATAAAATGTTGACATATGAAATATTAAGAATGACAATATTAAGTATAGAAAATTTGAATAAAAACCTAATTTTATTATGTTTTGTTTCTTTATATGTTCTTTGTCATGAATTAGCTGGTTATGTTCTTATCTTACTCTACGACATTTCTCTGCTTGCTCATCTGTGCTATTCCTACAATTCATTCATTTTTTCTCTACTCTGTGGTATTTTTTTATCGCTTTTATTTGAAGTATGTTTTTATATTTATTTTGTAATATTTATTTTGTTTATGCATATGCCATATTTAGAATAGTTAATTTAAAGCCCCGTTTAGAGATTTTTTTTGAAATAAATGTTTTTGATAAAATTATACGTAAATTTTAAAAATATCATTCTTATTAAATCTTATAGAAATCTCCCTATAAAATAAATAATAATAATTTTATTACTATAATATAAATATTCATAAAGTAAGAAAGTGTATTTTATTAATATAGATCTAATGTTTTGTAATTTTTTTTTTTTTTTTTTACCTTACAGATTTGATGCTTTCATTCCTCATTTGTTGTTCTTCAAGTTGGTTAGAGTTCATCAGGTTGGCTGAATGAATAACTATGTAGCCACATACATTTTTGGTAAAAATTAAAATGTACTAAATGTGAACACTAACAAATAATAATCTCTTTGTTAATTTTAGATGTAAAGTATATTTCGAGGTGTATGATATGCCTACCTAGCTATTCATTCAGCCAACCTCATAACCTCTGGTGTGAATAGGGACGACAAAGACCAGGAGCAAAATCCATTCGGCTGCTTTGATACCCAGGTTGGGATGCTCGACGATTATAAAAGTCGGTCGCATACATCTCAAAGTTTTCATGTCAAGTTCATGTCCATACATTCATTTATCTATAAATTGCTATTATTTGTGGTTTACTTGTATACTCTTGTGATAATCTGTTGTATGTTGATTGTTTATTTGTTGAGATTTCTTGAAATCTCACTGTGGTAGTTTTCCACTACCATTCTCAACTTCGAATAATAGAAGTTGTTACAGGCTTAAACAAGGACCCAAATGACCAAGCATAAGAGCACGGCACCTCCTCCGGAGAGAATCGTACCTAAGATGGTCATGAGTTTGCCCAAGCTCTCCATCTTAGAATGCTTTGAAACTGTTGATGAAGCAATCACTGAGATACTCCAGTTTATTGAGGAATTCAAATGGCTCAACAATCGGGATAAGGATCGGATCTTAGAAAAGCGAGTGAAGCTCGAGCCCTTTTGATGGACCTAAAAAAAAAGAATAAGAAAAAGAGAAGGGAGGAAAAAAGACAATGAATAATGATTTTTGTGAAATAATATTTTGATTGTCTCTATGTTTTGAAAAATGGTTTTTGTGAAATATCTATACATATATACTTTAAAAATATGTGTACATAGTTGTGACTTTGTTTTTGTAAGTCGTTGTATTATAGTTATAAACATTATGCAGATCGTGTATAATATGTGTTGTAAAGAAGAAATTTTTTTTGAAAAATTGTTTTTCAAAACTTTCAATCATTGTAATATATAGGTACAAAGTATTTATGTGTAGTTATAAATGTGTTTGTGAAAATTTCTATGTTATAGTTATGAATATTTTGTAGATAAAATATGTGATGTTTTTTATGATCAGGAACAAAATATTAAAATATAGATGAAACTCTGTCTATTTATAGTTAAATTTGAGAATTTATATAGATTTAAACTCTCATTTTTTAGCTCATTGTGGATTGACAGGTAGCCATGTAAAACTACTTTATTATCGTATATATAAATTTATCAAATATTACCATCTATTACATTTCATAACTATATTTTTTAGTCTTTTTTTCTTATTTCATGTTTTAAAGAAAATCTATTTTTAAGATATTTTTGCAACTGGGCATACGTGCATGGCACGTTATGCCCTTACTAGTGTTTATATATATATATATATTATCCTCCGAAGTCCGATCAGAAGAAAACCTCACAAAACTTACTTTAGACTATTTTAGAGAACAAGAATTTTTTAGAGCTCGAAATATATGTGAAGTGTTCTGGCAAAACTTTATTCTTTATATGAGTCTCATGAATAGTATTGAAGTAAAAATTATATTTGTAAGTCGATTTGTAAAACACACCTTTTATATAATATAGTTTGATTTGTAAGAGAAGTTTAAAATTTATATTTTTTACAAATTAAATCATGTCATGTTAACGTTGTGAAGGCACTATAAGAAAAATCGGTTTTTGCGACTACTATTTTTTTTTTTTGGCAACTACAAAATAGTCGCAAAAACCCATGTTTACTGTTTGGCTTCAAAAGATCCGTTAGCTTTTAAAAATCATAGGAATAAAGCCCCTTCGCGGTGACAACTTTACGCCACAAATGTTAACGCCGCAAAAAGTCATTTCTAATGCACCATTAGGGTCTATTATCTACCTTGAATTGGAAGTAAAAATAGTATTTTCGTTATCATATTCTCAAGCTAGTGTGTAGAATATTACAGTATCCATATCATTTAAATGGTAAGATTTGATTTGTAAGTTTCAAATTTTAAAATTTATTTTTTAAATCAAATTATGTCATATAAGCACACAGTTTTACTAAGTATGCTTTATACACTGGCTTGATAACAGAATTTTTCCTTTTCAAAATATTGCAGATTTCATATTCTAGGTCGTTTTCTCTTCTACTGATCTTGACTTTAGAATTCAGATAGATATTATATACGTGACATAACCTTATTTATAATTTAGCATTAACATGCTTCCTTTTATCATCCAAGCCCATATGAACTAATTAGATCAAAACCTCTTTTTTTTTTCCTTCCTCCAATGCTTAACCACATAACTCCAACATAACAGGCACACCTATCTAAATATATTATATAAAGTGGGTAGAGTTGAATATAAGCGATCAGGAGGTAAGAAAATGAAATAGATTGCTTGTACTCAAAAGCCAAAAAAAGAAGAGAACTTATCAACAACATGACCAAATAGGCAATAGCATTGGATTGAGAAGAAAATGTAGGTAGAGTTAATGGCAAACGAATCGAATAAGTAGATATATAGGTGGGTGTTCTCCAGAAGAAAAGCCTGTTTTGTTGGGGAAAGCAGTGGCGCATGGGCTCCTTAGAAATAGTTTAAAAAAATGTGCAATTTTAACAGTGTAACCCACCTTCGGTTTGGTACATTTGTCACTTCAAATGGAATATTAATTAATGCATGTTGCATGAGAGAAACTATTTGCAAGTCAACGTTTCATATTTTTGAGGTCCTGAAAACTCGTATTTTCGATGGTTCCTATATCTTGTTGTTGTCCCACGCAGACAACATATATCAGTTCAAAAATTTCATGTACAGTTATTTTCGATCACTTTTTTTAATATAAAAAAATATCTATTTTAATCAATCACATCGAAAAATATGTAAAATGATCATACGTCGTAGTTTAACTCATATGATCAGTTTGTAGCCATCGATGTTTTATTTTGCAACCAAACTTTTTGGGTGACTAAGATATATAATATAAATAGGCCGGTTGTAATGTTACTCACTTTTAAATGCACATAATATCACAAAGTTTCGTCGTTTTCGTAAGTGAAATTAATTTTCAGTAGGTCCAATATTATCGGAATTGACAACTCCATGTCAGACGCGAAATATCAACGACCCCAGCTACCATTGATCAATATCGAATATCATGAATAATATAGGCAAGCCACACGTTACCATTGTCCATTAATGCATGCTACATCGATCCTTCGTCATCATTTGGCTTAGATCAGAGTCTCAGCGCATGTATATGTGAACGTAACAATCATGTTAATATTCTTCAGATCCACGCATATATATTGTTCTGTGGGTGGTGAAAATCAAGGTCATGTCATGATCAATTCATCATCGTCGTGACCATTAATAGATCTAGCTAGATATTGAAGATCAATGTATAAAACCATATATTATTATATTTTAATCGAAGTTATTTTTCTTACATAGTACGGAACGTCAATCGACATGTTTTGGAAAAAACCATGTATGTATATATGTTTGTTTGAATGAACCATGACCTAATTAATCAACTACTTTTTTTAGAACGTACATCATGATGATCACTAGCTAGTGTTTGATGATGTGGCGCACAAAAGGATCTCGGTGGCGCGCCATTGAGGAACATCATGACATACATGACTGCGATCAGTACCCTTACCGCCTCATGAATATGCATGAATTAAATATTAGATTGATGAATTGATGCATGTATAATATATCATATATTTGGGATATGTGATGGTCTTTGCTAGGGCTGTAAATGATTCAATTTATTTCATATTTCGCTCGTGCTTGTCCGATTAAATAAGAATCGAACTCAATTTGTTGAAAAAAGAAAAACTCAATTATAAAAGTAGATACACACTTGATTAGTAAATGAAAAATATTCGGCTAAACTCGACTAAGGCTCTTTAAGGCTCGCTCATTTATGCCCGAATCGACTCGTTAGCTCGACTCGATTAAAGTTCATTCATATATTGATATTTATATATCAATATATATAATTTGTTCATTCATATATATGTATATGTATTAGCTAATAATATAAGCATAACACTTTTATAATTAAATATATGATATGTAACCTAATTACTTATGATATATATTGAAAATGCTTCATAGCTATATTTTATAATTTGTACAATAATTAGTCGATAAGATTTAATAATTTCTTATACTAGTATATGGGAGCCAATATATACTATCATATTATGTGTATTTATTAATAATTTATGTAGGCATATAATATATTATTATTATGGATATCAACTAGTTACATATTAATTATTTATAAATTTTTAAAATCTTATAATTCAATAGAGCTTCTACTTGTTAGTTGTACAAATTCAATATTAGATTTTTTATTTATCTAATTTATTAATTAATAAATCTTATTCAAAATAAATAAATAAATAAACAACTTGAGTCGAGCTCGAGTTGAGAGTTTAGTTTACCGAGTCAAGCTTGAACAAAGATTAAATAAAAATCTCAAACTCGAGTTTTTTAAGTCAAGCTGAACTCAGCAAGCTAAAGACCAGCTCGGCTCAACTCGATTACAGCCTTAATTTTTGCTATGTCTTACAAGAAAATTGTTTATTTGTAACCAGTTATTTTTTACTAAAATAATTATTTCTTGCTAAAATGAGTATACATTCTTGTCACAAATAGTCATTCACATCGTAAATAAATCATCATAAATACTTATGTTGCTTGTAGAGTATGATCCGATACTTCACCCTTTTTTTCTGTGTGAAGTGTGTCGGCAACATCTATATGGTGTGTCCGCACGCAACATCCAATTCATTTCTTTTAAACCATGTGACGGACAAATGGGAATAATGTTTTAGAAAAACACTATATGCAAAGGGAACCGTGGGAGAACCGTTGCCCCTGTGGAAAATGATGGTACCTTTTCGAATTTTTCTTCCCTCCGTTTTCAACCCCTGAACTCACCTCCCTCCATTCGTCTTCAACCCCTTCAGCACACTAGCCTCCATTTGTCTTCAACCCCTTCAACACTCGTCTCCCTACCATCGTCTTCAGCACTCCAGCCTCCCTACGAAATCGATGCCGAAATCTCTCCTTCGGCTTCCCCGAGCAGTGAAGACCCTCTGCTTCCCCAAAACATGGATGGGTTTTGCCTTGAAACCACACAAAATTTCCTGGGAATTTTGCCCTGAAACCAAATGAAACACGGATGGGCTTTCAAGCAATCTCGGAACACGTTGAAAAAGAACAAGATCCAAACCCAAACACAACACATTCAAGTCTTGTGAAAGATAAAAAGAGTAAAAAAAATTACTGCAATATGAACCTGTAGACGACAACAATACAAAGGCTGAGTCTGAAAATGGGTTCGATGGGAAAAAAAAGACAGGGAAGACAGA
Organism: Cyclocarya paliurus; assembly: GCA_029856935.1. Classification (NCBI taxonomy): domain Eukaryota; kingdom Viridiplantae; phylum Streptophyta; class Magnoliopsida; order Fagales; family Juglandaceae; genus Cyclocarya; species Cyclocarya paliurus. The sequence goes on along the minus strand of CM056958.1, from coordinate 969,570 downwards.
GACCAAGATCTCGAGGTTGGTAAAGAAGAAGAAGTAGCAGCTGTGGTGTTGTCGTTGTTCATTGTCCCACAGCGCCTCGTCCATACCCATTTCTTTTCTCTGGCTGAACATGTCCAGGATTCTTCTTTGTCTACACCAAGACCCCAACATCACTCGCATGGCTCAGAGGTTAATGTTCACTCTCCCAGACCTTTTGACCAACGCTTTCATTCACCCAATATTCCATATTTACCTTCGCACTTAGGGCATTACGCACCCTCTCAGCTAGGATGATATATTCTGACAAAAAATGGATGAAAAACTTTGCTTTTTCTTCATTTAATTAATGATATTTATAAAGTTAGAGTTTTCTTTGCCTTGGAACTGAAGGAGATGAAAAGAGATGCATGAGCCAGTTTTCTTTGTCTTTGCCTTTTCAATTTCTTTTAAAATTTCTCACCTGACGTGGCAGCCGATTTCCCGAGGGTTGCCCACCCCGGTTGCCTGTAGCATTACTGTGTTTTGAATAAACTACAAACCACATGATGATCCACATCCTAATCTCATTTTACTATAGGAAATGTACTAGCAGCTAGATGCAGCTAGGAAGCTTATATATGTAATAATGCAGATCAATGACTAAGAATTAATGCTCAAAAAAAATAAAGAACGATGGATGGAGAAAGGAATATTATAACGACAGAAAAGGAAAACAGACGTTTACCATGTTTTTCTTTTATTTAAAGTGGAAAATAGTTTTAATTTTACTATATATGAATAGTAAGCAAAATATATATCGATATATATATATATATATATATATATATATATATATATATATATATTGAGTGGGATACAGCTTATCTAACTGATAAGATAACTTGAATGTGACACTTTTGTTTGATTTAATAAGTCAGGATTGCACTGTACGTGTAATATGGATCTGTCCTTATTACATTACCAGCTTTTTTCTTCTGCCTTGAAAATAGGTTCAACTTATCTTCGGAATTTCACATTTTCTCGAAGAAAATCGAGGAAATGTATATGTAGGTTCCACTACTAGATGACTTTTCAAACTTTTAATTGATATATATAGTTTTCATGATTTCGATCCATATCATGATCAGTACTTTAAGACTAAAATCTTCGGAATGAAACAATGTATCAGAACTGTTTTGGTGAAAATCATCAAATTTTAGTTTTATTTTTTGATTTTATGTCGAATTGCCTATAAATTATTGCTTAAAAAAAAGAATGGAGTTACGTATGTATCTCTAAAGATCATGGGATAATAAAAGGCGGCCTCTTTTTTAATCATGAACACAAGGAATGCTAAGGACTTCATGTATATAATATGGTTTTACTGCTTAAAAGTCAATATATTGACTGTGAAGTATGTAAACGCGGCGTAATCGTTTAAAAAAAGACTGAGATTTATTATTAAAAAATTAATTTTTTTTCATGTAGGTCCCATATTTTATTCATTTTTTTCAAAATAATCACGCAATGGTTACACAATTCACAGTTGTAAATATATTTTCTCATATTGAAAAGTTTGTTGGAAAATCGAACTCCATATGTACATATTATATATATATATATATATATATATATATATATATATATATATCTCAAAAGAATATATAAAATTGCAATGAGAATATTATTGAATTCAAGTAATTGATGATCAGTAGAATCACACTCTAACGTAAATTAGATTTGGAGGATTTCTTTGTATATAGGATAATTAAAGAGCTATTAATTCTTAATTTATATTACTTGAGATCTTCCCTTAATTAAGGAAAAAAAAGAAAAGAAATCCAGAATTATTTTTTTAAGATTTTTGAGAGGTTTAGAACTAAATTATTGGGAATTAATAAGTTCTCTATATATAACCTTTTAAAGTTTTAAAAAGCTTTTGGTAAATTATATGTACTTGCCTCTTATTTGTACCCAGACCGAACCCTTCTAGAAGGGACCCAAGTATACGTACTTGACCTAAGTTGTAAAAAAATTCTTTTACATTTTTTTTTTATTTCCGAATTTCTTTTAGAAGAAAATTCAGCGTTAGATAATTCATTTTTAATATTTAAGAAAATATGGAAAGTAAATAAGACCCAAAAAAACGAGTCTATATATATATATATATATATATATATTATATAATAGTACTACTAATTAGCTGAAAGCAGGACCTCTTTGAACCTAGAAATTAATAATTTAATCATGAGTACGTACGTGATCAAAGTACTCCACGAGCATTGTGGGTAGAAATTAGAATTCTTAGAGATCCAAGAAAGAAAATTAACTCTTAAAACGAGCCATCATCTCCCTGTTCAAATATAAAATAAAATAGAAACTGAAATAAGAAAATTGGGGAGAGAGAGTGAGAGCAGAAACTTTGAGCGCTACATTCGTTTTTTTCAATTTTTTTTGAATACAAAACATTATTGGTCTCTATTTATAAAAAAAAATTACATGGAAATGCAATAAATTAAATATCTTAATCATTATGAAAATCTTCAATATCCCCCTCAAATTCAAGGCGGTGAACTTTGAAGTCTTAAGTTTGAAATTTGAGTATAGGCTTCATATTCGTTGATTGATCGTCAATGAGATGATGAACGCCGTAACGTTAATGATGAAGTTATTGACAATTAAAACATCAAATTTAGAGTTGTGACCAATAATAAGTTAATAATGTGTCAAATAAAAGGCAAATAATAATCTGAAAGATTGAGTCGATAATGAGCTACATGATATGGCTTTGGTCAACATAAAACCAACATCAAAAGGCCAAAAATGGATCTCATGCTTCAAACAATGCTTACAATTGACCAAGATCCAATGAAAACTCTCACAACTAATAAAAATATTCCAAATATGTGGATTTGAGACGAAACATAGTTAAATGGATATAAACATTTTGCGAAAGGCAAAGGTAGCAGAACAACTATAAAAGAAACGATCCACAAGATCGAGTCTAACGTTAGCAAAGAGTTCTAATACTATAATAGAAAATATAAAATAAAATAGTCTGAAAGAAGAAAATGAGAGAAACAAAGAGAGAGAGTGAGACCAAAAACTTCGAGGGCTAAATCTTTTATATTTTCAATTGTGTTTGAATATATAGTACTTATTAATAGGAAAATTACATAGAAAAGAGATAACTAGTTAAATATCTTAATTATTATAAAAATCAAATCAAGATATATAATATCAAATCAAAGTGATTGGATAATTATGAAAATCAAATGATATTATTATCTTCAATAATATGTACACCAAAAAGCCTAATACCTTTTTTATCCACATGATTGTGGGTTATATCCACTACTGATCCACTCATCATCAGTACCTTTTCTTCCTTATTAGATCTTTTGTACTCGTCATCGCTTATTATATTTTTGTAGCTAACAATTTTTCTTTTGCCCAAATTTAATTCTAATTCCACCTGCACCTCATGATCATCCATCTCCTCAACCAAACAATTATTTGTCCCTTCCCCATTATTATAAATGATATCTATCAAACAAAATGGTTGATCACCCTCTTTTGCCTTATGATCAGCACTTTCACATGTATAAAATGTGATGATATCATTCGCCTTCAATTTCTTTTCCTTCACGAATTTATTCCAGCCTCTTGTGAATACAAAACTTTGGCTACTCCTCCAATAGCAATATCGAAATTTCCACGACTTCATTTGCTTGTCGTAGAATACCAACTCGACATCATCTACGGCAGCTCCGCAATTATCACCATCTAATTTGTTATCTTCCACATGAGTACTTTCGCAAATGTAAGGAAAATACCTGATTGCGTATTTTTTTGGGATGACAAGTCTATTAAGCTTACCCACATCGCTTGGTGTCAATTCCTTCAGAAAAAGTTTGCTGCATGAAAACTGTCCATCTCCATGCACTATCCTCGTTTGCTTGAGACTGATTCCAATTTCCTTGCTTTGAGATTGTGTAGTACGAAGAAAAGCAGCAAACTTGGAGGGATAGGACCCATCCCTAATCATGTTTAACACAGCTTCTGAGCTGTAATGGGTCTGGAACTTTGGCTCTTGAGCAGTCTGTTCTGTCCATGGAAAGTTTCTATGTGAATCCCCACTTCGAAGCTTGATTGCAGCGCTATCATAAGCCATGGCTGCTTCCTTTTCTGATCTAAATGTGCCAAGCCAAATCCTCTGATGGTTAGCATATATTTGTGCACCCCAATGTCCATTGTGCTGAGGCACGACACCTTTAAATTTTGCGAAGGAGGTGTTGCTGTCATGTACTCTCATGCGCTTGTTGCTTGCAGTTTGCAATGTGTAAATAGTGTTGTTTGAATCTGAAGTTTCTGCAGCCCCATTCATTTTGGCACATGAAATCATGCTCGAAGCATCTTCTTCCATTGCAAAAGAAGAAGATCAACTCGATATTCCGGATATATAATATATATAATAGCACAAACACGTACGTACAAAATGTAGCTAGAGAGCCAATGCAAGAAAACGAGATGGAAATGTGAAAGAAAAGCTCCAAGGTGGGGTTTTAAGGAGAGGGAAAATGGATTGGATTCGAACATGATTGGACAAGTTACAGTATTTTGGGAGAGATTGAGGGAGGACATCTGGCAATAGAGTTATTCTGTTGCTTGAAAATGGTAGGTTTTGAATTTGGAAGGTGGAAAATTTTGGAAACCAAACTAAATCAGGTATAACAATAACCGAGTTAATTAGAAACCAAATCATTCAACCAAGTCAATCTAGATATCAAAATGAAATATTCTTCAAAAATATATTCGCAAAACTGTTAACGTCGTGCCTGGTACGAAGTACGTATGACAAGCTAGTCAATCGATCATTTTATATAATAATGGTTTATGTGACAAACATATCAATATCTGCCACGTGAACAATTAGATTACGCGGATATTAGTTAGATGTCGTCACAACTAACATTTAGTAGTAAGACTAGTCTAATGAAAAAATATTACAAAATATATAGTTTGTAACAGTAATGAAGTGGATTTGTCTTAATATAGGCAAAAGTTTATCGAATACATATTTCTTAATTTGTGGAACGAAGCCACCCTTTCTGTTTATAAGCATTTTTTGTTTTCCTCTCCATGCATCTACATATATAATTGGTGAACTCGTACTGAACTCACAACTGAATTTCTTTTTTTGGGGGGTGAAAAGAGCTTAAAAGATGTTGACTCAAAAAACAATAATACTGCATACATGCATGCAACTGATCTCATTAATTGGAAACGAAAAATTGCTCCCACTATATCGTAGATAATTAGATATATGAAACTAATTGTGGCACTCTAATTTTGGGATTTTTTTAGAATTCAAATGCCTTGTTGATCAAATTAATCTTGGTTTAACTATCAGAAGTTAATAATTATTATAATTAAAATATACGTCCATCGACTATAAGAAAATTACTTATTTGTGGCCATGAGCTATTTCCTACGAAAATGACTATTTAATTTCTTGTTAATATGAGTTTGTTTTCATTGTAAATAGTCATTCTTATTGTAAATAATCCGTCACAAATGTTCACTTTTCTTGTACTAATATCGATCACAGTAACAAAATTAAATAAATAACCAATCAAAATTTAATTCATGAGCATAGAATAAAATTTAATTCAAAAAACACTAATAAATAATAATATTGGACGTGCCTAAAAATACTGTTCAGCACTGCTCCTTATGCTTATTGATGAAATCAATTCATTTTCACACTAGTAAGAACAAATATTACCGACATGATATCAAAAAGTTGAAGAAATGAGTAATTAATATTACTATATTTTGAGCGATCGAAAAAGAAAGTCCTGGGCATGCAATAGAGAATTGAAGATAGGTCAGAGATCACGTTGTCATTGTCATTCCCACTGACAAAACTCATGGAATAAATGACCTAATTTGAGGCACACGCTCTTCCAAATTGACCTTTCTTTCTCCTTATTCCACAATATTTTCCCCCGTCTTTTCTTTCTTTCAAACAAACAAGAGCAAAAAGAAATCAGCACCAAGAATACTGTCAGATTGAGAATGACATTTCCCTCCCATCCATACGATCTCCCACTCTCTCATTTCCTATATATTGAGCTCTTTCACCAGCTCTTTTCAACCGACCCTCGCCTATCCTTGGCAACATTAATTTCTCATTTTTATTCTTCATCTAAGCTAGCTAGCATCTTATTCATATTTATCTTCGAACGTCTCTCTGGTAAGTTCTTCATCTTATTCATGCTCACAATCAATATATTCTTATACGTACCATACATGATGTGTTTTGCATGCAATTAATTTTTGACGTGTTCGCAGAAGAAACCAGTTGCTAATTGAAAGGCTAGCTAGCTAGCTGCGCTTGCTATATATATATATGGCGGCTTCGCTCAACTTCACCAACGAAACTGCTCTAAAGGTTGAGAAACTTATACTAAATCAAGTCAAAATAGAAGAAATAGAAGAATATTATTTATATGGATTGGTCCAAATTAATTTCAAATGTCAAGTGGTATGAGCTAGCTAGCTAGCTGGCTGATGATCAGGTCGATCCGCATGCATGCTCTTTTTTCTTGTATACAGGCATGCATGATGACATATGTCCATGACTTGGTGTCCCTAGCTAGCTGGTGGCCAGAGGGTGTTATATACAAAGCCTAACGAGCTGAGTGGCGCTATATATGTTGATCTAGCGATTGAATTTTGTGTAAAATGATCATGTGATATTCATGATCATGATGAAAAGAAAGCATACAAGGAAAACAAGTCTTTAACATGACAAATCAATCACATGGGCTGCTTCTTCTTTTTTTAATGGGGGCCTAATAACTAGCTTTAGCCATACAAATACATGCAAGGACTTCATATTTTGTAGCTTTTGGAGATATCCCTAGTTTGGTCTACTATTTTTTATGACTGCACAATTAGTTAAATGGCATTCAGATTTAAATCAAATATATATTATTCAGATGCATGGTGGTGACATGATTTAGCTGCTTGGCCAAATATAACTATCTGCATGTATTAATTAATTATTATGACCTTGTCCGTCGAGATTATCAATTTTAATTTATTCAAGCATTCATTAAATTGCAATATTTATGATCATTTCCGGCCTCTAGCAGGTCAGAGACGATCAATACAAGCACTCTGAAGATTCAGCAGCTGTGACCAAAAACTACAATAAGATTGGACAGATGGCGACCAGTCCATGGAAGGATTCCCTCATTAAAAGAGGCACGGGAGGATGGAAATATACAAGCATCTTGCTCGGTACATGAATCATTAACGTAATTCTATTATTACAGGATATATATGGAAAATGATAAAATTACAACTCTTGTTTACAATTTTTATACAACGACCATGTGTTAAATGAGGAATATTTTTATAAAACAACTTATAAAAATAATATCACTTTACATAAATATCCTCAATTAACACATAGTTGTATAAAAAAACAACCAGTAATTCTTTTGTTCTAAGATCGATTATTTATATGATATGGTACGTATAGCAAACCAAGCCCTGGCGACACTAGCATTCTTTGGAGTTGCTGTGAACTTGGTTTTGTTCTTAACCAGAGTTCTTGGTGAAGAAAGTGCAAATGCTGCCAATAGTGTTAGCAAGTGGACTGGAACTGTTTACCTGTTCTCGCTGTTTGGAGCATTCCTCAGCGACTCCTACTGGGGCCGTTACTTGACCTGCGCTGTCTTTCAAATCATTCTTGTTGCGGTAACTATTATACATCTCAATCCTTTTTCTTTTCAATTATATCCTTTTAACATATATTTTTTAGCTTGCTAACAAAATTGCTTTCCTATTATTAGGGCTTGGGGCTGTTGTCGCTCACATCTTGGCTTTTCATGATCAAACCAGCAGGATGCGGTGATGGAAAACTAGATTGCATGCCCACATCTTCAATCGGCATAGCCATTTTTTATTTATCTATATATTTAGTAGCTTTTGGATATGGTGGGCACCAGCCTGCTCTAGCCACGTTCGGAGCAGACCAATTTGATGGGGAAAACCCTAAAGAAAAGGGATCGAAAGCGGCTTTCTTTGGCTATTTTTATTTTGCACTCAACGCAGGGTCTCTTTTCTCAAACACTATTTTGGTCTACTACGAGGACACTGGGAGATGGACACTTGGGTTTTTGGCATCCTTAGGTTCTGCTATTATTGCCCTGTTATCATTTTTGATAGGGACTCCTGGCTACAGGCACGCAAAGCCATGTGGAAACCCTTTGCCACGTGTTGCTCAGGTTTTTGTGGCCGCTGCTAAGAAATGGGACATGGTTCCGGCCAACCCGGATGACCTGTATGAAGTGGAAGGAAAGGAATCTGCAATCAAAGGGAGTAGGAAGATTATTCATAGCAACGAGTTTGAGTGAGTACTGAAAAGTCAATTTAACGTTTTTTTATGATATATTATGAGATGTATATTTTAATTGTAAGACTGTACGTACCCCTCACCCTTAAGGCCTAGTTTGGGTATAATTGAGGTGGCGTAACTCATTATTATTTATTATTTACTTTTTATTATTATTTATTATTATTTAAGATTTTATTATTATTTTATTATTATTATTTTACTACTATTTACAAAATACTTCAAAATACGTCACTACCTAAAGTCTACCATGTTGTTTGGTCATTGACAAGTTATTTTGATTGGAAGAAATTTCAATGAAAATTAAGGACAGATCATTAATGATTTATTTATTTTGATCTGTGCTATACTTATAGATCATATGTTTCTTGAAATTCTCCAGATTTTTGGACAAGGCAGCAACAATAACGAAGACAGATCTGGATGGCCCAAAAAGTCCATGGAGGCTCTGCACTGTGACTCAAGTTGAAGAAGCCAAATGTGTTCTGAAAATGTTACCCATTTGGCTATGCACTATAATCTACTCGGTCATCTTCACCCAAATGGCTTCTCTCTTTGTAGAGCAAGGAGATGAGATGAACACAAAGATTGGAAGCTTTCACCTTCCAGCTGCTAGCATGTCTGCCTTTGATATTTGCAGTGTCCTCATCTGCACTGGAATTTATAGCCAAGTTCTAGTTCCCCTAGCTGGAAAACTATGTGGTAATCCCAAGGGGTTAACGGAACTGCAAAGAATGGGTATTGGGCTCATTATTGGAATGTTTTCAATGCTTGCAGCTGGTGCCACTGAGATTCTGAGGCTCAAACATGCAATGCCTGATCAGAAGGGTAGTTCCTTAAGCATATTATGGCAAATTCCACAGTATGTTCTTGTTGGTGCTTCGGAAGTGTTTATGTATGTGGGTCAATTAGAGTTCTTTAATGGACAAGCCCCGGATGGTATAAAAAGCTTCGGAAGTTCGCTTTGCATGGCTTCTATTTCACTTGGAAATTATGTTAGTAGCATGCTGGTTAACATAGTCATGGGGATTACTGCTAGAGGCAACAACCCCGGTTGGATCCCAGATAACTTGAATACAGGCCACATCGACAGGTTTTTCTTCCTAATTGCAGTGCTGACGGCTTTTGACTTTGTGATTTACTTGTTTTGTGCCAAGTGGTACAAAAGCATCAACCTTGAGGACAGCGCCGAGAAGGAAACCGAGAAGCAAGGTCGAGAAGAAGATGGAGTGCTAAGCAGAGTCTAGCGATCTGATCTTCACTACTTTTTGGTCAAGTCTGCGTATTGAGTTCTTCCTATATATTGCTAAGCAGAGTCTAGTGATCTCATGACGTTTTAGCACGGGTGAACATTTCGCATGCAATAAGGAAGCTGACCATTTTCTGACATGGTTGACCTCATTTGATGGTCTAGCTGTGCTTTGATTAATTAATATTGTAAACTTTTAAGCTGGTTTTTAATTTGTAAATGCAGTACGAAATGTTTGTTTTTGGTGCTATTGCTTTTTGGTATTCTTTTAATTAAGATCGAAGCATGCATGCGTTGTGATTTGTAATACATATTAAATAAACAACATGCATCGATTACCCATGCATAACAATACGTGTTGTATTGTTTATTACATAACTCGTTGTGATTCGTGCTAGCGTATAAGTAAAATTATGATTATGATTTAAAAGACGTGTCAATATTTATGGTTTCAAAGATCCAGATATTTATCTCAGTAAATATGGGCAGTTGATTGAGGTTGTAAAAAAACAGAAAAGCTTTCTGATTCCAAAATTATTTACACGAGAAGGGAGATCAATTCAACAGCTCACTATTTAGCAAAATTTGCTCTTATTAATCTGTCTTGTCCAAGTTTGAACATGGAACGATCTCCATTATGTATTCAATCTATTGTTGAGTTATTCTATTTTCAAATCAGTGTGTAAAGTGCACCATTGATTCACATCATTATTTAATTTTCAAGTCGGTTTGTAGAGCACACTATTGATCCACATCATTTAAATAGTAAGATTTGATTTATAAAATTTAAATTTTAAAATTTATCTTATAATTTAAATTAGTCATATAATCACTTTATTAAGTATGCTCTACATACTAGCTTGATAATAGAACTTTTTATTAATAGACGTTTAATCAATGAATGTATGGTCTTTTTTTATAAAAAAGAAAATAAAAAAAATAAAAATAAAAAGAAAAAAGGCTAGCAATACTCTCCAATGGTCAGCAACGGCTAGCAAATCCTACATCACGGCAAGAATCTGTTGCGGAGCATTTCAAAAATACCAATTGCATCCCTCCAACTTAGCACTCCCTAGCTAAAACCATTCAATTGTCAACGTTGCAATTCCTTATTTCACTCCTTAATGCTTGTAAGAATCTGTACGTGTATATTATATATTTACAAACCATTGGACTCAAAGTTTTATAGGAGAATTGATTGATATAATTAAGGAAAATATTATTAGTACTTACAATTTTTACTTAAATAACAATACATGTTAACGTGTCAGTTATTGATATGCTCAAAATTATGAAATTTAAAATTCAAATTATGTATATGTATTATATTGTATTATGATATGGAAATTAAGGGAAACATTAGAATTAACCTTAAGGTCAATTGTAATAAATTATATATGAAATGGCCGAATTCGTAGAACATATCTTGCGAAAACCTTGAATCATTTCTTATAGAATAAGATATACAAGTCCCGCTCACTCTAAAAAAAAATATGAGGCCTTAAGTAGATTTTGTGAACAAATTGTTGTGCACTAAATGTGGTTGAACTAGATCTACATGAATCATTGAATATGATCATGCGTCTATTTCTGACCATGTATTTCAATCGATTGATGCCCGTTCAGCCGTTCCAAATTTCCATAAGAAGGTAAGCACATGACGTGGAACCAGAAAAAGGCACAAAATTAGATGATGATGGGTGTCATGATCTGGACTCCACTATCTGCTTCATTATAATGTACTGTTTTCGCATCATCTTACTTTATTATGTTTGTTTTATTTTTCTTTTTCTCAGGAAACTTCATATATAATTAATGTTTGAGTTCATGGGGGGAAAAACGTGAACAATGGCAGTACAGAACATTAAAAACAATATGTTACTCAAAACAATATGAACTGCAATTGCAAGTTTGTGGGTTTTTACAAACAAAAGCCAAGCTGAGTTTGAAATGGTTTGATCGATCGAGATCGATTACAAGCATTTCTTTCATAGCGTTTGAGAGCAGATCAAGACGTATATATATACACATTTTTCTAGGTCACAAATTGCATGATTTATCAATCAAAATAATTAGATCCAAACACATTATTATTAACAGTGGAATGGGACCAATCAAATTAATTACGCCGGAAGCAATGGCACCTAAAAGAGTAGTACTCTCACAAACGGAGAATCAACCCAACCCAGAAAAAATACTCAACCAGTACTACACCATCATGCATGACTTAATACAACCAAATTTTCTGTTTTTTTTTTTTTTTCAAACAGATCCTCCTTAATTTCCAAATTATAATTATCAGAGACACAAAAAATTAGTGAAGTACGTTGAACATGTTTTGCAACAATTTTAATTTGCCAACATCATACATGCACCCGGCCAATACTTTTGGACTAGCGGCTAGCTAGTTCTATCGGATCGATTGAGACAAAGTTCTCAAATAATAAATGTCGGGTCCTTGACCATCCATGATCGTCTGAATTATGTTTCATTAATGTCCACCATGCATCTAGATCATGATCAGCAACATTTCACAGTGCGATGTGAAGCAAGATATATATATATAAGCGAGCGAGGGAGAAAAATTGATCATGCCATGCATATTGATCTGGAAAAAGAGTTAATAATCGAGAAAATGAATATCTACGTATTAAAAAGGCAAAAGAATTAGGAAGCTGAGAGATCATGGGTTAAAATGAGAATAAGTTAGTTATTTATATATATATATATATATATATATATATATATTTATATATAGCATATATATGTAAGAGTACTAATGCTATATACAAGTCTGTTTGAAATCAACTTTATTCTACCAATTTTATCAAGGTTGCTCAATTTTTATCTGAGCCAGTTGTCCTTCTTCTCAACCAACTTTATCAACTTTGCATTTTACGTCCTTTTTGCTTTTTTTCTTTTTAAAGATTTTAATTTGGTTCTAGGGTAATTGTACATGTCTGGTTTTATAGACCCGTGAGTGTTAGTGCCAATCCAACCGCTCATTCTTTTTCATCAATGGCTTAATTTATTTGATTCGGATACAGCGTGTGTGCGCACACAGAGATTGGATTTCTCAATATTCGAGCTCCTCAGGCGGTTTATTAGTAGGTATTTCTCCATCTTCATCGTCCGTTTCAACACCTGCTACACAGAGTCTCCTCACATTTTCTTTATGCTTTTATCGAGTCATCTTCTAAGGATGACACACTCCTCCTTCTTGGAGGCTCCATACTAAATATCATCATGATGGTTTTAGCAGCGTCGCTGTCAATGATGTCATTGTTTGGCAGTGGTGATCGACTGAGCCATCTCTCTCTATCTCTCTCACTATGTGACTCTGATGCTCCCACTCTAACTCCAACAGTTCCGATCAAAATCAAAGTCCGTTCTTAATTGGAGTCGGAGTCCAACTTCGACTCCGACATTTTGTCGGAGTTCAGAGTTGGGCTTTCCGACTCCATTGGAGTCAGAGCCCAACTCTTTTCTCATGTAGGTCCTATATAATTTATTTACTTTTCTTAAAATAAGTGTGTAGCCCTTGCATATTTTATAATTGCAAATATTATTTCTCAAAAATATATATTAGAAAAAGCAAAAGATAGATGAAGAGTACTAGATATTGTAAAATATTTTATGAGGAGATCGAGCATTTTCAAATCCAGTCGAAAAGCTGCATGAAGAAGAATAACAAGCCAACTTCGATGATCAGGAAACAAAGCTCGATAACTATATATATATATATATTTATATATATATATATATATATATATATATATATGTGTGTGATGATCATCTTGCTTATTATTAATGAGAAATGCTACAAGAAAGCAATACATTACACATTTCTACTTAACTAATATGTGATTTGTCATTTTTACTCTTCTATATATTGGATTCACGATCATGTTTATAGATCAGGCAGCCATTCAGTATATATAAAAAAATATTAGATCAGGGCTGGCTAGCTTAGGACCCACATATTGATACTACATGCATGCTTGGTCCCTTTAGGCAAGTTTGAACCATGAACACAATTCAACTTGATTATTATTGCCTTCCAATATATATTTGCATCAATATCTTTTGTCTCCAGAGTAACCTAATTATTAGGTTTTATGCGCATATCAACTTGGTGGAATATGACAGTACTAGTACATGGTATATTATAACATATCAAGCTCATGTTGATGACTGGTGGATTATATTTTCTCAATAAAATAACCCAACACACTACAAGAAATAAGGCTTTTTAAGGCGATTTTATGTTTTTGGAAATAAAATCACCGCAAAAAGGATTTTTACTGCGGCGGTTTTTACATCATTGCGATTTTTTGATCGCCGCAACACTTAAAGCATGAGTTTGGAAAAAGCTGATGTAGAAATTAATTGTCAAGTTTTTGCATCGACTTTTATATCTATTGCGGCAACTTTGTCCGCCGCAATAAATTTTTTTTTTATTGTAGATGCAATTTCGTTCTGTCGAATGCAGAAATCACTATAATAGATAAGTTTTGTGGCAAAAATTGTCGCCATAAATGGTTTTGTGGCCACTTAAAAAATATTATTAGCGGCGATATGAACTCGCCGCAAAAAGCTATTTCTAGCTATTTTTTGATCGCCGCAACACTTAAAGCATGAGTTTGGAAAAAGTTGATGTAGAAATTAATTGTTAAGTTTTTGCAATGACTTTTATATCTATTGTGGCAACTTTGTCAGCCACAATAATTTTTTATTTTTTATTTTTTACTGTAGATGCAGTTTCGTTCTGTCGAATGCAGAAATCACTATAATAGATAATTTTTGTGGTGAAAATTGTCACCATAAATGGTTTTGTGGCCACTTAAAAAATATTATGAGTGGCGATATGAACTCGCCGCAAAAAGCTATTAAAATTAAAAGCCTTGCTCGTTTTCAGTCATTTCCCTCCATCCGTCTCTCCCCCCCTCTCTCTCCAATCCCTTCATCTCACACAACCCACCACGAGGCTCAAAACTCCGGGTCATACTCCGACCGCATGTCGTCGTTCTCATGGAAGAAGCTTTGGCTGTTCACGAGGCCTGGGTTCTTGATGAGCATAGCGTTCCTAGGCCCTGGGAACTTGGAGGGGGATCTCCAAGCCGATGCCATCACCAAGTACTCGCTGTTGTGGCTACTTATGTGGGCCACAGCCATGGGGCTGTTGGTACAGCTTCTAGCTGCTCGACTAGGTGTTGCCACCGGGCACCACTTGGCCGAGCTCTGCAGGGAAGAGTACCCCACATGGGCAAGGCTGGTGCTTTGGGTGATGACCGAGTTGGCTCTCATTGGGGTTGATACTCAAGAGGTTATTGGCAGTGCAATTGCTATTAACATTTTGAGTAATGGGTTTTTGCCTCCCTGGTCTAGGGTCATCATAACCGCTCTTGATTGGTAATCAATTACTTATGCCCATGATTTCATTCTTCTGAATTATATTTCCTTTTAGTGGTGTTGTGTTGGTTTTGATTGTTACAACCATATTCTTGTTTCGGTTCTAATGAATTTGACGCCTTTTGGGTTTTGTCTTGCAAAACATTTGAATTTGAAGTTGAGGACTTCAAAATTTCACACTTTTTTGTCGGTTTTCCCGCTGATTAGATCATGTTTGACGCTCTACTGAGTTTTAGAAGGGATATTCACTTGAATATATTTTGGGTCTTTGAGGTAGTAGATGGTTTTCCAAGCTTTTCGTTGGGTATAGCCTAATCTCAAAATAAACAAATAATGAATTATATATGGTGGCTCACAAACGATATTTCTGGTTGATTCCAGGAAAACTGAGTTTTGTTTCACCAAAGAAGATGGAATATAATATTTGTTTGCCACAAGTGAGTGGGTATTAATGCTCTAAGTGTGTATTAATTTAAAAGAAAATATAACTGATTTTCATTATTTTGGATGGGCTTGAACTTTGTTGGAGGCTACAATAGTTAAAAGTTCAATTAGAATCTGATTTCTCTGGTGCTCTAGTTGGGAATGATGATGTAAATGTTTTTTTCCATAAAGACTCGAGATATATTCCTTGAATATCATGATGGTCAATCACATGCTTGAATATGAGAACTAGATGGAGCTTATTGGTGAAATGATATTGGATCATACAACACCAAGTTGTTGGATGAATGTATTTATCGATGTTTTATATTCCCAAGGTTATGGCATTTCTTTATGCAATAGACTTCTTTTCTAAACTGGGTACTTATTGATGTAAGCTATGCAGTTCATAGATTCTTGTATAAACTCCCTATTTCTGTTTTTGTAAACTTGTATCATTTTTAATGTATGCCATGCTCTAATCTCTTACAGACTATAGCAGTACAAATTTGTTGAGATGAAAATCATAGATTATAATACTCGAGAAGGAAGAAACACGGCAAAGGTGAGTTATTCGATTCAATTCTCCTATTTAACTATAACTCCTTGCCATGGTCCTTACTATTTACTCAATTGTCTATTAAATTGAGTTTTTAATTGAAAATATTAATGAAGCACCTTCACTAAATAAGCATCTTTGGTTTATTGAGGAATAAGCACCTTCACTTGGTGTGATGATTGTGAGCACCCTTTCACTTTTATAGTTTTTAATTCTCCCGTTCACTTTCTTTTATAGTTTTTAGATGTTTTTTTGATTTAGTAGTTTGCACATGTATTGAGTGGAGCTAGGTAATGTGAAAAAAGAAAAGATGTGGGAATCGAATTTATAGGTAATGTGTATTCTATTTTTTATTTATTCTGTTTTGTGCATTTTTATTTTATTTTCTGAAACATCAGTTTGGCAAGTTTAATTCTCCGGAAATAATTTTTTTGTCATATAAGCTTATTTTCGGCAACTAAATATCGTCGCAACTAAGCTTTTGTAGCGACAATTACTCGCTAGAAAAAAAATAACTACAACGATTAGTGAAAATCGCTTGGAAAATCGAGGCTTTTATGGCAATTTTTTAACCTTTTGCGACGATATGTTGCCGCAATTGACTTTTCTCAATGATTTAGCCTTAAACGGGAAGGCTATTTCCAGCGATTTTTTTAATAATTGCGGCGGAAAAAATTATTGGAAAAATTAATTATTTACAACGATTTTTGCATTTCGTTAGTTTAACTTATAACTAAGCAGACAATTGCGACGAATATGCGGCACAGTAAAAATTGCCGAGAAATATCAAATCCGGCGATTTTATGGATTATTTGCGGCAATTTTTTTGCCCTGAAAAAGACTCTTTTTCACGTACATTTATGTATATATGTATGTACAAGCTGGTAGATCGAATAAATTTAATTGACATGGTCATGGTAGTACTTCTGATCAAGCAGTGAATTAGGATTAGAGTTCAAATATTATTGCCTTTTAATTGGCGGCCAATGGACCGGACCTACATGAGAACCATCATCAAACATTTTTAACTTCCTTTCGATTAACCAGATAATTAATTAATTAATTAGACTGCATTAAAAAGACAAAATAATATACTCAAATATTAATTAGAGGCGTACGTTGGGATATATACCCCGATAATCATCCTGGATCTACGTACGTACAGTAATTTATATATAATCATGAGATCGATTGAAAATTTAGAGATCAATATGGCATTTGGGACTTAAATTTAATTTAATTCAGAGTTTCAGACTTCCTCAGTTGATATATAACATGAAAATACAGAATATTTTCTCGAAGAGTACTATTTTTTCCTAATAAGTAATAATTGTATTGATAAAAAAATATTCTATACCAGCACCATTAATTACAAGTCTCATACGCATATGTGGTCATCCACGAATTTATAACGTATAGTAGGTGTTATTAATTTCTCAGTTTACTCTTTTATAACGGTACATGTACAAGCAAGAGGGATTAATCAGTAGGAAAATATTATCTATACTTACAATTTTATTTATATAACTTTACGTGTTGACATGTTGGCTACTAGAAAGAGTTAAAAATTTAAATTTTAGAATTTTAAATTCAAAAAGAAGATGATGATAAAATTAGACTGTCAATCAATACATACAATATTGTACGTAAAATTATAAGTACGTGCATGTAGCAATACTCAAACCATAACTAAAACATTATTATCAAAGACTTCAGAAAAAATTCAAATAAAGTATATATGAAGACTCGTACCAAATAATGCATGGCCGAGAGAGAAGGCAAAGAGATCAATAAGACAATTAAATAGAAAATCATCTAGAATACAATAGCTGTCACAATAAATGGCCAGCCAATTTGGGTGGCTATATTTGGCTAGCTCAAATAGTTTAAGTTAAATTAAGGGTGATATATACTACACCCACTGAGATCCTGCACGGGGATTGTGACGCCTCGGCTCCCATGTATAGAAACGCAGGAATCGTAACGTCGGGATGATGACAATACGGAACACCCCAACGATAAGTAATCAAGTGTGTGTAACATGCAAGAAGTGTACAACAAAAGTCGCAGTGGTTAATTTAACTAAATCGACTAGTACCAGAATTGTTTAATACAAATTCACTTAAAATAAAGTGTTTTAAAGAATAATACAGTTATCCCATAAAATATAATAATACCAAAATACATAATTCAATAAACGGGAAACAAATTCCAAATACGAGCAAGTGATCCCATATCACTCATTCGGCATAGCCAAATCCTCAAACTCAACATTAGCATCATCTGCATCAAAATCTGCGATACCATAAAAAGGTACTGCGGGTAAGTAACAATCCAAACAACCCACGAGATAAAAATGCATTAATAAAACCAATAATTATACATTCATATGAGGAAATATGCATTAGACCCAAAATATCATTTTTCCCGAAAATAAATATTTTCCAATACACGCCAAATTTTCATTTTGGCCCAAAAATAATAATCTACCATTTTTCCAGAAAATAATTCACATAAAAATTCTTTTATCGAAAACATGCTATTTTTCCAAAAAATGACCCAGTATCCAATTTTAATGTATGCACCATGATCTCTGCTAGGGACCATCCGCACATCCTGGCTCCCTTCGTCACACTACGGGTAACGACCGTGCGAGTGACTTCGTAACGAACGATATCCAGTTCCACGCCCAATGCGTTTGTGGCCAAGCATCATCTAACCCCCGCTAGCAAGAGAGGCCACAGAGTCAGCACGAGAGCGTTACCATCCCGTCTGATCCCGTTGTGGCCCAGTGACAACCCAATAGACGTCACTCAATATATTCCGCTCCCGAGTGACTAGAGGAGCTCCACCGAGATAATACCCCATCTTGACTTGGGGTCGTGATACACACGCACCCAAAAACCAGTTCTCACATGAAAATTTAGTTTTCAAATATACACATGAACATGTATGCAATTATGCGAAAATTCAGTTTTCATTTACAAACATGAACATGCATGCAATTATGCAATGTACAAGACACGACACAAATATCCAACAACCAACAAATTCTAGCATAATCTATTAACACAACAACTCTATCTTCCAATCCAACCGACCCCTTTACTCCTCGAACTCAGTCCGACACAACTAACCAAATTATAGTAAATATGAGTTAGCGCAAAAATATATTTAAATCTTAAAAGTTCTTTGGAGAAATACTTATAGCACTATAATATACTTTTCAAAGGATCACGAAGGTGCTAGAAGTGGCGGTACAACCACACAACAGTGCAAAATGAACAAGAGTCGTGGGTCTCAAAAATCTAACTTTTGAATAGGGACAAACGAAGACTTGATATTACTAGGGAAGGGTTTAAGGGTGTTAGTGAAGCTAATGATGGTGGTGGTTGGCCGTAGGTGGTGGCGTGGGTTGCGGTTGGAGATCAAAATACCCAAATCGAAAATGGAGATGGAGGAGCTTCTACGGTGGCAGGTCGGGACTGAAGATGGGTGAGTTAGATAGTTGGGAGGTCGACGGTGGTGTGGTGAAAAGGTGGCGGCCAAAGGTGGTGCCACAGCAACGCTGGAGCTCAAAATTTATGCGGATTGAGGCCGTGTGTGGAGGCTCACGACGGCGCGGGAGAGGCTAGAACTTTAAGGGAAGGGTCGCCGGCCGGTGGTGAAGAGGTTGGGAGGGGCAATGTCGCACACAGACGGCGCACGACGGTGCTGTGAGAGGATGAAGCAAACAGACGGGGGAGAGGGGATGGGTGTCTTGTGCGGGAGGAAGAAGCAGGGGAAAAAGAAGGAGAAAAAGAAAGAGAAGAAGGAAAAGAAAAAGTAAGGGATAGAAATGAGGTCCAATCCTCACAACTTGGGTCACAAAATTGATCCAACGAAAAAAATTTCAAAACAGAAAGTTGAATAAAATAATTTAAACTCAGCAACTATTTAAAATAAAATAATAAAAAACCCAACAACACAATAATTTTAAAACCCACAAACAAACCAATTTAAATTAAAGAGAAATTGAAATGCAAAACAAGAATTAATACAAAGAAAGCACATCATAATAAATTTCACAACTGAAAAATCATAAAATAAATTTAACGAGAAATTCGATAAACTTAAAATAAGAGAACCAATATTTAAATTAATTAAAATAATTCTTTAATTAAAATACACTAAAATACGGGTATCACAGGGATCTCTTGCTAAATAATGTGTAATGTTTTCTTTCTTTTTTTTCTTTCTCTTTTTTTTAAACATTTTTTTTAAATCTCTTAACCATTATAAAAAAATATAAAATCACAAACTCATGATTAAAAAATACTTCATTAACCACTAGTACAATAAAAAAATAAAAATAAATAAAGCGCTAATCAGTAAAAAAATTCGATAGTTTCCCTCGGTGGGAGTAGAGTTTTCCTAAGTTAAAACCAGTACTATAGCTTTCACTAATTTTTTATTTGATATTTTTAAGTTGAGTACCTAGCTTTTTGCTTAAGTTTTACAATAGCCAATTGAGTACTAGTGTTCTAAGATAAATATCTGGATAGTTATAAAAGTTGAATATTTAGATTGGATCAATCCGGGCCGAGTTTTTTTTCCAGCCCAGAACAAATCCAAACCGGAACCGGGGTTGCAAAACCCGGGTACACTTCTGGTACTGGGTTGTAAACCTGGAATCCGAATTTACAAACCAGTACCAGGTTTTTTTATTTGTTATTTTTATATACCATGCTATCTCATCCAGGCGAGAAGAATTGAGGCCAAGCAAAACCCAGAAGACAGAAGCTGAAGCCAAATACGACTTGTTGACAGCTTATATAGCTCATGAAGAAGAAGGAACATTGAAACTAGAGTCAGACGGTTTCCCAAAATCCAACGAGTTTTTAAGGGATGCCATATTCAATCTCATTATAGCAGGGAGAGACACCGTAAGGCTAACTTGGTTTTTGTGGCTTATTGCAACACACCCAGCAGTGGAAGCTAAGATTCTAGAAGAGATCAGAGACAATTTGGTTGCGAATTTTTACAACAGATTGTTGTATTCTCCCTAGTGGCTTGTATATTGGTCCAAGTACAAGATTGTTGTAGTCTCTCTACTCAAATTATTAATACAGATTTTAAAGAAAAACTGAAATGAAGAAGAAAAAAAAAATAACCAGTTCCAGGTATTTACTCGAATTCATCCAAGTTCCATCCCAGGTTTGAAACCTGGGTTCCAGCAGCCTACTAAAGTTACAGGTCGTATGGGCTCTAAAGAGTTGAGTTATTTACAAGTTGTTTTTAACCTGCTTCACAGTCCACCAAAGCTACAAGTCGTGAATCATCATCCTTTGATGTAGCTACAAGTCGTTGATACTAGAATCTTCTTGGCATTCTGTTTTGCTATCTTGTTTTATTAGTGAGCTATATAGTTGGTTATTTTAGTAAGAGTCAATTAGGCTATGCACGTCAAGCTGTATATATGAGCCCTTCTTGGTGATAGAATTGTACATCATTTTTACAGAGAATTCTCTGCATATCAATGATGTGAACCTTTCCCTTCTCTTTTGTTTTCTTCTTCTTTCTTTTTACTCTGTTACATGGTATCAGAGCCAAGCTCATTAAATCTAATAAGCTTCTTCCTCAAACATGGCAGAAGAGCCTAAAAAAGAGGACTCTCAAAATAGCCAGAACCAGACTTCCCCTTACCTCAACCTCACAGATCCTAATAACCCTTACTGAGTCAAAAATGCTTATAGCATAGCATTTGTTCTTGTTACAAATCTCCTCACCACTGATAATTATGCTACCTAGTCTCGAGCAATGCGTCGAGCACTTAGAGCAAAAAATAAACTAAGTTTCATTAGTGAGAACATTTCTAAACCTACTAATGAAAATGACCCTTTATTTGATCTATGGGAGAGATATAATGACATGGTGGTTTCCTGGATTCAAAACTCCATAAGTATGGATATCAGATCCAGCATAGCATTCGTTGATGATGCGCAAGCTGTGTGGACAGAATTGAAGGACTGATTCACACAACAGAATGATCCTCGCATCTTTCAGCTCAAGAGGAACTTGGCCAACCTTCGTCAAGACAGAGACTCAGTGGGCACTTATTTCGGTAACCTCAAAACTCTTTGGGATGAAATAGCCATTTATGACACTATTCCTGATTGCACTTGTGGTCAATTAAGTATTCTGAATGATAGACACTAGAGAGACCGTGTCATACAATTTCTTATGGGCCTTAATGACCAATATGCTAATGCCAGGGATCAAATAATGTTCATTGAACCACTCCCCACTATTAACAAAGTTTTCTCCCTAATTCAGCAACAAGAACAGCATCACCAACTCACAAGCTTTTCTCCAACTCCTGACTCTATGGCATTGGCTACTTAAACTTACTTAAAAAACAACACAAAGAACCTCATGACTCAAAGGAAGGATAGACTTTACTACACTCATTGCCGAGCTTAGGGACATACCTTGGAGAATTACTTCAAAGCTAGAAATGCACCAGCCCTCGTATGCACCTACTGTAATATGGCAGGACATATCGTTGAAAAATGCTACAAACTTCACGGATATCCCCCAAGTTACAAACTGTACAACGGCAAGGGATCAAACACCTTTGCAAATCACAGCACCTTATGCATTGAGTCCTCTCAGGAGGAAGTGCACGAGGACAAGTTTAATTTTAGGCAAGGGATCAAACACCTTTGCAAATTAGAGCACCTTATGCATTGAGTCCTCTCAGGAGGAAGTGCACGAGGACAAGTTTAATTTTACTAAGGAGCAATATCAGCAACTAATTACCTTGCACCAACACAAGGATCTTCCCAGCTCCCTTCCTTCAGTGAATCAGGCACAAACTCTGTTTAAACCCACTTTAGCAACACCTAAAGCTTCCAAAGTGTCTGGTATCGAGTCTTTTTGCTGCACTTCTTTACTTTCTAATTCTTCCAATCCAAGCAACATTCTTTGGATTATTGATTCAGGAGCTACAGATCATATGATATGTAGCCCCTCAATTGTTACATCTAGTGCCACAGAAGTATCATACAATGTTAAGTTGCCCAATGGCACTTGCATGCCTGTCACACATTTAGGTACTGTTAGGCTCACAAACAACATTATTCTTAGTAATGTTCTGTGCGTATCCTTTTTTTCCTTTAACCTCATTTCTGCTAAAAGACTCACAGAGAATCTGACCACTTGCTTATTATTTTTGTCTAACACATGTTTTATACAGGACCTTTCCACTTGGACCACGATTGGGATGGCTGAAGTGAAATGCAACCTCTATCAACTTGCTATTGTTCCACCTGCTGCACTAACTGATGCTATATCTCATCTGTCACCTTCTTTTCCCTCAGTTTCTGTGTCTGTCAAAAGCAGTAATAATGTTAATGACCTTGGCATTGTTGCCTAGGTCATATTTCAGATTCTAGGCTTAATTTGATCAAAGACCCCATTGTAAAAAAGCACATCATTTTGAATAAAAATTCTCCTTGCTACATTTGTCCTCTTGCAAAACAACACAAGCTTCCTTTTTCTATCAGTTCCCATAAATCCTCTACTTTGTTTGAATTAGTCCATTGTGATATTTGGGGCCCTTGTTCCACTATGACTTATGATGGATCAAAATATTTTTTAACCATAGTTGATGATTTCTCTAGAACCACTTGGATTTACCTGCTTCAAGCAAAATCAGAAACAAGAAATTGCATAGAATCATTTTGCAACATGATTGAGACTCAGTTTACCACCAAAGTAAAAATACTTCGGAGTGATAATGGTCTTGAATTCAAGATGACTAATTTCTTTAACAAAAAGGGCATTATTCACCAAAGATCTTGTGTTGAGACCCCTCAACAAAATGGCATAGTGGAGAGAAAACATCAACATCTTTTAAATGTGGCTCGTGCATTGTTCTTCCAATCTAGTCTCCCTTTGTGTTATTGGAATGACTGCATTTTGACTTCAGTGCACCTCATAAACAGAACACCAACTCCCTTACTGAAAAATAAGACTCCTCATAAAGCTCTTTTTGTGTCAAACCAAGTTACTCCCACCTTAAGGTATTCAGATGCCTCTATTTTGCATCAACCCTTTCACGTGGTAGAAAAAAGTTTGATCCAAGAGGGAAGAAATGTATTTTCCTAGGTTACCTTTTGGGTAAAGGGTTATAAGTTGTTAGACCTTGAAACTCAAACTATTTTTCTTTCTAGGGATGTCATTTTCCATGACACTATTTTTCCTTTACACTTTTCTCATGTTATTGAATGTGTCAGTCAATCTCAGCATGACTCCAGTCTTATATCACCTTTTCCAGAACCAATATCATCCTCTGAACCAGTGTCACGTTCCCTTTCAGAGTCCACCAATACCAATTATCCATCACATACTGAACTGATTCATGCTGACCTTCAATCTTCTAACATTGAACCTGAACCTGATCCACCCCTTGATCTTCATGGCTCACCTAATGACAATAATTCTTCATATTCAATTCCATCATCACCACCTCTTCGTAGGTCACGTAGGACTAGGACAGCACCTAATTATTTACAAGATTTCCATTGTCAATAGGTTGCATTCACTCCAGAATCTCAAGCAATGGTCCAGGTATCTCCCTCTATGACTAGTTGTTCTTTCCCCCTGCATGATTATCTCTCTTATCACTCTTTCTCACCCACTTTACAAGCTTTTTCCTCTAGTCTTTCCATTGATTTTGAACCAAGCTCATACTCCGAAACTGTTAAAGATCCTGGTTGGTGTAAGGCAATAGAAACTGAATTGTCAGCCTAGGAACAAAATAATACTTGCACTCTCGTTGACTTACCTCTTGATAAAGAAGCCATAGATTGCAAATATGTTTACAAAATCAAGAAAAACACAGATGGCAACATAGAAATATTGAAAGCAAGGCTTGTTGCAAAGGGGTATACTCAACAGGAAGGGATCGATTATCATGAGACATTCTCACCAATGGCCAAGATGATTACTGTGAGATGTCTCCTTTCTATTGCAACTGTTAGGGGTTGGCATTTACATCAACTTGATGTAAATAATGCCTTCCTCCATGGGGAGTTAGAGGAGGATATTTACATGAACAAACCAACAGGTTATACAAAGGGAGGACCTCAACAAGTTTGCAAACTTTTGAAAAGTTTATATGGCTTAAAACAGGCATCTCGGCAATGGTATGCCAAACTTACTTCATGTTTGTTGAATTTGGCTTCATTCAATCAAAGGCTAATTTTAGCCTTTTTACATTGAAAAAGGGCACTTGTTTCACAGCCTTATTAGTGTACGTGGGTGATATCTTAGTGGCTAGTGATTCCATGGACTCTATCACTGCTGTCAAAGATTGTTTGCATGCCACATTTCAGATTAAGGATCTCAGGACATTAAGATACTTCTTAGGCATTGAAGTGGCCAGATCCCCCAAAGGAATACATATTTACCAGCGCAAATATGCACTTAATATACTTGCTGATTCAAGAGTTTTAGGCTCAAAACTTGTCAAAGTTCCTATGGAACAAAATCTAAAATTTAGCAAAGATGATGGTTTGCCATTTGTTGATCCTTCTGTGTATTGAAGATTAATTGGTAGGTTATTTTTCTTAACCATCACTCGCCCAGACCTTAGCTATCCTGTGCAAACCCGGAGCCAATTTATGGAAAAACCAACCACAAGTCATCTAGCTGCTGCACATAAGGTTTTGAAGTATATTAAATCTACACTTGGCCAAGGTCTGTTGCTCTCAGCTTCTTCTGATTTGCAGTTAATAGCTTATTGCGATTCTGATTGGGTATCATGCCCAGACACCCGTAGATCAGTCACTGGATGTTGTGTGCTCTTAAGCCACTCTTTGATTTCTTGGAAATCAAAGAAACAAAATGTTGTATCTCGATCCTCAGCTGAAGTTGGGTATAGAGCAATGGATACTACCTCTTCTGAACTCACTTGGATTCGGTTTCTTCTTGCTAACCTTCATGTGATTCATCCTCAAGCAGCTATACTACACTGTGACAACCAGGCTGCCCTCCACATTACAGCCAATCCCGTGTTCCATGAAAAAACTAAGCACATCGAGATAGACTGCCACCTCATTAGGGACAAAATTCTTGAAGGCTCCATTACTACATAACATGTGTCCACTCATCTTCAACGAGCTAACCTTCTCACAAAGGCCTTACCATCATCTCTTCTTCAATCTCATTTGCTCAAGCTGGGAATTGTCAACCTCCATTCTCCACCTTGCAGGGGGTATTGCAGCCTACTAAAGCTGCGGGTCGTATGGTCTCTAAAGAGTTATTTACAAGTTGTTTTCAACCTGCTTCACAGTCCACCAAAGCTACAAGTCGTGAATCATCATCCTCTGATGTAGCTACAAGTCGTTGATACAAGAATATTCTTGACATTCTATTTTGCTATTTTGTTTTATTAGTGAGCTATATAGTTGGTTATTTTAGTAAGAGTCAGTTAGGCTATGCACGTCAAGCTGTATATATGAGCCATTCTTGGGGATAGAATTGTACATCATTTTTATAGAGAATTCTATGTACATCAATCACGTGAACCTTTCCCTTCTCTTTTGTTTTCTTCTTCTTTCTTTTTACTCTGTTACATCCGATCTGGATATACCCGAGTTCTCGGGCTAGAACCCAGATGAATAGTCATATTGATTAGTATAATAAAAGTATTTTCTTTGGTTTTATCTCTAACATTCTCTTTTAAACTCAAGGTGGAAACTTCTACTGGTTGAAAAAATAGAGCAAGCCACTAGTCGTGGTACTCCTTTCAAGGCTCTGACCAATTCCATTTAATTGCTACATTAATTCTGACTCTCATATTTTGAAAATTTTGGCTTGCTCATAATAGAGCTTGTTTTGGGGACATTCAGCCTAATTCCATTGCCACCATTCATAAGGTTAGATTCTGGTTGAAAGATCTTAAACCCATTTTTAAGCCTAAGACTACTCTTATATATCTCCAACACTAATAATATTAAGTCTGAGATCTCTCCATATTTATGTTATTAATATTGTTAGTCTAAAAGGCATTTCTTGGTAAAGTGGTTTCCTCCCCCTCTTGGTCCACTTAAGTTGAACATTGAGTAACTCTAGGCCCGCAGGTTGTGAGGGAGTTTTATGTTCTTAAGATGGTTCTGTCATTGTTGGTTTCTCTTGCTTTTTATGTTTGGGTACTAATACTTTTGCCGAATTATCTACTCTGAGGATGGATCTTGCTTTTTGTTACCATCCTAATGTTACTGAACTTATTGTGGAATATTATGATTCTCTTCATGCTGTTAATTGACTTAATAATAATTTCCAACTCCCTTGATATTATTCTGACATTTAGGATGACATTCTTCAGTTCCAAATATTGTTTTCCTTTTTGTAATCATCATATTTACAAAGAAGTGAACACTTTGGCAAACAACCATGCTTCTTTTGGTTTTATGAGTAACACGGTTAGTTTCTCCTAGCTCCTATTTTGAATTATCTAAATACGTGGTTGGTCTTTTTTCTATGATTCCTGCAGTATTTGATCTTCCTTTCAACATTAAACTTTTAGTCTAGTCTGATCGATTATACTTGATTTTGTTAGGTGTGTGTGTATTTATATTTATGTATATATATATATGTAACATCCCGGATTTTAGTTTATTTCATTAAAGGATTATTTTAATTAATTTAAAGACTGATTTTCTTGTTTTAAAATTTAAAGGAGTTTTGCTATATTATTGTATAATATTTTTAAGTTGTGTAAATTATTTTTAATGGATTTTCTTAATATTATTTATTATTTTGCATTTAAATTGATCTTTAATTTAAATTAGTTTGTTTTTGAGTTTTAAAATTTTTATTATTTTAATTGAGCATTTCACTGAGTTTGAATTATTTTATTTAGTTTATGGTTTTAAAATCATTTTCGTTGGATCATTTTTAGGACCCCGATATGTGAGGATTGGACCTCATTTCTTTTCCCCATCTTTTCTTTTCCTCTTTTCTTTTCTTTTTTTTTTTCTTTTCTTCTTCTTCCTTCGGCTGTTTCCTGCGTAGCCTCTCTCTCTTTCTCGTTTCTTTCTCTCTCCCCGTGCGAACTGGCCATTTCCACCCAGCACCGCCGCCGGCCATCTGTGGCCCTCACCGACGGCACCATCTCCTTCCTTGGCCACCGGTGACCCAGCCTCTCCAGTCTCAGGCCGGCTAACGCCGACGTTAGCCTCCTCAGGTCGTGCGAAGCCATGGCCTTCCTCCTCCAATTCCGCCACCGTCCGGCCACCATTGACCACCATTTCTTCACCACTTCATCACCGGCCCGTTACCGTCCTAACCCACCCAGTTTCGGCTCTAATCCATCGCCAGAGCCACCTCCACGAGCTCATCTCCGTTTCGGCCTTTTTGGCCTTTCACCGCCCTTTCGGCCGCCACCCACGGACAACTGTCACCTCCACTAGCTTCACTACCTTTCATAGGCCCTACCCTACCGTTCCCTAACTTTCGTTTGACCCCGTGTGAATTTGGGTATACTGTGTATTTCGGCCACAGTGTTTTTACACTATGGAGTTGCTGTTTTGGCGCTTCCAGCTCTCCCGTGATCCTCCAAAAATTATTATATAGCGCTGTAAGTATTTTGATCTTGGAGATTGTTTGGATTATTACTTACCTGCGGTACCACTTTATGGTACCGTAGATTTTGGTGCAGGTGAGGTTGTGGAGCTTGTGGGATCGGCTCCCTGGAGGAGGTGACATGTGGTTATTGTCAATTTGGATTATGGAAATTATTTCTCTCTCGTGTATGTATTTGGCTTTTTACTGTATTTTTGAATAACTGTATAACTTTTCAACGGATATTTATTTTGATTATTTTTTGTATTTAAAATTCTGGTACTTAGTAGACTAATTTATTTTAACCGTTGCGACTCTTTGGTGCTCTGGTTGCACGTTGCACACACTTGAGCACCTATCGTTGGGATGTGTGATCCGTGTTGTCATCATCCTGACGTCACGATTCCCGAGATTTTTATACATGGGAGTCGGGGCATCACAATATATATATTTATAGAAGCCTGGTTTTGAGATTTTCTGTAACCCCCTCACTCTGCTTTGTATAAAGTATTTTTTTCACTACAAGTAAGGGTTATCAATAAAACTAGGGTACCGTTTTATTATTTAGATTTAGTTGAATTATTAAGGTATGTATTCTGTTTTGCTTTTGATTTATATACTTATTTTAGTATATTATATAGTGTTTGAGTTGTTCTATATTTTATTTTGATGCTTGGGTTTGGATTTTATGATTACATGTAACCCCCAAGTGTCCGATTGTAATCACGGTATTATTCCTCCGTCATAAGTGAGAGCTATTAATAAAATTGGAGTACCGTCCTCTTCTTAAAAAAAAAAAAAAACTCTGGAATCTTAAGTTTTTAAATAGTAAGTTGTATATTATATATTGCCCTATGTGATGACAAGCCAACGACAACCAAAGCATAGGTTCTTATTGATAAGAAAATTGTATAGAGATGAATGAGATATGGTATCTATTTTGATAAATAATAATAATAATAATAAAGAAAATAAATATCTTGATTAGGATAATCTTGGTTTGATTATCTCGACTAACCCTCAAATTTGTTTTTGTCTTAAGATTTTCACTTTCAGATTTTTTAGTGTTGTGATATTGATCTGGTACCGATTAAATTAGAAAAAAACCTTTTATGCATGGTACTACTTGACAAATTGGGTTCAGATCAAAGGCCGAGATAGAAAAATTGGGAGTTAAACTACCCAATATTAATGTCATGACATTCGTCCATGTTCTTATTCTAAACAGCAAAAAGCAAAAAGCTACCAAATATTTTGATGAGTATTTTCATCCCAAAATGTATTCCGGAAAATGAGGAAAAGCTATATATATATGGTTATGTCCCATATACTTTCATCCAACTCTGAATTATTTTGAAACCTGATATTCTTGTCAAACGCGTCGATCGAGCATTGACTTCTTCTGATGATCTCTCATTCCTGATCCCGACTGCTTGTGCCGGAGCTTTCATGAGCTGCATCTCTGGCTTTCTTTCTCTCCTCGTCCTTTCTATACTTGATCCCACAAGCATTGCAAAGGCTCTGAAAGCAACAAGTAAAAGAAAAAGATCGACTACTTGATCTGGCTTCAACAGAAGTGAGATATAGAGAATTTAATACAAAGATTTACATGTTCATAAATATTAATAATATTTAACGATATATATATATATATAATAATTCTATTTTGTTTCTATTAATAAAAACATGTAGAATCAGTGTGTTGGGTGTATAAAAAATAAGACTTATAAATAGATTTTCTCATAAAGACTACTTTGTTTTTAACCATCATAAAATGAATTAATTAATTAAATAAAAATTTATTTATAAGTCAGTGTAGATAACAGAAATGATTAAATGACATATTTAATTTTGAAGAGAAATTTTAAAATTTGAATTTTACCAATCAAATGATCATATCATTTAAGTGATGTGAATTGTGTACTCAATGTACACACTAACTAGCTAGCTTGAGAATATATAGAATAACTCACCTTGGGGCCAAGGGGCCCTTTGCGCCACATGGGAGTGTTATTAGTGCCACAGTTATAGTTGGTGCACCTCTTATTAGGGTCATTATAATTGGTATTGCATTGACGCCTTGAAGACGAGCTGCCATTGCCAAGCGTCCTAGAGGAGGGGTTGAGCAGTACGTACTGATTCATTTGCGGTGCTTGAGGTGGCTGGATATTGTTGTAGTAGTTGTAGGGATGATGCCCTAGCACTCCATTTGAATTCATGTAATTAGGGTTTGCTAACCATGGATCATTCATATGATTGGTGTGATCTGCATACATCTGTCCACCCAGCTGGTTCGTGCTGCCCATTCCATGAGAAGCCATGCCAAAAGGATATGTGCCCTGTTTAAGTATATATACGTAAGATAAAATTAAATTTCCATTAATTTTAAATAAATAAAAAAATGATTTGTACAAGCTTAGGCGTTCAACTTCAACCCACGTGCAAACCTTTAAAAAAAGTGAATCTCATTAAAGAAAAAAACTCTTCTTCTTCTTCTTTTAATGACGGGTCTTACTTTTTTATTTGAAACTCATTTTAGATTTTCATGATGGAATAAAACTAAATTATTTGAATTTATATATATGAGAGTTGAGACAAAATTAAGGCTCCATTATACGAAGCTTGAAATGGTTTTTTCAATGCTGTTTGCAAAACCATTAATCGAGATTCTTTGGGGAGTGTTTGTGTCGAAGTAGTGAAAGTAGGAACGACAGGCCGACTTGGCGTTGGCCACATTACATCATGACCAACGTTGGCCCAACGCCATTGGGCCATAGAGAGCCCAACAACTTATTCTCGCTTTTAGGGCATAATTAGAACTGCACAAGGTTTAGCATTCATGTACTTGAAAACATAAGTGATTTTATGATAATTTCCATATTTATGTTTTTTAATAATGTCTAAGTTATGCTACTTGCAAGACTATATGTAAACATATATACGATCCCGTTATAGTCATAAAAAAGTTAAGATAGCTACACTTTTTTATATTAGTCGTATCAGTGGTGTGCTAAATGTGTCAATAAATAAACTTACAAATAAATTCCTTTCATTATATGTTATAATCATTTTAAGTGACGACAACAAAATTTAATCGTATATGGTAGACAATAATAATTTGATAATACCACTAATTATAAACATTATAACACTAAAGATAATAAAGAGATATATAAGGTTGTTGCCAGAGATATCTTCGCTAGTTCGATCATTTAAAGCAATTACGTAATTAGTTTTGTTAATTACTTTGAAAATGGAAGGCTAATCAGATTGTTCTGGCATTATTAGCTTCGTAACTATGATAATAAACATGGCAATGAAGGTTCGTGTGAGGTTGAATCTGCCCAAAAACTCTATACAGGAAGGTATTTAAATACTGTAAGAGCCAAAATATAATGTGTCTATCTCTCCATAATTAGACCATTTAATTAGACAGATGATTAGAAAGGAGCTTAATAACACAAATAAAACACAACAATATTCAAAAAACACTCTTAAAAAATAAACCGGATTCATAAATATTTTCAAGCTAGCTGAAAAAGTCGATGCATCATCCTTTTGCAATATGACCTCTAAACTATTGATTTCAGCACTTAACGCCTTAATTCAAAACTCAAGCTTTAATGTGTTTCATGCATGCATTTCTTAGGCATGGAATAATTGAATTGTCCTTAATTTTCCTTAATATCCTTTTATTTTTGCTGAGGGTAATTCAGTTTTTTCAGGCCTTAAAATAATTGAAGTGTGCAAATTACAACTCAAGTTTCGAATTAAAAATTGCCGAAATTGTTTGTTTGGAGATCACATAGTACGAGGATCAAGAGAATTCAGAACCTAACTATAATTTATCAAATTCTTGACAAAAGGGTTGATTAAAGTATATTATGTATTATAAACATGATCAGAACCATAGCACTAATTGGAACACTTTTAAGACCCACAGAGAAATTGATAATTTTTCAGATGAGAAAATATGTTCATAAATTTTGAAAAATTTTCTTTTCCTCAAGGAAAGTGAAATTATCATAACAAAACAAAACAAACAACAATATTCAATTAATCCAACCACCACAAGAAGGTATTAGGCGCTCTAACTTTGTAACAAATATGTGTGAATTAAACAACTATATATTATGGCTTCTACGTAGCAGAAAAGAATATAGAAACGTACCGGAGTGTAAGGGCGGCCTGCATGATTGTAGCTGAAATAGGCATGGTGAGGGTTCACAGGAGCAGGAGGATTAGCATATTGGCCGCCCAAGTTGAAAAGATTGTTCCTTTCGTGAGAGTCTTTAGGTAATCCTAGCCTGAGGGTGAGGTCCACCTGGCCGCCATGGTTTCCTGATGATGGGTTGGAAGGAACAAAGCTATTCATTCCCGCTGATGCCTGATGGAATGGTTGGGACGCCATTAACTTATATGGAGCTTGATTCTGAAGCACGGGTACTGGGTTCTGAGTCAAGCTTTGAGAGCAATATTTGAGACTGGCCTGTAAACCATGCAAAAATGATTAACAAAAAAAAATGGAAAAGAAGAAAACTCAGAAGAATAGTACTGCGACTCTAAAGGACAGTACTATATAGCAAGAGTACTGGTAGTACTGCACCCACCAACTGATCAATCTTACAGAAACAGGCACACGAGCGCGGGGAGAGAGAGAGAAGAGAGAGAGAGAGAGGGGGGATCGGAATATGTTGATCATGCATGAAAGAATGAAACTGAAGTAGTACTTGATGGAAAAACAAGGGATATGACCTGGAAAGCTGACACAAACAACAAATGGACAAGTCTTCTTTGAGGTAGCTAACAAAAAGACATCATTGAGAGAGAGATTCTGAACGTATATATCCCATTTGGGTTTCCGATGAAGACCGATAATCCGAGCATCGATCTAGGTTTGCAGATCAATGGATATCATTTGAAAATTCCTGATCACCGGAACAATGAGAGAGTACGGATCGAACACCCTAGAGAAAGGAAGAGGGGGAGAGAGAGAGAGAGAGAGAGTTCAATCATGCATGTTCCTACCTTAGGCAAATGAGAACATCGCGCGCCGTTAAAATGAACCTCTAAACATGGATATATATGCACAGAACAAATTAGTTTTTTCTTATAAATAAAAAACAATTTCAATTCCCTCAACGGCACGTACGTGTCAGTATGCCAGATAGAGAGATGCGCCGTAATAGATAAATTAAGGCCCCGTTTATTTATACAAAACCATTATCTCATCTCATCTTATCTCATCTCATCTCAATCATTACAACTTTTTCAAATTTTCATACAAAAATATAATAAACAATTCAATTTTTTCAAATTCCAACATAAAAATAATACTAAAAAATATATTCTATCAATATTTTATTCAACTACTATTCAAAACATCTCATCTCATCTCATCTGAACTGTGTATCCAAGTAATCTTACTATTTAAGTTGTGGATTGTGTACTCTGCACAACTACTTAATTGAAAATAGAATAATTCTAGAGAAACATAAAATTGGAGAAATGGGGATGATAATTATATGCGAGAAGTGTTAGATTCACAAAAGTAAAATTTACAAATATTTCTCATTATTATCAAACCCATTAGAATTCACTAGACAATACAAAGAAGACTAAAAGCGCCATTACAATTGAACTCCCTCTCGTAAAGGGAATTAGGGAGGAAGATGTTGATCATCCATTTACCTATCGATATATATATACACACTAGGGAACGGCTCCGAGTACGTTATCCCTAGGG
This sequence comes from Cyclocarya paliurus, assembly GCA_029856935.1. NCBI lineage: Eukaryota > Viridiplantae > Streptophyta > Magnoliopsida > Fagales > Juglandaceae > Cyclocarya > Cyclocarya paliurus. Next base: position 935,180 of record CM056958.1, on the reverse strand, counting down.
TGCACCTGATATAATCATTTAAATAAAAAAAATATGAAAAAATTAATAGCTTATTTGTCTAGGAAAAGAAAATACAAGGTTAAAAAAAGATAAAAAATTTAAATTAAAAAAAAATCTAAATTTCAACAAAGTATGAGTATTGGTCTACATCTATATTGGATTATTTATTTACTCTCTATATAATAATAAAATATTATTAATTTAATATTAAGAACCTTTTGGTAAAACATGATCATTCATTAAATTCTATAAGGGAACTACACGTCAAATGGTCAAAGGTCTTAAGGACCTTTTGGTAAAACAAAATCATTCATTAAATTTTACAAGGGAGTTACACGTCAAATGGTCAAGGATTTTAGGGGTTTTCTGGGTAAAATAGGACTTAACGGAAAAATAAGAAAAGTTAACAGAAAAACAACAAAAGTGATTACTCACAGTTAAATAGTTACTTATTATAATAGAGTAGATATATATCGATAGATAAATGGATGATCAACATCTTCCTCCCGAACGTATCATGTGTAGATGCCAAAGTGCTACACACAACATATATTTTGTGAAAAGTTTTCGTATTTAGTATGTAAGATATTGTATATAATCTACATGGAGAATCAACCTATTTATGAAGGCTATCGACCAAGAGCAACAAATCGTACGAGAGAGAGAGAGAGAGATCAGCCAACTATGGTATATCAACCTAGTAAAGGCAATGGCCAACTATGGTAGTTCTGTTGCAAATGCTCATATCTCTTGCATGTAGTGAATTACGTTTTTATTGAAAATTAAACATTGATCAACATAGGGCAATAAATGCTTAATTACTTTTAATTTGATATGAATGAATAGAGATTGATAAAGTAAAAAGTCATTAGCCTAGACATACATGATTAAGTAAAAGCAAAAGCAATTGGTGTTATCAAATACAGTTATGCTTTGGAGCAGTATTGTCTGTTTTGAGGATGAAACCAACATCGAATTAGGGACTGCCACTTTAGTAATGTAGTAAAAATCACTATGAGAACCACTCCATCAGATTTTTCTCCAAAATACCTAAACACATTTTCATTTTTCACAACGGAGGCAGGATACTGGCAGCCTGACGCCACATTGGCCTTCCCCACCTGTTGCAGCTTAACCCCACATGAAATAATACGGAATTAATTTATTAAAATTAAAATATCAACTCGTATAAATAAATTATAAATGCATCAATCCAATTTGGCACTCGGGCTTTGTTTTTGTTTAAATGTTTTTGTTTTATTCAATCAAAAGAGGAAGAAATAAAACAGAAAGATGAACGAAGGAAACTCTCTGGGGCATATGCTTTTACAATCAAACACTGAGAATCCCATAGCCTATCACTGGTATATTGGAACATAATACACTCTCCATTGCCTCCCCTTCCTTCTTTGATCCCCAAATAAAATCTCCTATCTTTAGGACACCAATGGAGTCCATACATAGCCGGGTGGAGTCCTGGATCAGAGATCAGAGGGCCAAGATTCTCAAGGTCTCGTGGGGCCCCTTGCAATGGCAGTTGCGGTAGCCGTGGAACAACGACAACAAGGAGCAGAGGAAGAAGATCCAAGAAGAGTACGAGCGCCGAAAGAAGTAGCTCCATGATCTTTGTCGCGCCCTCAAGGCCAAGTCCGTTTTGGACTTATAGGACATTCTCTACTGCATGGTTCTCTCCGAGTGAGGGGAGGTGAGGGATCTGGCTTCAGTGAGAGAGAGACGAGGGTGGGAGAGAGATCTTGTTTGGGTGCGGTGAGGACGCATGCTGGGTTTAATGAATGGGCTATGTGGTAGGTGTACATTGGTGGCTAATTTCAACCCTTTAATGGATGTACCTATTAGAAGTTATTCTCTATCAAATATTGTAGGTTTGCCGGCTAATGTTATGCGCAAGGCAATAATATCTAGATCTGGAGACGGTCAAACTACTTTCATTATCCTGAATAATCACCAAAGAAATATAGTGCTCTATAACAATAGGGTATTTGATATCAAGTCACTCCTCTAAAAACTTGTTGCAAAAACATCCAGCGATGCTAATCATTCATGTGATCATTGCCTGCCAATAATTTAAATATTGGGCCTATAGTCCCACGAAAAAAAGGGCATAGATTTATACAATCATTTAGCTCCAAACTTCGATAATTGGGCTTAGAGTTAGACATGAATCATTTTGTAATTATATTCATTGCAAAAATTATGAGATTTTTCTTTCCATCAAAGGTCATAATTTTAGTTATAAAGAAACTCAAAAAGATCGCATCAGAGATCATACAAATAGAAAAATCAATCCATTAATTAATTAAGACTTAATTTGTAACTCCGATCCTTGTAAAGTGGTAGAGTTTTCAACCTGCAAATCAATGATGTCCGAACTCATTAACATCAGCATTAATTTGCTTTTAATTTGCTAATAGAATTTAATAGTACTACTACTACAACAAATTACATAAGCTTGCGAACTTACTGTTATGAGATCTTTTGTAGATATCAAACATTTCTCATTATTATAAAACTCATTAGAATTCACTCAGACAATACAAAGAAGACTAAAAGCATCATTACAATTCATGAACTCCCTCTCTTAAAGGGAATTAGGGAGGAAGGTGTTGATCATGATCCATTTATGTGTGTGTGTGTGTGAGGAATGCTACTCATCATCCTACATCACCACTAAAAGAAATTTTACTTTTAGAGACGAAATTTGTTATGGACGAATTAAATTTCATCCCTAAAAGTAATTATTGGAGACAAAATTTAAATTTTGTCTCAAAACTTGGCTGAGTTTCTAAATCCGTTCTAACGGATAAATATCCGTTCAAACAAGATATTTTGTGATAAATAAAATTGTCTCAAAAATGAAAAACCGTTCGAACGGAAAAAAATATATTCGAACAGGAAATTAATGTATGTTCGAACAATGTATAATCTGTTCAAATAATAATCTTAGGTAATTTATTTATTTTTTCCCAAGGAAAGTTCATAACCATTTGAACTTACATTTATTTGTTTAAACGAGAGAGATTTGGTGGGAAAATGTGGCGAGAAGGTTGCTGGACCATTTGAACAAACAAAATATCGTTCAAACCAGTTCGAACACCACATTTATTCATTCAAACGATTAATTTGGTTGGAAATTAATTATATAAAAAAAATTTATCATTATTAATTTGTTATCATTTTCAGAATATAAAAAATGTGTATATATTATATATTATAATTTACGATGAGTTAAAATATTTATAAATTCATAAATTAATTTTATGTAATTAATTTCAAAATGTTATAGTGACTTCTTTTATGTTATATTTATAAATATAAATTTAAAGATAGTGTCATTTTTTATATTATCATGAACGGTAAGTAAAATGAAAAAAACTAAACAAGGTAGCAAACACTAAAAATAAAAATCATACATTAATTGCATCTTAAATATATAATGTTCGATACAACATAACAAAGTAAAATAATAACTAAAACGATCTATTTGTTAAGTAGATCAAAATTCTCTTGTAACATTTTAATACGTCCATCTAGATCCTTAAGATTCTCCATGATGGGCTCAATGAACTCCACAAACAGAGTTCGTACCTAATCCAAAGTAGCCCCGTTAGGCTATCTCTCAATACCGGCAGTACTACTAAAAGCTAGATCGGTCAGCGTGCCACTATGTTTTATTGTTGCAGTCTTCCGCAAATGCCCCTTGCTCTTGCTGAATGTGATCTTGTTAAAAAGCCCCATCTGTGGCGACCTCCGCTCAATCCCTTGCACTGTAATCCTTGATCGAAGTAGGAGGTTAGATATCAACAATGCAAATAGTAGACTACCTCCATTGGAATAGCGTGACTCCGATTGAATGCAAAGGAATAAATAAATACAATGCCAGATCAATCGGCTCCCCCGTGCTATCCGCAACAAAAAACTGGCTCGCTCCATCCCGAAATCAGTCTTGTATTTTTTTGGATTGATGTTATACCCAACAATCAAATTAAGCATTCTGAAAAATGTTATGCAGTAGGCCTATTGGATCACCTTGCCGCCATCATATGGAGGAATCGAAAGGTCTCACACTAGCTGATGGACCTGATCGTCTGTGAGACCATCATCAGGTAGATCCTTGTCCTCACTATCATCTGAACTAACATCCGGTGTGTCCGAATAAGATGGTGCAACCGCTGCTCCTGGTGTAACCGCCGTAGCCGCTGCAGGATATGCGCTAGCCACACGTGGAATATCAAGGAACTCGGCAATAATGCAGGAAGAGAAAGTAATACTTATTCCCCGAACCACTGAGGTGTAGCACAGAGCATCAAAGTCATGCTCTCCCATGGCACGGTAAAACTCACTAACCTTCTCCGAATATGTAGTTCCCATCTGCTGACAGATTGGTGTCCATCCTCAGTTGGTGATGATGGAGTGTATGCTCCATCCCTGGAATGATCTCCCGCTCAACAAGTATAGGCCTTGTCTCCTGAACATGAGTTGCTCCGCTACTTTGGCTGGTCTGATTTCTCACACATTTTCTTCCACTAGTTGCTAATAGTATACTGTTTAACTACAAGAAAAGTAAGAATATAATTAAAATAATTTTGTAATTATATTATTGAAGAATTATACTATATTGAACTAAATTGAAATAACTTGTTCGAACTAAATATATTTTGTTCGAACGAACCATCTCTAATGTAACTTCACAGTTCGAACTAGAAAAATCTCTATTCGAACGGAATGTTCTGTTCATTCGAACAGGCAATTTGTGTTCATTCGAATCCATTTAATTTGTTCAAACAGAAATATATCTGTTTGGCAGCTGAGAGTTCGAACAACTTAAAGTTCGTTTGAACGAGAACACATCAAACAACCATGGCTGAGTTGACTCAACCCCAAATGAAAAAACCTAAGATTCTTGAGAATCCTTGGTTTTAATCGATAGAAATGATTAAGGAGTGAAGCCCCATTATTTCTACCGATTATTTTGATGTTAGTTGGTCGGAAAACACCACAATGGGGTTAGATTGAATAAACAATAAAATAAACAATAGAATAGGAGAAAGGACCCATACCTCTTAGAAGTTCAAATGTTGGGTTGCTACGACATCGTTCATGGCGGACAAGTGGCGAAGTTGGTGGCTGCGAGAGGTTTCTGGGTTAGGGGGATTTTGAATTTAAAGAATGTGATTCGAATTGGGTATATGATGTCCGTGAAGTCTTGTTCAAACATTAAAAATATCGGTTCAAACGGTTATTTTATGCATAAATGTTGTTCAAATAGATAGGATATCCGTTCAAACAGTTATTATACTAATATATTTCTAATTATATTACTAATACTAATATATAATAATACTAAAATTACAAAGTACAAAATAAAAAAATAATACAAATATTAGTATTATAATACTTATATTAAATATACTTATACTATTATTTGTAATATACTAATTCTATTACCTATAACATACTAAATACTTAGTATATATTATAAACACTTAATATATTTAGTATAATACTTAGTATTACTTATAAGTAACTTTTAAGTATATTCTATTGTGATACTTAGTATATTATAACCATGGGATACTTAGTATATTAATAGTATCTTCCACTACTACGTATATTATAAGTATATTATACAGTGATGCTTAGTATAGTACTTAGTATATTATTTGTAATATACTTATACTATTCTATACGTATATAGAATACTTAGTATATATATATTTTAAAGAAGAGTGGGCAATCACCTGTCCAATAGTGACGTCCTCCCAAATTTATTAATGAAACCCTCATTTATGGTAGAGGAAAACCGTGGTAACAAAACAAGCCCCTAACAAAACAACCTCACAAAAAGCAAGCCCAGAAAAGCCCCTAGACAAGCCTATGAAAACTGACGAAAAGTAAGAAAACATGAAAGATCAAAGACAAGAAACTTATTGACATCTCAAGGAAGGGAGCCTAGATGAATCCAACCTAAGCAAACCTCTCAAGACTCAAGGCAAAATAGAATTATTATTGTAGAACAAAGTAGCACCATTGGCACCCTCCTTAGCCAACCAATCCGCCACTTTATTCCCTTCATGAAAAACATGTTGAAAATGACAATTAATAGATTGGACCAAATCAACAAATTCTTCCCAATAATCCTCTAGATACCAAACCCCGCACCACCCTCTATGCCACCAAGAAATAACCACCATCGAATCTACCTCAACAATCACATTAAAAAGGTTAAGTGTCTTGCACAATCGCATGCCATTTAGAAGCGCAAGAAGTTCAGCTTTATTATTAGAACCAACACCAATGGGAGAGGCGAATGCTTGCACAACCCGTCCTACGTCATTTCGAATGACCCCACCAATACTACTAGAACTCGGGTTGCCAAGACTACTACCATCTGTATTCAATTTAAACCATCCTGAAGGCGGTTTATGCCACTTGACTAGAGTGTACCGCCTATTTTTTAAAGGGGCGGTTTTAATCCGTAAAGTCTCAAGAATCATGTCATCAAAACGAGACAAACTGTAAGAGTTATCAGCCACCTGACAAATAGAACCAATCCATACACAAATAGATTTGGCAACAGCTTCATGCGATTCAAAAATACCCTCCATACGAGCTAGGCATCTTCTCCTCCGAAGTCTCCAAGTAACTATGATAGGCAAAAGGCCAACCAAAATACCCACCTGTGAATTGGACTTAGCACGTTAGAACCAAGAAGAAACATGGTGGTTCCAATTCCTACCAAGAGGAATTCCAAAAGGATTACCGAAACAAGACCAAATGTTTTTAGGAAAATCTCCCTAAAAGAGAACATGATTAATGTCTTCATATTGACCTGCAAAACAACACTCACATTTGAAAGCAATAGGAATGCCAATACGACGCAACCGATCATCCACACTCAAAACCCTATGCCACGCCTTCCAAAACTAAATAGACATTTTTAAGAGAAAACTTTTATGCCAAATCCAAGAATGCCATTCAAGAGAAGAACCTCGGACTCTAATACACTACCATGCAGATTTAGTGGAAAACATACCTGTATCTGTTTGGGTCCAAACAAGAACATCCTTTCACGAATTATGCCCAGCTAAAGAGACTAGAATATCATCAACATTTTTCAAACCAACCAGGTTCTCTAGCAAATTCATATCCCAACTGCCTAATAACCAACACTGTTTAATTTTTAACAAAGGCTGACCCATAATAGACAAGTCATTAACCAAGGGGCCATTCTCCCTCCATTTATCATACCAGAAAAAAATTTCACCTTCTCTAACACGCCATTTGGAATTATTCAACATCAAAGGAATATAATGAGCAACCATTTTCCAAAATCTCGAGCCTTTATCAACATCAATAAAAAGCCAAGGTTTCGATCCCACATATTTAGCTTTAAAAAAATTTGCCCAGAGAGAGTTACCTTGAAAAAGGTTCCAAGCAAACCTCATATGCAAGGCTATCTGAGTGTCCTAGAGATGTCTCAAACCGAGACCTCCTTCTACCACAAGCCTGCAAATATGTTTCCAAGCCACCCCTTTCTTTTTATATCTTCCATTAGACTCCCCCCAAAAGAAGGAGCTCATAAGCTGGTGAATCTTATTGATTACTACTTGAGAGACCTGTAAAACAACAAATATGTGAAGGGCCATACTAGAAATAACATGACGTAACAAAACCAATTTCCCTCCGGCAGACAAAAGGCGCATTTTCCAGCCACTGATTTTTTGCCTCACTTTATTCACTATGCCTTCAAGATGTATTTGTTTAAGACAACCGAAGATAATGGGCACTCCAAGATACTGGAACGGAAACTACCCCTCCATGAAACCAGTGCTACGGAGAAGACGCCGCTTACGAATAGAGGAGATTCTATTCGAACAATACAAGGTAGACTTTTGTTTATTAATTACCTATCCCGACCATCTTTCATATTGACCCAAGATACTTAGAAGCACCCGGACCGACCTTTGGCTCCCATTAGAAAAAATAACCACATCATCAGCATACATAAGATGAGAAATAATAGGCGTACCTCTGGCCTGATGGAAATGACCAAAAGTATTCGCCCTCACACTCTGATGAATCAGTCGAGAAAGTATCTCCTACTGGATAATAAACAAATAGGGGGATAAAGGATCACCTTATCGAAGACCACGACCTTCTGGGAAAAAAAATTTTATTGTCTCATTCATCATAACTGAGTACCAAGAACTAAAAATGCAGAAAAACATCAATTCACAAAATTTAGGTGAGAAACCAAACCTCAACATGACCTTAATCAGAAAATTCCAATCCACCTGATCATATGCTTTTGTCATATCTACTTTTGACATAATGTTGCCCATATGCTTCCTTTTATTAAGAGAATGAAGCATTTACGGAGTAAGGCTTATATTCTCAAAAATACTTCTACTTGGAAAAAAGGCGCCTTGCTCCAGCGAAACCAGACGAGGCAAGAGACTAGATAATCAATTCACAATTATCTTAGAACAAAGTTTATAAAAAACCAAACACAGCTGATGGGACGAAACTTGTCAAAACCTATTGGAGAATCCACATTTGGAATTAAAACCAAGTAAAAAGCTGTAAAGAACTTGGGAAGAAGCTTAGAAGCAAAGAATTCCAACACTGCATTCCACAAATCCTTTTTGACCACCTCCCAGCAACTCTTATAAAAACTCGAGCCAAAACCATCACGACCAGGAGTACTATTAACCAGAATAGAAGACAAAGCATCAAATACTTCCTCTAGAGAGGGCGCACAAACTAGAGAGGCATTCTCATCCATAGAAATAACCGGATCTATTAGACCCTCAAAAATAGGTTGCTCGACTGGTGGTTCAACCTGTAGAAAAGCTGAAAAATAATCTACTGCACCTTGGTTAAGGCTCTCTGAAGACTCAAACACCATATCATTCAATCGCATATTAAGAACCCGCTTACGCCTTTTATTGGCTAAACAAGCATGAAAAAATTTAGAATTATGGTCACCATCCATCCCCCATTTAAGCTTTGTCATTTGATTCAAACGAATTTCTTCCCGACGCCACCAAGTTGCCAACTCCGCATTAGCCACCTGTAACTCTCTATCAAGATTATCATCCCAGTTTGTTTGAAGTTGTAACTCACGCTATGCAACCTGAGTTTCAAGAGCAGCAATCCGACCCAAAGTATGACTAAAGACCCTTTTATTCCATTCTCGCAAGGCAACCTTAGTCTGTTTTAGCTTCATAACCAGAGTCTGAATGGCTGAACCACCCTCACGAGAAGACCAAGCCTGCCGAACAAAATCAAGAAAGTTATGATGTTCCACCCACATCTGTTGGAAACGAAATGGGACTGGACCATAAGAGAAAGGGTCTTGCTTAAACTCTATAAACATAGGAGCATGATCCTACGTAGAGTGTGACAAATAAGAGCAAATAGCATTAGGGAACAGTGAAAGGAAAGAGGCATCCACAAGGGCACGGTCCAACCGTGCCCAAGAACGAGCAAGGCCATATTTCCCATTGTACCAAGAAAAGGCACTCCCCTTCGATGCCATTTCAAGCAAACCCTCATGATGAATCCAATTATTAAATCCTCCATAGCTGTAAGAGGTCGAGGCCTACCTCTTCGTCTCTCTTAATCATTTCGGATAATATTAAAATCACCAACAAACATACACGGGTTAGAACCCATATTCTGAATACTCAAAGAGTCCCACAAAATACGTCATTCGGCCATAGTACATTTTGCATAAATAACAGTAAGCAAACTCACTTGGAGAGAGACATATTGCCCTCCCATTCGAACCAAACTCACTTCTAGGATACTATCCCAAAAAATCTAAATTTTCCCCCCTTCAGCCTCATTAGAAAGGAAGTTGTCAAATTTTAAAACACGTCCCAATCTTCTAGCAACATCAAGGTTTTGAAAAGGCTCCAAAAGAGCGACAATTTTAGGCCTCAACTAACCAATCAACTTTTTTAATCTACCTTTAGAGGTCCCAATACCCCTAATGTTCCAAACTAAAATAGGATCAATCATTAAGTAAGAAATCTAGCAAGAACCTGAGAAAACTTCTCATTTTAACAAACTTCTTTTTCTTATATTTTCTTTTATCTTCATTGGCCTCAGATTCAGTCAAGTACTCCTTATCTTGTGGCAAAACTTCTGGGCATAGTTATAGCTCTGGTTCAGAAATACAATCCTCCACAATCGGGTGTTCCTCATCTGGTTCCTCTTCCGGTTCATCTTCAACAACCAACTCAATTTCCTGGATAACAACAGGCGTAGGCTCCCTTTCAAAAGCCACCAGTACTGGTTCGGAACCAACCACAAATTGAATTCCCACCACAGAAACCTCATTATCGACTGAAAACACAGTAATACCTTCAGCATTATTCACCGTGGCAACCTTTGTTTCATCTTTTGTGACCAAAATCACATGTGGTTCAAAAACACACATTGTATCAACCTTTGTTTTAGGAACTATTGTCACCTTTTAAATATCATCTACCTGCACCATAGAAAACATAGGTGCCGAAACCACAACATTCTGTGAATTACCCCTCGCAGAGTCCGTCAAAACATCTTCCAGAACAGCATTCAGAACCACAACTGCACTCGACACCCCAACTGCATTCGGAACCACAACACCACTCGACACCACAACTGGCTCCCCATTCACAGCCATCTCTCTCTGCCCTTTCTTCCCTACTCGAGCCTTCCCCAACTTCTCCTTTTGATCAGCCCAACACATCTGTGAGTTTTGTCCTTGCATTCGGCATTTGCAGCAATACGCAAGAAGTGTATCATGAACCACCTATTGTTTTCTACTGGAGGGCAAACCTAGTGCTCCAATCCAAAAATGGGATAGAGGGTCTTTGGCAGCATCCACCTCAACACACAACCTTACCCCATCTTTTGTCGTAGCCCACCGCATCGGATTATCCCGACGAATGAATGTGCCGATAGGGGCCATGAGAATCCTCAAAAAAGCTTCACTGTAAAAGTTTGGAGGGAGTCCCGGGAGCGATATCCAAACTAGTACCCTAGATGGTTCATCATCCTCCGTGAATTCCGGAGTCCAACGGAAAGCCCGATAGAAACTACCATTTATCTCACACACATCTCTCGACAGTGCTTTCGTGAAATCGGCCTAGTTTTTCATACGAACAAAAACATGCCTCTGCCTACGCATAGAAGAAAAACCGGAGAAGCTGAGAGGCACCAACGATTATGTATGAAAGCACAGATTGCATCCAAAGCTGGACGCTGCTTCAAAAACTTGAGGATCACAGAAAATCGGAATGGTTCTGCAGACTTGGTAATCTCCTCACATGAAAATTGAAAGTATACTTCTCCATCTAGCACTTTCGGGGCTCTAGGCGGCAGCAACAACTCAGGGATGGGCTGTGGGACAGCAGCCACCAAGTCGACAAAAGAAGGACGCTCGACGCCACCATCTGTGGCTGCCATGCAGCCAGCCATGAATGATCACGCAAATAGCAAAGCGGCAACCCTAATTCTCACGTAGAGAGAAAAAGAGCAAAAACGAAAAGTGTAATGAAACCTATTCTAATACTTAGTATATTACTATTAGATTCTTATATTTAATATACTTATACTATTATTTGTTATATACTTAACAATTATTATATATTATAAATACTTATAATATATTTAGTATAGTAGTATGTATAAGTAACTTATAAGTATATTCAATAGTGATACTTAGTATATTATAACCATGGGATACTTAGTATATTAATAGTATCTTCTACTACTACATATATTATAAGTATATTATACAGTGATGCTTAGTATAGTACCTAGTATATTATTTGTAATATACTTATACTATTCTATTCTTATATAGAATATTTACTGTATTACTTAGTATATTACTATTATAATACTTATATTTAATACACTTACACTATTATTTGTAATATAATTAGTACTTAGTATATATTATAAATACTTATAATATATTTTTAAAACTTTTTATTTTATTTACTTTTTATTTTATTTTACTTTTTCTAAAATAATTGAGTTGTTCTACTCATCATTCATAAACCATAGATTTGTTAATAAAAAAAGGAAAAAAAAAATCAAAGATGCGTGATGTGTAGTGTGAGATTAATCTAAGTAGAATTATTCTATATTATATATATATATATATATATATATATATATATATATATATCTATATAAGTGTATATAAATATAATATATATATATATATATATATATATATATAAATGGATCATCATCATCTTCCTCCCAAACGTATAATGTGTAGACGCCAAAGTGCTACACAACCTGTATTTTGTGAAAATATTTGGTATCTAGTTTGTAAGATGTATATAATCTATATGGAGAATCGGCCTATTTATAGAGGATATCGACCAAGAGCAACAAACTGTACATGAGAGAGAGAGAGAGAGAGAGAGAGAGAGAGAGGGCCAACTATGGTACTATATCAACCTAGTCAAGGCAATGGCCAACTATTGTATCAAGCTGGTGCCAGTAACTCAAACGAGAAAAATATGTCATATTTATATTTATAGAGATTACGAAAGTAGGGATCTTTACACCATAGCAGTTCAAAGTACAAAATCGAAATATAGTGATAAGTGTAACTATCAATAATATTATAACTAATATCGTCATAAAAATAAAATATGAAATTTAACACATGTTATTGTTAAAGATATAAATGATAAAATATCTATATATTTCCATTAGTTTAAACTTTCATGATAAGTGGTGAACATTTCATATGCTACCGGAGCAAGGATTTTGAATTCGAACATTGATTCTACACTTTACTAATTTATTAAATGTCATGTGCATCATGAGTAGTAGTATTAAAGATATAAATAATAAAATTTAATTACCTCTTTGCATCAATTTAAACTTTAGAGACAAATGGTGATTTTACATACCAAGAAAATAAAGTGCTAGTTTATTGTTGAAATTGAAAAGAACCCAAACCTCAAAGAGGTTTTGTTTTTTTCGGTTCTCTCTACTTAGCACCATATAAACTTTGGTAACTGGATGGTGGATCAAATTTCATAGATTACAAATACTTAATCAAGACCAATCTGAATCAACTCACCTTTGGAAGACTTGATTGAAGTTATGCAGCTGAGATCATCATATTAATCAATAACACTGTTAGTATTGTATGTACTAGATATTGTGATAGGAGCTATACAATCACTAATCCAAGGCTAGCATGCATAACACTTTCGATTCAAGTTTATAACACTTGTTGGTAAATCGATCCAATATTTCATCTTGTTTGGGAATATTTTAATAGGAGGTTTGTCTGCAAATTCTACTAAATTCTAGGTAATATTGTATATGAGTTCTACTCATCTCAAGATTGAATTAATAAATAAGTTTAAATACAAAATCAGTAGTACCTACTAGGGCTTCATGTTTTTATTAATCAAAACCACAATTTTCAACTTCTATAACATTAATACAATAATACATTATGAGAATCAAAAGACTCGCAATAAGGTGCATTTGTCAATATCTCATTAGAAAACTAATAGGAGAATGCCACGTGGCATGTTGATGCTAACATGACATTAGTATTTGAAAACCTTTTAATTAAATGGCTAACGCAGTATACTTATCCCACGGGTCAGCCATTCAAATATTGACCTGTGGCATTAGTATTTCAACTAGAAATTCTCTTGTTAGTTTTCTAACTCAAGATTGAGGAGGAATCTAATTGCGAATTTAGTTATTCTCGTGTATCAATGTTGCAAAAGTTTAAAAGTTAAAAAATATGGCCTTAATTTTTAAAAGCATGAAAACTCATGTACTCATTTTGCCCTAATAAAGATTATGAACAGAGAATAATAGCCATTGTTATCCCAATCTACACTAATCTACTCCAAACATATATGCTGTAGAAGCAATGGGAACTAACAATTTTTCTTAGGTGGGGCAACTTTTCTACAATGTGATAAGTTTATGTAAAATAAAAGTAGACAAATTTTAATCTTAATTTCACTAAAAATAATTCAAACATAACTATATATAAAATTAGATCTTGATAATTTGCTACATACATGTAGAAATAAAATTCTAAAAACACAACTTCATATATGTTTCAGATTTCTAACAACAATATTCAATGCGATAATATTCATCCATTATTACTTTGTAATAAAATTTAGAATTTGTTTTCTTCATAGAAAATTTCAAGTGATCTTTTAGAATACCATATTTCATTCTAGTATATAATCTAGTTTATCAAGTTTCATATAAAATCTAAATTTTTTTTGTGCCACATTAAGCATAAAATGCTACAAATACGACCTTAAATAATTTTTTCTTGTTCAATGAAGTTTAAAGGATAAAACCTCTAAGCTATTTTCATATATATCATCAACCTTAAATGATTTTTCTTGTATTTTCAATTTGGATTCCATATTAAGAAGTCTAATATTGTATAATAAAAAACTTTAGGATCTATATATATTAATATGTTTATTATTTCTCTTAAACTTAATTTTAATTTAATTATGGTGGAGCCATGTCCTTGAAAATAGATAATATGTAGAACTTATACAAAATTTTGGGGCTATGGAAAAAAAATGGAGAGGGAAATTTCTATGTATATTGCAATTTTAAAAAATTTTGAAGAGCATATAGGAGATTATAAATTTTTTAGGAGGCCATTTTCTATATACATAAAATTATGAATAAAATTTAGAGGATATTTTAAATTTTCAAAAAAAAAAACATTGTGGGGGCCATGCCCCCTAGCCTTAATGTAGTTCGGCCACTATGTAGAAGGTTTTGGTATCAAGTTTGTAGAATATATAAATTCACATGGACAATCTTATGTATTGAGGCTATCAACCAAGATGAACAGGTCATACGAACCTACAAGCACAAGAAAAGGCATGCAGACTCTATGGTTCTATTTGTGTGTGTGAGAGAGAGAGAGAGAGAGAGAACTATGGTATATCAACCTAGTGTTGATACCTGAATGAGAGGACATATTTGTATAGGTTATATATATATATATATATTTATGTATACATACATACATAAATATGGATCTTGGTCCTTCTTTTTAATTACTTCCCAAGTGTAGAGGTGTCTTGCTTGTGTATAATGAGAGTTCCAATGTCGATTTCACAAGGATTAAAGTAAATTCAATGTTATGCAAAAGTTGTTGGATTAACATGAGGTAAGGAAACAGGATATGAGATGGGTAAGGATTTTTTTTCAAACACTGGGTAAATTTATAAATCAGACAAGGATATGCATACCAAAAACTCAAAGGGGTTTTAACATCAATTTAAAACTAAGGAAATATTCTATAAAGTTTTCACAAACACTAAGAAACTTAACTTTCTGTAGTGACAAAAGAAAGGAAACGAAAACAATTATTAAAATAACACACTCACGTTCCGTAAAGGGGACTTTCAAGAGAAAGGTGCCTAGGCTTCGGGTTCCCTTTGCATAGAAGGATTTATAGAGAAATTTGTCATCCCTCATTAACTATCAAATGCTACTCCAGTCATGGCAAAGCATTCAGATGATATGTATAATAAAAATGCAATCAGACCATCCACTGAATATACTCCACAAATTTTTATGTCAAACTGGAAATCAACAAATAGTTCAGGTTCAGGGTCTGAATCCCTTAAGTATTCATCGTGCTTTTAATCAAAGATAGATCAAAGGAGATGCAGAGAAACCCTAATCCCAGCATCTACCAGTATAACAGAAATTCATGGAGAATACAAATAAAAACCAAGAGGAAATCAAAACTCTTAACCAAAATCCAACTATTCAAAGGTTCCTTTCAGCCTAGGTTATGAAATCACTCCTCCATCCAGTAAGAAAAAGAACAATTTGACCGAGAAAAACACCCAAACATTATCCAGCAAAAAGAAAGAAAGAAAATCCCTAAGATTAGAACCCGAAAACTCCAAATGATTTCTAGAATCAACCAACAAAAACCCGACGTCCCTACTGCATGCCCTTTGGCCCCTTTTTAAGCTTTTCCTCTTCATCCTTCCGCTGCTCACTCCTCGTTCTCTCTCTAGGTTGTTGCTCTCTCCACTGCTCCTACTCTTTCCAATTCCATGTGGGTTTACGGTGTAAAGCCTAAGATGCAAAGCAGAGAAAGGGGGTTACGGGTTTGAGAGGAACCAACAATCTCTTTATTTTTTGCTAAGTGTCAAGTGCGTGTGTGAGGTTAGTGCAGCTGTCTATTCTATGCATGATTTCCCAGATTGCCCTTGTTTTGCCTTGTTGTGAATTTAATGTATAAATAAGCATCTGTACCCATTTTTCAGAACAAGAACCCTTAATTTTATGCTTAATTTTCACATTATTTCCACTTAATCAGATCTTTACAAAATGACAATTCAAAACACAAAATTGAATAAAATTAGAATATTAGTAATAATTGCAATTGTCCATAATATTTTTACTATAATCTTCATAAGAATAAAATTTTAAATTCTAAGCATGTTACCCCAAGAAAATAAAGTGGTGCGTTTGGATGTTGAAGTGAGTTGAGTTGAGTTGAGTTTAGATGATAA
This sequence comes from Cyclocarya paliurus, assembly GCA_029856935.1. Taxonomy (NCBI): domain Eukaryota; kingdom Viridiplantae; phylum Streptophyta; class Magnoliopsida; order Fagales; family Juglandaceae; genus Cyclocarya; species Cyclocarya paliurus. The sequence goes on along the minus strand of CM056958.1, from coordinate 918,588 downwards.
AATATTGTTAAAATATTATTTTTTAATATTATTATTGTTTTGAGATTTGAAAAAGTTGAATTGTTTATTATATTTTATGTTAAAATTTGAAAAAGTTGTAATGATGAGTGAAATGAGATGAATTTGGTTTGGAAACCAAACGAAGACAGTTGAAATTGAAAAGAATCCAAACCTAAAAGAGCTTCTTCTTTTTTTTCCCTCTCTACTTAGCACCACATAAGCTTTGATAACTAGATCACATATTATTACTTCCTAGATTACAAACACTTGATCAAGAGCAATCCAAATCAATTCATTTTTTGAAGATTTTATTGAAATTATGCATTTGAAATCATGAAGTTAATCAAGAACACAATTTGTACTGTATATATTATAAATTGTGATAGGAACCATAGTCAATAATTCAAGGCTAAGAATTTTATAATTTTCTTTCAAATCAATAATACTCTTATTTTGTATAGTTAGTTGGGTCTTGTTAGTAATTGATCCAATATTTCGTCTTGTTTAAAAACAATTTAATATGTAGTTTGTCTGAAAATTCTACTAAATTTGGGTAACATTACGTATGAGTTCTATCCATCTCATAATGAATTAATAAATAGGGTTGAAGACAAAATTACTACTGAAATTTTCACATTTTTATAAAATCAAAACCATAATTCTCAAATTTCGTAAGATGGATATTTGAAAATAAAAATAAAAAATCGCAATTATGTGCCTTTTTTAATCTCTTGGTAGAAAAAACGAGATACTACATAGCATATTATGCTAATGTGGCATTCTTATGCCATGTGTCAGCCAAACAAATACTAATATGTGATATTGGTATGCCACGTAGCAATACTCTGATTAATTCTTTAACTAGATATTGATAAAAAAAATCTAATTGAGTTTTTTATTCTTAGGTATAAAAGTTCTGGTAGTCTAAAATTATGGTATTGATTTGTGAAAACGTGAAAACTCATGTACTCATTTTGCATTTAACCCTAATATATACTATGAATAAAGAGTAAAAAGGTATGAATTGGCGGAATAATTCATCTGTTTGCATTGATTAGAATATAAAGAGTTTACATGGTAAGATGATAAGTACAACAAAGAATATGCACAAAGCTAGGATAAGTACTACAATTACAAACTTTATCTAATTATCTTTTGTTCCTATGTTTTCTGAACTGAGGAGTTGGAACTGATCTCTAGTTTGTTAATGTGTTGATAAGTCTTGAGTCATGGCAACTCTTTGAGTCTGAGTAGGATCCTTAACATGCCCCTTCAAGCTCATGGGAGGTGCAACAACCATGAGTTTGTCTCTGAGAATTAGAAACCTTCCAATAGTAAGGCCCTTAGTGAAAATATCAACACACTGCTCATTGGTGGAAATGTAATTAATTACAATATCCTTGTGAAGAACTTTCTCCCTAATGAAATAGTAATCAATTTCAATATGTTTTGTCTTTGTATAGAAAATTGGGTTGGAAACTAATGCAATAGCACCTAAATTGTCGCACCATAGATGAGGAGGAGCAGTTAAGTTGATCTGTAATTCCTTTAATAACATCCTTAACCAATACAATTTAGCTGTTACAATAGTCATAGCACGATATTCTACCTCTGTGCTTGACCTAGACATCACAGGTTGTTTCTTAGCTTGCCAAGAAATCAGATTTTGACCAAGAAAAACACTATAGCCACTGGTAGACCTGCGGTCAACTGGATTTCCTGCCCAATCTGAATCACAAAAGGCTTCTAAATGAAGTGGTCTTTGTCTAAGGTAGAGTCCAAATTCTGATGTACGCTTCAAATATCTCAGTACACGTTTGGTTGCAGTGTAATGTGCAGTGGTAGGACAATGTAGAAATTGACATAGTTGATTGACAGAGTAAGATATATGAGGTCTTGTCAATGTACAATACTGCAAAGTTGGAACTAATCTCTAGTTTGTTACTATGCTGATAAGTCTTGAGTCGTGGCAACTCTGAGTCTGAGTAGGATCCTTAACATAAAGAATGTTGGCCATTGGAATTAAAATCCACAATGATCTATTCGGAACTTATATTTTGTGGAAGTGGTTGATATTTGGTTTGGAGGATGTGTAAGCTCTTCATGAATAATTCTATGTATAGAGGCTCTAAACCAAGATCAACTACATCACATGTACACAAACGTGCCCACAATCACATAAAAAACAAACAATGTAAGTGAGAGAGAGAGAGAGAGAGAGAGAGAGCCAACAATGGTATATAAACTTTGTAATGGAAATGACTAACATCCTCTATTCAAAATATTTATCATGGCTAATTATAAATAAGCAGTGCTACATTTACTTACCATTTTACATACAAGACTCGTTTTGTCAGTTTTCTTTTAAAATTCAAATTTTGAATTTCAAATTACATAATTTTAAACATATTAATAGCTAACACGTGGAGAAATAATTTTTTTGTAAGTTTTTATTAAGTATAGTTAGTATTTTACATTGTAAATTTAGTATTTGGATTTTCGTCAGTTTGCAAATGGTTGACTCAATTTTTAACATTCTCAACATTGATATATACTTGATATTTTTAAAATTTTTAATTAACAACTTTTGTCTATCTTCATCTAATTTGTTAACAGAGTTAAAAGCTTACACCTATCTCCTTAGTTTCTTTAAGCATACTTAGGCTGAGGCTTTGTTCCGGCCCGATTTATTTCACATGTATATATACTATACGAAAAATGCTATTTGTACTTAAGAAAAACTTACAATTAACTTATTTCTTCACATGTCAGTTATTGATGTACTGGAATTATGAAATTTAAAATTCAAAATTTGAATTTAAAAACAAAACTGACAAAATGAGTCTTATAAATAAAAGTGTAAGTAAAAATTATAAGTATATGTAACACTGCTCATACTGTAATATGTCCATAAATTTATTTTAACCTTTTGCCTTTTAAGTAACTCATGATGATACACAAGATTGAGCAAGTTAGGCTCAAATGGGTCTCACTTTACTAAACTGTATTTCATTTACACATAAGAATAAAATGGCGGTTTAATTAAGTATGAGGTGTGAAGATGATATGAATGTCAACTCACCTTCAAAAACCTAAACCATAACAAACAACTACAAGGACAAGGATGTAAAGATGACCAAAAACATGAAGGAGACCAAGGCACCAGTTCATCATATTAATATAGAGAGACCAAGGCACCAAGGCATCGGTTCTAGACAGTTGCTAACTTGTTACACTCTTCAATCCATGTAGATCTCAAGCTCATACTCCATACATATATATGTATAGTTTCATATATAAAAATATATTGAAAGAGAAGCATTCTAGTATAATAATATACTTCAATCCACAGTCAATACCGCTTACCACCTCACTATCCCCACTAGCCACCCTTTCAAACCTTCACCACCTCATCACCGTAAAACTTAATCGTGATATTTATCTCCTATGGCGTGCAAAAACTACCTCTTACCTTAGAGGTCAACGACTCTTTATTTTTGTAAATAGAAGCCATCTCACTCCACCTCAACTCCTCCCTATGAGCACATCGTCCACCCTTGCAGTCAACCTAGAGTATTCCCATTAGAGCCAACAGGATCAAATCATCCTCGGTGCTTTCTTTCCTCTCCTAGTGAACCTACAATTGACCAAATTGTTTGTTTAGAAACTTCCTGCAAAGTCTAGACTACCTTAGAAAAACATTATTCCTCTACGTCTTGAGTATGTCTTATGAATCTACAGTTTCAGCTCTCTACCTTGAGCAAAGGCAACAACTTCATTATTGACTATTTTCAGAAAGTCAAATTTCTTGTTGATACATTTTGCACCATTGGTTTATCCCTTGACGATTATGAAATCATCTCCTACTTTCTTGGTGGTTTAAACTTATATGATTCCTTGGTTACATTTGTTACCACCTGTGTTGATCTTATATAATCTAAAGATTTATTTGGACATTTCCTTGCCATGAGCTTTGCCTTGAACAACAGACCTCGGATCTTGACGTTACATTGCTCTCCACACACACAATTGTATGAGGCTCTTCATTTCGGGGCGTTCCTCTCAATCGGCTCGTCGTGGCGGTTGTTTTACCCAATCCTTCACACATGGTGGCTCTCGGATTTGAGGTAGAGGATAAGGATACCAATCCACTTCAACTACCCCCTCTTGGCCAACTTGTCAACTTTGTGGTAAAACTAGGTCACACCGCTTGGCAATGCTAGCATAATTTTGATCAAAACTTTCAAGGCCCCAACATTAGTCACCCCATGAATGTCATTGTTGCCAGCTTCATTACTCATGTTGATCCAAATTGGTACCCTAGAATTGGTGTAACTCATCACCTCACAACTGATCTAGATAATCTAATTTCTCTGCTAAAGAATATATTGGATCAGATCAAATTCATATTGAAGACGGCACAAGTTTTCCCATCAAACATGTTTGCTCTTACACTTTACTTGCCTCACACACCACTTTTCATTTACCTATCTTATTACATGTCCCTTCCATTCATAAAATTCTCTTCTCTATTAGCTAATTTACTTATGAAAATAATTTCTTTGTTGAAAAATTCATGCACATGCGTTCTAGATGAAGAACGAAGCCACAGGGAGACTTCTGCACTAAGGAAAATGTGAATATGGCCTCTACCCCCTTCTTCTCACATACCTAATTGTGTCACTCTTCAAGTTCTTTTCGGTGCTTGCATCTCCATCAATGTGTAGCATAACAAACTTGGTCACCCACTTCTCGAGCTATTACCCATATTGTTTCTAGGTTTTCCATACTCGTTTCAAGTAATAAGTCTAAGTTCGTGTATGATTCTTGCCAACGTGCCAAGAGTCATCAACTTCCTTTAAGTTGTCTAAGTCCTTCTCTATTACCTTTTGAATTTATTTTTACATATGTCTAGGGCTCACTTGTTTGTTTCAATTAACTTAAAAACATCTTTTGTAATTATAGATATGCCCAGAAATTAGGATGATTAGTACATGTTTAATTATAGTTTCAAAACTCCTAATTCTAATGAACACCATGGCTTAAACAAGACAAAGTACGTAGAACTATGAAGTACTTTTAATTCTTCCTTTTCAATTTTCTCCCATACTTGGCCTGACACTTTTTTCTTTATTTTTTAACTTTAATTTCCCTTTTATATTCAATTATAGTTTCGAAACTTCTATTGGAGATGACACAAGTTTACCCATCAAACATGTTGGCTCTTGCACTTTACCTGCCTCACACACCACTTTTCGTTTACCTATTTTTTTACATGTCCCTTCCATTAGTAAAACTCTCTTCTCTATTAGCTAGTTTACTTATGACAATAATGTTTTTGTTGAAATGAATGTACATGCATTCTACATGAAGGACAAAGCCACGGGAAGACTTATGCACCAAGGAAAATGTGAACTTGGCCTCTACCCCCTTCTTCTCTCACATACCTACTTGTATCCCTCTTCAAGCTCTTCTTAGTGCTTGTGTCTCCATCAATGTGTGGCATAACAGACTTGGTCACCCCACTTCTCAAACTATTACCCATATTGTTTTTAGGTTTTCCATACTCGTTTCAAGTAATAAGGCTAAGTTAGTGTGCGATTCTTGCCAACATGCCAAGAGTCATCAACTCCCTTTAAGTTGTCTAAGTCCTTTTCTATCACCTCTTGAATTGATTTTTACATATGTTTGGGGGCTCTCACCTATTTGTTTCAATTAACTTAAAAGCATCTTTTATAGTTATAGATATGCCCAGCAACTAGGATGATCAATAAATGTTCAATTATAGTTTCAAACTCCCAATTCTAGTGAACACCATGGCTTAAACAAGACAAAGTACATAGAACTATGAAGTATTTTTAATTCTTCCTTTTCGGTTCTCTTTTGTACTTGGTCTAAAACTTTTTTCTTTGTTTTTTAACTTGAATTTCCCTTTTATATTCAATTATAGTTTCGAAACTTCTATTGGATATGGCACAAGTTTACCCATTAAACATGTTAGCTCTTGCACTTTACTTGCCTCACACACCACTTTTCGTTTACCTGCCTTATTATTATGTTCCTTCCATTCGTAAAATTCTCTTCTCTATTAATCAATTTACTTATGACAATAATGTTTTTGTTGAAATTTATGCACATGCGTTCTACATGAAGGACAAAGCCACAGGGAGACTTCTTCACCAAGGAAAATGTGAACATGGCCTCTACCCTCTTCTTCTCTCACATACCTACTTGTCATGTCCCTCTCCAAGCTATTCTTGGTGCTTGTGTCCCCATCGATGTGTAGCATAATAGACTTGGGCATCCCGCGTCTCGAAATATTACCCATATTATTTCTAGGTTTTCCTTACTCATTAATAGTAATAAGGCTAAGTTGGTGTGTGATTCTTGCCAACGTGCCAAGACTCAACAACTCCCTTTGAGTTGTTGAGTCTTTCTCTATCACCTCTTGAATTGATTTTTACATATATTTGGGAACTCTCACATGTTTGCTTCAATTAAATTAAAAACATCTTTTATAATTATAGATATGTCCAACAACTAGGATGACCAATAAATGTTCAATTATAGTTTCAAGATTCCTAATTCTAGTGAACATCATGGCTTAAGCAAGACAAAGTACGTAGAACTATGAAGTACTTAATTCTTCCTTTTTGGTTTTCTTTTGTATTTAGTCTCAAACTTCTTTTTTGTTTTTAACTGGAATTTCCCTTTTATATCCAATTTCCTTTAATTTCAAAGCTTCAATGTGGATATGTTTAACCGTAGATGGTTTATTAATTAGTTGTTAGATGTAAAGGCATAAGTAGACGGTGAAAAGAAAGTTTATAAATTAAAAAGGCTAGTTTTTTTTTATTGAATATATATATATATATATATATCGGAGTAGTAAGAGGTCTAACTTGGAAGTTAGAATTTCAACTGGCAAAATTTGAACCTGAAAAAATAATAAATGTCTTTTAGAAAATTACAATTAAGATATGTCTCTGATTTCCTATCCACCATTTATAAACAAAAAAAAAAGGGGGGACTGCTAAGATCACCACCGAGAGGTGGTCCCGATATTTTCTACCACGAGGTGTAAATGCATTTTTTTTATTGTGTTTTTTTCAAGCATTTTTTAAATCTCTTTAAACATTTTAAATAAAATTCACAAACTCATTAAATAATATTTCCTTAACCATTAAGTTAAAAAAAAAAAAAAAAACAGCCAATGGTTGCTTTCCTAGGTGGGATAAGCATTTTCCAAAAAAAAAAAAACGTGCTATCATTGATCAATATTTGTACAATTATTGACCAAGCTTGCTTTTATTTGCGATTTCAAGCTTGCTTTTATTGCATGCACTATTGCCAAGGTGATATAACGAAAAACTAGGTGAATTTCTTTAAATCTCAAGAATTTCCCTGTTAAAAGTCCAATCCCCTATAACAATTTTGAGTAGTGATGCAACAGTTTCTGAGTTGATTGATAAAGAGGAAGGTTGTTGGAAAAAAGATTCGATCTCATAGCTGCTTCAAGTGTATGAAATGGAGCTAATTTGCAAGATTCCAATAAGCAGAATAGATACTCAGGATAAATTGATATGGGGGAATACTGCAAATGGTAGATTCAGTGTGAGAAGCGTTTATTACTAACAACAAACTCTCAACAGACAAGCAAAGGAGAGAGTGCTCTGGTGAAATTGCAGGTTTGATCAACTGGAAACATATGTGGAGCTTAAATATATCAATGAAGATTAAACTGTTTGTGTGGAAGGCTGCCCATGACTTACTACCTACTTTGCAGAATTTGGTTAAAAGGAAGATGCTAGAATTTGATTTATGTGATATCTGCAAAAGGGAAGTAGAGACTTTGTCTCATGTACTGTGGAGTTGCCTTGTTGCAAGTGATGTTTGGGCTAAGTCTCTAAGTCCTGTAAACAAATGGCCAAATTCAACTATAGATTTCTGTGTTTTATGGTCATATTTGATTGCTAAGTTATCGGTGGATGACTTTCAGTTGGTCTGTTTTATTATGAGAAGGATTTGGATAAGGAGGAATTACGTAGTTCATGGGAAAGCTTTAGAAAGTCCTCATCAGGTGGTGATGGCAGCAAGCTCAGATAGGGATTTGTTCTTAAATTCCCTGATTAAATAAGTGTCTATCACTGCTTATGAAGAAGGTGACAGAAGAGAGGCAAGATGGAAGAGACCATGCTACAGCTGGCTTAAAGCAAACTGGGATGCATCTGTTTGTACAAAACAGAATAAAACAGGTTTAGGTATAACATAAGGAATGATCAAGGAGCTATCATGGCATGTGTAAGTGCAAATGTCAAATCATGTGTGAAACCTATGGTGGCAGAAGCCATGGCACTGAGAAGGGCAATGGAAGTTTGTGTTGATTTGGGATTGCAAGGGTTGTGTTCGAAGGTGATTCCCAGATTATTGTCAAGGCTGCAAACTGTGATGAAGATTTAGGTTCATATTATGGGACTTTAGTTCATGATGCTAGAGTAATGCTTTTGGAAAGACCTGGCTGGCAGGTTGCTTTTGTTTACAGAGAAGCAAACTGTGATGCACATCAACTAGCAAAAGTTGCTCTAGTGCATGAAGACGAACAAATTTGGATAGAAGATGGGCCAACGCAGGTTATGTCTATTGTTTATTTAGAACAGTCTATGTAATGTTGACAGATTTCTGTCTTTGCATTTCACATCAATGGAAGTTCTATATATATATATATATATATATATAATAAACAAAGATCTCTATTTCTGTGGTAGGGGAAGCCTCGATTCGGCTATGCATATTCGTATCCCAATAGAAATTGCATTATTTTCCCTATTGTTGTTTGTTGTAGCTTTGGATAAGGAGTATTGTACAAAATTTGGTAGAAAAAGACTGTCAACATAAAGGTTTCAATGTTTTGTGTTGGGAGATTTGTAGTGGTAGAAAGAAACAAGTATCAAAATGCAATGGAAATTTCTCTCTTACAGAATTTGTAGCTACAAGCAGCTTGACAAAACTGGGCGTACCAAAAATGCCCAACTCAAATACCATTTTGCAAAAACTCTGAAAGTAAATACACAACAAATTAGACTCATGCAAATTGTTTTCATGTCAATTGGCTCTCTTCCTCTTCTTCAACTTTTTCACCCGAGATTTTCCACTCTTCTTTGATTTATTTATAGGCGGTTTCCGCTTCTCGCTTTGTTGTTTTGGAGGTACAGGTTTCCCACTGTCATCCTCCCCTGCAGAGTGGGTATCACTGTCGGACTCATCTTCATCAGAACTGAGTACCAAATCCTCCACAACATCTTCCTCCCCAGCTACCTCTTTGTAATCTTCCATTTTTCTCTTCTTTTTCTTCTTTTTTATTTCTTTGGGCTTGGCCCTGTGAATCGATAGTAAAACAATAAACAACAATAGAACCAGAGGGAAAGGAATCTGAGAGACGGAGATGATGACATACTTGGAATCACTTCCTGGTAACCATGAGGAACTAAAGACAGAAGCACCTTCTTCATTCGCTGTAACATCCTCTTCATCACTTTCTGGTATCTTCCTTGTGAAGACAGAGGAATGCTCGCCAACAAGAACACTGAATCCATATACACATACACATCACAAAATTGCAACTTAAAAGACGGAAACATGAATATACTAAAGCCTATAAATAACATAAATCATAAACCTGGATTCCGTCAATGAAGCGTTTCTTTGCTGTGCTCTTTGCCACAGAGCTAAAACATACTGTGACAGAGGGCTAGCCCCCAACTTTTTCGCATCCTGTGATAAACACAAGGTTTTCATGTACCTCTGAGATTTTAACTTGCAGAAACAAAACATTCAAAATGTCTAAGGTGCAAACAACGTGGTGATATACACAGCTCAACTAGTGGATTGCATTTCCTAATCATTGAAACCTGTTATTATATCTTCAACTGCCATTGTGCATAAACCCCAAAGGTTGAATTACTCAACAGTTGACCAGCTCTAAAAAACTCAAAAGCCATCTACAATTATCATAGAGGACTTGTGAAGTAGAAAGTCTTTCTACCAATTTCAGCCAATTTTCTTGGGAAGTAAAATAAAGTTTTATTGAATTAAGTAGATGTAGCTCAAGTACCCAGGCATATACGAAGAACCAAGTTAAGACATATACCGGCCATATCAATTTTAAAATAATGAAATAAAAAAGGTGACCATTTTTACAGATTAAACAATCTGATCAACTGAAGAATGAATACTGCAATTCAACCAGATTGAGCATAACTTTAACATCCAACACTCTTCTCATCCTAAGCATGTTGTCGACTGCAGAATGCTGAATATATAGATTATGTTTGATGAACAAACTCAGCATGAAGAGGACAAAATTGTTTACAAACCTCAAGAAAAGATGTTGCTGCAGGATTATTGGGAAGAAAAGAAATCAACGTACGCCTTTCATTGGTAAACTCAGAACTAGCCTCAATCTGGAATGTAAAATAGCTGATACATTAGTCATGTAGTAAAAGTTTCGAGATAGATAAAAGATGAATTCATCTTAGACAGAGAACAGACAGATCAAAGGATCATAATTTTTTTTCCCCTGCAATCCACCTTTTGAAGAGAAGGAGCATATGTCATTACCACTTCAATAAATATACATTAGTTATGTGCACCACAAGCTTTGCCATATGTAAAATATAAAATCATTAAAAACAAATAGAAAAATAAAGTGTGTACTAAAAGCTTTCCTATGGGTAAATGATGAATTTGTCTAGATAGATAACAAACAGATAAAGGGATCAGAAATTTTTTTCCATCAATCTACCTTTTAAAAACACTACGGATCAGATGGAGCACATACGGTTACCACTTCAATAAACATACATTAGTTATGAGCACCACGGGCTTTGCTACCTATAAAAGATGAAATTGTTCACAAACAACAGAACTAGTGTAAAAAATTTTCCAGCATTACACCTTGACACTAATAGATTAGGTGAAGCACATCAGATCACCACGGCAATAGATATACCTGACGGATAAGCTGCCTCATTTCTTTCCGGAACCTCTCAACTTTGGTAGTTTTGCAAAAGCTGCGCAGCCGGACAAGTGGGATAAAAGACAACTCAAAGAATGCAACAGAGTAGCTCCACTGAGCTAAATGCTCAGCTAGCTCCTCAATCACTGAAAGAACACATGCCTCTTGAAATGCCCGTGTCTTCAGGGTTGTCTCACTTACCTAGCATAGAAAATTCTCCAAATTCACATCAGCAATAAATCTGCATGGTGAGATAACAAGGACAGAACACATCTAGGCCTAGAAGTACCTTCAGTTTAGTTAAGCATAAAAAAAAAAGTACCTTGAGTTTAGTGCGCAAATCAACAGGTTTGCTAACACCTCCAGCAGGGGGCCTATTTAATTCTTTCATCTCCAGCATGTCCAAAAGGAGCATAGAAACAGGTATGAAAGTACCAGTAGAAGCAGCAATGCGGTTAAGCATTTTAGCACATCTCACTCTAAGGGGAAAGTAGCTTGCACTTGGAACCAGACGGGCTACCCCAGAAATTATTTGGGTCAGAGGATAAGCAAGGGGCCTAAAGTCCGCTTCTGAGCCATAGGCACACATAGCTCCAGTCCAAAGTTCAAGGCAGTTAATGAACTTCCACTCGTATACCTTTCGGAATGCCTCCTGCAGAACACAGTTAAAAATTAGAAAAGTGCAGTACTCAGCCAGCATGCCCAAAAGTCTATGAGAATGACATTAAAAAGGTAAAGCATCCAGAGACTTGATAGGCAATTGACCAAATTAATAAGCTTGGAAATTTGCAGCTTAAGACAAAAGCTAATAATTGCAATTTCTATAGCGGCAAAAGGGCAAATTTTGAGTGACAGCTACACCAAATGGGCAACACTTACCTCCAAAATGACACAAATATTAGCATCATGATCCCTAAGTTAACAGTGAAAGGCATCATTTAAATTCATCAAAATACAAGGAGTTTAACATGAGAACCCTAAAAACTAATCTTTAAAAGAGGAAAATATTACCTTACTGATCAAAAAATAAAGAGGAAATATTACCTTAGTCTTCGTATTAAGTGCATCCCGTAAAATCATTGCCAATTGTCGAATAAAAACAAAAGCATGTTGATATGCAGTAGGAAGATCCACCCCCAGAAGTTCAATGACGCAATTTCCAAGAAATTGGATATGTTGCAATTTCAATGCATTTATAAACTGGCAGTTCAACACGTACGCTTTATATATCCCTTTAAAGCACTCATCTAAGCAATCAGATCCAAGCCGGATGCATAAATCTCTTAGAAATAGAAATGAGACAACAGGTAGTGCACCGCCACCTGTACCCCAAAAGTGAAGTGCAACCTGAATAAAGTTCAAACATAAAAATGAATTCCGCTTGTAGACAGTTAATACCCTGTTTGGATTCAGAGATGAGTTGAGATGGTTTTAGATGAATTGAATAAAATATTGTTAGAATATTATTTTTTAATATTATTATTATTTTGAGATTTGAAAAAGTTGAATTGTTTATTATATTTTGTGTGGAAATTTGGGAAAGTTTTAATGATGAGATGAGATGAGTTGATATGAGTTTCTAATCCAAACCGGGGTAAATGACCTGACAATTATTGTGTCCAAAAACTCCATCAAAACAACATGATGCAAGCCCCAAAACATGAGAGGCACAGTTGCTGCTCATATGACACAAAACTAAAGAACCCAACCTACATATGATTTGCAAAACAGATTGAATAGATAATCCCACATTCAGAATGTTACGATCATTAAATAAAGTTGATTCTTTTCCTGTTCTGTTTGATAAGTAAGAAGTAATTTTAGTAGAAGTGAATGTTTAGGTGAAGCCATGTACACAAGAAGTATACAAAAGAAAACTCCTAAATACATTCTAAGAAACAGAAAGCGACAACAGAAAATCATGAGCAGAAGCTCCGTTAATCACTCAAGCAGAGAACCAAATCAATAAAGAGTGCATAAAAATATTCTGGAGTTCGTTCAAAGTACTGGCCATGAAATATTCTTTTTTTCTCTAGCAAGCATTGTTTTAAAAAGACCATTTAAATTAGGAACGTTCAAACTACTCCTGGTCTAGTGCAGGGTAGAGGACCACAAACTAGAATGTGTATGCATCAGATTTAAAGTAGTAACTATGGTAAACAAAAGAAGCAGAAAAATATATTGAATCCAAAAAATCAAGAAGAGCTTCACACATACCTTTATGTACCTCCTCAAAAGGCTTGGAAAAGCAACCAAAAATACGGAAGAATATTTGAGACGCCGTAAAGTAAATGATATCATTTCTGTATCAGTCATTTGGTTCAAAACATGTAGGGCATTTCCAAGATATGACTTCACAAAGTGATTGAAGTTCTTCCATTGTTTTGAGCTCATGAGATCTATTATAGTCTCTTTCTTTCCGCCAGAACTAGGAAGCTTCAACAATTTTCGAAGTATTGAATCCATTTCACTTAATACAAACAACATTATTTTATTGAAGACGCTGCTTGACATGATACTGAACTTTGTTGAAGGATCATCCCCACCATCATCACCATAGTGGCATGCAGTCTTGAATGCTCTTATAAGGGAACGAACAGCACTTAAGTTTCCATTTTCTTGTATCGAGTTACACCAGGAATCAATCATTGCACTAGTTATCACATGTTCTGAAGGTTTCTCATCTTTTTTTGAAATATCATGCTTGTCAGTTTCACCATCGATTTGTATGTCTACATCTTCCACATCAGTATCGGCATCCTGCACGAAAGTGGAACAGGTTTCACAGAGCCATTTTATTAAGAGCACCCACTTAGAGTATTACAAATCCCAAGATATTTTTTGAACTCACGTCAATATCCTCATCATTAAATTGTAGAAGTTCCTTGTCATGCTCTTTCAAAAACTCGTAAAATTCAGGGTCCTGCAAAAAACACTTGTCAATGACTTAACCACTAAGGATATAGCAGTAGCAATAGATACAAGTTTGCAAGATAAAACATTATCAAGTACCAACCAATTTAATATTTCACAATTTAATGAACAAGAATTTTAATACATCAAATCTGAGGATATGATCATTCCTAGTAATATTGACTGAGACAACACCTATTCAATAATCAAGCAACTGAACCATAATGGACTTCATGGTACCATAACATGGAACCTCTACAACATGACTTTTCCTGGACATGAAGCAGCCATATCAAATATTGCTAAAAGCATAAATCATACCTGCTTTACAAGTTATGACTATTTCATCAATAAAGTTCTTGTTTACTGATAAAAAAACACCTACTTTACAAGTTAGGACTTTGCGGTGTCATAAATCAATGCATAAGCTCAGCACAATGTAACATACCACAGGAAAATTAATTGACCCCAGTCCCCTAGTCTTACACAACCTGGTCACTTTACAACCACGAACTAGATTTCTTCACAAAAATCTAGTAAAATCCCCCTAAAACAACTTATTTTCAAGATTCAAGGGTCCCTGGTCCATAATCTCAATGGTCCACACTCACAGTTTACCTTAGAACAAAAAAAATATAGAGGCACAATACTCTACCTGCTTTAGGCAGAAATATTGTCTCCATAGCAAATCATAATGATAATCAATCAACTGAATCAAGCCCCAGATAAAGAAGGGTTGTGGTAGATTGATAGACAACATAAATCTTTGTCAATATCTTTTTTTTTTACAAGAATGTTTTATTGATTTAAAAGCGGCATTGCCCAAGTATACAAGAAGTATACACGCATTACACATTGCGGCAACTAGGAACTAGAAAAGGATTCTTTGTCAATATCTCCCAAACTACTGACCTTAAGTAGATGGGATCAAAGTATAGTTGAATTTAGAACGTTAACCTTGTTATGACAATTTCCCCTTTCAAAGAAAATGAACTGTATTAGCATGAAATGGATATATCCATATAGTATAAGATATACAAAATCATGAAACAAGGCAACTTATACCAAGAATTGGACCATGTAGGGATGTGCATTTTGGTTTACACGAGAGGGAGCACTTAAGCTCTATTTTTAGTGCACTTAGTATGAGAATGTTAAGATCAATTTCAGGAACCTGGAGAATACAATGCCAATTAAAAAGTGATAATTGAATTGAGTCAATTATTAACTAATTGCTATGCCAGTGCGAAACTCAAAAACCCAATCAAATTCAAGCATGGAATCCAAAAGAACAAAAAAAATGCTCTATATAAGGAAATTAAGATTTAAAAGATAACAAAATTTCATCTTGAGCAAGAGTAAAAGCCTCTGACCTTTTCCTTAAGTCTATCTAGTTGCTTCTTGTGCTCTGTCGCTTGACTCCTAGATTTAGAAGTCGTGCTCCTACCGGTTTCTTCTTCCTCTTGTTCATCATTCAGCTCAGGTTCCAAACTCTTCACTGAGATCACAAAAAGGAGAAAAGATGAACAACAAATTCAAGCAGAACATTCAATGAAAACTGCTTAAACAAACAATTTTGGAACAGGAAAAAAGAAAAAACCTGCACCTTTCGCACCCATGTTGAGAATGGCCAGTAAGTTATTCCTGAAAAGGAGAAAGAAATTACAATAAACGGTCAAGAGATGTATCTGTAAGAAGTGCTAACCCAGACAGAAAATTACAAATTTGCGAGGAAATATGAGTATGGATATCAAGCACATGAAAGTAAGATATAAATTAAGAAAGAGTGGTTATAGAATTCCAAAAAGTGGGGAAATTCACGTACCTCTGAGACCACCACCTCCAAACCCCTAACCCAGGGCGCTTCAGTTTTTAGGGTTTAACCCTTTTTATTTTTTGTTTTTTGTTTTTTGTTTTTTTATTTCTTTTGGGTACAACTTTTAGAGCATTTGAGGAAAGTCGGGCCCGTTAATGGTCAATAGTCAATACGGAGAAAAAAATCCCACTTATTGTTGTTAATTTCTTTTTCTTTTTCTCAGCAAGCAAGTAGATTCATATCAAAATAAAAAATGGTTCCATACAACAACAAAGAGAAGTAAACATTAAAACTTAGACCAACGCAAAAGACTAATAAGAGACTAATAAAAGAAAGACTAATAAGAGACTAATAAAGTACATTAAGATACTAAAGGCGGATCTTTTCACTATGGAACTCGAGCAAACAAGTTGGAATTTTGATGATTGAGATATTTCCAAACTCAAGGTTGGAATGTGCCCATTGCGCAATAGAATGTGCCCATTGCGCACATCGATTCTGGGATCGATGTATTTTTACAGCTTTCCAAACTTCAAGGTCTTTGAGTAAAAATCTGATATCTCTAGCAATCTCTTTAGTTTCCCAATTAATAGCCTTGTGAGGACTGTTGATGAAATTGATTGTATTAAGAGAGTCACCTTCGAGAATAACTTTGTTGATTTTTCTGGTGTGAGCTTCTTGAACCCCTATGAAAGCAGCCATTGCTTCTCCTATGTTTGGATCGGCACTCCAATTATGATGTGCTACAACAAATTCTAATATGCCAATACTATTCCTGCATACTACTATCGAAGTGCTCCTCTCATTTCTTACAGCCACATCAAAGGTAATAGAGAAGGTGTCTTCAAATTTAGGTGGAGTCCATCTTAGATTTGAATCTATATACTTCATTGCCCAGGCTCTGTCATGCTCGCTGTATAGGTCCATAGTTTTTCTTATGAAGCTGTCAACTATATGGTTTGCTATGTTGTGAGTAATCTGATTCCTAATAAACCATAAGTTGTCCATAGCTATTGTAGAGAAGATCTAAAATTTATGAGCTTCAGCAGCAGGGATATTTAAAGAGCTTGATGGGCTTAAGATGATATTGATCCAGTTCTTGATTCCAGCTTGTTTGAAACAGTTTATATCAAGTGGCCATGGAGCATGTCTCCATAATATTCTAGAGAAAAAACAATTGAGGAAAAGATGATCCAGGTTTTCATTCTCCATGTGACAGAAAGGACAAAGAACTTGGTCCTTGGTTAGTGGAATAAAGTAACTGAGAGATAGACTTGTAGGGAGGACTTCATTGAAGACTTTCTATAGAAAAAGTTTCAATCTATCTTGCAATTTGAGAGACCACATTTTTTTTTCCAGAGAACTTCTAATGTATTGGCATTCGAGTTTAAGACTAACGCTGCATAAGCCAACTTAACACTGTATTTACCAGAGGAGTGATGCTTCCATTTAGGCAAATCCATGACGGTATGGAATTGGTACTGAGCAAGGTAAATTTTTTGTATTTCTGTGATTGTGGTAGGTGAGAATAGAGCATTCAAAAGAAGTGTGTTCCATCTCCTAGGATTTTCTAGTGTCAGCTCAGCAACTCTAAGATCTGGGTTTTGATGAATACCTGGACTTTGAGGTGTAGGAAATGGGGGATGCAAACAAGGTAGCCATGGGTCAAACCACACACGAGTGGCAGCTCCATTATTAATCTGAATGATAACACTTGACATGATGAAATCTTTTTGCTTAATAAGGTTTTTCCAGAATCTTGAATCTGAAGCTTTGGTCGTAACACCCATCCAATTGTTGTTAGACATGTATTTCTACAAAAAAGTTGTTTTCCAGGCACTTGTTTCATTACTGATAAGATGACATACTGATTTGCCCAGGAGAGCTTTGTTGAATTGAGCAGTAAGTATGATTCCTAAACCTCGCATGGATTTGGGTCTGCAAATGGAAGACCAAGCCTTGGGGGTATAGTTATGTTTCTTGTGATTATCAAATCTCCACCAAAATCTCATCAGTACTCTATCAATTTTATTTGCCATGGTAGCAGGTATCAAAATTGTAGTCATGGTATAGGAAGGTATTGTGCTTGCTATAGATTTGATAAGTGTTGTCCTCCTTGCTTGAGAAATAAGCTTTGATTTCCATCCCGCTAGTTTTTCTTGAATTTTTGTCAAAATATCATTGAGATGTGATTGCATTGGGCTGCCAGAGTTTAGGGGTAAGCCAAGATATTTAATCTTAGAAGGAGATATTTTGAAATGAAGAATGTTCCTTATATCCCTTTTGATCCCTTGTTTGCTATTCTTGCTGAACTAGATGGAGGACTTGAAGTTGTTGACTTTTTGGCCCGACCATTCTGAGTAAGTATGAAAAGTTCTTGCAAAGGCTGAGGCTGTGTTACAATTAGCAGATCCAAAGAGAATTAGATCGTCTGCAAATAACAGATGAGAGAGAGAAGGCCCATTCCTGCATATACTAATCCCTTTTATAGACTCAATTTGTTCCTGCCTTAATAACATCCTAGAAAGGACTTTTGAACCTAGTATAAAAAGAAAAGGGGAGAGAGGATCTCCCTGTCTGAGTCCTCTAGAGGGATGGAAAAATCTATGTGGGCTGCCATTAATCACAACAGAATATGAGATTGTGGTGATGCACTCCTTTATCCAATGAATCCATCTATGATTAAAGCCAAGGCATTTGAAGATGGTTAAAATGAAATTCCATTCCATAAAATCGAATGCTTTTTCCATGTCTATTTTAATTGCCATAAGTCCTTGTCTACCTTGTTTTTTCCTCAATACATGAAAAACTTCTTGAGCAAGAATGATATTTTCTTGGATGATTTTTCCTAGGAGAAATGCTGACTAGTTGGGAGAGATGAATTTGTGCATAACCCCCTTTAGCCTATTAGCCAGAATTTTAGCAATGATTTTATAACATACATTTGAGAGGCTAATAGGTCTATATTGATAGACTGTGCTTGGAGAACTATTCTTGGGAATGAGAACAATATGAGTAGGGTTCATCTCTTTAAGCAACTTGCTATCAATAAAAAAAACTCTATATGACTTGAACCAAATCCTTTTTAACTATATTCCAGTATTTTTTGTAGAAAAAACCAGTGAACCCATCTGGACCAGGGGCCTTTGAAGAAAGTATTTGCTTAATAGTATTCAGAATTTCATCCTCCGAATGAATCTTACAAAGAGTCTCATTTTCAAGGTCAGTTATTGTCTTTTGGAAAAGATTATCCAGATTTTCAGGATATATAGGTTTAGAAGACTGAAATATAGACTGGAAGTGATTCAGAAACATGGACTGAATATTCTGCAGGTTGGAATCCCATTGGTTGGAATCATTCTTCAGACAGTTGATCTCATTTTTCCTTCTTCTAATAATAATCGACATGTGGAAGAACTTGGTGTTCAAATTAGTTGTTGTCAACCATTGAATTCTTGATTTTTGTTTCCACAATGTTTCCTCTCTTCTAAGATATTCATTAAGGCAATCTTTGATGGAATCCTCTTAGGAAGAGGAATTATTGGGAAGATCCTGCTGTTGAACTTGACTAAGAATCTCAGTGAGACTTTTTATGCTGGTTTGAATGTGACCAAAGTGCTTAGCATTCCAAACTTTGATGGCTTTTTTCACTAATTTGAGTTTTTGGGTTAATATAAAAGAAGGAGTACCATACACTGCAACTGACCAGGCTTCCTTAATCACTAAGGCACAAGATTCATCTTTTGACCAGAACTCCTTACATTTAAAGGGTCTTTTGATATTGGACTTCCCTTGAGTAAAAAGAAGAATAGGTGAGTGATCTAAATTATGGATGGGAAGATTGAAAAGTCTAGAATCAGGGTTGAGCATAGTCCATTGTGAGTTAGAGATAGCACGGTCTAGTCTCTCCTTAATTCTACCTCCTCCCTGCCTATTATTGGACCATGTAAATTTAGGACCACAATAGCCTAAGTCAGCAAATCCATTGATAGTCATAAAATTCTAAAATCCAGAGAGAGATGACGAAGAAGCAAAAGGCCTTCCCCCTGACTTTTCTTTTTGGTTCAAGAGAGAATTAAAATCCCCAATGCCCAAAGTAGGGCCCGAGTAGCTATTAACTATAGATGAAAGGAGATTCCAGAAGCTTAATTTCTGAGAGTGTTGCACAGGACAGTAGACCAATAATAGTAGCCATGGCATATAAATAGGATCAGAGTACACTATTACAGCAATTACATTACTAGAGACAGATTGGTTCCATATCCACACCAAGGCGCCACATTAGCAAAAAACCACCCTTTTTCCTACACTAGGCACACTTATAGACAAAGAGAAGCCTAAGGTATTTACAACACCAGTGGTAGTATTGTCCTTCAAAAAAGTCTCCAATATGAAGACTACATCAGGTTGGTGAGACCTAATGTGAGCCCTCAAGCTTCTTTTTGCAACAGGTCGGGCCAAGCCTCTGCAGTTCCATGACAGGATCCTCATATATCATCTTGGGGCAGGTAAGGACTATTGGGGTAGTAAAATCTGAGAAAGGTTGAGAAAGATTACCGCCTGCGCAGAATACATTGTGCTTTATGTAATGATGAAATCTCCCCGAGAGGCTTCCTCGTTTCTTTTCCTTTTTTTTCTCTGTTCGTTTTCTTAATCTTCTGAAGATAGGCAGAAAGTGACAGATCATCTTCTTGAACCAGATCATCCTTAGATTGAGAGTAAAGATCACCAATAACTGCATCAGATGGTTCTGTTGGATCCGAGAAAGCTAGGTTTGCTCTCTTCTTGGGGGGAATATCAATATCTGGAAAGTCTAAAGCTCTCTTCTTGCCTACTAGCTTCACATTTGTGGTTGATGATTGTGATGCATCAATTAGGGCAGTTGTCTTTGATTCTTGTTGAGAGGCTAACGAGAGATTGAGGTTTTCTTCCAGAGGATGGAGCATAGCTATCGGCCATAAGGTCTCAATGGCTTTTTAGGAATGGGCTTTAGTGGTTTTTCGAATTGGATGGGAGTCTCAGATTCCATCGTCCTCAATGCTAGACAAGTTTTGCCTGTAGGGCTAACAAGTATGGATAACGTTGGGCTTGAAGCATAGATGGGCCCATTTAGATCCTCAAATTGATTAACAATCCTTTTGAAAACTGACGGCTTGTTTCCCTTCGGAGGCGTACTGGATGACTGATTGTCTTCCATTTCAGGGATAGGATTTGGTGGAACAGATGTAGTCTGAATTAAAACAGGTGGTAAACGTGGCAGAGAATGATTGATCACAGGACTCAATACATGGAATTGCTAGGATTCAAATCTGAAAACTGAAGATAATTTGTGGGCTGCATTTAATTCATGTGCTTGTTTGTCTCGTGCTGCATTTAATACTTGTGCTTGTTTGTCCCATGCAAACGACAATATATTAGTACAGGAAAACTTAGTAATTAGAGTCTGACTTTCTATCAATTGTTGACTTTCTATGAATGAAACTGTTCCTACTTTTGCATGGCTACCATGATCATCTTCTATTCGCATGCCAAGCTGATAGCTATTTGACTCAGAGAACATTTTTCTTTGCCTTTGCCCTTGTAAGTATGATCTTTGTGAGGTCCAAGAGGCAGAGATTCATCACCATTATTGCTGGCTTGCGTGGAAGTCAGGTTTACAACTCTTGGCATAGGCTAGAGTAAAGTATTTCCGTAAGCAGGCGGCATTTCATTCTCATTCCGAGAGATATCAAAAGGATTCCCTCGACGATTGGTTGCTGTGGTTGCTCTCATCCATGGCCCATACAGTGAACCATTGTTATTGCTAACATAGTTAGGACAAGCTTGCTGAATATGGCCAAGTTTCCCACAAGTATAACAAAACTCAGAAAGACACTCATACTTAAAGAATACCTTGTTTGTAATTCCATTAGGACGGATCAAAGCCTTCTGGTAATGGATTGTAGATATTGATTTCCACCTTGATTCTTAAAAACCTCCTAATCGTGACGCCAAATATGGATGCAAAATCAACCTCAAGAAGATTACCTATAACCTGGCCGATTTTTGTTGCATTTGCTTTAGTCAGCATCTCGAGTGGTAACCCATGAACTTGAACCCAGAAAATTGACATGTGAAGTGGAATATCATGGATACTTAACCCTGGTGGCCATTGTCTTAGGACCATGTGAAAACCCTTAAAGTTCCAAGGCCTATTTTCCAACACTCTATTTTTTTCCTGGTAAGAGGAAAAAGTGAAAAGAAATGTATTTTCCCCTATATCTTCAATTGAGAGACGTATTATGAAACTCCAGCTAGCCCTGATTGTTGCGTGGAAGGTTTGTCTGTTGAGTGCTTTCATTGAAATGAGCTTACCAACTAGTGCCAGGTCAAAGAAGTTCTTCGCAACTTCTGGTTCAGGTTCTAAGTGCATATTTGGGATTGTGGTGGGAAATATAACTTATAGTTTTAGGAATTATTGCTTATAACTTAAATAATAAGCTCTATATTTCAAAAGTTGTTTATCGTTTGATAAACATGTATTTAAAGTACTTTTAAAGTTAGTTATATTAATTTTTTTTTAATATATAATTATCTACAGGAGTTTTTCGATAAAAGCTTCAATTTGGTGCTTTTTTAAAAAGTAGATTTTCAACTTTTTTAAATGATTAAAGTACTTTTTATAAATTTATCAAACATATCATTTTTTCTTTAAAAGAGCTTTTAAACAGTTAAAAATACTTTTTAAGCTTTCAAAAGCAATCCCAAACAGGCTCTAAGTGCAGATCATTCCATGAAAGGGCTTCTGCCTGAGAGATGAGTTGTTCTAGCTCTAGGTTGGAGCGATTCATTAAGATGACTTTTCGCTAGCAAAAGGAAGGTAAGAACTACTGAGAAGGGTTGAGACTACGGAGAGTGGGATATTCTCTACAAGGGAAAGGGAGAGAAGAAAATCGCTCATCTAAGAGAGAGAGCTGGAGTACTCTCAGGTAAAAACAAGTGATCGATGTATTTATTGTTGTTAATTTCACTCTCTCTTCTCCTTTTTCTTTCGAATGCCTACGAGATTTACAACAACAAAATTAGCATGAGTGGATGTCTTTTTTTTTCTTTCATAGTAATATTAGATGCAATTCTAAATTATATAAGTTTCATATATTTTTTTTAAATAAAATATAGTCTATTATTAAAAATTATTTTTTTATGTAGGTCTTAAATTTATTTTTATTTTTTTAAAAGAGTGCAGATCTTACAAACTCTAGAACTGTTATACAAATCATTTTTCGTTAAGTAACTTCTTATATCAATTATTTAGATAAAAATCCATTTAATATAAGTCACATCTATTGGTGAGACATAACAAAATCTAAGATGAATAATAATTTTTCTTTTGGTTGAGTTATAGCAAAGTCTCAATTTTCGGATCATGGCTTATTCTAGTGAAATGAAGGGGCACCCCTAGTTTAAGACACCTAGAGAAACGATGTCTCAAAAGTGCTTTTAATTTATCTGTTAATTTTATGATCTAATCTAATTACTATTTAAATAAATAAATAAATAAACTTCCACCTTGAATTTGAAGGGAACATGATTAGGATATTTAGAAAATTATTTCCATCATGATTTACACAAAGTGCTAATATATTTACTTTAATTCTAAGTGCAATGTGTACATCCCATTTTAATAAAGAATCATGCACAATCTGCATAATTCTGTTAGGTTCTTTCTATTAATTGTCTCCCTCTTCATTTTTTTTTTTTAATTTCATCATATAATTTGTCCTTGATTATTGAATTCCCACTTAAACAAATCTTAAAAAGGTCAGTCTTTAATTTGCCTAAAGCAGATGAGCATGAGCAAGGTAATTCAAGAAAGAAAGATAGATATATAAATATATATATATATTTAGTACGCGAGGAAAAAAGTATAGTCATTGAAATGGGACAAGGTAAGGAAGTAATGAAACCTACAGAAAAGAACGGAAGTCCTCCATTAGAAAGAAAGAAGATATACTTCAAGCTCAAGTTGGTAACGGAAATCAAGGGAAGTTTGTATGATGGATCCATTGCCAACTATATCATAATTTTTTTTTTTTTTTTATTTCTTTGAAATGAAACTGAATTTCATTGATAACAGAAGACATTACATCAAATCACTTAATACAGTGGATTGAATACATGATGGAATTTCCAATGTATACTTGTCTTCTACAAGGTGTAGCCCAACTCTTACCAATATATGAGCTGTCATATTAGCCTCTCTATTTGTATGAACAACAGACCATGATCTAAGAGCTATTAATACTCCTTTGGCATCTTCAATTATTAGACCACCTAAGCTCAACTCTGTTTTAGCCTTGTTTGCCATGGATACAACTTGCATAGCATCCCCTTCAAGTATAACCTTTGACAGTCTCATCTCTTTGCAAAAAAGTGCAGCTAATAGAAAACCATAAGCTTCTGCAGTGAATGAATCATAGCTCATTTGGGAGCTTGTAATGTGCCAATCACCTGTCCTTGGGAATCTCTAGCAATCACTCCAATGCCAATCCTTCCCTCAGAAAATTTTGTAGCAGCATCCCAGTTTATTTTATAGACTACCTCATTTGGTTTCTGCCATGTCCTTCGCAACTGGGGTTGAACAATTATGTTTAGTGGTGTATTAACTTGGCAGTTAGCATTTCTATAAGCCTGAACTTCATCTTTAGCAGCTTGAGACAGTGCCATTGGGTGTCTAAATGCCTTTCCATGGATGACTTCATTCCTTCTGGACGATAGTATTATTGTTGTAACTACAGCTTCCTTTAACTCTTCATGTTGCAAACATTTAGTCAGCTTCTTCCATATATCTCTAAATTGATCACTTTGAATTGTCATCTTCTAGATCTTTCTGCAGCTCATACTCTATACATCCCTAGCAGCTGGACATCCCCATAGCACATGACCTATTGTTTCAGCAACTAATCCACACACTTTGCAGGTATCGACTTCCACAACATGCCTCTTCATTAAATTGGATAAAGTAGGAACGGCTTCCTTGCATGCTCTCCATATGAAAATTGATTGAAAACTTTAACCTCATTCTGGACCATCAATTTCCATATAGCTTTCATTCTTCAAGCTGCTCTCCACAAGAAGTCTCACCAACAGACTTATTTTCATGTTGTTTGTGTAGGTGGTAAGCACCCTTCACAAAGAATATACCTCATGTGGGTGGTAAGCACTCTTCACCAACTTATCTTCCCTGTCCCCTTACTAATAGGAATTGTGGGTCGAAAAGAGCATTCAAAGAGTGAATATTCCAATTCATCATATCAGGATTTATCAAATCTGCAACACAATCATAACTTTCAGATAACACCTAATTTGGAGATAATACCTTAGAAGCATAATCCCTTGTTATCCACTTGTCACGCCGATGTTTATAAGTTGATGTTTCATGGCATTGTATTCTCCACACATCACCAATGTCATGTCAAAATATGAACTTGCAAATAGAGCTTTTAAAATCATATGCATATACATCCTGGAAGTCAGTTTCCATGTCTAGATTAACAACATCCTTAGCGCGGTTCAGACTCACGAGCAAAGCCCGACCCCGTCCCCATGCAGCAACCGTATAGTTTTAATAAAGATCAAGTTGATGACAGTACGGTTGGCCTGGTCGATCCTCCTCCACTTAGCCCTTTTGGTGCCATACTTCTCATGGAAGATAATTAGTTATCGTACTTGTGACAGCCACTCTAATACGGAGTTTCTAGATTTTACAGAAATTAACGAAGTGTTTGTCTCCAAGCCCAAATCAAGAATGCAATGGTACTCCAGGTAGAACTTCAGCAATATTCCATCAGCAAGGTCCTGAACACTCTTTTGGTCACACTCACTTTAGGCTGATCATTGTACTTAACCAGCTTCAATAATGTTTCAGGCAAACCCTATTTGCATGCCATCATGATTCATGATCATCCATATAACTCCATTTGTTCTGATGGTGAAAGGCTTCAATTATATATCTCAGATGTCGGTATCTTTGCCACAGCTTTTGTGCTTTACAAGGGAACTTAAAAACCTTTAATCCAACTGATATTGTTGATTTGAAACTTAAAACTCAATAGATCAGAGTAGTCTTGATCACTCACGATCCTCAGCATCCCCAATTCATCCATCAAACTAAGAAATTCCTTGGCTTGCTCTAGGATGATGATCACCATTAGTAAATATAAGAACGTGCTAATTATTTGTTAATTGACATATGGGATCATTTCCCAGCTACTTCAAGAATGAAAAAGGCAAAAGGAAATCAAAGATGAAAAAATTATTGGAAAACTTGGTTAGTAAATGGAAAATTAAATCATACATTTCGAAAACTTTTTGAAAACTTCATTGATCATCAACGTCGTCTAATTCCAGCATATATAACTAGGTCCACGAATTTCTTGAAATTAACTAGTGTTAATTGTATAGTGTATCATGTAAAACAATAAATGACTTCTATAGAGTTTCAAGGGTTGTTCTCTAACGATCAAGTCAGTACTGCACGCCTAAATTAAGTTGATTAGGTATTGATCCTTCATTAGCTCAAGGCTAGAAGTCAGAAATTAAGCCGGAGTAGCCCTCCGGATTTTCAGGAGAAAGAGTAATTTCATCAGAGCAATGAGAAAAGGATAAATACATATATAAATAAACTCTCTAATATTTAATATTATTCGTGTGTGAATAGAATAGAATTAATTTTCAATAAATATTATATATAAGAGCTGCTTTATTTGTTTAATTTATTCTCTCCAACTTTATATATATCCTCGATCGGTTCATAACTTTGAGGATTTTGATTTAGATTTTGATTATAAAAAAAAAGAAGTTTAAGAGGATCTTAACTCACTAGAAGACAAATTATGGCCAGTTCGGAAATCCATTAATATTCACTAAATTAAAGACCTAAAAAATTAAGAATAATTTGAAACCTCATTATAAAGAGAGATGGGATATAATTAATGGTTGTTATAGTATTTAATGTTAATGTTATGTTGCTTTTTTAACAGCATTAAATAGTACTTAATTAATAGTACTATATATATGATTAATTTTATATATGCACAAGTCTCTCTGTACTTGAAAATTTTATCCAAATTTTCAGACAAAGCATTGACTAATTATAGCCATAGCTAATCAATTGATACAGCCAAGATATTAGGCAGTAGAAATTATCTAGGGCAGGGGGTGGCCGATCACGTGACAGTCTTGATTTGAACGGGGAATTAGAATGCCTTTTCATGGGTACTCGTCATTGGTAATATATCATTCATTTAGCTGCTTGAATAAGATAGTCATGAGTCATTAAGTGAAGGCTATTAATTGTTAACCTTTTTAAGGATTCTCATACAGAGCCTTTGTATTAAACTTCACAGCATCATTGCCAAATTATAAAAACCATTCAGGAGCATAAAACAGGCTGCATGCATTCGGTACTGTTGGTAATTAATTCTTGCCATCCATACTTAGAACGTGCAGATTCGCTCTTTTTCAGGAAATAATGACAGTACTCCTCTTTTGGGTGTCTTATTCGAGTCAAAAATGTACTCATGTACAATGTACATCACATGATGTCATTTCTCGTGGCAAGCCCTAATCATGAGATTTTGTGCCCTTGAAAGCTAGCTTGCTAGCCCGCCCTCCCGCCTCTATAAAAAGGAACCTATTTTCACCAAATTTACCTCACAACAAAGTCTTTGGCATCCATTGCAGCGGGCTAGCTAGCTGCAGCCAGTACTCCAATCTATATATCAACCCTTTGTTTCCTCCTTTCTCTCCAGCTCAATCTTCCCCGGCCATCATGTCTATGCATTTGAATGCTAATTCCAAGTCTAACCAGTCTGGTTCAGGCTTTCAAAATAATGATCATCAAGTTCATGATCATGATGGTCCGTCATTTTCACTTCACTCGAGTTTTGGTGATCTGAATCATTCCAATGGATCAGGTAGTAGTACTACTACTGCAAACACCAACCCCCACGTTGGGAGTCGGCCAATTATCTCAAGTCTTAGCCAACTTGGTCTGTCCAAACGAGTGACTCATGAGGTAAGAACATCCTATGTTGCCCCGCATAGAGTCCATGTCCATAGCGTCATTGACTTCATGCCTGTCCAAAACCAAACATCAGATCTTCCTCTTACTGAGGTCACTGTTACCCATGAGATTGTGAGAACTCAACTTCTGGCTGCAACCTCCTCTAAGGATCGGATTTTCAATATCCCAAGATCAGATGATGATGAAATCCGTATCCAAGGCCAACCCAGTATCCAAACCCAAACTTTGCCTCTCTCCTCCAACCAAGTGAATCATTCAATGTCATTCCAGAGGTCGGAACCTTTACATGACCATCATTTTCAAAACCCCAGCAACAACTTTGCTCATTTTCAAACCAGCAATAGCCGTCATGATCATCCTAGTCTTGGTAGCCATTTGCAAAACCCAGGCTATTATAATCCTAGTCATTATCAAAACGCAGTACCTATGGAAACCAAGGATCAAAACCCTAGTCATGCAAACCCACCGTTAATTATAAGGAATATCAGTTCGCGAGAGCTGCGCTTTTATCTTGAGTCCAATATAAGCAACCCATTGCGAAGTTATAATTACTCAGTTGACACAGATATTTCTGAGGATGAAGATGATGAAATTGAGGGTGATGGCCGCACTCATAGCCTTCCTTACAAGAAATATGGTCCATACACATGTCCCAAATGCGAGGGAGTTTTCGATACATCACAATCATTTGCAGCTCACATAGGGTCTCATTACAAGTACGAGACCAGCGAGGAGAGGAGGAAAAGACTAGCAGCCAGGAGAAGAAGCAGGAAAAATCTTCGCCTTTTCCGTTTTGGAGCTGGACTTACTGTGGTGCCCGATTATTCTTTAAATACAGCATGGCAAAGGAAGACTTGGAATGTGCACGAGAACGCAGAAATGGCTGTGAAAAGTGAAGAGAGAGATGATGGGGATGAGGAATTAGATGATGAGGATGAGGATGAGGATGAGGGTGAGGATGAGGAAGATGATGGGGATGAGATGCAAAAACAAGCTCCAGTACCTCCAGAACCTGAAGCAGCTAAGGCCGGCTTGATTGGCAATGAGATCAAAAAGGAGCTTTTGGAACTGATGGTTTAATAAATTTGAAGATGGCTATTAGAGCTCTTCTTAATAAAAGCTCGAACTAATTAAAATAAGACAGTTTTTCTTATAAGAATGTCTTTTAGCCTTAATTGGAAGAATATAGAACATCTAGGTATATGCGGGCACATATATATATATATAGAAAAATTCTATACACCATACTATCATACTTTCATCCTACTAAGTAAGATGTGACACATTTATCACTATTAAATAATCATTTATTACATGTTTCTTTATCATTTAATGGTGATGAATGTGCCACATACAATTTAGTATAATCAAAATAGGATGAAATCAGTGTGGTGTATAGCATTACTCATATATATATATATATATATATATGCGTGTGCTTGAGCATCCACATAACCATTATTTAAAATTCAACCGTATATTGGTATGACATTGTTGTTTCTTAATATTATTACAAAAAAAATTATATTTACAAGTTGAGACCAACATACGCCCGCTTGAGCATGCATATAACCGTTATTTAAAATTCAACCGCAAATTGGCATGGCATTGTTGTTTCTTAATTAATAATCGCGTGCTTATTGTTATAGAAAATTTATATTTACAAGTTGGGATTGAGATACGCACGATTGAGCATGCATATAACCGTTATTTAAAACTCAATCGTAAATTAACATGGTATAGTTGTTTCTTAACAACCGCATGCTTATTATTTATAAAAAGAAAATTATATTTACATGTATGAGGAAAAAAAAAAGATAGGTTTTTTTTTTAATCAAAATTTGAGTAGACAATCCTTATCACTACCATTAGAAGAAAAATGAAATAAAAGGATAAATATTACATATAATTAATGGAAAAGAAGCAAGTCATTTTCCAAAATTTCCTAATGCTCTCAAGACAGACAAGGAAGGAGACCAGGATTACATGGTTTTTATTGTAGTAATTTAGTAAACCATGAGTAGGTAAGTGGAAAGGGAAAAATATGAACATCTATACAGCTTGCTGTCATCTACAATAGGACTTGCTAGGTTGATTCACCAATGAGCATTCCTAACCATATAAGATCTACAAAAATAGCAAAATTTTTAAAAATAGACATAAATATATTGTACAGGTTCTCAAGAAAAAACATCACTCCCTCCCTTATGTTCTGATAGTATGAATGACCCCTGCCCAAGGTGTGAACCTTTCCTCCCAAGATTTTGCGGAAACCAATGCCAATAAAGCAGACATCAAGCAACCTAAATCAGGGCTTTTGAAATGTTTGAAGCAGTAAAGTTTCGCAGAGGGTGATATATAATGCTAATATCATCACATAAGGCCAGGCAATTCAGAAAACTGGAAACCTCAGAAGGTGCTGATATTTGTCCAAAGCAAATAAATGCCTGATATATTTCCTAGTAGATTTCAGATCTCCCCTCAGATATAATCACATATAGCTGCGCTGCAGTCCATGTTACTTCACTAAGACTTTTTAGAGGAGCTGCAATCTCTTCAGCAATTGTCATTAAAAGGACTCTACATTCTGCGACAGACAGGGAATGTCATGAATTTGGCAATAGACCAAAATTTCTATGCATCGACTAAAGCTGCATTGCATGCTGCAAAGTGCAAATAGGTTCAGCCATACTATATGAAATTTTTCAACAAGAAATTAGGACCTATGGACCAGCAATAGGACTGTAAAAGAAAGGAAAGCAGATCCGCCGATTCTGACCTAATAATGGATTTAAGTACTTTTCAATAAATAAATAAATGAAAGGATGTTAATAATCAACTTTTCACTCATGGCTACTAAAGTGATTATGAGAAATTGCGTATGTTTTTTGCCTGTATGAGCAGCTGACCTGAGATTTTGCTGAAATTGAGCAGAGATATTGAAGCGAGGATCTTGTGTTCAATCTGCTCACCATTCTCTAGGTTCTCTGTCAGCACAGAGATGAGAGCCGAGAAGGCAGAGAGCTGAAACTCACAATTGGATTGTGAAGAAAATGCACGGCTCAACCATGCCACAGTGATTAGGCAGACCCTCACCATGTCCAGGTTTCCAGCTTCAAGACACTTAGAAATGGCGTCTAAGAATGACTTTTTCCCATTACTAAGCAATGCTGCAGACAAGTTACTCAACCACTCTTCATTTGCCTGCTCTTCGTCATCCTATGTTTAACTCAGAAAATCAAAGAAATACCTTCAGTGATTCGACCAAGTGACCAAATTCAAACTTGCATGTTTATTGCCATTTAATATGCCCACCAAGTCTCAAGTATACATAAAAGTTGACTTCTCTCCAACTTTAAGAGTAAGGTTCTTTCGAATTACTACATCAGATCCAGTTTAGTAATAAATTATCAAAACAATTTTGTACTGTTAAAACTACCACACTGAAGCTACATGCCAAAGCATCCCTATTGACTTCAAATTCATTTTCTATTTTCTTTTATTTCTTTCTTTCTTTCTTTTTTTTACACCTGGCAACATTGCAGAATCATTGTTCAATCAAATTGAACAACTACCAAGAACTACGTAGATGGTGATTTTGATACACATTATAACATGTAATCCTGGAAAGTTTGAAATGCAAGAATAAGTAAACAAACTTATACCCTGATTAACCATACACAGAGCTCAAGATTTAGGGAAGAAGTATCTGTTTTAAAGGTCAAATTACCTTCAACAGCAAAGAATAATCGAGAGGAAATATTATTAGAAAAGCCTGGACAAGTATCATGTGTAATGGAAAAAAAAAAGTATCATGTGTATCGAAAGCTAGGATGTGAGACAGGTCAGAAGTATATAGAAACAACTATACCGATGAAATAGCGTCATCAACTAATAAATTTTCATCCTCATTGTCAACAGAATGCACTCCACGGATATCTTTAAATCCTGCTTGCTTTAGGATCCAACTTTCTGTCGATAACTTCCCAGAGAAAGAGAAACGCTCTCCCATGATAAGAAGTGCTTGGCAACACTTTTCTCGGACCTTCTCATCCACTAAGCTGTCTTCAAGAGCCAATGTAATGGCATCAATTGCCTCTTCTCTGTAAATGCTGCATTTATGAGGTTCTACCTGCAACCACATCATTGTCTCAGCCAGCATACTCAGAAGCTCTCAGACACGGGTAAGATCCACTAAAGTTTTAAGTGGCAATTTTGTAATCTTCCATTGTCAAAAGTACCCTTCAAATGTTTAATGCAAAGGTAAAAATTATGAAAAAACAAGCAATTCTGATATTTCTTTTGAACAGTCCAAATTGAACGCATTTTATAAATGAAAGCATTCATTAGTTGCCCCTTGATGGAAACTGCCACAAGTTCCTTTCAACAAGGCATAAGTTCACAAATATAGAGTTATTAAGGAGAGATTTCGTCTATAACTTGGACATCATTTAGTACACCTATATAAAAAAAATCAATGTCTAGAAATGACCAGGTCGTCAATTTTCATATTAAATGGAAGAATACCAGAAGATCTAAGTGTAACAGAAGGACTGCAACCAGGGGCCTCTGATCCTTTAAACAGCTCTGGAGATACTCAAGCAGAACAGGCATCATATTCACTATTCCTTCATTATGCAAGCCACTCAAAAATAAAGTAACGTCTTTCCACCTGCAATGGCAAAGACAACATGTCATGGGTGGAAGACAGTGGTAAAGCGTAGCATTTTCTGGTAGCATCTTTCCATTGGTAGTCAAATGTTAATATTTCACTTGGAAAATGATTTTTTCATTGCAGGTGACTTAAAAATAGAGGCAATATCAACAACATAAATTAAAAGTTACCTTCTCAGGTGAATTAGTTCACTCAACAATAACACTGCATTCGTTCTCGACTTAAGCTGCTTGCTCTGGAGTAGCTCAAGAAGACACCGTTTGTTGATATTTCTTGCTATCTGATTTCGGCAATTTGCATCTGCTTCAATACAACAGGACAAGAATGCCACCACATGTGATTTCTCTTCTAACTTCCCCAATTCGAACCTTTGAAGAAGAAAATGCACAACCCCACGAGATATAAGATGTTTGGCATTTGTTCTTTTTTCCTTCTCACTGACAGTAGTGAGAAGCTGCTCTAATATGAAAATAACAGTTTCATCCAAGTGTTTAAGACCATGTCTGCCCGAGTTTTCCATCACTTGAGAGGCAAAAGACAACAAGTGCCTACAATGTTCTGATCTCCAATTGTCAATTAAACGCTTCAAAACAAAATTGGTAAGTGGCACAGAAACAGATTCCAAAGATTTTCCTGTTACTGGACAAGTTCTGTTTCCCTGATCAAACCATACCTTGATGGCAACCCGTTCAAAGGTTTGACCCGTCTCTAAGGTGACTGGATCTTCAAACAACTTTCCAGTTAGTGGGCAAATAAAGTCTTGTGGAATGCTGGAGAAAAATGAGCGTTCATCAAAGCATTCATCACTTCCACGTAACTCTGTCATAAAAAAAATGTAAAAGTTAGCAATGGATCAAAACTTTGGGTGTAAAAAGAGTTCCATTGCTACTCACCATCAAGAGAGGACATCACTTTGATTGGCTGCACCTATAAGATAAGGAATTAAAGAAGTAACTATCAGAAACTGCTAAGAGAACATACTAACTAACAATAATATAATAGTCAAGAATTTGGGACTAAGCCAAAAAAGAAGACGAAGAAGAAGAGAAGAAAGTTGATGTCTCACTAAGAATAAAACCAAAAGCACTAAGATCAACAGAAGCTCGAGTGTGCGGCGGTTCTAAATAGATATGGCTAGGCTATTGAAAGTAAGATCATCATTTGCTTTTTGCGAGTGTTTCATGCCATATAGCAGTCTCGGCCAATTTCAAAATTTCAGGTTTCTTTTCGGCGAAACCTGAACCCCATACACCTCCATTCTTTGTTAGCTATACATGAGTGCTCATTTTCCTATAGCAATGATAGTACCTAATCTCAACAGATCTCTGGTCTTGAGAATTCTCTTCCAGATTCATGTAGCATTAGTAACTGGCTGAGTGGTTTGGAAGGAGTAGCCCCCAACATACTTTTGCTTCATGGTTTGGACCCAGAGGTGGCTGGAATTGCTTTGGATTGACATCAAAGCAATATGTGTCATATTGATGTCATGCATATGTCTGACTCTTAAACCACCGACCACTTTTGGTAAGCAAATTCTTTCCCGCACCTTGGGAGTAAAAATTCTGCTATTGTTGAAACCCCCACCAAAAAGCTATTGAGGCATGTGAACATTTGTAGCGTGATTTGTGAGAGATGCCGTTTGGATAGTGAGTTGAGACGAGATGAGTTGAGATGAAAGTTGAAAGTTGAATAAAATATTATTTTTTAACATTATTATTTTTTTGGGATTTGAAAAAGTTGATTTGTTTATTATATTTTGTGAGAATTTGATAAAATTGTAATGATGAGATGAGATAAAACACTTCATATATCCAAACCGGGTCTTAGTGTTCTCAATCCAAATAATGGATTTTGGTAGGTGTTGCACATGGATAGATTTTTAAATTACATTAAAACCTTGTTTTAGCTAGATGTTTTAATTTCTTGGATATGTGTGCCCACATTTGTGACCAAAATCCAACAATTTGGTATCAGAACTTCCACAATCACAACAAACCAGTACCAATGCATGGCAATGATAATAATAGAGAGAGAGAGAGAGAGAGTTATCAACCTTTCACGCACATCAATGCTAAGGAATCCAATGTCGGTTGCTTGTGTGTTTGGTGGGTATATATATTTGTTTAGTCTCTCTACATACTAACTTAACTTTTTGTGTAGGATTTTTTGAAAGTACAAAAAGGTATGTGACATACTTTTAGTAGATTATCATTTTGTTGCACAAAAACAATGGCACAACTGCCAAAAATGAACACACAATCATCTCATTTGGAAATTATTTTCAAGTTATCGCATGCTTGCCAATAGGCTGTTGGTCTAATGATGCTTGCCAATAGGTGGATCTATTGTCTACTTAATGTGCACAAGGTTTTTGCCCTCTTTAGTTAGTAATTAAATATTATCTTACTTATTAAAGATATTCCTTACATTAAATAAATACTCAAACTTTTTCAGAATATCACGTAAAAAACAGTAAACATTTATGTCCCTAGTTAACATCTAGAAAAAATAGACATGGAAACAAGGATGCTGGCATCTATCAGTCAAAGATTTACATGCCAAACAATTATTACATACCATATTGCCATTCAGAATAGTGTAAACCAAAAGAAAGACAATCAAGCAACCAGCAATAGAAATAACAAAAATGACAAGAAAGTAGCACAAAACCTTTATAAGGTGAAAACCAATTCAATATATCTTCCACTTACAAATACCTGGCATAATGGTTGGTAAGCATGCTGTGAACATTTTTATAGTGTAAAAGAAAATAAAAGTTAGAAGATAGTCATGGTAGAGAAAAAGCACAACTCCCTAAAATTTGTTTTATATGCTTGGTGAACGGATCCATTCATACTAGGTAAAACATGTAAAACCAGAATAAATGAAGAAAAACAATAAAGATGGGAGAGAGAGTGTCCAAAAAATAACTTACATGGAGGCGTGCATCATCTAGCTCAATCTTGGTCAAATCCTCTTCATCACCCCAATTCATATATTTGACAGTTTTGGAAGAGTATGTCAATGTTTCTTTAATAACAGAGGAACCGGCAGAGCTTATCATACAATCATGAATGTACTCTGCCTCCCCACTGTCTTCAGCTTCGTCGACTCCTGGCTTACTTGAGCGGCCAAAAACAACATCATATAGTTTTTTACTCACCATAGGTTGAGGTGAGAAAGGAACATTTGAGCTAGATGGCTCTGAAGCACGCCCAAGTAAACTTCCCTGCTCAGCTTCCCAAGCAGAGACTGACGGGATGTCTATGACTGGAATGGGAGGAGCTTCAACCCCGTCTGTGAGCCAATCTTTGTAGTATATCGCAAACTGGTAAGTCCCGGAATCAAGAATTTCATCATAAACATTCAGAATGAGCTTCATTTTCCTTTGCCTGCTTGGTTCATCTGCTAGAGAATCAGCTTGCTGGATGTACCATTCCTTCAAATGCAAGAGATGTGGAGAAAACAGGTAGTCCCATAGTTCAGGCAACAAAGTTGTTCGTGCCTGAAAAGGAACATTACAAAACACTTGCAAAAGATGCTTTGCTGAAATTCTTTCTTTCTTCTGTAGCTTATATATCACGCTGAGGTAGAGATGAGCACAAGCCGACAAGGTTGAATTAGGGATTCCGGATGTGAACCCATCCTCCAAATTATTTGAATATAACCCTGTAATCACAGTCAGCTGTAAAGAAGCTTTTTTCAAGTCTTTAGCACTCGAGGAGTCCTCAGCAGCTATTTCTACTATTTCAATTGCTTGTTCAAGGCTGGCCATGACTTTGCCCTGAGTAGTTTTCTCTTCTTCATGCTCAATAAAATTAAGGGAAGACAAGCAGTTGTGATGTAGCGTTTTACGAAAATCCTCATCATTGAGAAAGCGTTTAATATATCCGTTTAGTATGGAAATTATGGCTTGGATAGCAACTTCATCAAGAGCAGGTTTAGAAATTACCTCAACAACTTTATCACGTTTCTTACTCTGTTTATCTTCAAAGCTTTTGCTAGGCCGTGAACTTCTATTAGATGTGCCACTAGAAATTGTGGGCTTTTTCATGCTCTTCCTATTTGTAGCACCAAAACTCAGATGTCCAAGCAGCTGTTCTGCCAAATTGTTGCCATTCCTCTTGTCCATTTTTGGATCCCTCCCTGACCTATCTGTGTGCGCTTCCTTTTCCGAAGCTCTATTAGAATACTTATCCTTCCCGCTCTCTGAGCTATACACTTTCTTTGAATACGTATTCGGGAATATCTCATCATCTTGCTTGCCAACTTCCTCTATTTCATTTTGTGGTATATCGTTCGATAAGGTGGGAGTAAATCGTTTGCCTTCCTTAAGATAGCTAAAAAGCCTCTCTCTACTTTCTTGCTTCAAACCTTCGTCGTTTTTCTGTGTCCTAAAAAGATTATCCCTTGGTCTCCTACCCCTGATATCATCATGTTGTGGTAATTCACTTCTCAAATTGTGTTGAGCTACATCAGATTTTGCCCTCCCCGTCTTATTTCTATGACCCAGTTCAGAACCACTCTTGCGTTGATCTCGGAAACTGTCAGACAATGTACTTGCAGCATCTGATTTGAAGGATGATCTCGACCTACTCATTGATCTTCTTCCTTTAAAACCTTCCTCCGCGAGAAGCTTCTCCAAAGATGATGACATTTCTGCTGATATCAGAACCTCCTCTATATTTGATCTAGTAGCAAAGAAGAAAGAAATCACAGTGAGAAATGTATAGACAAACGAATTTATATTAGATGGCTTCTCTAGATATAAGAAAATTTATCATAAATAATATCAAAATAATGGTACCAAAAGTACCAAGAAAATAATATCATCAGAAAATAATATCATGAGATTACTCATTTAGTGTTAAGTAAGAGCAACTTTGTTTTGGTCAAGGCTTAATCCATCAAATCCCAAAATTTTCTTTGAATTTGACACGTATCTTCCCTATAAGCTAATTCATGTAATTTGATGCAGAGTTCGCACAAAGTTCACTCTATGTCCTATACCTTAAAAATAGTTCCAGACATTTGCACAATGTTACGGCAATTTGGGGGAAAACGTTGAAGCTCGAGTCTACTGGAAAGATTCCAATTGCCCACCTTTATGAGTTCCATATTAGAATTGAAAACAGAATTAACATGAAAAAATCCTCAGAAGCTTACAATTCAGAAACTGAAGCTGTTGAACTGAATAAGCAAACTCCAGTCAATTTAGAACTACAGAAGCATGGAAAGAAGGCAAAAAGAAGAACTAAAAGAAAATAGTAAAATCTACTATGTGAATTTCTTTCTTCCCTTCCCTCTAGCATAGAATATACAACATACAAACACCATGCCAAAAAAAGAGTAGGTGTACCTTACAGCTCCTTTTTGCAAAGCACCACAGAGACCACGAAACTTCAAACAAAAACCATTTCTTCAGAAGCCAGAGACATTTTGCCGGATGTCACTTAGCGACGCCTACTAAATGAAGTTTCCACCCCTTGACCATATCGTCTCAAACTGGGGTTTTACCGCATTGGATTTGGAAAAAATACCGGTCTTCGGCAACGACGAGGTTCCTTAGAGCAGATACTGGGCATATTGGGAATCGTGGGATACAAAAAAAAGGGAATGTTGGAGATGCGGAGTGAGGAAACGACATGAGAAGAAGTATATAGTTACAGGACTGCAAAGAAAGGAAAAGACAAAAAAAAAAAAAATTGGAGGAGAAAACGAGTGATAGAGACAGGGAATTGTGATAATAAGCCACAAGGCAAGTAGTGTTAGAGCGGAAGGAGACAGAAGAAAGGGACAAATGCAACTGTGTTTGCAAAATGGAGGTTTCCTGTCAGTTTTATGACCATTTCATGGAGGTTTTTCCAATAGCTTATTCTTGACTGCGTTCTTTTGCATTTGAAAATGCTCTTTGGTGGTTTCGAAAGTGATGACTGTTTCAACGGCCGTCCTTGCTGTTGATTTCCTACAAACTAATGCAGTGGGAGAAGAAGTTGCATTCTTGGACAGGAGCGATGTCAGGTGCTACTAAAAGAGGCAGATTATTGACCGCCGTGGGAGGAAGTTGACTAGGGTGGGCGCCGGGCCACCGCATCCGGCCGTCCGGCCCCCGCCTGGCCTTCACCGAATCACCTTAAAAGTTTGCCAGAATTCGATAGTCGACACTCGACAGCCATCATTAATTTTAACAAAAATTTTTTTATAATAATTTTAACAAAATTACAACGCTTCAAAATCGTATGAGATAATTTTTTAAATTTTTATATAAAATATAATAAATAATTTAATTTTTTAATTTCAAATAATATTATTATTAAAAAATAATATTTTATTTAATTTTTAATTTTCGTCTAAAATCACATCAATTCATCTCACTATCTAAACAAATTTAAATTAATTATGCATGAGTGAATTATTTTAGTTATCATAAAAATAAATAAATAAAAAGTTGGTGTAATCGCTGCATAATGTTATTAGTTTGAGTAAAAATAACTGATATTTGTAATCATAAACAGATAAACGTCATGTAATTTTTTACAAAAAAAATTAATAAATATAAAATTTATATGAAAAAAAAATTATTTTTTAATAATAGATCTAATTATTTTTTAAAATAATTATGTGATATTTACGTATTTTACAACTATATATAGTGTTACTCTTTATAGAATATCTTAAAATGAAAAATATAAATTTTTTCAAATGTTTAGAAGGCTAAACTACGATTTGGATATTCGAATCCTTGGTGTTTTTGTTTGTTTGAAATGTAATGATAAACATTTGCATAAACAGGACCGAATGGCCCAAGTTTTGAAAGTTTGGACATCTTAAAATTTGAAAAAAAAAAAAAATTAAAGGTAATATAAATAGTTAGTATTTCTCTAAAATAACAGAATTACCACCTAAAGATATTTAAAGAGCAACCTTCTGTATTTTTTAATTTTATTTATTTATTTATGAAATTAGAACAATAGATATTGCAAAACTTCATTTCAAAAATAATTTTTAAATAATTTTTTTAAAAAAATAGTTATTTAAAAGAATCCAACGGAATGGCCAAGCATCTTTCATGGGATAGATTTGCCATTCCAGGAGGCCGGAACGTGTCTGACCTTAGTGGGCTGGATCTGGCACCCAAAGCATTACTTGGTTAGGTTACTTTAAAAAAAAATTACAAAATTTCTCTAAATGATTTTTAAAATCAAACCAAGCATCTTCAGATTTTCAGATTTAAAAATAAATACAATGTTTCAACTTTTTATCTAATTAGTTTATAAATATTATCCAAAATTTTCAAAATAACTTTTACAACAATTAAAACAAGAAAAAAACTACGTCCACCGCTCGTTGATACCGCTCTCAGTTCCTACTTGACATGGCATGCCACTTTGTACGCCTTTATAAATTAAAAAATAAAGTCTTCATTTCGTCTTCAAGCCTTCAGAGAAACTCATTTCATCTTCAAGACCACCGAAGCCTTCTAAGTGAACAGAATAAAACTCACCTCCATCCCAAGGCCAAATCCCACCAAAAAAGCTTCCATTGACTCACTATTGTCACGCCGAAATGGGTAAGGACATTCTGTTTTTGTTGACAATAAACAACCATTCTGATATTTTTCTTTCAATATTTGAAATGCTTTATAATATTGGTTGTCAATTTAGTTTTTAATTGCTCTTCCAATATTTGTTTGTAATATTGTTAGTAATTTGCTTTGCATAATTTGGTTAATTGTTAGCAATCGCTCTGCATAATTTAGTTAATTGGCTAATTGTCGATTGGATTTTGAGCACTCTTTGTTGAAAGGAGGAGATGGTAAGAGCAAGTTTGGAGACTTTTTCTTTAGAGCCACTGTTAAATCAATACAATAATATTTAATACTTGATTAATTCCTAAATTAGTTGTTCCTATCTATATATATGAGGCCACTAATCAATCATTTGGTAGTCTAGAAATAGAAGCTATTAATATTGACACAATGTCTGAACTACATAGTAGCACTAGCAATATATCACACTTAACAAACTCTTATCAAAATGAATACCCAATATGCTTTTATGGTATTAAAGCATGTCGACGAACCGTGTATACGGACTATAATGAGGGACGCTGATTTTTCAGTTGCCAAAACTTTGAGTTATGTTATTTAACTGTTTTCTAAGAAGTTATTTTTTAATCTTTGTTTGCAAAATTGTTTTTATCTATTTTATTTTGTGAAAGCAAGTCTATTTTACTTGCATCTTATTTCAAAAGCAATATGATGCTTATTCATACCAAAATATGGTTTGTGTTTGAAAAATCATATGGGTAATTTTTGTTTGCTAATATGTGTTAGTTGATTTTGCAGGTTGGACATTCTTGTGGATTTTTTTATTGGTATGACCCGAAAATACCATCATATGACAAGAAGTAAAATATGATTTGTGTTTGAAAAATCATATGAGTAATCTTTGTTTGCTAATATGTGTTGGTTGATTTTACAAGTTGGACATTATTGCGGACTTTTTAGTTGGTATGACTTGGAAATACCATCATATGAGGAAAAGAGAATTAACCATTTAAAAACTGAAATTCAAAAGATACAACTAACAATGGATATCCAAACAACAATTAACATCAACTAGAAATAGAGACTAAGAGGTACAAGAGAAAGTTTGAGAAAGTCGGTGTAATTTTAGTAATTTCAATTTCGTGGGTACTTTGTTTAAGCATGCTTTTTGAAAAATTCTGAAAAAAGATGTTGGTTGCTTGGTAGATGTAATATATGATTTTGTTTGATTGGTTAGTTGGTTGTATAAATTTGTTGGAGCAGATGGTATTTAAATTTTGGCTTTAAAGGATGTATAAATTTGGTTTGTTACTTTTTGTAATAGTATAAAGTAAATGATGTATAGACTCTGTGTTAATGCATGAATTTTGTAACACAAATTTTGGCTCAAATTAACCAGTCCCTGCAAGCTGAAAGTCAAGTGGGAATAGTTGATCTTCTAAACAAAAATGATATTTCACATTTCAAATCAACAAATTCGTGTTATTGCACAAATTTTGGACGTTCAAAACTTTTTTTCAAAAAATAGTATTTCATTACAAAATTAATAAAAATGAACCAAAAATAGTCATATTTCATTAATCAACCAAAAAAATTGAGCAAATATACCATTAGTCCATCCCAGAAAACTGTAGTTTCATTATAAAATATGGAGGAACCAGAAAATGGAGCAAATATACAAAAGCAACTAACTATCTTCCAAAAGCATGGCATATTCCCATCGCCAAATCTGCATCATGTATGATTAATTTCTCGAATTATTATCCTAGTTCAAGACATACAATCCTCTCTATTGAGCCTAAATGAACAAGAAGTCACAACTATCATCTAAAAAAAGTCATCAAAAACTAAATATGATATTTTACGAAATAGACTACCTGCATTATAGGAGCACTCGGTCCAATATTTAGAGCCTCTGTAGTGTATACTTTATCAATTATGTCCTAAGGGGACATCAAAAAATGTCAAAAGTGACAACACACTTAATAAAAAATAATACCAAAATAATATATTTTGAATTATCTATGAGGGAGGAGCAGTCTGTCCAATACCAAAATAATTCGTAGTGTATACTTAATGAGACATGTACTATGAGTGGCATAAAATTGTTAAATAAATTGTGTTAAAAATGTGTGCATCACAATGTAGTTTGAATTATCTGTGAGGGAGGAGTAGTCTGTCCAATACTAAAATAATCAATAGAGTATATTTGATGAGGCATATACTGTGAGTGGTATCAAATTTTTAAATGAATCGTGTTAAAAATGTGTGCATCATAATGTAGTTTGAATTACTTGTGAGGGAGGAACAATCCGTTCAATATCAAAATAATCAGTAGCAGTTGAATGAGTGGCAAAAAAATCCAGCGCATGTGTCCAAACTTAAAATTATTAATCCTATAGCAAAAGTACATTATGTTTCCCTTGTTTATATTCATTACAAATCTAAGAATTGTGGGGGGAGGGGGGGGGAAGGTACATGGGTTTGAGGAGCCTCATGTTGCGTGCTGCTCACAATGCATGCATCTGGAGCGTGACTAGTCCGTTATGCATTGGACTGAAGATAATAATATATCATTATAAGAAATATAATATTCTTTGAGCCTTAAATTTAGTATACAACATTAATAAAAAGGAACTTCAGCTTCATTGTAGTGTATTTGCCTTCTTGTACTAGATTTTTTAAGATTCTTTTCAACAGGGTGTACTTTTTTTTCTAAACGATGGTCTTCCCTTACTCCGAACTACCAACGGATGAAGAACTCTATCTGTCGTGCCCACTATAGAAGTAGCTAGATCAATTGTCATGCCCCCAATGGAAGTAACTAATCAACTGTCGTGCCCCCCATGGAAATAGCTAGATCAGCGATACCAAGGTACTATACCTTCAACTATTCTATATGGCTAATTAGTTTCACACAACTACTTTCGACTTTTGAAGTATTGAAACACAGTTTATAGAAGCAATTTTAGATTATATCGTACCTTCAGGCATTTTCGATGCTACTAGTGTCATAACCACTTTTCACAAAGGTGTATTTTCGCTTTCCATCCTTCCTCTATCGATCTAAGATATATTTTGATGGTTGCTTGCCTAGTTGAGTCAAGATACGAAGAGCGTGCCTGTATATTATACCCATAAACTCAAACAACTTACAACTTCATTTAACATCAAAATGATCTTAATCAACTTTGACAGTGAATGTTACACATTTTAACAACTCATCACTAACTTGAACCTCATCAACAACTACGAATGTATATCTACCACCCTCAAATCTCAATAATGAGATAGTCAAATATAATATCCTCGTAATTCATCTTGTACTTATTTGAATTTAGTAATTGTATATGCATTTTGAAATTGCTTCTCAAGAGGATAGCGACTGATGCAATAAATTTTTGTGTTAAATGAATTAAAGTTCACAATTGTTTCATTCTCTATCTTCCTCTTAAGGGTTGAATCGTATTGGTCAACAAATTGTTTCAGAGTTATTATAGAGTTAACGTAGTTGTCAAAAAATACATTCATACCTTCATTCTGCTGTGTAGTTGACATTCCTATGTAAAATATGTCTCTAACGTAGGCCGGCACCCAAAAACGTTGATCACTATAAAGTGATATCAACCATGCATTCTCATGCAGATCATAGGTATCGAGCATATCGCGCCAATGTTCCTTGAATTCATGTTTACTGAAAGAGTCATAAACGCATCTATGTAGAGTACTATTGATTTCCTCATATCGATAATGTGATCTAAATTTCTCATGAAGCTTTTTCATTAGATGCCACAAGCCGAAACGATGCCTAGACGTTGGACACACCCTCGTAATTGCAATTTTCATTCATAATGGTTGGTCATTCATACACTTCTATCATGATTCAAACAACCACTCGAATATATTTACGTTCTCATTGGATATCAATTTGCACCCAAATAAGATTGATTGTCCATGATGGTTCACACCCACAAACGATGCAAAAGACATCTTATATGCTTTAGTCAAATATGTTGAATCAAATGCAATCACATCCCGAATGATTCATACGCAGCTCTACTCCGAGTAACTGTCTAAAATACATTCTTTAACCACATCTCATTGTCAACGTCTATCTTATAATAAAATTTAGATTTCTTTTTTGCATATTTTTGAAATAGTTACATAGAGTTGCAGCAACTTCAACCCTGAGGCGAAGTTATCGTTCTTTGTCAATGTAGTTTCACTCCTCCCCAAATGGTTCATTCTCATAACCCCATGCCTCAACAACCACAACCTTGAAATTTTTGGACAATCTTATTCCGGCCTCG
Source organism: Cyclocarya paliurus (assembly GCA_029856935.1). Taxonomy (NCBI): domain Eukaryota; kingdom Viridiplantae; phylum Streptophyta; class Magnoliopsida; order Fagales; family Juglandaceae; genus Cyclocarya; species Cyclocarya paliurus. The sequence continues at coordinate 874,244 of CM056958.1, read as the reverse complement.
TCATTTATTTCAGGTCTTTTAGTCACAAGAGTATAAACCTTCTTAAAGCATCTTAAATGTCTTGTCTTTCCCAGACTACAAACATATGTGTGATCTAAGTTTACTTTAGATAGGGTATATCCACCTTCATCATTCAGTATCACGTTAATCCTAGCCATACACCCCATCTTCTCTGTCTGTCTTGGTTTCATAACATTGGCAGCCTTACTCTTTGAATTGCATCCTTGCACACATGCCAAGCAAAACCATCTGACATTCTCATCATCATCCTATTTAGAATTCCTTTTATACACTCAAAACCCTTTTTTTTTTCTTTTTTTTTTAGTTAAAGAGAAAGTAGTCACATGTCCAATAGTGACTTCTGCCCAAATTTATTAATAAGTCCTCACTTGTGACGGAGGAATATTGTGATAACAATCACAATACTTAGATTTTACAAAGAATAGAGAACAAAAAATAAAAATCTCAAATACCAAAAAAGCTATATCAAGAATACCTATCAAAACTAGATTACCTATAAACAAAACCAAATCGCAACGTCTGAAGAGAACAAAGCCCACATTACCGCAACATTTCGCAAGCAGATGTGGATGCTTCAAGCCAACATTTCACAAGTTGGATTACCGCACTCATATTAGAACCTTCAACACTTTCGAAGCTGAGCTAGCCCACATGAATCTGTTCTGATGATCCCTTTAAGTAGATGAGGAAGTTCTATCTGTTTCATAGGAGACACCACTACTTCTCTGGCCAAAAAATCAGCAGCCTTATTTCCTTCCCGATAGATGTGATTGACGTGAAAGTTAATCTTTGTCAACATATTTATTATGTCTTCCTAAAAGTCCTTTAGGTACAAAAGAGTACATCTTCCATTTTTAATCCAATTCACTACTATTAAATAGTCCATTTCAATAATAAAATTATTGAACCCCCATCGTTTGCAATGTTTAAGACCTGTCCGGAGAGTCATAACTTCTGCAAGATTGTTACTATCGTGACCCATCAATTTGAAAAAAGCATATACCACTTAAAACCCCATCTGCTTACCATACTTTAAATAGTAAGATCGAACTTATTCTACGAATGAAATTTTTATTTCAATCATAAGTTCTTCAATAGTTTCATCACATTCAATTTCCTTATCAATTCCAACCTCATCACACTCATTATCTGAATGTTCTATGTCGACATTCATTGTCCATCCAAAGTTTGAATTGTCTACCAAGATACAACGTATTTGAATACAAGGAAGATGCATTGTATATGAAAGAACAATCTTAAAGTTTGGCAAATAATTTCTAGGTTCATCTAATAGAATACTCTACTTAAATAGAAGCAATAGATAAATGAGCATAATTTTTAGATAAGTAACAAAGATAAACTAGCATAATTTCATATAACATAGGATTGTTAGCAGCTCCATTTGAAAGAAAATAACTTTCAATAAAATAGACACAATTATTATATTGAGATCTATGTATATGTGAAATTTCATATAGAATGAAAATAAAAGACACTCATAACACAACTCAAGCCAACTTAACTATATCCTAACCCTATGAGCTAATTGTATATATATATCTATATAATTAAAAAAAACATGTAGTTTGAATCTAGGCTTAATGAAATTTCATGAAGGAATAAAGAAAAACCAACATTATGAATTTTGCAAAATTAACCAAGCTATTAAAAAGTAGATCAACTACAATTAAGATTTAGCTAATAAGCAAGGTCATCCAAAAAACTCAACTTGATGCCATCTAAACAACAACAAAATCTAGAAAAAACCTAACACGATGTCATCTAAACAACAAAACAAATCAAGAAAGAAATCAACATGAGACAAAGGACAGCTGGAAGACGACGCCAAAGCTAGACCTGTTCGACGAAGGAGTCAACAGATGAGGGGCTGTCGAGGTTAGGGAGCAAACTCGGATTTATTTGATCTTTCTGCGACATAAATGAGAGGTTGTCGAGGGGGAAATGGGTTTCTTTGCCACTGGAACTCGATTCCAGTGCCGGACCTATCTGACAGAGGAGGCGACAAAAATGATGGGTTGTCGAGGTTGGGGAGCAGACTTAGATTTTTGTGATCTTTCTGCAACGAAAATGAGGGGCTGTCGAGGTTGGGGAATATAGATTCAGCATCTCATATTCTAAAATAAACATCGGATCTCCTTTTTTTTAATAGTTAAAATAAACACATGGCATGCCACGTCAAGTGGGTATTGAGAGCAGGATGAACGAGCGGGGGTTGTAGAACTATCCTTAATACAATAACTAGGGGTGTAACGGGTCCAATCTAGTCCTGTTTTTTATAAAATTTAGAGCCGAACAGGTATGCACCAGTTTTGCATTTTTGAAAACCGATTATGTACCGGTTACCCTTCTAAACCGGTACCGTAAAATGTAATAGTATTAGTATTATGGCATAAAATGTAATTAATATACTAATATATATTAGTATACTAATATATATTAATTAATTAAAGTGAAATGTAATTAATAGACTAATATATATTAATGTTACTAATGTATTATGTATTTATCAAAAGAAATATATTGAGAATTTATTATGCTATAAAATGTTATTAATATATATTTTTTATGTTTAAAGCATATGATAATTTTTACACCAGTTCAGGTCGGTTCAGGCCGGCTTTCTTATTAATTTTTATACCCTAATAATAACTACTCTTAATAAATTATATTCAAATAAATTTTCAACTCTACCAACCACTTTTAGGGTTGGATAATGGATAATCATACTTAGCCTCTCATATCGATTTGTCTGTTAACTTGAACAAGTCAAATAGATTAATTTATGTTCTTTCAATAAACAAATAGGAGAAGAATTCCAAACAAGATCCATTAGAATCTGCCTACCCTGCATGGCACATTAAAAGTTATGTCATAATTATTCTTTTCTCATTTCTATATAAGAAACACTAAAAGTTTAATCTAAATCTCCATCTTTATTTGTATTGTTTGCTCTTCGCATGACAGTTTCTTCCTTTTAAGAAACTTTCATCTCGTCTTATTACAAAGTACCTCACTTAATGCTAGAGGAAACCTTTACAATATCACTATCCACAAAAGTATAAAAACTGAAACCTATAAGTTCTGTCTTTGGGCTTGTTTAGGAACATAATTGGTAACAAAGGAGTAAACAATAAAGTAAATAACTCTGCAAAGATGTTAGTTCTAGTGTTCAAAAAATAGGAAAATCCGAACACAAGGGAGGAAGAAGATCTCAACACTCCACACCTAGCATGTCCTAGGTTCTTTCTTGATGCATCACCTAAGTTTAATTTCAATATACCAATTAATGGATAAATCCAATTGACAAGTAGGGTTGTTTTAGCCTTAAAATGTATCATTTTCATCCACAAATACAATACTAAAGAGAATAATTTAGGAACTGGCTTGATTAAGAATATCAACCGTCAAGTCACAATTTTCAAGCAAAAGCTGTAATTTTAGCCGATATTACTGGATTCCATATGAATTTGGAAATGGAAAAAGATGGGTTGTGTTTTCTTAATAGATTCCATGTCGATTTAAAAGAGAACATTCCATCATTGGTGGCCTTCCATAGTCAAGTGTCCTTAACCTTTCCAAGTCATATATAGTGCTTAAAACTGCACGACTGAGATTAACATCTTCTAGTCCAAAATTTGTAACAAAAGGAGATTCTAGCCAGGATGTGAGCAAACATCCTTAAAAATAATGAAAAATTACGACAGGAAACCCTTTTCTTACCAAAGATTTGTTAAACCCAGTTCTAATGACAGTCCAACCTAACTCACATCTCATAATCTAAAAGATGCACATACTTAGTCTCACAGATAATAACACACTCTCATTCAAATAAGGATATGGATAGAACCTCACCAACGTGAAATACATGCCACCATGATTATCCCAAGATGTTACTGCTAGCTAAAATTTAGTCATTGGATAAGTTGTACGCTTGAAGTTTTTATTTGTTGCAAACTTTGAGATGGAGTCTATCTCCATTAACCAAATGTATTATATATACGTCTACACTTTGTGTTCTGGTCAAGTTGATCAAAACTATTCATCACAAAATTCTTTTATAGTACCAAAGCACCAGGCTCATGCCACTCCTACCCTTAAACGTGATCCTCCTATGGCTTCCTCGAGCGCCAATCTGTCTTCCTTCAATTTTTTCAACATTGTTAAGTTGGTGTCTGTCAAACTTGATGGCACCACCTATCTAAATTGGTTGTCATAGTTTGTTCCAGTCTTAAAAAGTAATGATCTCATGGATATAGTTGATAGTTATGAACCCTGTCTATAATCTTTATTGTCTTCTCTTGAAGGCAAAGAACATAATAATCAAGTTCTTGCTAATCGTTCATATGTTGCATGGCAAAAGAATGATCAATTCCTTTTAAGTTTGATCAATACCACTTTGGCAGAAAGTGTATTGACAATAGTTTATGGGTTGACCATTGCACGCCTGGTTTGGACACATCTTGCTAACAAGTATGTGTCTCCTCAATCTAGAATCACTCGTCTCAAATGCCAGCTCCAATCCGTACAGTAGAGTACCAAGACTTGCTTTGAGTATTGAAGGCATCCAAGTTATGGGTTGCATAACTCTCAGCAGTAGGCAAACCCATTGATAATGAGGACCTTATCTCTTTTATCATCAATGGCTTAAATCTTGTTTACACCTCATTTTGATCTCCTACTCCTTTGCTACAAGACCCCACCTTAGCACTGCCAGATTTTCAGGCTAGACTTTTGTCCTATGAAATCTTCATCACAAGTCAGCAATAAATTGCAGAACAATTGGCTTTCTTCTCCCAAAGATTTGGAACCCCAACCAAAAAGAAGTTCAATGGACCAAAGAACAATTGATCTACATCAACTAAGCAAAGTTTTCCAAACAAGTCAAGTGGTTCTCCTTAATTCTTTGGACAATATTCGAGCCCGAGAATTATAACTCATAGACTCTCTAGTAACACTCTAATGTCCCCTTGCCAAATTTGTGGGAAGTCAAACCACAGGGTCTTGGATTGCTTCTATAGAATGGTTTACACATATCAAGGTCGTCATCCACCTGCTCAATTGGGTGTTCATTGTCATGATAACACAATCCAACTCCACATATGATGAAAAGCAACCTTGGTTCGCAGATAGTGGAGCAAAGACTCATCTCACCCATAACCTTGTGAATATAGCCACTCCTCAACCCTTCCAAGGTGACACCTCAACTATTGTAGGTAATAAAACAAGACTATACATTAAAAACTAAGGTTTCTCTACCTTTCAAAGCTCTAAATCCAAACTTCATCTAAAAAACATTATTCATTGTCTACAAGCTTCTAGTAATATCTTGTCAATAAATTGTTTTTACTTAAATAATAACTATTATTTTCTACTTATTGGTTCATCTTACATTGTGAAGGACATCCTAACAAGAACAACCATTCTGGAGGAGCTGAGTAAAACTAGAATGTATCCCATCTACTCGAAGAATGAGTCATTGAATAAGTGTTGTGGCCTAACAACTCTATTAGGACTAATAGCCTCTTCTTATGTTTAGCACTTGAAACTTGGCCGTCCATCCAATAAAACTCTTCAACGTGTGATCTCTTCACATAAACTATCAGTTAAATGTAGTCTAGTAGAGTCTAGTTTATGTTCCTTTTGTCAATTAGGCAAAGGCAAGAAATTACCTTTTTCAGAGTCTACCTAAGAGTCTGTAATTCCTTTTCAAATAATACATATTGATGTTTGGTCTTCACCTATTTACTCCCTAAGTGGATGTTCCTATTATTTATTATTTGTTGATAATTATTTTAGATTTACTTAGATGTATCCCATCCATTTTGAATCTGATGTCTTTAGTTGCTTTGTTAAATTCAAAAGCCTAGTTGAAAATCTTTTCTCTTACAAAATCAAGGAACTACAGAGTGATTGTGGAGGTGAATACATCTCTAACCAATTCCAATCATTCCTCACCACCAATGGGATTCTCTATTATATTATTTTCACACACACCTGAGTAAAATAGAATATCAGAATGCAAACATAGACACATCATGGAAATTAGTCTAGCTCAATCAAATTTAAGCACTTAGTTTTGGGTGGATCCCTTCCAAACTGCTATCCATTTGATAAACAAACTACCCACACCAGTTCTCAAACACATGTCACTCTATTCCAAGTTATTAAAAACAGAATCTGACTATCTAAACCTCCGAGTATTTGGGTGTGTCTGCTATTCTCTCATTGAACCATATGTAGCATACAAACTCAATTTTAGAAGCAAGTAATGTATTTTTGTTGAGTACAATGCTAATTAACGAGGTTATGATGTCTAGACCCCATTTCCAAATAAGCATATGTGTTACCGCATGTAGTCTTTGACAAAACACTTTTTTCAGTAAAGATTATAGTTCCAACAGCTCAACCACCAACCAATCCTACTCCAGCTACAATGCCTCCCACTACACAAGTACCAATGGTAAGTACCTACTTCACATTACTGCATACTCTTGATGAGTCTATCTAAGATCACAACTCACATGAGTTCAATAAAACACCAATCCATGGCTCATCTAGAGCACCATTGTCAGTCACTACTCTCCCAATCGAATCCTCTCCAAATAGCAACCCCAATTCTCTAGGACTCACCTTTGCTTTAGAACACAAACCTCCTCGAACTAATTTTGAACCAACTCACCCAATGATTACTAGAGCGAAAATAGGTTCACTAAAATCAAAGGCCTTTCCAAATTGCTCACTTTATTATTGTTCATGTCTCACATTTAAGGCCATGAGCTCTGTCTTGATTAAGGTTGAACCTAGTCGTTTCAACCAAGCTTACTCTTTGAGTGAATATAAACAGACCATGCAGGAGGAATATGATGCATTATTGAAAAATAAGACCTGGACATTATGCCCATGACCTCTTATTGACAACCTGATTAGAAACAAGTGGGTCTACAAAATTAAAAGGAAACTAGATGACTCGATTGATCGATTTAAAGCCAAATTAGTGGTCAAAGTCTTTGACCAACGAAGTGACATTGATTACATTGAGGCCCGATTTAGATTCAAGAATTACTCCAACTCATCTCATCTCATTATTACAACATTCTCAAATTTACATATAAAATATAATAAATAATTCAATTTTTTCAAATTTCAAAATAATAATAATATTAAAAAATAATATTCTAATAATATTATATTCAACTCATCTAAAACGATCTTAACTCATATCATCTCATTATCCAAACTGCACTTGAGCCATTCAGTCTAATGATAGAAACAACAATCATTGGACTTGTCCTATCTTTGGATGTACAATCTGACTGGAGTATTAAGATGTACATTTAGAGCCTCGCCAACATGATATACATGTCATCATTAGGGGTGTAAAAAAAATCGGTGAACCAATAAACCTGACCAGACAGGACCTAATCGGTGAGTTTGGTCCGGTACCGATTTTATTTTTTAAAAAACTAGTCAAAATCGGTCTGGTTTTGGTTTTTCTTTTTCTAAAATCAAATCCGACCGAATTGGACCGATTTATATATATTATAATTTTTTATATTGTATATAAAATATATAAAATATTATTTATATAATAGTTTTATATTATATGGTAAATTGCTATTTAATATAATATTAAATTTTAAAATCTTATATCACTATAATCTATTGTATTAATAGTTATACTAATACTATATCACTATATATTATAAAATACTATAATATATCACTATATTATATATTATAATATACTATTATATATATTATATAATATAGTGTATTAAAACTGAAAAACCGAACCGAACCAGACATAAATTGTTTGCATCTAAAGTCTCATTTGGATCTTGAGATCTCATAGCATTCTATCTTATCTTATTTCTTTTCCAAACATTACACAAGCATAAACACTTTTTATTTTCAATTTTTTAATTTTTCAATTTTTTCATTTAATCATTACCTAATCTTTATAATTTTTCTAAATTTTCAAACAAAACATAAAAAATAATTCAATTTTTTCAAATACCAAAACAAATAATTATATTAAAATTTTATATTCTAACAATATTTTAGTTTTATAATATTTTTATTCAACATTTTTTCTTTCATTTTCCAATACCTAAAAAAAATTTAATTTAAATCATTTTCTTATTATTCACAAACCATTTTATTAATATTTATAGATTTTTTATTTTATCTCAACATTCAAATGAGGTCTAAGTATTGGGTATACCACCAAAATCAAGGCTCTTACCACTTGAACTAACCCTTAACATAGTGTTTGGTTAAAGAAATTTAGCATTCCCCTTAACGTTCACATTCTTAATTAAAATATATCTTGTTAAAATATTTTCCTTGTTTATTATATGGTATCAATTAAAGCATTTTCTTTACGTTTATCTATGAAATAAAATAGTATTTTCACTTATATATATTTTAAAAAGGATTACAATGACAAAGAATGAATATTACATGAAACCTGTATTATAAAGAAAAACAAAAAAATATACACAAAAGTAAAAGCTACAACTCTAACTTTTTAAATAAATAGAATCGCACGTGCAATACACGTGATTGATTCTCCATAGGAGGCAAAATGCCTCACTATCCTATTGAGCACCGCAAAAGCACTCTCCACTTCTGTAAGCATCATGAAGGAGCGTAATGCTCGCCACCTCCACAAGCATCATGGAGAGGGAAAGGGCTTGTTTTAGGAGCGAGTACGATAGAGAACAAAATTGCTCGATACTCAGCGTGGACCAAGGAAGGCAAAAAGCTCGCCCTAAGCAAGCAACCTCTAGAGCACCAAAGAAACCATAGTGCTCGGCGGGCATCACATGAAGCAAAGTGTTCATCACCTCGATGTGAAATGTGGAGAGAGAAAGTACTTACTCCTCAGGAGCACTTAGGTGTAGGGGTGAATTCGGTCCGTTCTGTTCCAAACCGAGGATGTTTTACGGACCGGACCGGACCAATTCGGTCCAAGATTTTTTCACCCTGGACCAGATCGAATAAACAAAAGGACCGGACTGGTCCGGTCCTATTCGGTCCGGTCGGTCCACCTTATACTTAATGGGCCAATAGCCCAATCAAATTTCCTATATTATTTTGGCCCAACAGTAAAAACCCACTAATATTTTATCCAATTTTAAGCCAAAAAATATCAAAAAATAACTTCAAACGAAAATAAAAATAATCATAAAAAAAAACTGTCTATATACAATATATTTGAATAAAATGTTTTATTACAAAAAATAAAATTTATCTATCTCCATCCAAACAATTTAAACAAGGTTAGAAACTTAAAACTAAAAATTATACTAGATAATGAAAGAAAATTGAAATAACATTCCCAAGTAAATTTGACTTCTAAAAGAGAGAAAAATAAAAAAAAACTATTCAAATCCCAAGCATAGATAATGAAAACTAAAAATTATACAGGTCCAAAAAACTGAAAAATTAAAAGGTCTAAAAAAATAAAATTAAACATAACTCTCGTCTCTCAATACAAATTATAATTTACATCAATACAAATTCACTTCAATTACTCTCCTGGCAGCTCCTAAGTTGTAGCCTCCTACATCTTTTGGCATGGCATACCTGCAAGATTTTCACAGTACGCTATATAGTGTAAACAAATCAATTAATTAGCAAAAACGAAAATTAAAAACAAACAAGCTAAAACAGATTCACCTCATTAGCTTGCATTGGTTGTAGACATTGTATTTGATGCCTCCATAGAATTATCACCGTCACGAACAAGTTCTACACAATAAAGAAACAAAACAAATTAAGAATTATTACTGTTAATAATCAAATAATAATAAACAAATTAAGAGTTATAAAATGAAGTAAGAAACATACACAACTGCCTATCAAAATCCTCCACCTCATCCATTAAAGTCCTAAGGTTGATTGGAGTAGAAGAAGAACGAAACCAATTCTGTGTACAAATGAGACCTTCAACCATCATCGGAGATAGACTACTTCGGAAAGTATCAAGGACACGACCTGCCGTGCTAAATGTAGATTCAGGGGCAACTGTAGATACCGGTATTGCAAGTACATCTCGTGCAACTTTTGAAAGCACAAGATATCTAACTGAATTAACCCTCCACCAAATAAGGATGTCAAAACTAGGAAATGTCTTTTCACAATTATCAGTTAGGTATCTATCAATCTCATTCTTATTTTCCAAAGAGTTTTCCGACTCTAACCGTTGCTGAAATATGGTCATTCTTTCTGTTACCCTATCCTTATGTCTACCACTAAGTCCACTACCACTACCACTACTATCTGTAATATTTTCTGCTTCACATGGGGCACTTGTGCGCTGCTGTTGAGCTTGTTGTAGATTAGAATTATTACCTTCCTCATTATCAACGTATGCCTCATACATGCGGATTAAAACATCTCGAACCTTCCAACTCAAATCAATCGCTTTTGTGGGATCATTGGCATACATATCTTCCAATGCAAAATCAAAATATCTAAACTTGTACCGAGAATCAAGAATAATCCCAACAAATAACAACATATTCATATTATCCAAGTTACCCCAATATTTTTAAAATTTTTTCTTTATATTTGTGGCCATTAATCCCACCACGGCGCTTCATTCTTCACATTCTATTGCAATTGCATCTGCTATTTTAACTAACTCCAGAAAAAAAAGAGTTGCAAGTCACATATTGACCCCCCGAAAAATATAGAGTTGCATCATGAAATAGTTGAAGAAATCTTACATACAACCTTGCATTCTCCCAATCGTTATTATTAGGAGACCCTAACTTCTTTGATGCTCTTTTATTTGCTACATCACCTATTTCGTCATCATCGTTATCATCATCTCTAACACTAGTAAGGAACCCGGAATCTTCTTCTTCCAATCATTCAAAAACTTTTCAAAATTTTAAAACGCCCTCCAACATAAGATAGGTAGAGTTCCACCTAGTCGGTACATCTAAATAAATGCCACTTTTGTCATTAATTTCTTCCAACCCAATACACTTCTTAAATGTAATCCACTTTTGAGGTGAGAACTTAACATATTTTACAACACATCTCACCTTCACAATAGACTGATCAAATTCTCTTAACCCCTCACGGACGATTAAGTTTAGGATGTTGGCACAACACCGAACATGCAAGAATTTATGTTCCAAAATAGTATCCCTCTTATTCTTGGTTTTTTTCTTCAAGTAAGAAACTGCTCTGTTATTAGAACTTGCATTATCAAGTGTGATTGCAAGTACTTTCGGTCTCCCCCAATCATGCAAGCACATCTCTATGACCTTACAAAGTGTATCACCCTTGTTATTCTCAACCAAATAAAAAGAAATAATTCTTTTGTGTAGGTTCCAATTATAATCAATAAAATATGCAGTGAGACACATATAGTTGAGGTTTTGCATGGATGTCTATGTATCCGTGGTGAAGGAAACTCGTTGCCCTTGAAGAGCACTTATCAACTTATTTCTTTCCCTTATATACACACTAAATCAGTCCTTCGCAACTGTAACATGGGATGGAATCCCTACCCACTTAGAGCAAACAACAAGCATAAAATGCTTGAAACCCTCTCCTTCAACGAACCAAAATGGCAACTCATCAAGAATGATAATTTTTGCTAAGGCTTGTTTGCAAGCCTCAACACTAAATGCTATGGGCACTAATCCCCCACTACTACTTCCTTCACCCGCCTTCCAATCAATAGTAGTTTGAGACTTCTCTGCCTTATTCAACGGACATTTCTTACATTGGTGTTCAATGTGATATCTCATGGATTTTGTACTGTTGGTCGTCGTATGACATGCATATGAAGCACCACAGTAATTATATGCAGCCCTAAATTTATTTGGATCACCTTTTGGTATTACTGTAAAATGATCCGAAACCATTGACCTATGTCTACCACCACCACTCGATCTATTATTAGTACTTACATTGGGTGGGAGTGGAGGAATGCCTTGCCCTTGTGTAGGCTATGTTGACTCAACTTCATCTGTAGTAGAGTCTTGTGGAATAAATTCTGAAATAGAGTCCATCTAGCAGAAAAAGAATGGAATAATATTACATTTAGGACAATCCTTTACTGACAATAAAAGAAAAGAATTTAAATAAATAATATTATTTCAATATTACATTTAGGACAATTATTTACTCACAATCCATTCAGTCATTTAGGACAATTATTTACTCACAATCCATTCAGTCATTTAGGACAATTATTTACTCACAATCCATTCGTTCATTTCAATATTCAAAGACAATCCATTCGGTTATTTATTGAAATTTCAACAAAACATCACTAAATTCTAAACATCACTAAATTCCTATTCACATCACTAAATTAGACTAAATTCACTTCAAATTCACATCAAACATCACTAAATTAGACTAAAATTCACTTCAAATTCACTAGAAATATCACTAAATTCCTAGAAACATCACTAAATTCCTAGAAACATTCACTAGATACATCACTGAATTCCTAAATTTCGAATTCAGGAACCCTAATAAAACCATCTACCAGATTTGAAATTTCAAAGTAATTTAAAAAACACAAAAAAAATAAATAATTACTGTGAGGTGAAGGCCGAAGGGTCTGTGCGTGGTGACTGGTGAGGCCGAGGGTCTGTGCATGGTGACTGGTGAGGCCGAGGGTCTGTACGTCACTGCATGGTAGACTGGAAGAGAAATAAAGACAGGGACGAGAGAGTGTGGCGAGAGACGAGAGACGAGATAACGGGTGAATTGGTGACTGGGTGAGATCGGAGACGGGTGAGACCGTGAGACTAAGAGAGTGAGGCAGAGAGTCTGAGAGAGAGAGTTAGTTGTTGGGCTGCTGGCTGAGAGACGAGAAACGCAAACGTGTGAGAGTCGAGACTGTGAGAGAGTGAGGCAGAGAGTCTGAGTTAGAAACTTAGAACTTAGGGTTTATTTTAGACTTTAGAGTGAGGCTGAGGCTGATGAGAGACGACGCCTTTTTCTTCTTCTTTCTCTTTTCAAATTTGGTTCTCTTTTTTTTTAAATGATAATTAATTTTTCTTTAATAGTATTAATATTATACTATTCGTATAGTTATATATTAGTATTAGTTATAAACTTATAGTGATTTAGTATTACTATAAAATATAGTAGACTATATAATAGTATTAATATTATACTATTAGTATAGTTGTATATTAGACTATTAGTTATAAACTTATAGTGATTTAGTATTGCTATATAATATAGTAGACTATATAATTGTATTAATATTATACTATTACTATAGTTATATATTAGACTATTAGTTATAAACTTATAGACTATAGTGATTTCTTTATAATTAATAATTATAGACTATAGTCTATAGTTATAATGATTTAGTTTAGTTATCAATTCATAATTATAGTGATTTCTACTTAAGTGATGAATATTGCTATATAATATAGTAGACTATATACTAGTATTAATATTATACTATTAGTATAGTTATACATTAGTATTAGTTATAAACTTATAGTGATTTAGTATTGCTATATAGTATAGTAGACTATATAATAGTATTAATATTATACTATTAATATAGTTATATATTAGTATTAGTTGTAAACTTATAGTGATTTAGTATTGTTATATGATATAGTAGATTATATAATAGTATTAATATTATACTATTACTACAGTTATATATTAGACTATTAGTCATAAACTTATAGTGATTTAGTATTGCTATATAATATAGTAGACTATGTAATAATATTAATATTATACTATTACGACAGTTATATATTAGACTATTAGTTATAAACTTATAGACTATAGTGATTTCTTTATAATTAATAATTATAGACTATAGTCTATAGTTATAGTGATTTAGTTTAGTTATCAATTCATAATTATATTGATGATGTTACATTGTTAATTGTTACTGACTTTGTTACTAACTTAGAGAATGTGAATGTATTATAATTTATGATAATGTAATATTAATTTATAATTACATATTTTAAATTTTATATTGTAAATAGAGATAGGTTAGATGAAAATTACATAATTTATTATACAATTATTATATAAAATAATATATTTATAAAAAGAAAAAATATTAATGTTTGGGTTTGGTCCGGTCCGAGAAGTGCCCACCCCGAGACCGGACCGAAGATTGAATTTCTGTGTTTCTTTGGATCGAAATCGGCCTTTCACTATTTTCGGTCTGGTCCAGACTGATCGGTTCGGTCTGGTTTATCCGGTCTAGACCGCCAGCCTTACAACCCTACTTAGGTGAGGAACATGAAAAGAGATAGAGCACATAACCTAGGCGAACACCACACAAGCCAAAGTGCTCGACCCTAGGCGAGAACCATTGGGACAAAGTGCTCGTACCCTAGGCGACATTAGGAGGGAAAGTGCTCCTAGCTCGAATGAGCATGACTGAAGGCATAGGCGACCACCATGGGAGACAAAGTGTTTGGTACCAGGCGAGCAATACCGAAAAAGTGTTTGTACCATATGTGAGCACCGTTAAGGATAAAGTGCTCACCTTAGGTGAGTAAGATAGGAAGTAAAGTGCTCGTACTCCCGACGAGAACAACAATAAACAAAGGGCTCGCTCCTTAGGCTAGCACCATAGAAAGGCTTGCTTCTTAGGCTAGCATTAAGGGGGACAAAGTGCTCATTAGCTTTACGTGCAATAGAGATATAGAAAGTTCTCATACCCTAGGCAAGCACCTCTAGACAAAGTATTCGCCCCCAAGCAAGCATCATAAGAGCCAAAATGTTTAGCCCAAGGCAAGCATCAAGAAAGCCAAAGTGCTAATCATGGCAGCCAAAGTCTTGCCCCTAAGCAGTTACAATGGGAAGCAAACTGTTCCAGGCAAGCATGACAGGAGGAAAAATACTCACCTCCAAGCAAGTACCATGGAGGGCAAAATGCTCACATTGTGGGATACAAAGTGCTTGCTACCCCTAGCGAGCAACATGAGGGGCAAAGTGCTCACAACATGAGAGGTAAAGTACTCACCACCCAAGGTGAGCGCTACAAGGGACAAAGTGTGCGTATCCTAAGCGACCGCCATGAGAGACAAAGTGCTTACCACACACGGTCAATTTCTAGGTTGATCTGACCCTCACCGACACTAGGGTCCATCCTTTGGTCGATCTAAATGCCCGATGGCACTATGGTTTATCATTGAGTAAATGTGGACACCGGACACTACTGTGGGTCTATCTGTGGGTTGATACCAATACATGACGGTGTCGTTGTCCATCTCTAGGTAGATGTGAACCCTGACAGTATCATGGGTCTTCGCACTGTTGGATGCTTCATACATGCATGCCAGCTTATAAATAACAACCATAATCACCTCTCACCCTAAGAGCATCCTCAATGGATTAGCCAAAGGCTAAATCCATTCCACATTTATCTATTAGACTCCAAAATGTCATCACAATGGATTAGCTAAATTCTAAATATTTAGACTTTAGCTACATGAAACACCAAAAGTATTTCCAAATTTGAAAGTAACTAGTCATATATCAAATACATTTTTTATTAGTTATTTTTCTCTTCCTTTCTTTCTATCAACTTCTTTCTCTATTCCAACTATACTTTTTTTAACCCATAATTTAATTAGAATATGATTACTAATTAATATTTAATATTATGAATAGTAAAATATGATAAAATAAAATATATTAATAATTAAAAAAATTAAATAATTTTAAAATTATTAATTGTTCATTACTATATAATGAATAAATGAATAATCCAATGTGGAGATTTGAAGTGAATAATCAAAATCAAAATCATCTTATATTATTTTATTGTCATATAATGAAAAAATAACTATTCCAATGTAAAGACTTAAGTGAATGGAATAGCTAAAAGTCAAATTTCTCTTACATTCATAAAAAATGTCATTTGACTTTGTCTAATCCATTAAGAATGCTCTAAAGTGCCTTAACTAGTTGTTCACAATGCAACACTATTACTCTAATACTCTTATCTACCCTTTAATGTGCTGACTGTGAGTTACTAGTTCTCATGGCTTGGGTGATGTTTCTAAAGAGCGAAAATGTAGAGAAAAATAAATGGTTATATTTTTGTATTAGAGGAAGACGAAAAAAAAACCGAATAAGACAATCTTTTTTGCAACGGGCTTCTTGATATGAAGGAAAGCAACTTGGCGAGAGAAAAAGACAGAGTTTGTAGCTAAGAATGCTCTGCACAGGGGTGAAAAAATAGCAGAAAAGAGGAAGTAAGGTAATTTAGAGTCAATTTCATAAAATAGGCACAAAAAGTGGATTGACATTTAATAATGCTTGCCAATTTTACAGGCCCAATGTTAGCAACAAGTGCGATCCTTTTATGTTCGGTTAGATTTTTGAAAAAACTTTGAGGCCTAGGCCAGTGAGCATCACATCAAATATAAATATATAGATTGAAGATAATGTGTAGGGGTGAAGAAGTATCGGTCCGGATCGGAAAAATCGATCAGATCAGCTAGTTCGCTCTAGATCGGACCGACATTGTGAGTACATGGTTTCAGTCCCACAGATGGGGGATCAAATGGATTTCGGTCCTGTCTCAGGGTTTGTGATTTTTGGACCGGACCGAACTAAACTAGTATATATATTTAAAATATTTATATATATTATTTGTATAAATTAATTATTTAATTTTCATATAATCTATTTAATAATTTACTTAATTTTAATTTTAATAATTTAATTGTAAAGAAAAGATGAAATAAAATAAACATTCTAAATGGACCGGCCGTATAGATAGCTAATGGTCCGATTTGGTCTACTAGAAATGATCAGTCTAGTCTGATCCAAGAAAATGATGGATCAACGTGTAACGATTTTAATATTGATATATCATATTCCCATAGGAGGGTCGGGAATATTGATATTCCCGTATGCATTTGCAACTGCAAAAAGCGTAATTTTTTAAGAATTTTCTGTACTGTACACGGTAAGTGTCGTTTTAATATTTCTATTTTTAAAATAAAAGGTAACTTGACATTTGTGCCCGCACAGTTCACCTAAATTTTAAAAAATTCCGTGTTACACAACTTTTCAAATCTATATATACTTGCTTTCACAAAACTCAAGCTAATTATTCGTTTAGAATTTGAACTAAATTGAATTGAATTAATTTTAAATTAAATCTAATATCTAAATACATAATTCTTCTGTACACGTGGAGTATATAATTTTTTTTCAACTCAACACTTATTGGTTTTTATTTTTTATTTTTTATTTTTTATTTCTCCCTCTCTCTCGCATAATTCATAAGAAAACACATTTCAAAATTCTTTTAAATAATTCTCAAAATTTCCAACTGTAATTTTGTTCACCTTACAAGCTGGACGAATGGACTTCAACTCGCCAGAATACATGCCTTATCTCACGGCCGACATTCTTCGATTTCTTATTTTTGATGGATTGTGCGTAAGCAACACGGCATGACAATGGTACGCATTAAGGCCAATAATTCATCAACTCATTTTGTTTAATTATTATAATTATTTTAAATTTTTATATAAAATATAAAATATAATAAATAATTTATTTTTTTAAAATTTTAAATAATAATAATATTTTATTCAATTTTTAACTTTTATCTTAATTTATCTTATCTTAACTTATTATGCAAATAATATCTAAACTTTAAAGTCTTGTTTAGATGTAAGAAATGTTTCATTTTATCTCATCTCATCATTATAATTTTTTAAATTTTTATATAAAATGTAATAAAAATTTAATTTTTTTAAATTACAAAACAATAATAATATTAAAAAATAATATTTTTTTTATAAAAAAAAATTTTAATAATATTTTATTTAATTTTTAACTTTTATTTATATTTAAAACGCATCTAAGTAGTTCTTAATATCTAAAAAAAAAGAGTCTTATTTATTTTTACAGATAAGATGAGTTAAGATAAAAGTTAAAAATTAAATAAAATATTATTAGAATATAATTTTTTAATATTATTATTATTATTTTAAATTTTAAAAAAGTTAAATTCTGTATTTTATTTTGTATAAAAAATTTAACAAATTATAATAATTAAATAAAATATAATGAAATAAAATATGTTGTAAAAATAAAGGAAGCGCATAGGAAAAAGAAATGGCATAACAGTAAATGGGACCTAGTTTTCACTTTTTTCCTCGTAATTCATAAAGCAAAGTTTGCAAAAGTCAGGAAGAGAATAATAAATGTCGGTCCCACGGTACTCATTGGTGGTTTGATCGGGTTTTGAGAGCGTTAGGGACGCCGTCACTGTCACCGTCAGTCCTGACCAATGGGGAATTAAAATGTGGCACTTTAAAGGACAAATTAATCCGGACAAAGAAAATTTCTTTGAAAACACTTTTGCTAATTACGATGCAAGTGGAGTTCAAAATATTTTTAATATTAAAATGCATAAAATTTCCCTTCCACTTTCGTTCCAAAAGCTCAATCGGATACAAGTTATACAACTACTTTTAAATAATTTTAAATTATTATTATTATTATTATTATTTATTAATATTTTAAAATATTTTTAATGTAAATTTTTAATTATTTACTTCAATTGAAATGAATATAATTTTATTTTAAATTATTATTAATATAATGAGACTAATAAATTATTTTTTAAATAACAAAATTTTTATATATTATTTTTTTTCGGTTAATTTTTATTTAAATTGAGAGATAAAATAAAATGAATTGAGATATTTTATAAATAATAATAAAATTTATGAGTTAAAATTTATAAATAATAATAAATAATAATAAGATTATAATCTCAATCTCAACGGCATAATGTTTTACCATTCTTGCGGTAAAAAAATGATTTGAGGGGCCCATCAGTTGTTACCGCTGCGTTGCATTTACTATATTGGCCCCGCTCTAGCTTGGGGGTATTGGGTGGTGCGATAGAAGGATTGTAATTTAGTTGTTTTTAAGAGGGTAAAAGGCGTATGTTCCATTTTGTGAAACGGCTACTTTTTCCCTCGGTTAGCTAGCTTTGGATCTCCATGAATCTTATTCAACTTTTTGAAATTCGAACCGTTTATGCCCAAAAAGGCCCTTGTATTTGCCCCTTTTTACGAGTTTTTGATCTTCGGGTACGTTGGAAACCTCAAGGGCATATTTGACGAAAACACCCCTTTCCATGACCCAAATTAGTAATTTACTTCTTTTTAATAGTAATTTACTGAGATAGAAGAAACAAAATTAAATTCTAATAAATATAAATCATTTTACAAGAATATATGATTTCTTTCATACGATTTCTCCCTTAAAAGTTATAACGTGGATTTCAGATTTTTTTATTGGGCTAAGCTTAATAACAAAATCTCATTATAAAATATTATTTAAATATTTTATTTAGAAAGAAAATGATTCTTTTAAAGAAATATTTAATTTATATATTGAAATTGCTTCCACTTTTAACCAATTTATTGGATTTATTTAAAATAAATTTCATTTAAACCTCATGGATAAACTCATAAACTTGGTGTAATGAAAATAAGAAATGCCAATTTTATATTTTTTAAAAAATGGATAGAAGGGCTTTTGAGTAATTTAACTGGATTGCAACGAGGCATACGCAGAATGAGAGCCCGTGGCAGTCTCGTAATTTCATACTAACAGTGACAGTTACCCACACTCCCTCAATCCCTGTCTCTCTGTCTCTCTCACATCTTCGCTTAGAGCGACAGCCAACCCTCTCTCTCTCTCTCACATTATGCTTTGTTTCCTTTCTTTTAACTAGCTTAAAATTGCAGCAGACACACAATCCTTGTCTCTCTCTTAGGGTTTGTACGTGCTTCATCTGAATCCCATCTACATCTATTTCTCCGTGAGCTCTCTCTCTCTCTCTCTCTCGCTTCTAAGCTTTAAGTTTCTATTTTTGTTCACGTTATGTGTAGTTTGCTTCTTAGCTTCGGTAGTGGTTTTTACTCTCTTTCTCTCCGTAATGTTGCAGATGCAGATTCAGAAGTCTAGCCTTCTCAACCAGTTGGTGAGCAAACTTTAGTTTGTTTTTTTTTTACTCTCTTTCACTCTGCTCTCTTGCTTTGATTTGTGTTTCACTGTCTTGGATTTGACCTTTCCACTTTCTCTTTTTCTTAGGGGGAAAGTTAGGGAGTTGGGTTTTAAAGTTCATAGGAGTCCGGGAACATGTTGTCCTCGTCGTCTTCGATGAGAGCTGGGAGTTCTGATCAGCCTCCGCAGCCGCAGAGGCGGATCATGCGGACGCAGACTGCTGGGAACCTTGGGGAGACGATGTTTGATAGTGAGGTTGTTCCGTCGTCGCTTGTTGAGATTGCTCCGATTCTTCGTGTTGCCAATGAAGTTGAAAAGAGCAACCCCAGAGTGGCTTATCTCTGTAAGTTCATGTATAATTTTGCAAATTTTGTATTGTTACTGGCGTTTGTTTTGTGAAAAAAATATTGTTTTCGGTACTTGTTCTGCAAGTGGGTTTGGTCTTTTCGTTTTGATATCCTGATAATTTTGTTTGAATTATGTGTATAGTTCGCAATTGTGACCAATGGAGCTTTCATAAAAAATTTTGCTTAGAAATGAAGGCAATGACTTCTTCCGAGCTTATCTTGCTTGTTAAATATGTGCTTTGCATGTGTAAGACCGTTCAAAAAGAAAAGATTTGTGTTTTGCATATGTAAGTGGTTGTGTGTTTGTTTGTCTCTTTCTTTGCATTGGCATATTGGGTTCTCTGATCGATTGTGTGCGAGTACGCTCATGGTCACATGTTCTACCTTCAAGAGCAAGGCATTTAGAAACTGAGTTGGATATGACTTTCCTGGTGCTAGGGGGCGGGATGTTGTAATTTATTATATTATTCCATTCCCGAGCTCTTTATCCAGTTGGGAACCAAATTAAAATGGAGTGTAATTTTGGATTTTTCAAAAATGTTTTTAGCTTTCAGCCATCAGGCTATACAATTTGGTTCCCCCCTACAGTTCGTTTGGTTATTGTGGATTTGCCATTTTCTTATTCAAGGAAGAAAGCATGGTGCAACGTTTGAAAAAGTACTGTCTTGGGTTGTTGAGTTACACCATCTGAAATGATAAATTGTGTGGCATTCCCATTGGTGGTGATACAAAGCACTTACATTATGAAAGAATTACTAGTTCAACTACTGTATGAGCTTTTCTTCTGGTTGAACCTTTTACTAACTACTCATTTCTGGAATTTGCAATCATATAGTATAAATGCTGGTTTCAATTTTAGAACCGTTGTCTTTCTTATCTAATGTTATGCTACCTTGATTAGTTAAGCTGTACTTGTTGGACATAACATTGCACATAATTATCTTGTGCTTTACTTGATATGCACATTAAGGTACTTGATAGCCACTCATTCACAAAAAAATAAATAAAATTGATAGCCAATTATAAGATGTATGGTAAGTGAATCACTTTGGCCATGGCGCTTTGTGTTTAAGTGCGCCTATACCAATGCTGCTCGAGAGTAACTAATTTCTGCTTTTGGCCTGTTACAAGTCATCTGTATATTCTATTATTGTTATTTTCAACATACATCCGATTATTACTTTTTATATTTGCATGTTCACTAAGCTTGTTTGAGATGTAGATGTTCTTTATTTGTTACTTTCTCGTGGCATATTTCTTTTTCAATTTTCTTGTCTCATCTGTTGTGGCTTTGATGTAGGCCGGTTTTATGCTTTTGAGAAAGCTCATAGGTTGGATCCAACTTCTAGTGGACGTGGCGTCCGCCAATTTAAAACTGCCCTCCTTCAACGTCTTGAAAGAGTAAGCATTATATTATGTTCTTTGTTTCAAGTCCATACCAAGACTGTTTTACATGTATGAGAATTATGCTTTCAAGATCAAGCTTTCATTTAGCTGGATTTTGGATTTTATATTTATGAACAACTCATTTAAAATTTGGGTGAGTTCGAGCTTGTTCACAACTGCTTACTTTGACAAAAAAGATTATTTATATTGTATTTTATAACTTCAAGTACAAATTTTAACAATCTCTATAACTTTTATATATACATATATCAATGATTATGTTTATAAGGATTCAGGTATTATGTTTAGTATTAGGAACATGATTTCCTCTGACCTTTTTAAATATTAAAAATATTCTCATTATAACTATAAAGATAATATTATAAGATAATAAGTCGAAGTTATTCGAGTTTACATGAGCTTATACGAGTTGAGCCGAGCTTTATCCGAGTTGTATTGTTTAATAATCGATCATAATTTACAAGTTCATGAATGGCTTGTTTAATAACTGAAATGAGCTGAACTCAAGTTTGACTGAGTCAATTTTGAGCAGCTTATTGAGTAGCGTTATTTATTTACATCCCCATATCTTACTCTTGTCCTATGTTTGGTTTATGTTTATGCCAAAAGAAGTTTATAACTACGATGATGGTTATACTTTTAAAACCAGGAAGTTAGGCTAGAGGTCATTGCTAAAGTATCCAATTATGGATTTTTGGAGTATATGGGTGGAAATTTCTCATGTTGACGGCTCCTTAGGCATCTTGGGAATTAATGGAATCTGTTGTTGAGATTCATAAACAGCAGATGCACTGGCTAATTTATGTTCTAAAGGAGTCTTGGTTGGTGAAGCCAATGAATACAGTATTACAAAGTTAATTTGCATGATGAAAAAAAGCAGAAATAAGAAGGTATTTTGAAGCCAAATTTGGTGCTTTTCTGTAGCATTTATCAATTGCCTTTTGTAAGATCTGAGTGCTTGTATGTAATGGGGACAGCTTTCATAATCTGCTTGTATCCATCACTAGTGCTTAGTGGTTATTAGTTGTATTCTGTGTATACTTACTGTGTACTTGTGCTATGCCTTTTACTATCAAGTTTTACTTTGACCTGTCAAGAAAAAAAAAAAAAACAGATCTGAGTGCTTTTAGCTTATATGTTTTCTTATCTCTCTGTGTGCTGACTATCAGCTACAGCTGTTTCTTAATATTTTCTAACTCTTTCAGGAGAATGATCCTACATTAATGGGAAGGGTAAAAAAAAGTGACGCCCGGGAAATGCAGAGTTTTTATCAAAATTACTACAAGAAATATATACAGGCTTTGCAAAATGCTGCTGATAAAGCTGATCGGTGGGTCCTCTGGAAGCTATTAGGTCTTTAGTTGGTATGGTTGGAAACTGCTTTTGTCAATGCTCTACTTGACTGTGGACTTTCTGTTTTTATCCAGCGCGCAACTTACAAAGGCGTACCAAACCGCTAATGTTCTCTTTGAAGTTCTAAAGGCTGTAAATATGACACAATCTTTGGAACTTGATCGCGAGGTGAATACAAGACATTTGTTGAACTTTATATCTTAAAGCTGTTTTTTTTTGTGCATGCTTTATTTGTTTAGGTTTCATCATTTTGGAATTATATTAATTGAACTAGCTATCAACTTAGAATCTTCAAGTTGCTTCATAATGCTGCATATATGACTGATACATTCATGGTTGATATTTTATAAGATTTTGGACGTTCAAGATAAGGTTGCTGAAAAGACAGAGTACTATGTCCCTTACAATATCCTTCCGCTTGATCCTGACAGTAAAGACCAGGCAATTATGAGATACCCTGAGGTATTTTTCAATTTCCACACTTCTTTTTACCATGCTCAGTACAGTTATTTTATTTTTGTTGTACTGTTATTACACCTTGATTTGCAGATCCAAGCTACTGTTTACGCCCTTCGTAATACTAGGGGTCTCCCTTGGCCTAAGGACTACCAGAAGAAAGATGAAGACATTCTGGATTGGCTCCAGGCCATGTTTGGCTTTCAGGTGATATCGAAATTTTTACCAATGCTGTTGGATCCTCCTGCATGATTGTTTTTAGAGGTGAAAAGTTTTTGGTCCGGACCGGAAAACCAACTGGACTGGACTGAAACTGACTGAATCACTTACATCTAAATTTTTTAAATATTTTTAATATATATAATATATTATTTATATAGTAGTTGTAGAAGTTAATTATGTAATTTTATTTAATCTATCACCATTGACCATATAAAATATAAAATAATATATGCTATCAATTAACTAATATATAATACGATAAATCATATGATAATATATGTTATTATATGTAGATACATACTCTACTTAAGTACTAAGTTAGTAACTATTAATATCATAAATATAATTATAATTAATTATATTTTTAATGAGTTAGTTACATAATCCACATTAAAGAGCTCACTTAATTTTGATTTTACTATGTTAATTAATTTTTTGTATTAATTTATCTACCAAAAAAAGAAAAGAGGAAAAAAGGTTCCTAACTCATATGAACCGAATCAGAATGATTGGACCGATCGGACCGATAGCTAATGGTCTGGTCCGGTCTAGAAAAAGGATGGACTGAATTTTTCGGTCCGTGACCTTGGACTGGACCGATTACACCCCTAAATTTTGTTTTAGAAAAAGCTACTTGAAATGATTATAGCCTACTGAATTTATTTTCTTAATTTAAAGTTCATTGATTATATTATTTTGCAGAAGCATAATGTGGCAAATCAAAGGGAGCACCTAATCTTATTGCTTGCAAATGTACACATACGACAATTTCCGAAGCCTGATCAACAACCCAAGGTTGGTCCTTGCACAAACGCCTAGTCTCAGTGGATATACTTCTGTTTCTTTCGATGTTGTCCACTGCTTTTTTTTCTATCCCCCTTTAAATCAGTTATTTGTACTGATTGTAATACTTGCTAAGTTTATTTTGGTAACAATTTGATCTGAAGTTAATGGATTGTATTAATATCCATAAACTGTACCTTTTGGAGGACTTGTTCCCTTTCAGTGATGTCAACATAAGACCAATTCTGCCGGTACCATCTTGATGGTCCATTGCACCCCAAAGGAAACCTTATGTTATTGGCATGACGTTTGAGACAGCCACCACACCTAATTAGAACAATTCTTACGTGAAGTGGGGGGACACTGCACCAATCCTACGTGTTCTAGGATTTTTGTTGCCACTCAACTTTCACTGCTATAAACCTGCTATGAGAACCAATTTCACTGCAGAGTTTGTTTAATAAATGCTACCTGTGTCCTCGCGCTATGTCTTTTGTTTTATTTAGTAAAATATCGATTATTTATTAAAAAACTTGCTTAGCGAGATATACGAAAGAGAAACAAATTTGTGCTCATGTTTGGTAACTTCCCCAACCCCTGTCGAGCAATTTAGGCTTTGTAAACATGCAATGATTCTGTGGTGGCACTTAGCATGGAATAAGTATTCCCACTATTCCGTTACGTTGTTCCCTTTTGTGGGAATCCAGTTTGTCAAAGGAACAATCATTTCTCTTAAACTATAAATAATGATTACCAGTCTCGGTTAACATGCAACTCTAGTGGAACAGGTATTTCCCTTTAAGTAAAGAAGTGAATTACCAAACCTTACTTTCAACTCCTTTACTTGGTTCCATGTTTTCCATCCAGAGGGACGGTTGAGAAACTAAATAGTTTTTTTCAATTTGACATTTCAAGTGGCTCATGAATATGGAGTTTGGTATTAACAATGTGGGATGGATGGACTAGCTGTATTTTTTTGGATGCGTTATGCAGCAAGTTAAAGCTTTTGCATTTGACTTTTCAAAGATTACACGAAAATAGAAGGGGCCGACATTATTGAATGGATTGAGTAGCTGATTTTCTTTGTAGCTGGGTCTTTACGCAGCGAGTGTTTTGATTAGGAATTCTCTCATTTTTATTTTTAATCCAAACAGTAGTTTTTTGATCTCTTTGTCCCTCCCTCCAGTCCCTCCCTATATATGTGCATATTTATTTTTTTATGTGGTAACTTAAATTTTATGCTTCTTGCACAAGTACCTGTTACGTATTTTGAGAATATTATGAATTATGAGAAGAGAGCATATCTTGACTAGTTATTTTTGCTTGTATACGTCCTATACATTGGGGCTACACCTTTTCTCTAGTTAATATCAATACTATCCTTTAACTGATCACAAAAAAAAAAAACTATGTACATGTTAGGGTGAAATTAGCTTGTAAAAAAAGGGTGATATTGACCTGATTCTATTCTTGATATTTTCCAAAATGGAGTTAAACTTAAAAAGTGTGTTCAGCCTAGCTTTTTAAATACAGGTGCATAAAGCAAAAATATATTCCATACACTTAGTATGTCATCTTTTATCTTAACACCTGCATATTTCTTGCGTAGTTGGATGAACGTGCCTTAACTGAAGTGATGAAAAAACTTTTCAAGAACTACAAAAAATGGTGCAAGTACCTGGGTCGCAAAAGTAGCCTTTGGTAAGCCTTCTCATATGACTAGGATTGACTGATATGGCAGCTGCTAACATACTGGTGGCTATGTCTTGGCCTCATACGTTGTTGGGCAAGCTTCAAGTGAGAACCTTAGTTTTCAATTTCAATAATCTGTTTAATGCTTTTAAGTTTCTAAACTTTCAGGTTACCGACCATTCAGCAAGAAGTGCAACAGCGCAAACTACTATACATGGGTCTGTATCTGCTGATATGGGGGGAAGCTGCAAATTTAAGATTCATGCCAGAATGCCTTTGCTATATTTATCATCACGTATGTCTCCAGATGTTCTTTTTTTTCTATGATTGTACCTACTAATGTGCCACCCCCTTAACTCAAATACCCCCACCCAAAGGAAGCCCTTTGAATCTAAATATTGTTCTTAGCTAGTTACATTGCTCAGATGAGTAGAATGTGTAACTCTTCTAGTGTTGAGGGAATACATGTTTTGTTGTAAAATGTCCTCTTTTTCGTTTTCTCTCTAAAGCAATATCGTAATTTGTAGCTCACTGTGGCATTACTTGTTTGAATGCCATGTGAAGCATTTTCATGGTGATATATCTATTTTCAAAGCTCTAAACATCTTACAATTGGTTATTCAACTCCAAGATGTGCTTTCATAGACGTAATCTTCATAGAATAAGAGTTGGTGCTTGTTTGTTCTGCTTTTTTTAGATGGCGTTTGAATTGTATGGTATGCTTGCTGGGAATGTTAGCCCCATGACCGGAGAGAACGTAAAGCCAGCATATGGAGGTGAAGAAGAGGCCTTTTTGAGGAAAGTTGTTACTCCAATCTACAAAGTGATTGCTAAGGTATTGTGTACAGTTCCTTTCTTGGAGTCCGCAAGATTTGAGTGCTGCTTCTTCCTTTTGATTATATCTTTTCATGTGTTATGATTGCTTTGCTCTGCAGGAAGCTGAAAGAAGTAAAAAAGGGAGATCAAAGCATTCTCAGTGGAGGAACTATGATGATTTGAACGAATACTTCTGGTTATTTCCATTTACTTATTTTGAGCCATTTCCTTGTTACCTAGAGTTTATACTGATTAATTTTCTTTTGTATAACCATAGGTCAGTTGATTGTTTCCGGTTGGGCTGGCCGATGCGTGCCGATGCTGATTTTTTTTGTTTGCCCATTGAAAAGATTCCTGAGAACAATGGAGTAAGCAATGATGTTATTTCCATTTATTTTTGTTTATTTCATGCTTCTTCCAAGTATTAGCATATGTTCTCCCCCAACCATTCTGAAAAAATATTATAAGATGACATGGAGTTTCTTGTGGATATATGTAGCTGTATTGATATTATGTATATCAACTGAATTTGTTTCGAGTTGTTTGTCTACTTTGGGGATTTGGGGAGGAAGTTGTTTCTATGTACTTGGGAACTTGTTAATGACCCTTCCTTTTTTTTTTTTTTTGGGGGGGGGGGGTTCATTGAGTGGAAATCCAAGACTTAGGGCTTGTTTGGACACTTATAATATCTGTGAATAGTAGTGAAATAGTTTGAGTTAAGATGTTTAATTGGGTTTTGGGAAAGGAGAGAAAAAAGTTAAATAAAAATATTATAAAGTTAAAATATTGTTTGAATATTATTTTTTAATATAATTTTTGTTTTGAAATATAATTTTATTTTTATTTTTTTGTTTTGTTTGGAAGTTTGGGAAAGTTGTAATGATTAGATAATGGTTAGATGAAAAAGTTAAAGATTTTAAATTGAAGAGTGTTTTGTGCTTGTTTGATGTTTGGGAAAGAAATATCTGAGAAAATCTGAAATTACATGAGAATACCTTGTTACACAAACAAGGCCTTAAATTGTTTGTGAATCCTACAAAATTGGTTTTTCATTCTATGCTTATAATTGTGCTACACGTCCAATTTTCCATTGATCTTAATAGTTAGATCTTTGTCGAAGGTCCCCAAATTTTTAACTTTGGTGTTTAGGATGAATATTACAAAAAAAGGTGGTAGTTCAGGTGTGCAGAATGTATTTATTTGATTATTTCATAATCTTATCTTTTACAACATAAATATTCTCCAGGATAACAAGCCAGCTACTAGAGATCGATGGGTGGGAAAAGTTAATTTTGTTGAGATCCGATCATTTTGGCATGTTTTCAGAAGCTTTGACCGCATGTGGAGCTTTTTCATTCTATGCTTACAGGTGCCAAGTTCTACCCCATGCAATATGTTTTTCTTATTAATCATTTATGTCATCAATCATATGGAATGGAGCTGAAAGTGGCTATTTTTATTATAAGGCTATGATCATTGTTGCTTGGAATAGCACTGGGGATCCAAGTTCAATCTTTAGTTCTGATGTATTCAAGAAGGTATTGAGTGTCTTTATAACAGCAGCAATATTGAAGCTTGGTCAAGGTAGGTAACAACATTTCCATCTGCTTTCCCCCATGTTTGCATGTTGAAAGCAATAGTATTATAATGCTTAAATATCTTGATAAAGCTACTGTTGCCCTTCACCCCGGCGTGAAGAAAAGAAAGGAAATAATTCAATTTTCATAGTCTTCTCTTGCTCTATATGGACACACATTTACAAAAGTGAAGGCCAAGTGTAAGTTATATTTTATACATGCACCAGTTTTGGTGCTTTTTGTGTGAGCTTGAAGTACTGAAAAAAGTGCTTTTATAATTTTCTTTTTTTTGATATGTAAAAATGTTATATATATATCAAAAGGAGTAACCAAGTACACTGAATGTAGACAAGAGAACACCTTGCCCATAATAGAAAACTCCTAATAACCCAAAAAGCCCGTGAAAAACAACCCAAAATACACCAAAGCCCGACCCCAACCCCTTGCTTCCCACAGATCTAAAACTCTACCCAAAAACTTTTATAATTTTCTTAAATTATAAAATATAATTTCAAGACCTAGAATGTTATTTAAAAAAATATTCTTATGCACTTGTTGATATCAAATACCATTGATGTACTCTAGTGCTACTTATAAAAAAAATTGATGTATTCTAGTGCTACATGTTTTATTAGGCATGTCTATGCTTTGAATCGATATAATTGTCCAAGTTGGCTTTCTAGATGGATTGATATTTGATTGCCTATGTTCTATAGAAGTGAACACCTGCAATTATTGTGCTTTTTGGTCATGGGATTTTTAGTATATTTTGATTCAAGGTGGTAGTTTAATGTGACTAATTATAAAGTTGTTTATAATTTAAAGTGTTATGCTTGAATTTTATGTAATGGGTTGATTACATAATTTTAACGTTGCAATGTACTCTAATAAATTGAGTTAATAGGCTAAATATATTTACCATCTCGCTTTTGAACCTTTTTTATTATATTTTTTGTTATTGCAGATCATTTCTAAAAAATGTGTGCTTTACTTAAATCAGGTGTGTGCTTGCGCTTTGCGCCTAAACTCTAGACAGAGTTTGCGTTTAGGTGGGCCTGGCGTTCTAACCACAATGACATACATACAGATTGTTAATTACCAAATTTTCAAATACTTGAGCTGATAGGAAATTTTGAACTCAGGACAACTAGTCCATTAAAAACTTTTAGGAAAGTGTGAATTTATCATTTAATTATACTGTTAACATAGATAACTGCATTCTGGATCTACTGCCTCTAAAAGTGGGTTGAATTTGCTCCAAAATAGTAGCCAAGGGTAAACACTGTACATGAGTAATGCAGTTTTTTTTGTTAAATTTTTTCTTATAATAGATCATGAATTTTATTAATAAAAGAATAGGCACAATTCAAAGTACCCAGGATGTATTCAATAGAAACATATAACTAGGATTTACAGTCGATTCAAGAAACTCATGGACACTTAGTCCATTATCGTGACTGCCCAGAGGAACAAAGTGTTGAAGAAGAAAACTTTAAGCTTGTCCACTGTCCCCTTCCGTTCTTCAAAACTTCTATTATTTCTCTCCTTACAAATGTATCAAGTTGAACATATGGGGGCCATCTTCCATATTGTTGCAATTTGTGGATTACCATGTAAGACAACACCCCCCCCCCCCCTCGATTTTTGGAAGTCCTCCAATTTTCTAGGCATGACCCATGCTGACCCCACTTTAGTAAATAAATCATCCCATGATCCTAGGTACCTTGCAATATAATACCAATTGATTTATATGGATGAAGTTAATCATAAATGCTTGTTGCATGTTCATGGAAAAAATGAAGATTTTTGTAAGTATAAAACAAAAATGAAAAATGATCATTCAAGTAGTCAGCAACTTGCTTTTGTAATCAAATATTTTGAGCTCTTGATTGGAAAGTAGGACAAACCAAACTACTTTGGATACTTTCATATTTTATTGCTTGTTAAAATTTTCGAGCCAAGCTGAGATGGGCTGCAGCATTGGGCGACAAAGAAGGTTTTAGAGTACTCATATGGTTGAGATGGGCAAGCTAAATCTTCTCTTGACATTTATTTGGTTAGAGACTTATCCCTATGATAAGTTCATCTACCCGAATTCTATTATGAAGATTTTAGTTTTAAG
Organism: Cyclocarya paliurus; assembly: GCA_029856935.1. Taxonomy (NCBI): domain Eukaryota; kingdom Viridiplantae; phylum Streptophyta; class Magnoliopsida; order Fagales; family Juglandaceae; genus Cyclocarya; species Cyclocarya paliurus. The sequence goes on along the minus strand of CM056958.1, from coordinate 843,399 downwards.
CCAAGCAAGAGTTTCCTGCCTCTACACTTAGTTCTTTTTCAACCCCTAGTCTTGCAGTATTTGTGTTGTTCAACGCCTATGTATCTTTTGTAATCTAATGTGATTGTTGCATTAGATGTTGTGCAGCATCATCACATATTCAAACATGGGTGTTGCCATTATACACATCATATGTCTTTGAAATCAAACTTTGGGGAATCAAGCACTTTATTCTCAGGCCTCGTTTGTTTTCGCAGATGGGATGAGATGAGTTGAAATTAAAGTAAAAGTTGAATAAAATATTGTTAGAATATATTTTTTTAATATTATTTTTGTTTTAAGATTTAAAAAAGTTGAATTGTTTATTTTATTTTGTGTGAGAATTTGAGAAAGTTGTAATAATTAGATTAAGATGAGATGAGTTGAGAGGAGTTGTGAAAACAAACGAGGCCTCATAATGTGATTTTATTTTTTATTTTTCATGCATACCTGTTGTATGAGGATGTCTATGAAGCTATTATGGAATAAGCTGCATATTTTCGTTTTTTACCCATGGCTATTGAGTTAATTGCTAAATTGTTTAGGAATAAAGTTTGACTCCATGAAACAATTTTATTTTGGCTATAAAAAATTGAAATAAATTCAATTTTTTTGTTGCAAGTGGCTATTAGATTACGGTCAGCATATCGAGCAGAAATTGCTACTTGATGATTTCTCTGACTTAATAAATTCAATTTTTTTGTTGCAAGTGGCTATAAGATTACGGTTCAGCATATTGAGCAGAACTTGTTACCAGATGATTTCTCTTTTGACTTGTGCTTTGACTTGTGCAGCTGTCCTTGATGTTATTCTTAGTTGGAAAGCACGATGGAGTATGTCATTCCATGTTAGGCTTAGATACATCTTAAAAGTGGTTTCAGCCGCCGCTTGGGTGATAGTTCTTCCAGTTACTTATGCTTACACTTGGGAGAATCCACCTGGATTTGCCCAGACCATCAAAAGTTGGTTTGGAAATAGTTCGAGTGCACCTTCCTTGTTTATTTTGGCTGTCGTCATCTATTTGTCACCAAATATGCTGGCTGCGTTATTGTTTCTCTTCCCCTTCATTCGGCGTTTTCTTGAGAGGTCCAACTATAAGATTGTGATGCTAATGATGTGGTGGTCACAGGTTTGCATCATTGCCTTCTTATTTTTCCAGATTTATTTATTTTTGGTGTTGTACTAAGGCTTTTATTGCAGATGCTTGTACAAAAATATCATCATCTTTGTGTTCATCTGCTTATATACATGTTGGGTCATTTGTATCTATGACTTATAAATTTGCAGCCTCGGCTTTATGTTGGGAGGGGAATGCATGAGAGCGCATTTTCTCTTTTCAAGTAAGAGTGTAGTGTTTGGTAGCTGGGTTTAATTGCTGCTTTAAATGATTTAATGATTCACAATATTGATCTCTTTTTCAAAATTTGCAGGTACACAATGTTTTGGGTGCTTCTTATAGTGACAAAGTTGGCATTTAGTTACTATATAGAGGTGATTCTTTCATACATCATAGAAGCTGTAGTTGCTTTTACCTACCATTAATACTCAATTTGATTAAAAATACCATAAATAATTCCCCGAGCAAATTTTTGTTGAGGGAGTAACAAAGCTGTAATGCGTAAGCTCTTCCAGTTGTATGTCCATAGGCAGTTGCTTATCCATTATTACTTGTTCTGATGATCCATTGCCTTGCAGATAAAGCCACTAGTGGGTCCAACTAAAGCTATAATGGATGTTCAAATAAGAAATTACCATTGGCATGAGTTTTTCCCCCGTGGTAAATATTATGAATATGTGCCTTGTATTTTAAATACTTCATTCCTATAGGAAGCGGTTCATAACGTGCTCATTTGCTTTGCAGCAAAGAACAATATTGGTGTTGTGATTGCACTCTGGGCTCCAATTATTCTTGTATGGACGGATTATGCTAATGTCTGCTTTGTCTCTGTCTTTCACAACATAATGTAACTTTTGGTACATCTATTCTTCAGGTATATTTTATGGATACCCAGATTTGGTATGCCATATTCTCTACAATATTTGGAGGTGTTTATGGTGCATTTCGCCGCCTTGGAGAGGTTAGTGGATCATTCATTTCCTTACTCTCTAAATTAATTCTTTTGCTATAGCTTCTATCTCAACTATTCTTCTTTTGTAACACCCCTTCCCGTAGGTACGGAATGTTACGTAGTCCTAGCATAATGCACGGTAAAGAGATTCAACCTCATAAAAACACCTCATTTATTGAATCATAAAACTAACTTAGCACAACCGAGTCTCATAATATAAAAGCTAAAATGTAGAAATAACATAAACTAGTTCAATGTATCAAAATCATTTAGGCCGGGTTAGGATGCCTAGATGAGATACAAACTATCTCATATGAGCTGTACTTCATCTTTCATCTGCCTATCCAAACGGCAGAATACAAAATTTTGTCTCATCTTTGACTTTTCAATCATCGCTACAGTACATCTACAGTAACAATAGAGTACTGCTACAAAGTTTCATCTGCCTCTACAGTACCGCTAACTACCACATTTTAATATATATAATTATCTATTAGAATTTTTTATTTTATTGTAATATATAATTAGAAAAATATATTTCGAATTTTATAAAATATAGTATAATAAATAGGTCATAGAATTATTTCGTTTAAGAAAGAAATGCGTTCATATTTGGGAATATTGAAATGATCACGTCCAACTACGAAAAATATATTTTGGGAAAGTCAAAATATTTATGAGTTTTTAATTTAATAATAGATTTTTAATATATTCATAATATTTTCCGCCCAATAATTAAAAATAATTTTCGATATTTGGTGGGACCCATCACTTTATCAAATCTCCAAAAAGTTAAAACCATCTCATCTCATCTCACTATCCAAACACTTTTTTCCAAACCATCTCATCTCATCTTAACTCAAAAATCTCATTACTATTCAAAATATCTCATCTCATAGCATCTGAACTATGTCACCAAACGAAGCCTTATTCAACTGTCTAATCATAACTAGACCCATATGGTACTAACACTTATTCAAGGTCTAAGTCTTTGGAAGAATAATCTACTCCTGGCACTCTCGCCCTGTATTCACGAAATCATCGTATGGGACATTAAAACGTAAAATAGAGAAACAAACAAATGAGTCAAAGACTCAGTAATATCACATCATACTGCAAACTTAACTTAGCTTAACATTAGACTTAATTTTGAAAACTTACATACATCGTCACACATACACATAACATATAGATCATTCATTAGTAACATAAGCAGAATCAAACATAATCATGGCAATACATGTAACATGGATGCATGAATGACTGACTCCATGCATTTCCTATCATTCGTATATAACTTATTCCTCTTGTCTTTCACTTAGTGTCCATCATAACGTACGTGCATCAGTCCAATTGTTGTTGATGGCATAATCATATGGTGAATGACGCTTGGGTTCATGGCACCGTATAATGTATCATAAGATATAGTGAAACATGCTTGGGTCCGTGTTATCACATAACATATGGTGAACCACGCTTAGGTCCGTGACACCGCATAACATATCATAAACACACGCTTGGGTCCTTATCACCTCAAAACATCATAGCATGCGTGTGGTGGACCACGCTTAAGTTTGTGGCTTGCACATCCACCCATAACGTAAGGCCAAACTTAAAGCTTACTTGTCATTCATGTGTCTTCTTTCTAGCTTTCATAATGCATGTGAACACGTTGACTTCATGAATTTATATGGCATGACATACTCTTGTGCATGGCATAACATTAAACATGGACTATTAACATGAGCCTTACGTAACATAGCATAGCATAGCATAGACAGGGCATAACATAATCTGAACATTTCATGGCATACATGTGATTTTCATGACATATCATCCATTCTAACAACAATCCATATTAGCGTAGCATACATAGTCTCATTCACAAGCATATCATCGTAATTCATTGAGGTCATGAAAATGGGCTAACCTTGAATTGGCTTGTAGCGTATCATAGGTAAATGTCACATTTTTCATGCAAAACAGAATATTTACAGCACACATAAAGTTATGATCATGCTAATTACATCTTAGCGTTGCTTCTTGAACCTCACTTCGTAGTACGTTACCAAGAGAGAAGGCTGAATGCGACGGTGGCTCTGGCGGCTGGACTGAAATCGAAAGTCAAGGCGGCCTCTTCTGCTTATGGCGGAGAAAATCTGAGAGTGAGAATAAATTTTTGTGGTTTGTTAGATCGAGGGCTCGTTTGGATATAGAAACAATTTCATCTCATCTTATCATTACAATTTTTTGAAATTTTCACACAAAATATAATAAACAATTAAACTTTTTTAAATCCCAAAACAATAATAATATTAAAAAATAATATTATAACAATATTTTATTTAACTTATCTAAAATCATCTCATCTCATCTCTATCCAAACGAGCCCAGAGAACCATGACGGGAAGAAAAAGAGGAGGAAGATTCCGGCTTGGGCTTATCGGGAAGTTGCGAGTTTGACGGGAGGCGACCGATCGGCAGTTTCTGGGGTTGTCCAAGTACCTCCACCCCTTGTGGTGGTCGACTGTGGCTGAAACGGAATATACAGAGGTGGTTTTGGTTATTAACGATGGTTTTGGGTATTAAAGATGGAGAGAGAAAAGGGGTCTATGGGGTCGACACACGTCGTGGGGGAAGGAAAGCTTACCGACGGCGTCTTTTGTGATGCTTTCCGTCGAGGAGAGAGCCTTGGTTTGCTATGAGGAAGGCTACGGGGCTGGCTGAAACAGAAAGCTTACAGACGTCGTGGGGGAAGGAAAAGCTTACCGACGGTGCCTTTTGTGATGGTTTCCGGCGAGGAGAGAGCCTCGGTTTGCTGTGAGGAAGGCTACGGGGCTTTTGTTTTCAACGTGGGGGCTTGCTGTGAGTATGGGTTTGGCTGCTAGGGTGCTGCTGGTTTGATGGAGAGGAAAATTGTGTGGAAAAAGAGTATATATATATATATATATATAATATAAGGGTTTCTTTGATGTGTGAAAAACTGTTGGGTACCAATTAGGAAGGTTTTGCAAACTAGGAAACCAAAACCAATAGGTATGGGCATTTAGAGAGTGGAAGAATCTCACTCAAATAAACTACAATTTCAAAACTGATCTTTAGTAATAATAATACTGAAAATAATAATACTAATTATAAACTAGCAAAAAAAAAAAAAATCCTAAACCCCTAATTTAGAACCCCGTATGCTACATCTTTTTTGTAGTGCTTGTTTCCCCTAATTAAATTATTGTTACTATTATTATTATTTTTTATTAATATTCGTTCTGGGCAGTCATTAAGCTTATTATGTGATTGCTACCTTGAGTATGTGGGAGTTGTAAAGAAGAATTCTGTCCATGCAAGTGCTACAAATTAGTTCCTTTTAGAAATGGAGGAGTTTTAAAGCCTTAAGTTACACAGATAAGATGAGATAAAATTTGAAAGTTGAATAAAATATTATTAAAATATAAATTTTTAATATAATTTTTGTTTTGGGATTTGAAAAAAGTTGAATTGTTTATTATATATATTTTTGATAAGTAAGAATCTTTATTGAAAAGAATGAAACTAGGCAATGCCCAAGTACACAGGAAGTATACAAAGTGAGACCTGTTTATTATATTTTGTGTGGGAATTTGGGAAAGTTGTAATGATTATATGAGATGAGATGGGATGAGTCCCAAACCAAATGAGGCCTTAAAGTTGAAGATGCTACATAACTTCCAAGTTTCATTTTTAGTCGAGGCTCTAGGATTTTTGCTTCATCTTGTAGTTTTGCATTAATGCGAAGATGTGAGTTGCATATGCTTGTAAAGTGACCTGTCAGTGTCCAAATATGTTATGATATGCTCAACTGCTAAGAGACAGAAACTTTTGTTTATCTGAACTCTTGCTAGTTTCTTTAACCTGGAGTGAACCTTTCGCATGCTATCACTTTGATTATAACTGTCACTGACATACCTACAAGTGCTTGCTGTTGATGCATGTTTGTTGAATGTCAGATGTTGCTTTTATTAACATGAAGCTTCTATCCCTTCAATATTTTGCACATGCATTTTTGATATTAATATGAAATTTCTAGTTGCATTTTTACATTGTTACCCAGTTAAATAATCATTATCATTTCTTTCGTTGAATGAGCTGAATATGAAAACTTTTTATTTATTTATTTATTTATTTTAATTATTTATTTATTTTTTATCAGTGAGATATCTCATTTTCCCAGCTCTGAGTGTCCTTTTGCATTGTTAACAACTACTTTAATTGGTTCCAGATTCGAACTCTTGGAATGCTTCGGTCTCGATTTCAATCCTTGCCTGGTGCTTTTAATGCCTGTTTGATTCCAGAGGAAAAAAGAGAGCCAAAAAAGAAAGGACTGAGGGCCACTTTATCTCGTAACTTCACTGAGGAGGTTAACTCATTGTATTTTCATCTTTCAATTTCTGAACTCGGGTAACTTAAAAGTATTTCCATCATCTTGAGTTTTATATTTCTTTCTCCTACGACAGATCCAACCTAACAAGGCAGCAAGATTTGCGCAGTTGTGGAACAAGATAATCACTAGTTTTAGGGATGAAGATCTCATTAATTATCGGTAATCTGGAGTGTTTTGCATTAAAAGATATATTATTTTTCTAAGTTCTCAAAAGCTATTGGTTTCTCCAACAGCATTTTCTTTGTTCTGGATGTTCGTTATGTGTCCTTTATTTTACTGTACTATCAAGCTTAAATTATTATAATTTTCAGGGAAATGAATCTGTTGCTTGTTCCTTATTGGGCAAACCGTGATCTAGGCCTCATTCAGTGGCCTCCGTTTTTACTCGCTAGCAAGGTTTGTTTTATGACCTTTCTGCAGGAAATTTCAGTATCTTTTTGTTCAAGTATTTATCTTGTATCTGCTTCTAGATTCCCATTGCATTAGATATGGCCAAGGACAGCAATGGCAAAGATCGTGAGCTACAGAAGAGAATTGACAATGACAATTACATGGCTTGCGCCGTTCGTGAATGCTATGCATCATTTAAGAACATTATTAAGTTCTTGGTTCAAGGGAAACGTGAGAAACTGTAAGTTCTGTGCAATAAAAGAAGAAATACTGATGAACAAGAAGGATTTCAGTCTCCTTTGTAATCCCTATTACTGTTGTTTAAGAAACTAACATCACATACAGTTCTCTATCATAATGATTTTTTGCATATCTCTTGATGCACATTTTAAGGGTCATCGACTATATATTTGGAGAAGTTGATCAACATATAGAGGCGGGTGACCTAGTACGCGAATTCAAGATGAGTGCTCTTCCAAGCCTTTATGACTACTTCGTTAAGCTTATGACATGTTTGGTAATATCTAACAGAGTCTTGATTAATAATTTTTCAGTTAATTGGGTAGCGTTTGTTGACAAGATTTGACCAAGTCACTCTGACTTTTGCAGTTAGATAATAAGAAGGAGGACAGCAATCAAGTTGTGTTTCTTTTCCAGGACATGCTGGAAGTTGTGACAAGAGACATAATGATGGAGGACCATTCAAGGTGCTGTATCTTGTTATTTTTTCCCCCTCAAATACTTCTATGATTTAAGTATCAAAATTTAAGCATTTTCAATGTTTCTTGAATAGCTTGTTGGAATCAATCCATGGTGGGTCTGCTGGGCATGAGGGGAGGGACCCCCTTGATCATCCATATCAATTATTTGCATCTTCTGGTGCTATCAACTTTCCAGTTGAAGTATCAGAGGCTTGGACAGAGAAGGTTTGATGTTGTTATCAATGTTGTAAATCAAAATTTTGATAATACATATAACTTCTGCTCTTAATTTTACTTGCAGATTAAACGGCTCTATTTACTGCTTACCACAAAGGAATCTGCCATGGACGTACCATCCAACTTAGAAGCAAGAAGGCGTATTTCCTTCTTCTCAAATTCATTGTTTATGGATATGCCTTATGCACCCAAAGTTCGCAATATGCTTTCTTTCTCGTAAGCTCCCTTTCTGATTAATTCTAACAATGGCATTTGCATAATACATTGATCTTGCTGACAAATCTTGATTGTTTAAACAAAAGCAGGTTGAGCCTTTCCTTCATTCTTGCCAATTTCAAATTTGTCAGTTTTAGTCTGAGTCACATTTCCTTTATGCTTTATAAAGAACCATAAAGACTGATAGAAAAAAAGAACTATAAAGAAAATGTTGGGATGGTATCTGGCTTTCCTGTCACCTAAAGGCATCTCTTGCCAAAGTGATGCTTTTATACTCTTAGTTGGGATCTACATTAGGACTTTTTTAAATCATGGCTTTAGTTTACTCAAAGGGGCTTTATTGGCCTTGTTTGGTTTAGTGAGTTTTCCAATGTTTGGAAAGATTTTGAAACTGTCCAAACATCTTTTAATCTTAATAAAGTTTGCTATTTCAACTTTTCATCCAATCATTTGTGTAGATTTCAGTGAAGTCAAAATCACAAAAACCAAAACAACTTTTACAAAATCCAAAATAAAAACACCTCCCAAAAAATTATATTCGACTTTTTAACTCTACCCATTTGCTTTCACAAATCCCAATACAAAACATATTTTAAAATTTTTTATTTTAAATTTCTTATCTACCTTCACAAATTCCAGTAAAAAGAAAACACTTCTCGCAAATCTTTCAAAAGAATTGTTAAAATTTCATTAAGCAAACACACCGATTGTGTCTTGCATTGTTTATGATAATTTTACTAATGGTGGAAAGGGATGCAACCTGGGCATACATAATGTATACAAGAGAGAGTGCCCTACTAAGAAGGAAGAATATTAGAAGATATAAAATATGAAAATTGGAGAAGCCAATATGATTCTTAGTTGCCATCCAAACAGAAAGGGTATTAACGTTTCTGCTCTCTGCTGCATCTATAGACTTTAATGGACTATGGAGGAGCTGAATTTCTTTATCAATACCCTTTTCCATTGAGTTGCATCTATAAACTTTTCTTGTATCATTTTTTCCTTTTAGATAAGTTTTTTCTCTTGTATACTTTCTATGTACATTGGTTGCACCAAAATTTCTTCAAAGTTCCTGGCATTGTGTTCCTTCTAAATACACCATATTAAACAGAATGGAATCATCCGCCAAATCTTCAAGTTACTTTTTTATTTTTGATAAGTTAATCTCCATGTTGCATTAACCTACATTCTGGTTTTTCCAGCAAGCAAGCAACTCTATTACTCTTTGAGGCATCATCCAATGTTCTCAAAATAGATGGAAAGCCAAGGCCTACATTGCTTTAGCAACATCACAGTGTAGTAGGGGATAGACATGTTTCCCTGTTTCCTTGACCTCACTCAGAAAACGATGACATAAAACTCCCCCTCAATATAACATGGTACATTCCACCAATTTGTCCCAGTAGTCTATTATTACCATCAATGTTAAGGCCGTAAGTACCCAGGAAAGCCCTTTGAAAATTATCATCAACTTCTATAAATACATGCTACAATTAATTCTCTCATGAAATCATCCATTTATTCCATCACACTATCCCACATTAGTAATAGACCACGAGCAACCTCTATTGAGATTGTGTGCCTTTTTTTTTTTATAGGTAATCAAGAAGATTTATTCATAAAAGTAGGCAAAGCCCAAGTATTGAAAGTAGAAAATCATGGACATTTATAAAAGGAAACTTTAAGCTCCTCCATTGGTCTTTCGCTATATTTGAAGCTTCTATCATTTCTCTCCCGCCAAATACACCAACACATGCATATAGGAATCATTCTCCTGATTGCTGCCAATTGTGAATTACCCCGGTTACCTCTCCAGCTTGCTAGGAAACCCACTAGTCTAAGAGGCATGACCCATGATAATCCAATTCCTGCAAAAAATCATCACACATGATCCTAGCCACCTTGCAATGTAAAAGTAAATGATATCCACCATTCTTACACATGTAACACCAGTCCAACACCATTACTCGACATTTCCTTAAATTATCTGTGGTGAGAATCTTGCCCAATGATGCTATCCAGATGAAAAAAGCTGCTTTTGAAGGAGCTTTCGTTTTCCCTATATTCTTCCATGGGAACTTGGCCATTCCAGGAACGTTAGACCTTGATAAAATGATTTGACAATGAATTTACCTTTCTTGGAGGGGCTCCAATTCATCTTGTCTATGGTACCCTTGGTCATGCTTACGGAATGTAGTATTGCATAGAACTCTGTGATAGCCTCCAATTCCCAATCTTGGGCTACCCTAATGAATTCTACATTACATTTGAGGGGAGCCACTAGAAAAGACCAAGAGATCAACTATCACTACATCCATTGCTCGTGCGAGCTCAAAAATGGTAGGGAAGGTGAATTGGAGGCTTCGTTCACCACATCATTTGTCATACCAAAATCTGACACGAGAGTCGTTGTCCACCATAATATGTTCATGTCTTCGGAAGATCTCACAATGTCTCCTAATGTATTTCCACAAAACCAACCCATATGGGCCGCGTACCTAATTCGAGCACCATCCTCCCCAAGCCTCCCCAAATTGTGAATCTATAACGGACTTCCATAGGGCCCTCCTTTTGTGTCATGCAAAGGTTGCCAACCGTATTGAGAAGCTACAACAAGACTTCTTGTGGAGTGGATTGGGGCAAGAGTTCAAATTTCATTTGGTAAATTGGTCAATTGTTTGTACTCCAATTTTTGGGGGGTGGATTGGGGATTCATAACTTGATGAAGTTCAACCAAGCCCTTGTTGTGCTTCTCAATATGCTTGGCTGGTTTTAAATGACTACCAACTTATCATTAAACCTATCGCATGACACCCTCAACAATTTATGAAAATTTTAGTTTTTGTGAAACTTAAAATGAAGATTCTGAGAAGGAAGGAAGATTGTAGCTAAAATTTACAGGTTCGCAATACCTGGAGTTTTATTGTATAAAAAATCAACTCAGTAGGAGTTGGATTCTATCATGTGCCCTCACCATCTACTGGGAATGTCTAAATGGCCTTCGTCTCGATTTCTTATGGCATAACAGTTTGAGGGGAAGAGTAAAAAGCACGTTTGCCTGAATGGGAAAGTAAAACTATTTCCCATTCTGATCTCCCTCTGCTCGAGGTGTGACGTCCATATTTTCCACCATTTAAGCGAATTGAGGGGTTTATGTCAATTAGTATGGGCATTCATAAATGTTTTCAAAACACATTACCCACCGGTTCCCTTTCATTACTTAGATGTAAACATATTTGGCACACTTGGGTGATATGTGCCAACTTTGGCATGGCAAGTTAATCTCCTGCTCTAACCCTCCAATTCCCTGTATGTTTTTCTAGCCCACAACACATCTAACCCATATCCAACTCTTGATAACATATACTAGAAGAGTGGAGTGACAATTGATCATTTGTTGCTGTGCTGCAAAGTTGCTAGATTAATATAAGCCTCGATCTTCCATCAGTTTGGTGTTTATTGCCCGATGGCTCAAAGTGTTGTAAAGTTGGTGGCTTGTTGGAGAAGTCAGAATGTTGGTCAGAGCAGCATGGAAGTTTGGCGAATGTTATGTCTAATGTGGTGTGCATGCAAATGCAATGCATGGAACTTTGAAGATCGCAAGAAGACAGTGGATGAGTGAAAAAAATGTCTGGATGTTGGCTCAAAATAATCCTCTTTTTTTTTTTTTTTTTTTAATAAGTAAGAAATTTCTTAAAACCATGTAATTAGGCAATGCCCAAGTACACAAGAAGTATACAAGAGAAAACACCTAATTACAAATTAAAGCTGAAAAACAGCACAAAAGTCATTGGAACTAAACCCATCCATTACAATAACCGAAGCCCAAAGCAACAAAGTATGAAGAAAGAAAGCCCTAATCCCATCCAGCGTTCTCTATTGTTGAAACAGCGACCATTCCTCTCATTCCAAATACACCACATAAGACAAAGGGGAATCATCTTCCAAACAGGTGCTATTTGACGATTTCCTTGAATCCCTCTCGAACAGACCAAAAGATTCCCCACACTCTTGCATCCTGGATTTGGATTTTTTTAATTATTTTATGTTGTTTAACTTTCCTCTTTTTCCTAGTCTTCTGCTACCTTGTTTTTACCTTGTGTACTTGGTTTGCTCCTTTTTGTTACTAGCGTATTGTTTCCCAGGAAATGGGTACAACAGAAGTGACCACATTGCATTTTAGGTGGTAGGCATGATGGTTATGTACTGAGTTCACAAGTTAGAAACAGAAGATTCTGTAGTTTTAGCTTTATAAGATTTTGTGGAAAGCTAACATTGAAATGCATAATAATGATACTGCGTTCTAAGATCATTTATTCATTAGGTGCATTGTATGTACAGGAAATGGTTCATTTTATCCAATATATGTTTCTAATGTGAAAACTTTACCTGTAGCGTTTTAACTCCATACTACAACGAGGAGGTTCTCTTCTCCTTGCGTGATCTGGAAGTGCCAAATGAAGATGGTGTTTCGATTCTTTTTTACTTGCAAAAAATTTTTCCAGGTTCTTTTTGTTGCTATTTCTATTGCGCTATTTCCATCTCTAGCATTTGGTCTGGGGTCCATAACATACAGGCAATTATGAATATATAGATGAATGGAATAACTTTCTTGAACGAGTGAAATGCTCTAGTGAAGAAGAACTTAAAGAATCTGATGATTTAGAGGAAGAACTTCGCCTCTGGGCATCTTATAGGGGCCAATCTTTGACTAGAACTGGTACTCTCTCTCTCTCTCTCTCTCTCGTGTACATGTTTTGTTTTGACATGAATTATACTGGGAGTTTATGTGTTGTCCTCTCAAACTGGATACTTTTACTAATGCTAGCAAGAGGTATGATGTACTACCGGAAAGCTTTGGAGCTTCAGGCTTTCCTTGATATGGCCAAAGATGAAGGTACCTTTTACTTGAGAAAATATTTTGATAGGTTTATTCTTGAAAGAAAAAACATCATCTTTTTTAAAATTATCTCTGTTCTAAGGATTTTTCTCTTTTGTTGATATCATTATTGTGATTATTCAGATTTAATGGAAGGCTATAAAGCCATAGAATCAAATGTTGAGGACCACTCAAAGGGGGAAAGGTCGCTGTGGGCGCAATGTCAAGCTGTGGCTGATATGAAGTTCACGTATGTGGTGTCATGTCAGCAATATGGGATTAACAAACGATCTGGTGATCCTCGTGCACAGGACATCCTGAGGCTCATGACAACGTATTTAGCTGAACTTAGTACTGTGAACTTGTTTTCATTGCTCTCTGGTATTGAATATGTTTCTGTTTGGCAGATACCCATCACTTCGTGTGGCATACATTGATGAGGTAGAGAAACCCAGCAGTGACAAATCCAACAAAATCAATGAGAAGATTTATTATTCTTGTCTAGTGAAGGCTGCTTTGCCAAAGTCTGATAACTCAGATCCTGCACAGAATTTGGACCAGGTAGAGGCTCATTCAGTCGGAGAACTGAAATTACTCAAATTTTGAATAGTCATCTTGTAATCCTTGCCATTTAAATCGCCATATCCATAAAATGTTGCACTCAAGTGTGACAAAACACTTGTGAATACTGGACCTAGTTGATTACTTAAATGAGATGACATTACCAATGAAACTAGACCAGCATCATTAGAAGCGATATTTTGCGTCCAGTATCTCTCTGACCTTGCTGAAATGCAGTCAAGTCCTATGCATGTCTTAACATATCAGGTTCAGGCTAGCACCTCTCTCTCTCCCTTCCCTTGCATGGTTAAATAGACGGAGCTCGAGGTATGAGAACTAGCAGTGGGTAGTAATAGCAGTGTAGAATTGAATGATTTTCTTAGCACTGAAGATAAAATCTTCAGTAGTTGGGAGTCTTTTGTGGATATAACTATATTTTATGAATGCGGTAAAAATTTTCTAATTTATTTATTTGTATTTATATTTACACATTTATATAAAATTATTTTTATTTACATGGTCTATGATCTCCTAATATATTTTTAATTGTCTTACTGTCAAAACAGGAAATTTATAGAATAAGACTTCCGGGACCGGCTATCTTGGGTGAGGGAAAGCCAGAAAATCAGAATCATGCCATTATATTTACTCGGGGTGAAGGCTTGCAAACCATAGATATGAACCAGGTGTTGATAGTCGAATCTTAGAAATTTTGCTTATCTCTATTGGGCAATTTCTGTTACCATATTAATAACCAAATATCTATTGCTATAGGATAACTACATGGAAGAAGCATTGAAAATGAGGAATTTGCTTCAAGAATTCCTTAAAAAACATGATGGTGTGAGGTACCCTACGATTCTGGGGCTTAGGGAGCATATATTTACTGGAAGGTAAGCAACTAAATGTTGTATTGGATCTATGCTGTTCGTCTTTGGAACCAATTATATGATATTAATGTCTGGCTAACTATTCTATTCCACTATTGTGCAGTGTTTCTTCTCTTGCTTGGTTCATGTCAAATCAGGAAACCAGTTTTGTGACAATTGGACAGAGACTGTTAGCCAACCCTCTGAAGTAAGTTGTCATTGTTCTGAATCCCTTCAAAAGGGTGAATTTTTTTAATGATAAGTAGAAGGGGAGAAAACTTATTTTAATTGATTGATGAAAATTTGGAGTGCAATATCTTATTTGAACTGAGAACTTATTTTAAATGATTGAGAGAGAGGAATTGCTTTATTTGTAAATCCTGTAAATTTTTTGATATTCTATTTTCAGTTCAAATAAAATGATGAAAATTCTGTTAACTTATGGACTATTGTTCGCATGCACTTTTAACAGCGGCTAGAAAATCATCACTGCAGGAAAGTGGTTGACATTACGGCTTCATAGATGATGCACTAGTGTCATACCAGCTATATGGCACGTTTTAAGTAATTTTCATGTAACTGCTTGACAAATGAAACCACTTAAGTGTGTCACATAGGGGAGGGAAAAATCTAGGATATTTTTTTGGAAGTATTAAATGCCTTCTCCAAAAAACGGAATTGCTTAGTCAAAGAAAGTAATTCATGGTGGAATTGCTTCAGATTTCTGGTTAATCTATTGCTACTCAAGATTCCACCTTCGAGTATCTCAGAATTCTGTAAATAATAATGAAATGGTTTGAGTTAAAGATGTTTTATTGGGTTTTGAGAAATGAGAGAAAAAGTTGAATAAAAATATTATAAAGTTAAAAAATTGTTTGAATATAATTTTTGAATATAATTTTTTTGTTTTGAAGTATGAAAAAGTTGTATTGATTTTTGTGTTTTGTTTTGAAGTTTGTGAAAGGTGTATTACTTTTGTGTTTGGATGATGATTAGATAATGATTAGATGAAAAAGTTGAAGATTTGAAATTGAAAAGTGTTTTGTGTTTGAGAAATGTTTGGGAAGGAAATTATGAGAAGTTTTGTGAATTTCATGCATCATCTTTGTGTCCAAACATCCCCTTTCTCTGCCAGAAACTTACTTTTCTACCTCTCTTGAAACTAGTAGACCCTTGCAAACAAGACACTAATGTCAAACTACATTGACAATTTAATCTCTAATTGTAAGTGTTAGTCATTGTCTTGCAGAATATGATTTAGGACAATTGTAATGTATAATATAACAAATGCTCAGAAATAAAATGACGTTGGGGCCATGGCGGTGGGCTGTTCTCTCCGGGCATTTAGGTTCCATGGGTGAGTCTAAGGGTTCTGCCGTGGGGTGGTTCCCCCGTCATAAAAAAATGTCATTGGGGTACCATTTTTTAACTAAATATTGCAAGTCTGCAGGTCTGTGGAATGACTAAGCTTTCATGATTTCCTTGTATCTATTTCTACCTTTTTGCGTCTTCCCTTGTATCCGCCTGTGTCCTTGGGTTACGTTTATACTTTACTGTTAAAAAATTATTTGATTACTTATAAAAGAACTATGACAATGGCAGTATTAGTGCATGGGACTCGGAAAATATGCAATCAGTCTCTTTCTTTGTCCATCTGTATATCTGGAAGGGAGCTTTTTATTGAGAAAAATTCTAGTCATCATCCTCACACCACACACCACATAATTTTTTAATTTTTTTTCTTTTACCAAATGTGTGGTGTATGGATGATGAGTAGAAAAACTCAATTTGTTTAGGAAGAATAAAACAAAAAAAATAAAAAAGAAGGTGTGGTGTGTGGTGTGTGAAGATGATGAATAGCAAAGCTCTTTTATAAATGTGTTGCGCTTGTTTCTGTTCATAGTCTTGCATTTCATAATATATTATAAATGCTTGTCTTCAGTTGTTTCTTCCCATTATCTCGTTTCTAAGAGTGATTATAAACCAATTCTCTTTCCTTGTTTTGTGCATCTAGGGTTCGATTCCACTATGGTCATCCTGATGTGTTTGATAGGCTCTTTCACCTTACAAGAGGGGGCGTCAGTAAAGCATCTAAAGTTATTAATTTGAGTGAAGATATCTTTGCTGGTATATAAGCTTTTATACTCTTTTTTTGTTTGTGCAACAATGTGGCTTTATCCAGTAACTTTTATTATAACTGCAAACACAGGCTTCAATTCTACCCTTCGTGAAGGCAACGTTACCCATCATGAGTACATACAAGTTGGGAAGGGTAGGGACGTGGGCCTCAACCAGATTTCTATGTTTGAAGCAAAGATAGCTAATGGCAATGGAGAGCAGACAATGAGTCGCGATATATACAGGCTTGGACACCGTTTTGACTTTTTCCGGATGTTATCAGCTTATTTTACCACAGTTGGTTTCTACTTCAGTACTCTTGTACGTACAAATTTAACTAGCTAATATTTCCAGGTTTTGGAATATTATGTATTTAGCTGAAGACTTTGACCATTATCTAATTTTCTTCTGGCAGATCACTGTGCTCATTGTATATGCGTTCCTTTATGGTCGCCTTTATCTTGTCCTTAGTGGGCTTGAAGAAGAAATGATTAATGAACGAGCAATTCGAGACAATAAACCTCTTCAAGTGGCTCTTGCTTCTCAGTCTTTTGTTCAAATTGGATTTTTGATGGCGTTGCCTATGTTGATGGAGATTGGTTTGGAAAGGGGTTTTCGAACTGCATTGAGTGAATTCATATTGATGCAACTGCAACTCGCCCCTGTATTTTTCACATTCTCTCTTGGAACAAAGACCCACTACTATGGGAGGACATTACTTCATGGGGGTGCAAAATATAGGGCTACTGGTCGAGGTTTTGTGGTGTTCCATGCCAAGTTTGCTGACAATTATAGACTGTACTCCCGTAGTCATTTTGTCAAGGGTCTTGAGCTCATGGTCTTACTTCTCGTTTACCAAATATTTGGTCAGACTTATAGAAGTGCTGTTGCATATGTCTTGATCACTATATCCATGTGGTTTATGGTGGGAACCTGGCTTTTTGCTCCCTTTCTGTTCAATCCTTCTGGTTTTGAGTGGCAAAAGATTGTAGACGACTGGACCGATTGGAATAAGTGGATTAGTAACAGAGGAGGCATAGGTGTTCCACCCGAAAAAAGTTGGGAATCATGGTGGGAAGAGGAACAGGAGCATCTTCGTCATTCTGGAACGCGTGGTATCATAGCCGAGATATTGTTATCTTTAAGATTCTTTATCTATCAGTATGGGCTTGTATATCATTTAAACATTACGAAAAACACTAAGAGTTTTCTGGTAAGGATCTTGTTTCTTGTGTTTTATTTTGTTTCTTGGAAGATATTAATAGCAAAATCATGTAATCTTTTTGCCTGGTCACAGGTATATGGAGTATCTTGGCTGGTGATCTTTCTAATCTTGTTTGTGATGAAGGTAAGTGCAAACTTTTGCGATTATTTTCCTATCACATGTTCCATAATGCACAGCATAAAATATTGCTTCCTCCACGCAACAAGAGATTTTCTTGTTTTTAGACTGACTAGTTGTAGGCCCGCAAAATGCGAGGAATTATTAAATTTAATGAAAATATATGCAAAATTATTCAGTTAATTCTGTTGAACGTGATTATTATATGCCAGAGCATTGAAGCAACAAAAATAGCTCTAGTAATTACACTATCCCATTTAGTTTTTCGTTTTTCTAATGATTATTGCAGTTTAATAATTTACCCAAAGTTTCCAACTTATTTATGTTCTCGCTGAAAGAAGAAAATCATAAATTTAGTCCAGAGATATTGCCCACTTCTCTCAAAGCATATCTCCACATTTTGCTACCTCTCCATGACAAACCTTGGAATGCGTGGGAGGAAAAAGCCAATATTGACGAAGATGAAGATGCATGAGAGGGAGGAGAAGAGAAAGAGGAAGGGATTCCAAAAATCAACTTAGTAGAAACCGAATGGTAGATGAAAACCCTGGACACGGACAGATGTGAGATTCATGGGAGGAGGAAAAGGTTGCGAGTTTCAAATATATAAAAAAAGAAAGAAAACCAAGGGTAATTTGTCTGTAAGGGCAAGAAATAATAAAATGCTTGTGATTAAAAAAAATAAAAATGCATTTTATACATGTTAAGTGACAATTAATTAAAGGAATGGTGACGTGGGGTAGTAGGAATCAAAGAAGATGCTTTGAAAATTATACAGGCAATAGATTGGAGCCTAGCATTACGATTCTTTTTTCACTGCAATTCAGGAGTGCATTCCCCAAATATCTGAATATTGAATTGAACTTGTTCTTGGTTATAGAATTGAGCAAGTAAACATATTTTTGTACACAAAATCCCATATTTTTATGAGAAGGGTTGGTAAATATTTTTCTTTCACACAATCTGGCTGATTTTGTGATGAAAAATGTTTCGGGGTTGACTGCCCGGTCAGCTTATTGGGCATTCTTTGTTTTTATTCTGTTTTTAATTTGCACGTTCCAGCACAATATTCTGCTACTTGCTTCTTAGATGTTGCATCTTTTGATTCCTCTCACCTGTTAATTGTATTGCAGTGTAAGGTTTCATTTGCATCTCTTTATGAGCATTTAATTTTGAAAGTTTTTTTTTCTTTGTTAGACTGTCTCTGTTGGGCGTCGAAGGTTCAGTGCAAAATTCCAACTGGTGTTCCGGTTAATCAAAGGAATGATATTCTTGACTTTTGTCTCCATTCTGGTCACTTTGATTGCCCTCCCGCATATGACACTGCAAGACATCATTGTTTGCATCCTTGCCTTTATGCCAACTGGTTGGGGGCTGCTTCTGGTACTCTACTGTTTCTGTTCTTTATACTTCCATTTTCCTATTATTTTGTGCTGAAGTAACCACGTGTATTGCAGGAGTCTCCAAATAGATTTGTTGGTTCTTGAACCCCCCCCCCCAAAAAAAAAAAATCTTGTTATGCAAGTTGTGTGCTTAATTAAATTTCACATGCTTGTTTTTTCTCCTCAATTGCACCAGATTGCGCAAGCCTGCAAGCCGGCTGTTCAGAAAGCTGGGTTTTGGGGTTCAGTTCGGACGCTTGCTCGTGGTTATGAGATTATTATTGGCTTGCTTCTCTTCACTCCAGTTGCATTCCTTGCATGGTTTCCTTTTGTTTCAGAATTCCAGACTCGTATGCTCTTCAACCAGGCATTCAGCCGAGGTCTACAGATTTCTCGCATTCTTGGTGGCCAACGGAAGGATCGCACAGCACGCAACAAGGATTAATCTTGCGAACAGACAAAATATTGTTTATGCTTATCTCCGGAGCACCCTGATATGGTTGGCCAAAGAATTCGTTGTTCGTTATCTTATTTTAAGCTGTTGTAATTATGGTAGTAATAGGACTGCATTAGTGCAATTTTGTGTATTCCATATGACTCGAGCACTGCAGCTCTTCACCATGTCATCCAAACACATTACTGATTGATTTCTTATTTGAAATGATATTTTCCTACAAATTCTACGTTATTACAGATTTTTTTTTTCCAGCAAACTGTAGCCTCAAAATACTGGCGAAATACCAAGAGAGGGAAAAAGGAAAACATTGGGGATAAGGTGAAAAAAGAATTGTAGTTTTCCTTCTCTTTGACCAGGCAGCATCATGCTAAGATTGATGGAATCCTACCTATTAACATTATAGAAATGATAGTTACAGTTGTAAGTGTGCAAATGCCTATGATCACTATGAAGAAATTGAATAAATACGAGATTTATATAAATGTTTTTTTTTTAATATTAGATCTTATTTTTTTTCAAAGCGACTGTACGGTATTTGTGTATTTCACGACTGTATGTAGCATTATTTATATAATAAATAATTTTAATCTTTTCAAATTATAATTTAACTTTTTTAAATCTTAAAATAATAATAATATTTTATTCAATTTTCATATAAAATCATCTCATTATATCTCTGAATCCAAACGAATCCTAAGAATCCTATGTGCTACTTGGGAGATTAATTAGCTAGCCAAGACTAGTTTGGAAGTTCTCGCTAAGACTGCAACAAACGATTTGCAAAGAAAGAATGAAAGAGGATGATGGATTTGGATGATGCTTATTCCTTAACCTTATGCAGTTTGCATTTATTTCTCCAAGCTAGAAATTTTGAAGTACCTCTTGTTAACCTTCAAGTTCTGTTCTCACTCCCCTTTCATGGTGATCCCAAAGAATAGGTTTCGTCCCTTTTCTTGATTAGTGTTTGATACAACTATCCAAAATATCATTTTTCCATCAACTGAAAGATAATTTTGATCAAAGATTTGTGCAATAACCCTTCAAAACTTCCTTTAGAAAAAGACACCTTAAAGTATATGAAAGCATAATTTTCCCATGGATCTCTCTCGCGCCCACTTCCGAATCGCCCCCCCCCCCCCCCCCAACTCCTTGCTCTAGCATTCTTATGCTCCATCTCTTACCCCCGTTCAACCACCTCCTTTGGGAGGTTCCAATATGCTCATGTTTGCTTCTCCGCTCATAGAAACCCCATCTCTCCTCTTTAAAGAAAAAAGAGTGTTTTTTCCTTCAAAATAAAAAACAAGGTCTAAAATTTCTTGAATGGTTTCAATCTTCTTTCAAGTTGACATGAAAGCGTAAAAAAAAACAACATTTTAGTTAAGCCTTTGGTTTTTCTTTTTTCAATTATTATCACTATTCACTATATATATTTATTTATAGAGTTGGGAATGCTACGAGGATTCCTCCGGTTATGATTTTTCTTTTTCTTCTATCGAATTATTTTCTTTTTGACTTGACAGCACCGAAAGTTTCTTGTCTTGTAACAATTATTTCTCCCAAAACTTCTGCAGACTTGAGTCGAATTTGATCACGGGATGACATATTGTTCATGAATAGTATTTTCTCGAATTTTACTATTTCATGAATAGTGTCGGTGACTTGAATAAATGAATATAAATATAAATATATATATATATATATATATATATATATATATATATATATATATATATATAAATAGAAGCAGTTGGATAAATGAATCATGGTTATCTAGATTTTGTAGTTTAAATTAAGTTTAAGGAATTTATGTTATTTGGTTGTTTTTTAAAACAAATAAGGATGTAGATTAGGAAAAGAAAAGTTTTAAGAAAATTGATGGGATGGGAGAATATAATCCAATATTGAATAAAAAATGTTTTAAGCTGCTTTAGACAAAAAAATAAAAAAAAAAGGAATTCGTGGAGTGGGGAGAAAATTATAATTTTGAATAATCAAGAGCTGATACGAAAATTAAACACTACATGGAGGGGAAACTGTAACTTCTCTACTGCATTTTGGTTGTGAGATATTTTGTAAATAATAACAATAAAAATAATAATAGAATATTAAATAATATTAAATAATATTAAATAATAATAATAGAATAATAAATAATTATAATAAAATAATAAATAATAAGATATTGAGAATAGCTGAGTATCCAAACTAGAACATCCTTACCTTCCAAACTATTCCAAAAAATAAAATCATATTTACCATCGAACTCAATTACATATAGCCATATAAGAATCTTCAGTCTCAGCCGTTCAAGTACTAAGTCCTTAAATCCAACCGTCCATCCCATTCTCCTTCTATCTATATAACCATCCTTTAGGTGGCGATTTGGTCACCCCTGAAACGGTACCTTTGGAAGAAACCTCAAGAATTTCCTTTCCTCAGAGCTTACCAGACTTCTAGAGAGAGAGGGAGAGAAATTTTTATAAGAAAAGTGATTTTTTTTTCATCGAATTTAAAGCGAAACGCGCTCAAAGGTCTCTTAAGATCGGAACCTGAAATGGATTAGGTTTCTAGGGTTCGATCTATCCTCTTTCGTTTGATTGTATTTTTGTTGTTTATTTGTCTCTAACTGTTCGATTTCGGATTCAATTTAACGAACAACAAAATTATCGTTCTAACCCGCGATTGTGATTGGAGGCTGTGAAGAATCAGTCTCTAGGGTTTGGTTCCATTCAATTAGGGGAAAAACGATGAACGATCAGTCACAGATGATGAATCAGCAGCCTCCGCAGATGTTGAACCAGATGATCAGCCAGCCCCCGCCTCCCCAGATTCAGATGATGGCTCAGTCCCAAGCTCAGCAGTCTCAGATTATGATGATGAACCAGTCTAAGCAGCAGTCGCAGCCTCTTCCCATGTTGAACCTGGGATACAACAAAGTGTGGCCCCAACACGCTTCGATGGATCATCCTAGCAATAAGTTTCAGAGCTCTTCTTCTTTGAAGCCCAATTACACGGCGGCTTTAAAGCCTGGTCGAAGTAATTGGAAGGGCAAGAAGGTGTCTGATAAGCACAATAATCCGAGAAGGATGGAGAAATCAATGTCAATTCCCATGCCGATGCCAAACCCGGCAATAACCGGTCCGGGTAGTAGTGGGGGAGGGTACAAACCCCCGGCTCTTTACGAATTGCAGTCCCAGAATAGATTTAAAGCCCGGAAATTCCACCAGAAGAAGAAGTACAACAATAGGGTTGCGCCTTATGCGCCTAGGAACACGACGTCGTTTATAATCAGGGCAAAGAAGACTGGTGGGATTGCTGATCTGGTGTCCCCGTGTCCTGTGACGCCGGCGGTGCTCCCTACGCCAATATTTTCCCCCTCGAGGGAAGTGTTGGGGGATATGGCAAAGGAGGAGTGGGGTGTTGATGGGTATGGGTCAATGAAAGGGTTGATTCGACTTCGGTCACCGGGTGGGAATGAACACGAGGAAGAGGAAGAAGACGAGAATGGTGGGTCGAGTGAGAGTGATGTGGAGGAGCACGTGGAAGTGGAGAGGAGGTTGGATCATGACTTGAGCCGCTTCGAGATGATATATCCAAATTACAGTGGGTTGGAGTACCATAATGTTTTGGAGAATAGGGTTGATGATCAGGATTCACATATAGCGCAGTTGGAGGAGGAGAATTTGACGTTGAAGGAGAGGCTTTTCTTGATGGAGAGAGAGCTGGGGGACTTGAGGAGGAGGTTGCAATTCCTAGAGAGACAGAACCAAGTGATGGGGGATGTGAATGAGGAGGTGGTGGAGAATGGGTCCGAAAACGAAAGCGAGGGCGGGTTGGATGCCCCAGCTTTAATGGGTGGCGATGCAGACATGGAGTTTGTGCCTGGAAAGGGAGGGAAGGAAAGAACTACTGATAATGAGAATGATGTGGCATCGGGTAATGAGGGTGTAAGTGGTGTTTGTATGGAAGAGTTTGAAGAAAGGAATGAGCTTCTACCGAAAGAAGTGATTGCCGATAAAAATGAGCCTAAAGGTGAACAAATTATGAAGGAAAATGTGGTAAAGGATGCGGAAATGAGGACCGAGTCCGTAAGGAATGAAGTCATTGCAGTTGAGAATGACGCCAAGAATGAAGAACGAAGGAACGAGTTGTTACCAAATGAAGCCGCCATTGCAAAGGAGGAGGTCAAAGTTGAAAAGGTTGCAAATAAATTTGTGTCTGATGTAGAATTGACTTCGGTCAACGATGGGACTGGAATTGAGAAGGCAATGGATAAGATTGTTGTGGAGAAGAACGAGTTCACGAATGAGGAACTGAGGAATGTGTTCTCAGAGACGAGCATTGGCGACGGTGACTAGTTTGTCCCGCGTTAATGTAAGTAGCTTCTCTGAACGGATAGATCTCGAGAACATCTAAATTACCGTCGTTGATTTGTGCAACATATGGATATAGGAGATAGAATAGAATGTAGGTAATTAGTTTTCTTTGTTTGTAGTTGGTCTGATGAGGAGAGACGCAGAGAACTGGCATTGTTCTCTACATGCTGCCATCATTCCGCGTAATAACATCTGTAGGCTTATTAGGTTCTACTTTCTTAGTTCTTTTCCCTTTTCTTTGGGTGCAAGGCTAATTTTGAAAAGAAACTGTGAATTTGTATGCTAAATCTGATGACTTATTATGCACTTGTGCTTCTGTTTTTTCCCCATGGGAGTTTTTTCTTCTTCTTTAAGTATGTTGTTTCTGGTTCAATGCATTGTTGATTCTTTCGTTTGAGTTCTTTTGCATATTTGCCAATAAATTTCTTTTTGCTATCTGTTAAAAGTGAAGATCTTTTTGTTGTTACGCTGAAAAGCTGTGTAGAAACTTTAGAATGAGTTTTGTTTCGTATGGAAGTGGTTTTTGAAGTAGTATCTAATACCTGACGTCTTGGTGAATTTTGCTGGAGTATGCAGTTGCTTGTGTGCGTGTGTGGGGGGATCTGCTAGTTGGTAAACGTCCTGTGTAAATGGTTATGCTTTTTGCAGTCTTCAATAAAAAATTTCATTTCTAACCGTGGCCTCGTACTTTCCAATGGAGAGATTAAGGAACTAGATCAGATTAAATTTTGATGGATCAGCTGCAGAGGGTTAGAAATTCTTTCGATTCAACGCCTTCATTTTTATGCTCATAATGAGTTGAATTTTCTGGCAGACATTAGAGTCCAAAGGCCTCCCCACTACTTTATTTGAGGAAAGTTTATGCAATTCTTGTGTGGTCATGGCGTATAGGATAATCAAAGGATAATGCTGAAACTCACACATTTCACTAAATGAGTTAAAGAAAATATATGAATTGAACAATTACTATTGAGCTCTTTAATTGTTTGTTTTTATTGTACAGTTGTAGTGTGGCCACGATTGTTGCTTTGAAGGTGGGGGGAGAAGGGAGGTGAGATGTTATAGGTCAGATCTCGTCCTTTGGATGGTTTTTGAGGTTGAATCCTGTTTGAATGTGCTCTTTGCTCTTATTTCCGTTGAAAGTGTATTTGGAGAATGTGCCTTCAAAGGTTGCCTTTTTTTTTGTCTTTCTGTTTTTTGGTTAGCACTTGGCGGCCGTTTCGTTTGTTTTGTTTTTGCTGATGAGTTAGATTAAACTTAAAAGTCAAATAAAATATTGATAGAATATATTTTTTTAATATTATTTTTATTTTAGGATTTGAAAAAATTGAATTGTTTATTTTATTTTGTGTGAGAATTTGAGAAAATTATAATAATGAGATGAGTTGTGAAAAAAAAAAAAAGGAGGAAAGATCTTTATCCATGGGATGGGATAATCTAAGAAAGAGGGTATTGGATTGGTGCTGTGTGTAGCAAAATGGAAAAAGTAAGGATCAATTTTTGCTACATTGTGAGTTGGTTAGGGAATCAAGGACGACGATATTAAACGCCTTTGCGATTGAGTGGGTTATCACCCAACAACAGGTGGTGGAGTAGGAACGTTCGCTGAATCCCTTTGGAGACCATAGAAATTCTGATGTTTGGCTGATGGTTTGGTAAGAACACAATATTCAAACTTTTGAAGACGGTCGAAGATTGAGAGAGGATGATGTTGCATTTAAAAGCAAATATCTCTAGCATTCTCTGTAGGAAAATGCTACTCGGTCATTTAAGTTTACCACTCGGACCGCTTAAGCTAGCAATGCCATGTGGCACAGTCAAGTCATATTAATAGAAAAAAGAAAATAAAAGAAAAGAATGTAACACTTGTTTTTTTCCCTCAAATGTTAGGCATATTATCTTCGGATTCATTTCTTGCTTTGTTTTTTATTAATAGCAATGACTATAACAACAATTCACATCAATTGTGATATTTCTTTGGCACAATAGAAAGACATGAAATTATGAATTTGGAAACAATGGAGATTGATCAAAACTTCTAGCTGCATTATTGTTTGGTAATGAGTTGAATCATACATTTTGGAAATTCATTAGGGAATTTGATAATTTTTTATATTCAGTGAATCATTCTGCAGATGCTTGCAATCACAAGAACAAATTAATGCTTGTGATAATAAGAAAGAAAAATGAGATTTACATTCAGCATCATTGATTGATAATGAACTGAATGATACATTTTGAGAATTTATTAAGGGATATTTGATTATCTTTTGTATTCAGTGAATCATTTTGCAGATGATTGCAATTATGATGACAAATTAATACTTGTGATAATAAGAAAAAAAAAATGAGTTTTACGTTTTGTTTTTGTATTTTAATATGACATGACAGTGCCATGTGGTACTGTCAGGTCAAGCGGTTTATCTGAGCAGTAAACTTATATGGCCGAGTAGCAACGTCCTTCTCTGTTTTATTAATATATCGGAATATGGATAACTTGGTATTCTAGTCTATTTATTAAATGTCACGGTAGTAAAATTATATACTTTTAAGTTCTAATTTGAAGATATAAATATCATATTTATCCTTCCATCTTATATATGGATTGTTGTGACAGCGAGACATTAAGGTGTCATTTAGATAGTTAGTTAAATAAAATATTGTTAAAATATATTTTTTTAATTTTATTATTGTTTCAATCCAATATAATCCAAGTTTGGTATCTTTCCCTTGTATATATAGGGCCGTGATCTTTTTTTTTTTTTTTTCTCTACAATGAAATCATACTTATCTGGAAAAGAAAAAATGACACCCAGAGGACAGAATGACGCATGAAAACACTTTTTATTACTTGAAATCCTGTGTGTGGTTCAATCAACAGCCACAGGCTTTCTTTTCAGTTATTAAATTGGGATGAGGAGCCCTTGTTATAAATTATTCACCGAGTTATTCATGGAATCTCATATATCTTTTGACGCCTTTAAAGACTTTTTGTCGTGTCTAGGTTGATAAGAGGCTCAGGTTGCCTGCATTCTCGAGAAGATTGCTGAGTTTCCTAAAGATCAGATACAAAAGTTCAAAATGTCAACTCGGAGAGACGAAGACTGATTAACCACCCCTCTTGAGATGGGGACCACTTCATCTTTTGTAGTAGTCCACTACGATGATGTCGATAGAAGGATATATACTTATTTATTTCATAGGCACAGTAAGAGCAAACATGTTCACCCTGATATTTCACTTCACAAACAAGACATCCATATGGCGTAAGCAAGAGAGTAGCGTGAATGAATCTAAATACATATCTTTCTTTTTGTCAAACCCAAACGGTGTTTTATTTCTTGCTCGATCCATCTGTCCTTAAATGCACAAAAACAATGTTGTTGTACCCCCGGCTTATTCTGATCTTGTCGTCGCTATATCTGCAACAAGTAAATTCAGTTATCTTCCAAGTCTGCGATTTATGACTATATATTAGTTGTAAATGAACAGTAAAAGGCAGTGATGTTGAATAGATTGTCTTACAGTAGCTCCAAGTTAAACTTGCTTTCCATCTCTATAGGATATCCAAAGGGGCCGCCAAGTATTACAGCATCGTCCATTGTAAGTTCATATACGTTTTTGCCAGATTTCCTGCCGAAATGTGCAACAGCATGAATCATTCCAACCAATGCTTAAAAAAAAAAAAAACTGTTCTTCAAGATGCCTGGTGAATGGCAATCAGCAAGCTGTGAGGAACTTACACAAATTTACCGAGCATGGAGAATCTGAGCCCCAGGAAGATGTCAACCAGAAACTTTATTTGTCCATTTTCCTTGACAATCTATAGTAGCAGCATTTTAAGATTGTGGAAGTGATTAATTATCTAAGAAAATCCTATTACATGATCTGTATAATTGACCGAGCGCTCTTATTATTGACTCACCTGCTTGCCCATAAGACCGTTGGCAGCATTCTCTATCCAACTATCTGTCTCTACCTACAAAGTGAAAGGGGATCGATGAGTTTAGCTCAGCTCGAAAAGTTTGTCAAGTTTAAAAGAGACAGGCATTCTTCTCATGACAGCAATGACTTCACCACGGAGACTAGCAATGAATACAGCTACGTAATTTGAAATTTTGTGCAAATGCAGTACATAATACTAACTTTTATAAATGGTGGTGGTAGTAGTAGTTCCTGGTTAGAGATACAGAGGAGTAGAACATAGAAGTTACTACCTAGTCCCAACTGAGCTATAAAATCTGATTCTTGTCTGGTGATCTTACTCTATTAAGAGCCATATTTGATGACTAGATTCTTCATTACTTTAAGCAATGCCTTCATATTGGATGGCTGAAGCATAAAGGAGGACTTCATTAGGAGTTTCTTGACGTTTGGGAACTCATTACAGAAGCTACTAGCGGTCTATCTGGTTAAACTTGTCATGTTTACAGAGAAGTCAATGGTGCTGCTGATTTCTTTGCAAGGAGTCGAGCCAGAGGGGAATTCTATTCAGTAATTTGCTCAGGACAGTATTCTAAAAGAAGTTGAAGGAACTCTTTGATTAGGGAGTGGGGTGTTTCTACTTGAGATGTAGATTGGGCTTCCTGCTGGTTTTGCATCTGTTTCTGCTCTGTAATTCCGAGGGCTGACTGATAAAGTTTTTCTTTCTTCTAAAAGAAAAGCAATGTCTTCATATCCACTTTGCCTAAATTTGCACCATAATGCTCTGAATTGCTATCGTAGCCTCTTGCCAGAATATCAAAAACCATGTCTACCACAAAAGCATGGCTGGTTTTGCAGTCATCTTCAGGCATTTCTTGTTGGCTTTCTGTGCAAAACTATCATCTCCATGTATTCTTGTTTATGTTACTAAATAATGAGGTGATGTTATTATCTTTAGAAGAGTACCTGTGAACTCCATATCATTTGCCATTCACCTTCTTGGAGTCCAGTTTCATCTCTACTTAGATTCTGATGGAAGGAGATAAACTCATCGATTGCCTGCCAAAGTTATTAATAGGGCTGACCCAAATCAGCAATAGAGCAACATTTTCCATGACATGTAATGTAAAAAATGTATCGGCATCTTTACCTCTCTAACTCCTGTACCCGTGGAAATGGCTGATATCAATCTTTGCCTTGGTACAGTCTTCTTTTGCAGGACAAATGTGGTGCCCTGCACTACAAAGACATTACTGGATATCCTTAGCATTTATCAAATCAAATAAGAGGAGGTTCTGGCAAGGGTTTTTACCTGAGCACAAGTACTGAAGGAAAAGTATCAAGGAACAAACGAAGTGCCCATTTACCTTATTTCCTCTTGAGATACGGAGGTCTCCAGAAGGGGACAGGTACGTGGTATCCAACCAACCCTTTGCTTCATCTCCAAGAAGTCTAAAAGGCACTGGATATGGAACCTTAAAGGGTAAAAACTTAAAAGAAAAGGCTGCTCGATCAAACTGGAAAAGTATTCGTTTACCATCTTTAATTGATGCTGCTGCCTGAATAGAACCAAAAGATAATTCATGATATAAGAGAGATGAATTTTGAATATAATTATTGCTTTGCAGGTTAATGAAATTGAGCCTTAAGGCCACATCAATGATATATTCTTTGAATTGAGAGTATCGATATATATCTACAAGAAAAACAAGCATTTGTGACGGATTATTTGTTACGATAACGACTATTTATGACAAAAACAGACTCATTTTAGCAGGAAATAATCATTTTCGTTGGAGCTAACTGGTCACAAATAAACAATTTTCTTGTAGCGAAAAGTTTGGTATATGCATATTTATTTTCACGTCTTAAGTAAAGCATTTCTGTATTATTGCTGAAGAGGCTTAGGTGGCAACCCTTGCCATATGTAATTTAACCCAAAAATGTAAATATGAAAGCTAAGAAATTGAAGTCATACCTCTACTTTCAGCTCACCTATTGCATCAGTGAATTTTATGATATTGGATACACGGGGATCATTCGTCCGAAGGTAAACCTCTTGAAACACGCTAAAGAAATCAACCCCCACAAACGTTCTCTACAGAAACATACATAGGAAGTCTGCGTATTGGTTTATTCCGAGATTTTAAAGCTCTATTGGCACTTGGGGAGAATAGATCAAAAGAAACGAGATAATTAAGATGCATGATTCTCAATGGAGTTCATCTAGAAAATGGAAAAATATGATCTATTCAATCTCATCAAGGCATTTGAGAGGCAGGAGTTCGAAGTCTGACCTGAATTGGAGATGCTGTTTGAGGTCTAGTTGTGAACATCAGTTGCCAGCGACCTTCAATCAAACTAGAGCTTGTCTGCAGATGTTCAAGGCATAGTCAATTCTGTGGAATAGACATGTATATAGGACTAGAAGATATTATTATTTTCTACACCCAAGGGCCAAAACCTCAGTGGCAGCAAATAAACATTGGCCCATTTTTATCATAGCAAATAAGCATTAGTACTATTGCAGCAGAATTTCCTGGTTTTCCAATTGAAGGATAGAAAATCAATTTAGGCTTTAGTTTTCTCAAGCTCTACCATGATGTAAACAAACAAACTCGGCTAACTTCTTGTCATAAATGACATCTTGAAATTTAGCACAAAACAAAAGAAGAAAACATTCTTAATACATAAAACAACACACCGGATCAGGCACGCCTTCAAAACCTTCTAGAACTTGCACGGCACGATCAACATCCTGCAGAAAATCTTTCATGCTATATCAACATTGATAAAAGATCAGAAAGCACGTAAATTCATAAGAACTAGGTTAGTGCTTAATGCAGCCCGGGAAAAAAAAACAAAGAAAAAGTGGAAGAAGTACTTTACACTGAGTTGTTGAGTAGAAGCAGAGCGGCCTCGGCCCTGGATCCCAATAAGCGCTTCAATGAGCTTGTTTTCTTCTTCGTTGAATGAAACCTGTTGCTGCTCGTCCACAACATTAGATCCATTAACAGTAACGTTTCTGCGAATACTGCTAGTGGAGTCGAAGAGCTTAGTACTTTTGTACCGAAGATTTCTTGTCTTTGAGAATGTGGGTGTTGGGTTCCATTGAAATCCAAGATTTGTTGTATAGACTTTGAGAGCCATTGCACAGAGAAGAAGGAGGAGTAGGTGAATTTGGTTCTTAGCTTAGTACTGTGGTATACAGTTAAAACCGTTGGATTATCATTGTAGATGGTGCTTACGTGGAGATTTTTGGATCAGACACGTGTTTGTTATCCTTCAGGGTTTAGATTCTTGGAGCAAGCGAGCGAGTGGCAGTAGATATAAAATTCAATGGGCCGAGTTCGGTCGGCTCAACGAACCATTGATGGGCCAAATTAAGGTCCTCTCACCATGCAATAGAAATGCATGCTTTTCTAGCGTCTTGATCAGGATCAAAACGACGGTGTCGTGAAAGGAAAGCAAACTCTTGTTTTTGGAAGAGAAAACTGTGAATTGTGTAATTACCGCATAATCGCTTTGAAAAAAGTGAATAAAATATGAGACCCACATAAAAAAAAAAATTAATTTTTTAATAATAGATCCCATTATTTTTCAAAGTGATTACGCGGCGGCACTTCACGATTGCGCTGTGACGTATTGGAGATTGACAGAGGTACCAAAGACTCCGAATTTCATGCATCAGTCTGAATGAAATAAGTTCAATAACGATTGCATATATATGGCTATTGGTGAGCAAATAGATGAGTTTATGTTTTTAGCTATCCAGATTTCTCTGAGTTTTTTTCCTTCATATGAATGAAAAATAAAATGAAATTAATTAGCATTTTTTGAGAAGGGAACACTGACAAATATTTGATCAGGCAGATCAGTTCGATCAATGACTGATCATGTCTAGTATTCGGATATTTCAACAGTAGTACTTTCCAGGAAAGTAAACAAATGCCGTCCAGAAAACCCAATATTGCTATGAATGCATGCTAATGGGTCCTAGGGATAAGGCTTAGATGCATTGAAAGTTTAATAATGCATGCACTACATAATAGAAAAGTATTATTTCTGAGGTTAACGCTAGTGATGTAAGTACTACAGCTCATGCAGTACTAGTAATCAACCAGCTGCAGTGTGTGCATGCACTACTATATATTGATATATAGAGTTAGCTGCAGTGATGTTAATGATACGTGCAGACACCAAACACATCGTGATTTTAATATAACCGACCTTTTTGTTTGGTAATAGATTGGTGGGTTCTGAGTTGTCAGATTGCTTAAAATATGTAAGTTTTTCATGCAATTTCTCAACTGCAGCGCACTTAAAAGACTAGTAGTGCATGTAAATCTGAAAGCCTTTTTCCTACCACTTGCCTCACACAGTTTGTCCTGCATGCAGTAAGAATGTTTAAGATTTAAGTTTTGTCAGCATTAGCTTTTTGGTTTTTGACAACTTTGACTGATCATTGATGGCTGACTGACTTTCTTTTTTGACTATGCTTCCATAACTTCTTTCATACTAATTTCCTTACAATATTCTTGTGATTAATTTAGTAATTAAAACTGGTTCGGATCATGAGAGAAATGAAAATTTTGGTAGTCATGTGTCTCATGTCCTTGTGCGGCATTCTGCTCCCTATTTGTCTCTTCTGAGTGATCCCCTCCCTCCCTCCCTCAGCTTCCCCCCTCAGTTATCAAACCAAATAAACTCTTAATTATTGAACAAAAAATGTAATACATGTAATTATTAAGTACGTAAAAACACCAGCTCGAGCCATCATATATACAATAAATATAATTTTTAAAAGAGTCCCAATGCTAGCTAATACTTGCATCGATTTCAGAAATTTAGTTGAGCATATACGTTTATAACCAAACGTTTAGTTATAAAAATATATGTTTTGTACTGTTACACATGGACAACCACGTAAACATGATGTACGATATGATCATATATACTGAAATGAAATTTGAATTTGGACAGCATTATTGTATTCATAACTATATGCTATATATGTATATAGATCATGAGTACTTGAACCATATATAGTTTTGCATTTGTTCAATAATATGTGGTATTATTAGTGTCGGCCGTGGAACACTTAGAGCTAGAGAACAATTATAACTTCGATCACTGCTAATTTAATAAATAAATAAATAAAAAAAAAAAATCAGCAACTCAGGTAGCTAGCTAGTAACTTGTAGCATCGATCTACATGAACTAGAACGTCACATCTTTCAGCAAGCTATATATACGATTAATTGTTAATGAAAATGTTATGTCCAACTTGTGACCCTTTTCTCTCTCTCTCTCTCTGAAAAAATAGATCATATATAGTATGTTGAAAAAATTTGAAAAGAATAAAAAAGTTAATTCATAGCTAGCAGTTTGGGGCCGATTGAACTCCAACCTGCAAATATAAACCTCATTGACGCATTGTCCCTTACAAGGATCAATTAGGGTAATGCCATTCGGTCCTCCGCGAGAGTCATAATTGGCACGTATATACATAAATATATGAAAACTTGGGTCTGATCTATATATACATAATGACGATAATCATGCAATATTGGCGAAGCAACATTTACTTCTATGTTTTGTTCAAGTCTAAACCGACTATATATAATTTACCACCATTAATTGAGATTGCATGCTAGCTAATAACAACATGACGAGTTAGCATAAGGTCCTGTTGGATACAAGAAGTGTTTCATCTTATCTCATTACTACAAATTTTTAAAATTTTTACAAAAAATATAATAAATAATTCAACTTTTATAAATTCTAAAACAATAATAATATTAAAAAAATATTATAATAATAGTTTATTAACTTTTAACTTTCATTTGGTCAACTCATCTCATCTCAACTCACTATTCAAACAGCACTTAAGTCGAAGTCACCTGCAGATTAATGCCGATAACAACAAAATTTAATTATATATATATCAACCATTCTTAATTAATGCAAACACACACACATATATATATATATATCATAAGTCAACCAAAAAGAGCCTTTTCACAAGCTAGCTAGCATGAGGTTTCTGAGTGTATGTGTTATTAGTAACATAATATAAATGCTTTAATCACAAAGAAATTGCATACAAGTAAACTCCTAAACTAACTAACTTGATATCATACATTAGATTGCAAAATTATTTTTATTGCAAAACTAAATTTATTTTACAATCGCTGCAATAGGTCACTACAAGAAAAACCACCTATTGCGTCGATTTTTATATTGTTGCAAAAACAATCGCCACAATAGGTCACTTTTTGCACACGAAATGTTTGATTTTTCCCCCCAATTTCTTTCCTTCTCCATTTCTCTGTGTTCTTCCCCATTCCGTCGTATCCAGTCCTTTTGGTCACGTACTTGCTCCACCCACCCCCGAACGATTTCAGCTACGTTTGGTTACCAAACCAAACTCAACTCATCTCACTCATTATTACAACTTTTTTAAATTTCAACATAAAATATAATAAACAATTCAACTTTTTCAAATCTTAAAATAATAATAATATTAAAAAATAATATTTTAATAATATTTTATCATTTAAACTCAACTCAACTCAACTCAGTTTAACATCCAAACGCACCCGAACATCTCCATTTTCGATCACCACCCAAAGATTTCTCCTCCACCCCATTTTCCTCCCGCGGAAGCTACAGTTGAACTTGTCTCCTCCCCATATTGTGTCGTGTGATTCGTCGTTTGGGCAATTGGATTTTTTCATAGATTTCCAATTATCAGAGGTTGAGATTTGTTATTTGAGACTTTTGGGTACCTTCCGTCACCACAAGTATGGCTAAACTTAGAAGTGGAGATCTCACCCCCTTCATCCGCGCTTGTTGCTTTACAAAATTTAAGCTTTTTGTTTGTAGACTAATTTCTAGCTGTGCAGAAATCATGTCCTTTTTTGCATGACTTTTGCATGTATATCTGCATTTTGTGGACGTGTTGATGTGGGTATTAGATGTTGATAATTTTTGTTTGAGTTTTTTATTTGCACACCTCAGATTTGTCATTTTTTTTGCATTAAATTCCTACTTTATCAATCACCCATCAACATCATAGCATCTGGTTTGTACACATATCATCCCCCTTTACCCCACATGCAACAGATTACATGTTGTGAAATCCCTACTTTATCATGTATGCCTGCCTGTTTGTGTCTCTGATGTGGTTCTCAATTGCAATAAGAAAGGTATTCAACACTACATAAAACCCCACGAGGTATATATATATATATTATATATATATTTCAAAAGAGGAAAAAAAATGATGTACATGAACCATGATTCTTTCTAGTTAGCGTATAGTAATAAGAACATTTGAGATGAAATAAATTAACTCTAATGGGGAATGGTTAGTTTGCACAAAAAGGGTCTCTTGGGCTTGTTAGTCTTTTTCTTCAACTCAGCTGAATTGAGGTATACATGCCAAATCATGTACATTTAACAATTAGTGAATCTCTCAAGGAAAATAATATCAAACATTAAAGAAAAATAGAATATTGTGAAGATAATAATTTGAAGAATAACAAAACATAGAGATAGTGGCCATGCAAATATTAATGACCTTGTACCACCATGGCCAATCATGAATGGTATGATCCACATCCCTCACCACCCACCCCTTCTTTTTCTTTCTTTTTGTCCTACTATAAATAATATATCTCAGCACCATAACCAGAGAACTTGTAGCTGATACTGACCAATATTGCTGATCCTCATTCACGATCTCAAAATTCTGTGAATGATATAACCAACGAAATTTGCATCCTTGGATGGGAGCATCTGCAATATGATTGAAAGAGTCACTACAAAAGACGCAATAAAGCTTTAGTACATAGAGTGAGGCTTTAGCTGCAGTAATGTGAAAAAGAAAAACAAATGCATATCACAGACAAATCTTGGGGGGGGGGGGGGGGGGGGGGGATATTAAGAAGCCTCAGAGAATTCTTGCAATTTCTCAAACAAAAAATAATATAATTGAAATCAGTAGTCTGTATCACCTCATTTATCATGTTTCTTGTCTAACTCTGATCTAAAGAGGGTAGTAGAGACTCTAATGTGAGGGCTTGCAGTTGTAAACCCTCCATCCGTCTCTTCCATCCAACAAAGAAAATAAATATACTAAGCCATTTCCAATATATATCTCAAAGACAGCAAGTACTATATCAACTACCAGAGTAAATTTTGCCAGCCCATCGGAACTACTAATGCTAATAAGGTCAGATGTAAAGAAAGGATGTATCAAAACATAAAAAGAAAATTCTCTATGTTCGATTATGGAGTAGAACAACATGATTGTTGAGCTTCTAGGATCTAAAGGTGTTTCACAAGTTTTCTGGATGAAATCTTTTCTTCAAGGGGGTCTGTAGTATTATTTATCCCAAAATCTTTTCTGTGTTTTACAAGACATTGATGTGTCCTAGTGGAGACAATGGCAAGTGCGTACTGATAACTGATGTATGCCATTATCAGATGAGTAAAAGGAATACTGGTTAAGTGAAGAGGAAAGCACTAATATTTTAGCGAGGGAGCTTTCGTCCAAAATAAAAGTAGTGATGAGAGGACAAGAGTGGGACTGAGAAAATACAAAGTAATTGAAAAGAGTGTGCAATCCACAAGATTGTCACCAACAATTCCATTATCTTATTCAATCCACTAATAGAAATGAGGTTCTATTCTCTTCTTTCCTTTCAACTTCCCAATCATGCTGCCTTTATGTGGCTTACAAGGTGGTCTATTCTTCTATAGCCATGATCTGAGGGAGAATTTATTCAGTGTTTATTGCTTTGTTTGAATGAGTCATTAGGTTTACCATGCAATAATATCGATCTAATCCATTTCAAGATATATATATATATATATATATATATATATTATAATATTTCACTATATATCCCTTTAGATTTCATTAATGCTATATATCTATGATCTTTAAAGCTATATATTAAACATGTAGAACACTGGTAATTAATTTTTTTCTAGTATGAAAAAGGTTTATGGAGGATTCTTCGAGCTACCCAACAAATTATCTGTAGACACAATTAGTTTGTAGAAAATTGAAGTTGGGGGGGTCACTTAATTTAGCCAAATCTGGTTATGCTCATTGATCAAAACGAAAGAAAACCAATAAAGTTAGGTAGGGAACTTGGACTTGCTTTGTGATTGAATGCACTACAAAAGGGAATGTGATATTTGTAATCCTACCAAGACGTAGCAACAGTACTAATTTATTTCTGCCTCAATGATTTTGAAACCAGACACTTTTTTTCATGTAAACAACAGCAGTATAATAGTGGATTTGTAGTAGAAAAGCTGTGCTTTTTTACCATGTAAGGATGGATTAATACTCTCAAAACTTCTTTAGTTGCTTTAAGCTTTTAAGCAGCAGGCATAGATCCATATTAGATTAGGTTTCTGGGTTGGTTTGTCAACATCTTCACCTGTCATCCTTTGTTGGTTAGTTATAGATTTCAATGGTTTTTTATACGACCATCTCATATTTTATTTCTGTTAATTGGTCAACGCAGCGAATGCACTGCTCCTATATAACTGGTATAATGTTTATGTACTGATTTGTTATTTTATGTATAACTGCCAGATTGGAGTTGGAGATCAGATGGAAATATGAAATATCCCAAAAGTATAAGGGCATTGATGCAGTCATGTTGAAGTTGTTCTACTCACCCCTCATGCCCAGGTGCATATTATTATAGCTGACTAGATATAATTTTTAAAAATAGAGGAGCAACATAGTTGACAAATCTATCTGAATGTGCACATTTTGATCAGATCTGTGCTTGGATATAATGTATTCTCAATATTTAGTAGTTAAGTTGTAGGTTTTGGGTTGCAATTGGTCCACCCGAGCGTATAGCCCATAACTAGCATTAATGTGAATTCCTAATTGAGTTTGGATGAATGAATGTCTTTAATTTATTAAATTAGATGAAAATGGTGCTCAAAGATTTGAACATGCATGGGAATCCTACATGTTCATCAGTGCATATAATGAAAGTTCAATATTTTTCCTTTATTTCCTATTTCTAAGTACTTAATATCATTAGGCATGGGTGTTGTATAAACACTTCTAGAAGTCAATTTATTTCAAGAAAAATTTAGGTGAAAAATGATTGGAAATTAACACATAATATTATGTCTGAAAAGTGTTCCACAATGAATGAGGTCTACAATATTATTTTACATGACTTAATTATTTAGTGATTGACGTGAAATAAGATAAATTACGTGTTAATACAAAAATCAAATTATTTAGATGATGTTTGAAAATGAAGCCCGGCCACCGTTTCTTGGAAGAAAAAAATAAACCAAAGTAGCCTTGCGGCAAACTTCAAACTCGCTGGAAAATTAATTTGGAACACATCTTTTGCGGCGATTAGTGATTGCCGGAAAAAAGTTTCACATGCTAATGTGGCTATTGCGGCGTTTCAAAGAATCGATGCAATTGAGGTTATTTGGTGATTTGTATGCGACATAACAAGTGGATATTAGTTGCAGATGTCTACAGCGACGGCCCACTAAATCGTCGCAATTGAGTTTTTGCAACGGAGATGATAGCTCTAACGGTAATTTGTAGACGTTGGAAATAAATACAAGTGCGACGAAAATAATAATCGCTACAAAAGGGCATGCATATTTATAACAATTTGTGGTCTATTTGCGGCGACAATTACCCGTGGGAATACCTAATGGCGATGCTAACGCTATATCGCTGGAAAAAAGGAATTGTCATTTTCAACGCTTTATTTATCTTTTACGACGATATATAATGCGTCAATTAACTTTTTTCAACGATTTAATAATAAACAGAAAGACCATTTTCGTCCTTTTTTGGGACATTTGCGAATGACAAAAATCGCCAAGAATGTTTAATTTTTCCGACGATTTTTGCCTATCATTGGGTTAACTCAGAAGTGAATGATTAATTCGTCAAAAATGTAGCGAACTAAAAATTGACAAAAATGGATAAATGCAGCAATTATATGGGATTTTTGCGAAGATTTTGAGTGTTGGAAAAGTCTTGATTTCTTGTAGTAGACCTTATGTCTCATACAATTTATGGATTTACATGCGGTACTTTAGATTGGAAAGCTCAAGCATTTATAATTTTCTATGCAATCTGATAAGTATGATCCCACTACGGATCTGTCAATTAAATACAAATGTCGGCAATGTTAAAACTACTAATTTACAGTACTTAATTCTGGCTAATTGTAAGTACCATCAATCTCATCAGTGCAATACTATTTTTGAATTGAGGCAAACACCGGCCAGCTACAGCCGCCATACATCACCACCACTAGTACTTAGCCATATAGTAAACAACAAAAACTTTATTAATGATACATTACCAAATTCCTATTGCTCTCGTGATTCATACATTATCACATTTATGACAATGCACTCGTGATCACCTCGATCGGCTATATATATTAAGCCTGCAACTAGTACTAGACTTAATTATTACAAGGCATTAACATTTTGGCCGTGTCCTTAGTTAGTTTAGACGTCGTTTCCCTCGATTACTTGTTTGTGGAGGCTAATGAGGATCATGAGCATGAAGAAGGGTTATTGTTTGATTATGACCACCTTTATGTTGTTCCTTGTTGTAAGGTCTCAACTAACTACGGACTTTTACAAGACAACATGTCCAAATCTTCTTAGCGTTGTGCGGAAACAAATGATAAATGCTATCAAGACTGAAATGCGAATGGCTGCCTCTTTGCTTCGGCTTCACTTCCACGATTGCTTTGTAAACGTACGTGAGTTTGGGCAATAATATCACTACGTACTCTTTATATATAATCATG
This sequence comes from Cyclocarya paliurus, assembly GCA_029856935.1. Lineage (NCBI taxonomy): Eukaryota > Viridiplantae > Streptophyta > Magnoliopsida > Fagales > Juglandaceae > Cyclocarya > Cyclocarya paliurus. The sequence goes on along the minus strand of CM056958.1, from coordinate 803,591 downwards.
CTGCATATATCATGCATCGTCGTGTCCTGATCATGATGATTAAACCACAATAATTTTTGTTCGTAGGGTTGTGATGCGTCGATACTGTTGGATGGAACGGATAGTGAGAAGTTCGCCCTTCCTAACCAAAACTCAGTCAGGGGATATGAAGTTGTGGATCAGATCAAAAGCTCCGTGGAGAGCTCGTGCAGTGGCGTTGTATCTTGTGCTGATATACTCGCCATAGCTGCCCGAGATGCTGTGCTCTTAGTAAGCTTAACTAATACATGATAATAATCCCCCCGGCCAATTTCTTTCGGCTGTATAGCTGAATTAATCCATATATATATCACGACTTCTAGGGAAACATATGCATGCAATTTGATATTTGGATCAAGCAAATCTAGCTAGCTCAAAGAGATCATTCTGAGTTCATGCATGTTAAGTACTACTTTGGTCATGATCATTAGTAATTAATAAGCACGTTGTGTATATATATATATATATATATATATATATATATATATCATGATGGTTAAATAATTTGCAGAGTGGAGGGCCGTCATGGAAGGTTTTGTTGGGCAGAAGAGATGCACTGTTGCCCGCAACGAATTCCACAGTAAATGGTGCACTTCCTGGTCCAACAGAGGCACTGGACTCCATCATTTCCAAGTTTGCAGCTGTTGGCCTCGATCTCACAGATGTCGTCTCCTTATCTGGTAATCAATTAATGCCAATCAAATTAATGTTTCCACTTACAGTTGCTTTTTATCAGTAAAGGAGAATATATAAATACCTCGATCGTGGCTATGCACTGAAAAAACAAGAAATGTTTGGCAACAGTAAAATACAAATGGAAGTGCTAAAGTAATAAAGAGAATATTATTTTTATTTTGTATAATAAAAATAATTTTAAAATCTGACATAGTATATTAAACCACGTCAATTTATGAATTTACTTTTATGGAATTTTTTTGTGACTAAAATATTTATCTAATGAGAATATCTGGTAGTACCATATAATTGAGTATGCATATTATTGTGCAGGAGGTCATACCATTGGACTGGGAAGATGTGTCACCTTCAGCAGTAGGTTGTTCGACTCAGCCGGGACGGCCGCTGCAGACAGTACAATGGATGCAAGCATGGCGTCTGATTTGCAAAGTTTTTGTCCGGTGAATGGGGATGGAAACAGGACAACAGCCATAGACCGAAACTCAACTGATTTGTTCGACAACCATTACTTTCAAAACTTGCTCAACGGAAAAGGTCTTTTTAATTCCGACCAAATTCTAGTCTCCGGTGATGTCGCCGCCGTCACAACAACCAAAAGTTTGGTCCAAAGTTACAGCAACAACTTTTCTCTTTTCTTTGCCGATTTTGCTAATTCCATGATCAAGATGGGCAATAACAAGCCTCTCACTGGTTCCAGTGGAGAGATTCGGAAGAGCTGCAGAGCAGTGAATTCATCATAAATTGAAAATTGTGCTGAACTAATTAGCAAAAAATACATGATGTGGAAAAATAAATTAAGGATATCATGTACGTACCAAAAAATGCTACTTGCAATAATATTAATGTTATTTCGTCTTAATGCTTTATATATGAATAAGACATGATCCTCTATTTCACGAAAATCATTTCTGTTTTCAATTCGTACTGTTTTGTTAAACGGATACTTATATGTCAATATCGGTGTGCGGTTTGGTACGTGAACTTACTTGCACGAAGACTTTTCTCTTAATTATTTTTTACAATTAAAAAAATTCCCTCTTAATTATTAGTCGCAATTGAGATTTGATAGTATTTTAGCACAATTTATAACATTTTCCCTAGATCTTGTATGATCTCTCTCTCACAAACACACACATTATTAACAGCTTATTTAGAAACACAACTTTTTTTTAAATATTTTCATATTACTTTATTATTATTTACAGATCATGATCTTATATACACTTAGCATCCAAACTCACCCTAAATGTCACTTTCAAGCATTTCAAAATTTTAAATTCTGCATTTTCATATCGACTTTGTAGATCTCTCTATGATTTGAACATGGACCTTTCTCCATGGAGAGAAGTTGACCCCATGTCAGGCCATTGGTCAGAAGGCCAAGACTGACAACCTGGTTGTGCATACACATTTTGCTAGTTAGGAATATTTGAGTTTTTTTTTTTTCATCTATAAACTCATGAATATAATAAATATATGAATGAAAATTATGCTCGCGCTTTTAGAAATTTATTATTAAAATTTGTACCACCTCAGGCACCACCAAAAGGGGATGTAGCTCAGATGGTAGAGCGCTCGCTTAGCATGCGAGAGGTACGGGGATCGATACCCCGCATCTCCACTATTTTCTTTTTCAAGATTAATTTCAACTCCCAATCTCAAATATCAGCTCCCAGGATTATAAATATAAACGCGCACACAAATCATGTACGTAGAAAGTATCAGATTCCTTTGCAAAGGCCACGAAATAATTGCATCCAAAAAAATCAGATTCCTTAAAACGAGTTTTTGAGATGTTTTGTTTTAGGAATCCCTTTGCAAGTTCTTCTAGCTGCACTAGCACTCGAATCATAGAAAGTATGTATAAAAGGCCACGAAATAATTGCACCCAAAAAATCAGATTCCTGAAAACGAGTTTTTGAAAGACAGTGGGAAAGCTAGCATGTGGCGTCTCCATCATGTCCCTGAGATTGCCTCGGAGCTCAATTGTTACAACCATCTCGTTCAATCGCTGCTGCTGAGATAATGCTTTGTTTTAGAATACCTTTCCTCTTCTGTTGCAACTTTTTCTAGCACTGGGATTCGATTGGAGAGTGAGATACGATGATAATTGTATAAATTGTAGTGAGATAATTTGAGTTAAGTATTTTTAAAATTTTGAATTTTGAAAAAGAAGAGAGAAAAAGTTAAATAAAAAATATTATAAAGTTAAAAATATTATTATAAATGTTGTTAAAATATTATTTTATAATATTATTTTTGTTTGAAAATTTGAAAATTTTGAATTGTTTTTTATTTTTTGTTGAAAAGTTTAAAAAAATTGTAATAATTAATTTGAAAATATTTGTATTTGAATTATGTTTAAGAAAGATATGAGATGAGATGTATTTCCAAACAAGCCCTAAATCGTTTCCTGGTACAGCTAAAGAAAAGGCAGTGTACAGAGCAAGCTTAAATTCATGCGATTCATGCAATCTAAGATCGAATCGATGGAATTCATTGTTATGCATACAGCATAAAGAAAGCGTGACACATGCAGCTGCTTAAACCAATTAGAAGGTGATGAAGTACTAATTAAGGGAGCAAAATATGACATGATCTATGTTTCAAATACTATATATCTATTCTGAATTTGTAAAAGAATGTGAAAAAAGTATAATAATGAGAACCCAAGCACTTCTTAAAAGGCCAAAAGGCAAATCTTTATTCATAACCAAATCCTTCTATACAAGAAGGTTTCCAGCGGTTTCCAGCCATGCAACTTCTATCAAAACATCAGACCATGACAACATATATATGCTAATAACTCCCAACACTTATTAATGTATTGTCTTGTTAGCATATATGTCATCATCACCATTTATTAAAACAAGCTAGTTATTTTATATGGCATATTTGTACTCAGCATCATCTCTGGTTTCAATCGAGCTATGTAAATAGCTTTCTGATCCAGAAGAGGCTCCATTCACTAAGGCGCAGTTCAATCTAACTTCTCCTTGCGACCCCGTTAACACACCGATATTCCCCATTTTAATCATCGACTCCGCGAAGCTGGCAAAGAAAGCAGCCTGGTCACTACTAAAGTTGTTGACAATAACAATGGTGTCCGCTCCTGGCGTTGAGAACAGCTCTTGATCGGTCTGCAGTAATCCGTTCCCAACTTGAAGATTGGAGAAGTAATTGTTGTCAAAAGTATCGGGTGTTGTGAGGTCGAGGTTTGCCAAGCCAGTCCCAGTTCCATTCTGGGGGCATATTCCTTGAAGAGTTGGCAAGTAGGTTGTGTTCAGGGATGGATCAGGACTACCTGTGTTGTTGAAATCGTACAATCGACCACTGAAAGTCGGACACTGTGCGCGTCCAAACGTGTGAGCGCCTAAAAATTACGCATGTCAACTTTGTCATCTAATACATATTTGCGAATATCAATCATGAAAAATTACTTGAAATCTGACATTTTTTTTTATCTTTTTAAAAAATATTTAAAAATATTAAAAAAATAAATAAAAAATTAAAAAGAAAATTTTGTCCAGTAGGCACACGCCCAACCGTCACTGATGAGCGGCACCCTAACAACACTCTATTAGTAATTGGTGTGATTATTTTTGGACAGTAGTGATGAGTAGGGATGTAAAATTAATTGGAAAACTAGAAAATCGAATTGGACCGGACCGATTCAATATATTATATATTTTAATTTAATTTTTTTAATATTATAAATACTATTTTAATATTATATAAAATTTATATTACTTAATTATATATAAGATAATATTATTATAATTTATAACATAAAATTTCAATTTTAAACATAAAAATTTGTTTAATCATATGCTTTATACATAAAATATATATATTAATAACATTTTATGACCTAATAACATTTTATAGACTAAGTTTTTTTTTTTTTTTAGCAGCAGATTTCTATTTACAGTTTTTGTTTTAGATCAATTTTTTTAACATATTTTCTTATAAAACAGATTTTTATAAATAGTAATAGATTTTTAATAAAACAGATTTTTTTTAAAGTAATTTTTTTTTTTATAAACAGATTTTTTATGATAAATTTACATTTTATTAAAATTAAAAAATCAGAATGAACCAAATCGAAACTTTTAAAACTAGAGATACCAGTTTAAGATAACTGATATGTAATCGATTTTCGAAAAGACAAAACCATTACGTACCAGATCCGTTACACCCCAGTGATGAGTATAGAAATGCTACCTGAGAGGGAAACCAGATCGGTGGTGTTCAGCCCCACGGCTGAGAAGATAGATTTAAGAGTGTCAAGGGAATCGACGGCGCTTGGAAGGGAAATATCAGCACCAGTACGGTTGGCTGTTGTGCCGTCCCTTCTTCCGAGTAAAACTGTCCACGAGGTACCATTTGCCTGCGAGCACCAATTAGTTAGCATCATATGTAAAACAGACATACTAAAAACTGGTTTTGGACTGACAGTAGACTTTCCCTTGTGTTTTATGTGGCATGATTAATGTTTTGGGGGCAATAAAAATGTTTTATAGATCAAAACCTGTTAAATCTCAACCATTATTTTCAACTAGATGGTTCATATTTTGCCATCTATGAAGATCAGAAAAGATCATTTTCTGAGATAGAAGAAGCTGAAAATTTTGTATAGAAAAGGTATTTAAGGTTTAATAAGAGAAAATTTTGAGTTGTGTATAGCAGAGTCAGGGACAAAGATTTAAAGAGATCAAGGGCGTGTTGATGTTGTCGCTGTACCAATGAAACTGATTCTTCAGCTGCAATGGCGAGAATATCAGCGCAGGAAACTATGCCGGGACAAGCGCTTTCCAACGCAGTCTTTATATCATCAACAACGCCAAAGCCCCTGACGGAGTTATTATTTCGGGCAGCTTCTTTTTCGCTGTCTATGGTGTCACTGTTGTTCAGTAAAATTGATCCATCACAACCCTGCAAGAATTAAAGTAAAACACGTACGTTTCAACACAATTTATAAAAAGAAAAAAACCAAAACTTGAAACCCATTAATAAGCTACCTGTGCTTGATTTTAAAAGTAAGGAGGATTGCATGGAGAGAAGTAGTACGTACGTTGACAAAGCAGTCATGGAAATGAAGCCTAATAAGGCTGGCACCAATTCTGGGATCGCTCAGCAACGCATTCTCGATGACACCACGTGTGATGTTCGTCACGTTTGGACATGTTTGATCATAAAATGTTGAGGAAAGCTGGGCATGGGATACTGACATTCCTCCCAGCAAGAATGGAATGCAGAATATAGCTATCGCAATGCAATGGGAAGAAGACATGATTTCTGTGTGCAATGTTCTCTCTCTTCCTGGAAAAAAAGAACGAGTTTTCAATGTTTAACCGACCAAATTGGGAGCCTTTATTTATAAAGTGACAAACACGTTATCTTACAAAGCACGATACCTAGTTTGAAAGTTCACGGGCTCTCAAAAGTCTTAAAGTTGATTTGAAATGTTGTTTGGGGGTACTTGTCGGTGTGTATGGGGTTGGAAAATTATATAATTCGATGGTTGGAACCAGGTATTAGGTAATTTACTTTTTTGGATTGTCACCAATTAATATTTGGAAAATGCTCGTTTACTTTTTCATTTTATCTATTTATTTTGACTGTTTGTATATGTAATTTTTTTAAAATTTTTTTACTTAATAAAATAATTTTTAATATATTGATATACTTTTAAAAATATTTAAATATATTAAAAAATATTTAAAAATAAAATAAAATAAAATAATTTAACGATCAAATGAAACCATGATACTCAAGCCACATAATTGTACCGCTTTAAATATTTCTGACTTCCGTTAGCATGATTTGAAATTTAGCTAGTTAGGTAGGTTTGGACCTTGTCATGGTTGTGGCCTGGGAAATAATATTAATAATAGTCCAATCATCTAGATAAATACATCATTTATATACGTTCCGGGTCCAAGCTGATAGCCATTCTTTTCAAGCGTACTGTCCATTTCTTCTCTGGACAACGTAGATTTTTTAACCCTCTCTTTCTCATGCATTATCTATCTTCGTTTCCTGGTACAGCTAAAGAAAAGGCACTGTACAGAGCAATCTTATATTCATGCGGTTCATAGAATTTAAGATCCAATCAATGGAATTCTATTAAGTTGATGTAGTTTTTCATAAACTTTCTAATTAGTGTGTTCTGCTATATTTAGATTATAATGTTATTTAGCTTATCTTGAAAGTTGTTCCTTTATTAATGCTGTGATGTTTACAATGTGTCTATATAAGTTGTATTCTGAGAAGTGGAATAGACAGAACATCAAGAATCAATCCAACAGTTTCGTGGATCGAAGTTTCTCTCTTCATTTTTCCTCTATTTTTTCAATTGTAATTTTCATCAATTGGCATTAGAACCACTTCGATCTGAAAAAGGCATCATGGCAGCTCTTGGTTCATCTACCACTATTCCAATATTTGGTGGTGAGAACTATGATTACTAGAGTATCAAGATGAAGATACTTTTAGGATGTTGTTGAAAGTGGAGTCACTGCCATTGTAGAAGGAACTTTAGAATCAACCAAAAACAAGATTGACAAGCAAAGAGATGCTAAAACGTTGTTTACTTTACAACAAGCTGTTAGTGAAAGCAATCTTTCAAAGATTAATGAGAGCAACAACTTCAAAGTAGGCCTGGGGATTGTGCAGCAAGAGTTTCAAGGAAATCTTTAAGTCAAAACAATCAGGCTTCAAGGTTTAAGAAGAGAAGTACTTGAAAATCTCAAAATGAAAGAGTTTGAGAATGTAATAGATTATGGTTCCAAACTTATTGAGATCATAAATCAGATGCGTGTTTACGGAGAAGAAGTATCTGATGAAAGATTAGTCTAGAAAATTTTGATTAGTTTGACTGAAAAGTAAGATCATATGGTTGTTGCAATTGAAGAATCTAAAGACCTTTCAACTCTAACTATCACTAAGTTGATGGGATCTTTACATGCTCATGAACAAAGAATTGATAGAAGAAGTGAAGTCTCCTTAGAGAATGCATTCCAACTGAAGGTTAATTTGAAAAATAAAAAACCATGATACTTTAAAAAGAATTATAAAAGTGTACCAAAAGGTGGAGAAAGTTCTCAACAAATGGGAATTACAAAAGGACAATTTTCTCGTGGTGTTTGTAAGAAGAATAATCATTTAGAGAATGATTGTTATCATCATGGGAAGCCTCAGCGCACAAACTGCAAAAAGTTTGGACATATAGAGAAGGATTGTCGATTCAAAAACAAGAACCAACAGGCCAACTATACAGAAGAAAAGGAGGAGCACTTGTTCTATGCATGTCAAGCTACTGTTGAATAGAAAAGTGAAGGATGGTTTCTAGACAGTGGGTGCAACAATCACATGACTCCAAATGAAGGTATTTTTTCAAAAATTGATAGATCTGTAAATGTAAAGTCAAACTTGGAAATGGTGAATTAGTAGAAATAAAAGGAAAAGGCACAGTCACTTTGGAAACTAAGAAATGAACTAGATTCATTAATGATTTTTTTTAGTTCCAAGTTTTTATCAAAGTTTACGAAGTGTTGGTCAAATGATACAAAATGGGTATTCACTACACTTTGAAGTGGGAAGTATGCACCATTTGTGATCTGAAGCACCATAAATAAGTAGTGGCAAAAGTGAAAATGGGAAATTGTAGAAACTTTCCTATTCATTGGCAGTTTCAAAAGGTTATGATGGTTAAGTTTGATGAAACAACTCTTTGGCATCAAATATTTGGACATTAGAATCTTAATGCCCTAAGAGTGTTGAATCAAAAGAATATGATAAGTAACTTACCTCTACTGGATTTAAACATGCCAGTATGTGAAGGTTATATGCTTGGAAAACAACACAGACAGTCTTTTTCTAAAGGTGAAGCTTGGAGAGCTAAAAAGGTGTTGGAGCTTGTTCACACTGATGTGTGTGGTCCAATGAGAGTATCTTCTCTAAGCCAAAACAGGTATTTTATATTATTTATAGATGATTTTTCAAGAATGACATGGGTTTATTTCTTTAAAGAAAAATCTGAAGCTTTTGGGATCTTTATAAACTATAAGCTGTTAGTTAAGAATCAAAGTGGTTGTCAGATCAAAACTTTGAGAAGTGACAGGGGCACTAAGTTTAATTCAAAGAAGTTTGATGCTTTTTGTGAAGAAGAAGGGTTAGAACATCTATTGACAGTAGCTTACACTCCACATCAAAATGGAGTTTCTAAAAGAAAAATAGGACAGTAATTGGAAATGGCCAGATCTATGATGCTCGAGAAAGGACTTCCAAAAAAGTTCGAGACAGAGGTTGTTAATACATCAATTTATTTGCTTAACAAATTTCCAACAGAAGCAGTTCCAAATCAAACTCCTATAGAGGCTTGGAGTGGTCAAAAACCTACTACAAGTCATCTAAAAGTTTCCGGGTGTATGTGTTACATTCATGTTCCTTCACATAAAAGACACGAGCTTGAAGAAAAATGTGAAAAATGAGTTTTTCTTGTATATAACTCTCAATCCAAGGGATATAGAATCTATAATTTTGAGTCAAAATAGCTTGTCACTAGTAGAGATGTTGAGTTTGATGAGCAAGCTAGTTGGAATTGGAATGAAGAAAAGATGATTAGGAAATCTGTTCATATACCAGAAATAAGAGAATGAGCCTCGTTTGCTTTGAAGAATAAAATTCAAAACTTTGAAAACCTCTCATCTCATCATTATAACTTTATCAAATTCTCACACAAAATAACACTACAAGAAAATGGGCCTATTGCTGTGATTTTTGGTCTGCTAGTAATAAAATTGCCGCATTAAGCCATTATTTCTTGGTTGACGTAGCTTTAAATGCGCGGACTTTTTGTTTTACCTTTTGTGGCGATTTTAAACTTAATTACGGCGATTTTTTTCGCTGCAAAAAAGAAATTGCAGCATTGGCAGCAATATTTGTGATAACAACGGCCAAAAAAATCGCCGCAAAATGTAAAAATCTTTTGCCGACGGACAATTTCGCTGTAACTGTGCTTTTAATCCTAACGGCGCCAAAACCACATGAGGAAAAAGCAAAATTTTCCCCAAATCCCAAAAACCCCTTCGTCCCCAACTTCTTCTTCTTCATTTCTCTCTATCTGCACATTAAACAAAACCGAAGCACACATATTTTCGCAGCATCCCTTCCACCGATTGAAACCACTAACATTGGCGCCAGCTGCTCCAGCCCAATGGTTCTCGCGTACAAGTAGCGAGTTACTCTGCTCCAACCCACCGAAAACCCACTAATCAGCGTCTTCAATAGCTTTTACCTCGACCATACTAGTGAAAAAAGTTGCGGTTTTTCGACACCTGAAGTCTTTGTTCTTCATCATCGTCAGCCCGTTTCCTGGAGTAGTGGGTCGGAATCAATTTTCAATCCCTTCGTCTCCTGATCCACTCGGTTGGACTCGATTTCTCAAGATAAATTACTCTGTTCTATCTCTTTATTGTTTTTGATGAAACCGTTTAGGGCAATTAGAAACACTGGTGTTTTGCTATAATATTTATGCTTAGGTTTTGAGAAGCACACACATTGGACAATCCTGTAAGCGATAGGAAGTGTTTCCCATGAATATTAATTTCTTTGTTGGCTTTCTTCGACTCTGGCAAACTCCAGAATGCTTGGATGATCCATTAATCTTGTAACGAGAAAACTAAATTTTCTCTCTGTTATTTGGTTCCTCTAAAAAGACAGTCATAGTTGATCAATCAAATTGGAGTAGTTTTGAGTTACGAGCAGAACAAATTAAACCAAATTTTATTGTATTTATACCTAATATTTCAGATGTCGCATCTCATGCCTGCATGCAATTATGGTTTAAAAGGTTTAAAATTATCATGCAGGAGGGATGATGGATGATAAATTGTTGATCAATTTGCATATATTAAATTGATGAGTATAGGAATCCAAATACATGGACCACTTGTGGTTGCATTAGATTAATATCCTTTTGGCTAATTCACATAGTTTTTTTCCCCCAATGTCTCGCTTTAAAGTTTGGAGACCCATGCAGTAACACTAATTGGAAAATGGCCCTATCCATTAATTGTGTCTTTCACAATATTACTGGATGCATTTCAATAATAATTCGTTAATGTCAACAGATTGAATGTAACTCAACTTTCATAATTTGAAACCATGCATAAACGATTGCATTTGCACCCACGATCGACGTTCTAGAATCGTTTTTTGTAGTGATATATAATTGCACCATGACGTCGTAGATCGACTTGTTTTCAGTGTAGCTCATATATATATATATGTAGAACTAAAAGCTAGCTAGATCAGTGTTGGTATGAAACTGCTTTCAAAGAGTGAGATATCCTTGATCTCGTACAAGATATATATATATATATATATATATATATATATATATATATATATATATATATATATATACTTGAACAAGCTAATATATATATATATATATATATATATATATATATATATATATATATGTATATTATTTATATTTATATATGCCCTTCACGTAAGAAAGATACTTAGCGGCCCCCAAAAGAAAAACAAAACAAAAAACTACAAGATCCAAAGAAACCAGAAAAGTTAAAAGGAAACCCTAGCTGCCCTGCCTGGGTTCATATATTATATATATATATATATATATATATATATATATATATATATATACGTGTGTGTGTGTGTGTGTATAATATATATATACATCGAGAGAGGAAAATGATTGTAGCATGAAAAAGATAGTCGAGAAAGTTCGACTATCTGATGATCTCTACGTATAGTTCCACAATCCCTAATCTGTGCTGCACTCCAAAGATGGACCCTGTTGCCTCCTAACTTCCTCATGAAACTCAACTTTGATGCAGTGGTCATACGATTCATGCACTGATCAGTTATGGTTGGAATTTTTTTAATATGTTTTTTGTTAACTCATAAGGCTTTTTTAATCGATCTTTGATCCGTTAATCCTCTTTTGCTCAGTTTTTTCCCTCTCTCCTTCTCAATAATGAAAGCTTTTAGCAGTGAACCAAAAGTTTTTGTTGAAGAGGAAAAATCATTACCCGTGATTTGTGAGTTTTTCCAATCATAGATTAAGGATAGTGATTCAATAAGAGGGACTAGCTAGCTAGGGAAGACCCAAAAATGGGGGATTGAAATATACTATATAAGCAATATATCTCTAATATAATTGACCATCAACTAAATGAACTATGTCATGCGCGTCTATGACTGCTAGTTATTTTGATTTGCCTACATGAAGTTGATGACAAAACTGCATGTGTTAGACATGATCATGCACGTCTTACTCAAGTCCTCATTAAACAAGATCAGGGAATTAATAATAAAAACTTTATCAGTCTTTGCCAGTCATGTAGTACTATTTTTGTTTTGCTTGTAGAGTATCTATCGGCATATCTGATGATCTCAGTTCATATTGTGCTCCAAAATATTATTGCCTTCAATTAGTAATGTTATCTTAGAGTCCGAAAGTTCAAACACTTACACATCTTTATCTAATTTATTGCAAAAACCCCGTGATGGGGTTAGAGGAAAAAAAAAAAAAAAGAGAGACCAAAAGGAAGATGGTCAATCTGTTTGCCTCACATGCATATGTAAAGCTGAAAATTTAGAAGAACGTACAGTTAATATAATCATTGTACAAAAGGCTGTATTTTTTTTCCCACTATTTATATACTCCATACATTATTGATCAATTAATGTCTGGAATCTTTGGAAAGACGAGATTTACAGACTCAATATCAGCAAACGCATTCCAGTTATAGTCTCCTTAAAAATTCTAACCTAAAATGGCATGTTTTCCTAGTGATTTTCTGTTGTCTAACTTTAATGTTTACTCCTTTAGAATTCTCTTAGCCCGAAAACCTACACAGACAATATATACAGGCCAGGCTAAGTGCTATATTAGCCTTAGGAAGAATATATATAAATATATATATATATATATATATATATATATATATGCATGGCATGGTCATTTGCATCCGCTAATACTAAGAACATTATATATAATTCGTATGTTAATATTGTTTGCACTGTATCCGGCAGGGGCGGGTACTGCATGCCCTAGCGCTTCGCTTTGGCGAGAGAGAGGCCTGCAGGGACCTTTTTAGTGGATGGTGATGAAAGAGTAGCCCAGCCAGGGCAAGCACTGACGTGTACTACACTAATTAATATATGTGTGTGTGTGTCATGGCTAACCCACTAATATCTGATCTCTCTTTATTTTATGTATGTTTTTTAATCGATCTGTGTGTACGTACGCACGCTCATGTCTGTCATTTGTTAATTCGTGCAGGGATATATAATGACTGGTAGACCTAGGTTTTTTTTCTTTTAAATGAAGATTGATAATTATATATATTATCTGAAGAGATGGTTATAACTCATCATCGAGCTATGTCATGTGCAATGTGCACACACATACATACGTTCATGCATGCATATATATATATATATATAGATCATATTATATGCACATTCACTTATAAACATACATATAGCTAGCTAATTCATGGACACACATCCTGGCCTGCAAGTCTTCTATTGGGTTAGGATGGTGAAGGGCCGAAGAGAATTGCTTGTCTTTCCCATTGTTTTACAAGTTAGGACCATTTGCGGGCTGCCCAAAATTCTTGAATGATCTCGTTTGTGATCGGTCAAGTACTACTGCGACTGTCCCACAGCCATTTCGTATATATTATATATAAATATATATAATTATTTTTTAATAGTAGATCTCGGTATCTCACTTTTATAAAAAAGAGTATCCAAAATTTGTACAATTAATTAAAACTGTATGATTACTAATAAAATATTGAAGCAGATGACTGGAGTTTGAAGTAGGCCAGGACTAGATAACATATGTGATAGTGCATGTCCCATTAACAAAAGAAATGAAAGCAAGACCAGATAATTGCAGGAATTAATTAAAATAAGAAAAGCAGGACCAGATATTGGAATCAGATGGAGATAATAAATATAAAGAGAAGATGAATGTAAGTAGAAATAATCGTGGATTCCAAATAACTTACAAAATATATATACATGTTCCCTAAAAATTTAAAACCCTTAAAACTAGTGGTGTTTGCAAGGATGAAAAACCAATACATGAGTTGAGCGGTGGATCTCAATATAACTAGACTCTGCAGTGGCCCTAGCAACCACAAAAAGTGCAAAAATAAAAAACAAAAAACCCTGAACTGATTTTTATCTATTCGGATTGAACCATTTGATTTAATAGATCTCTTATAAGAAAACACAATATGTTTGAGTGAAATTCATAAATCCACTCCACTTGACACTTGAAATTAATATATTTAGTATAATAAATTAATAGCATATATATGGATTGATGTCATGTCTCTTGAGGTAAAAGAGGGGTTCTTTTTGTCTGTTTTTTAATTCCCATATTAATGTAACATCTTATGATCAACCACGGACTTTACTTAATTTGATTTGCTTCTAAAGTGGATAAATTAATATGAACAGTTCTAACTTTCTAGAATCCGGGGTTGCCCTAGTACTTCTTAGTTCTTCCACAATGGGTATGTACATTGACTTGTTTAGCTTTTGGGTCAAACCTCTTACACCCCCAGTCATTTTGGTGCATGCAACCTTTAATTAGTCCTTTTTTTTTCTTCTTGCCTAGTTGTTGTTTTGTTTTAAGGTTTATACTTCTATTTTTAAGAACTGCATGGTTTAGTAATTCTCTAATTTTTTAGGGTTGCTTCTACAATATATGTACATACCCCATATATATACATATCATTATATGCCCCTTTCGGTTATAGATTGCATTGAGTTAGTTGATAGTATCACAGGTGTTAAAATTATAGAAAGTCATACTGTAGAATCTAAATTTGATGACTAGTTCCTACTTCCTAATTCATACAAATTACAGTCCATGATTAAACTATGAAAATCTCTTAACAATCTCTTGAAATCTCTTATCATATGCTGGTCGGACAAGCATATGGATTCGCTTGATTGTTATCTTCCCTAGAATTAATATTGGTCTCTGTATTATGTTTCTGGCATTAATTGTCTATTCTGGGAAATATATCATGGCAGTTTCTTTATGCAGATTAGATAATTTCTTACAAAAAAGCTGTTTCCTAAACAAATGCTAATGTATGTATGATTAAGAAAATTTAAAGGATGAGGTGCCATAGATAGTTGGAGCTTTCCGTGCAATTGTCTTCTAGAAGATCTTATTAAAGAGGCAGGGAGTGCATTTGAGGTAATTACTGTAGACATAAAGTTTAGTAAGTTTATATTGCCTACAAAAACAGTTTATATCTGAGGAATAATAGGCATTTGTTTCACTCAATTGTGTTATGCTCATCTCGGCTAAACCTAGTTGTTGTACCATATGACTTTTTTTACATGTATACGTTACTTTTATGAAAAGACTTAGTTTTAAAACTTAGTCTTCTTAATTTCTGGAAAAGAATCATACCAAGTATTAATTTGGTCTTATTTTGTATTGCTAATTTGTAATACACAAGGGGAACACATAATGCAACGATGAGTTATAATTTTAGCTCAACTATTGATAGCTTCTTTGTTAATTGTGGTTTGATTCAAGTTAATACATTTTGGTGGAGTTTATGGTGTGTAGATCTGTTTATGGCGATATGTTTCAAAGGTTGCATCATTAAGTGCAGTTTCGGTTCAGGATGTTTTCAAGCATGGGTTTAGGCATAATTCTCGTATAGTGAAATGTGACACTTAGAAATATCAAATGCATTTTGAGTTTTCAGAAATTGGTTTTGTGATACTCATATTTTAAGTCTAGCACTATTTAGAGTATAATTATATATAAGTTTGTGAGTCTAGGTAATATTGGCGGGTCAAAATTAAACTTCACAAACATATTGTATTTCCAACTGCAATTTTCTAAAAATTGTAAATATTATGGACATATTTATGTTTTTAGAAGTTTAGTAGTGGATGATGAGTAACAAAAGAGGTGTATTAAGGCTTCCTAACAAAATAAGTATCTTGGTTGACTCAAGTAGTGGTCAATTTTAGTTCCCCCAATGCGTGCATGAAAACACGTTCATTTAAAAATTAACTTGTACAAGAGTGATTAAACAGCCCGTCGTTGATAAAGCATCTAGGTCGAGAACTTTAAAATTCCTTTCCACAACCTCCCTATTTTCGCTCAAGTACTGTGTTCACAAGTGCAGTTCATATAAGCATTACGTAATTCATAAATGCCATAATTATTTTCCTTATAAGTAACGATAATGTTCAAGCATAACTTTGAAATTCCTTTCCACAACCTCCCTATTTTCGCTCAAGTACCGTGTTCACAAGTGCAGTTCATATAAGCATTACGTAATTCATAAATGCTATAATTATTTTCCTTATAAGTAACGATAATATTCAAGCATACCATCTACACGCTTCCATAACCTCCAAAATATTTCCAACTCATGCTATTGGTGGACCATCTAGTTAGAAGGCTTTATATGTACCTTCTTTTTGCCCTATCCTTACAATGTTCACATATATGACTATGTTTAATATTATGACATATAATTTTCTACAGCACTTTACTACTCTTGGCATAAACACAATCAACTATTCACCTCTACCTTCATCACTCCAGAACGATCTTCATGACAACTCTGGTTAGTAGTTGCTTTCTCCATCTTCTCTTGTTCTCCACAGGCAAGTAACTTCCACTCAGCTATACACTTTTGCTCACCAATGCACTTTCTCAAATTCCTTGTCCCTTCCTCCGTATAACTAAATTGAAGTTATCATTTTAGCTAATATGCTGTTTTCAACCTTTTTAGTTGGACAAAAACTGGATGAACTTGACCGATAGACT
This sequence comes from Cyclocarya paliurus, assembly GCA_029856935.1. NCBI lineage: Eukaryota > Viridiplantae > Streptophyta > Magnoliopsida > Fagales > Juglandaceae > Cyclocarya > Cyclocarya paliurus. The sequence continues at coordinate 787,006 of CM056958.1, read as the reverse complement.
TCTTTCCCCTGCATACACCGAGGGGGTTAACACTTTCCTCACCCTGGCATGAAACCATTTCAGGGGAATTGATCGCATTCGGTGTCCATGTCGTGAATGCCGTAATATGCTCTTCTTGCCTATATTTGAAGTGGAAAGTCACTTGTTTATTAAAAGGATCAATCCAAATTATATCCATTGGATATTTCATGGAGAGGAGGAAACACAGAGTGTCAATGACGACTACGATGATAGTGTTGCTGATTATGCCGGCGAGTATATTGATGACATAGACCATATGTTAGATGATATTCGGTCAGGCACATTCGTTGATGTTCCCCAAGATCATGGCAATACATTGCCAACTGGTGTATCAATACCAGATTTCTCTCTAAGTTCATCTTTCGACCAACTACTAGAGGATGCCCGACGCTCACTTTTTGCTGGCTATACAAAATTCTCAAAATTGTCATTCATTGTGAAATTGTTACACATTAAGACACTCAGTGGGTGGTCAATAAAGTCGTTTGATATGCTACTTAGCTTGTTGAGGTCTACCTTCCTTGATACTGAATTGCCACAGTCATATGAGGAGTCAAGATCATTGGAGCGGAGTTTAGGTTTCAACTACCATAAAATTCATGCATGTCCCAATGATTGCATATTGTTCTGGAAGGAAAATGCTGATCTTAATGAATGTCCTATCTGTAAGGCTTCAAGGTGGGTGCCTAATACTCATAGGGCATGTCTTATCCCTCAAAAAGTGTTGCGACATTTTCCTTTGAAACCAAGATTGCAATGTCTCTTTATGTTTGCAAAGATAGCAGCTGATATGAGATGGCGTAAAGAACAACGGCCGACCGATGAGACTAGTATGAGACATCCTGCAGACTCAGAATCTTGGAAGATATTTGATGAAAAATATAGTTGGTTTGCTCAGGATGCTCACAATGTAAGGCTTGGGATGGCAAGTGACGGTTTCAATCCTTTTAACAATATGGCTAAACTGTATAGCATTTGGCCAGTAATCCTAGTCCCGTATAACTTGCCGCCGTGGTTGTGCATAAAAGATCAGTTCTTCATGACATCCCTAATTATTCCTGGGCCAAAATCTGCAGGTAATGATATCGATGTTTACTTGCAACCGTTAGTCGATAAACTGCTTGAATTTTGGGAACATGAGGTACCTACGTATGATACCTTCACAAAAGAAACGTTCATATTGCATGCTGCTTTTATGTGGACAATCAGTGACTTCCCTGCATATGAGAATCTTTCTGGTTGGTCAACAAAAGGAAAATTGGCATGTTCATCTTGTAATGAGGGTACAAACTCCACTTGGTTGAAATTTGGTCGAAAATATTGTTATATGGGACATCATCGTTTCTTGCCGCCAAATCACATGTGGAGAACGAGAAAATATTTGTTCAATGGTAAAGAGGATCATTGCACACCACCAAGGGTTTACGAAGGAGTTGATATTTTAGATCAATTACAGATGCTTGGGGACGTACAATTTGGTAAATCTCGTAGAAAGAGAAAATGCACCGCTGAAGAGTTGAACTGGACAAAGCATAGCATTTTCTTCAAGTTACCATATTGGGTAACCTTGCGTCTTCGACATAATCTAGATGTCATGCATATTGAGAAGAATATTTCTGATAACATCTTGTGCATTTTAATGAACATTTTTGATAAAACTAAGGATAATATCAATTCTCGATGTGACTTGGAGATTTTGGGTTTCAGAAAAAAATTACACTTGAAGCATGAAGATGAACGTGTTACAATGCCACATGCATTGTACACATTACACGGTGATGAAAGGAATAAATTTTGTGAATGGTTGGCTGATGTAAAATTTTCAGATGGATTCGCTTCCAATATCAAGCATTGTGTTTCTATACGTGATTGTAAAATCTCAGGATTAAAAAGCCATAACTGTCATGTTTTCCTGCAAAGACTACTTCCTATTGCGGTTAAAGGATACTTACGAATTGATATTGCTTTAGCCTTGACTGAACTAAGCACTTCTTTCAAGGAGTAGTGTGCTCAAACCCTGGATGTTAACCACTTATCCTATGCAAATTAGAGATGATATTTCCTCCTTCTTTTTTTGATGTTATGGTCCACCTAGTTGTCTACTTACCCAGTGAGGCCATACTTGGGGGTCCAGTACAATACAGGAGGATGTATCCATTTGAGAGGTATCTCGGCAAGTTCAAGCGATATGTTAAGAATAAAACCCGCCCAGAAGGCTCAATAGCTAAAGCCTATATTCACATCGAATGCTTAACTTTTTGCTCAATGTATCTTCAAAATATTGAGACGAAGTATACTCAAATGGACCACAACATTGATGGTGGAAAAGCAGAGAATATAGATGGATTTAAGATTTTCAACCAGAAAGTTCGGCCCATCAGCATGGCTTCGAACTTGCAGTTATCAAATAAACTCCTAATGGAAGCCACCTGGTATGTCCTCAACAATTGCGATGAGATTGGACCCTACTTAAGGTAAGCATCCATTATCTCTAAAGTTCAAACTTATTTACTGTAGTATTTTTTGGGAACAACCCATTTATGTTGTATGTCCATCACGTAATTTACGTATATTTTTTTGTTATTTTATACTCTCCGAATGCAAGGAGTACTATGAAAAATGTAATATGCATAGTCCAAATTGTATCGATCGAACACATCAAACTGAGTTTCCAACTTGGTTCAAGAAACGTGTAAGCTAGCTTACTCCCTCCCTAGTTAGATGAATTGTACCTTTCCACCTAAGTTGAAAAAACTATAAGTGATGCCCTTCCTTTAATATTGTTGTAGGTTCAAAATCAGCGTATCACCAACCCACTTGATGTGAGTGCTGATCTATATGCGTTAGCTTGCGGTCCTAAACGGTGGGTTGCATCCTATGCTGCTTGCATTATAAATGGCAAAAGGTTCCATACGAAACAACGTGAATTTCGGCGGTGTACACAAAATTTAGGGGTGTTGGTAACTGGTGATGAAAGTACTAATAAAATTGACTTCTACGATGTTATTAATGATATCGTAGAGTTACACTACATGGGGAGACGTCGGGTGTACTTGTTCATGTGTGATTGGTTTGACGTGGAGGATCCAAGACGAGGGGTACAAGTTGACAACCATATGATCAGTATCAATATGGACAGGACTTCGTATAAGGATGAACCATTTGTGTTGGCATTCCAAACTTCCCAGTGTTTTTACATCAGAGATATAAGGGCGAAAAGAAGATGGTTTGTGGTGCAGAAGTACACGAATAGGAATGTATACGACATTCCACCGGTCCCGAGGTTGTTAGAAGATATTGATGGCGAATCAATATCTGATGATGATGCCTATCAAGAAGATGAGTCATCATATGACTACACACCAATTTCGTGTGATGCATGTCCAGTGTCAACTCTACTGACTAGGAATTATATAGAACATATCCAAATTGATGCACGAGAAGTCACTGGTCCGGCTAGCGAAAACATATGATGGCATGGTTGTTTCTGGTTCAGGAGATGCTTATGCCGATGGGGAATATTCAGATGAGGAGGACTTAGACACAGACGACGAGTCTGTGTCAGAATAGTACAACCAGACGAGTATTATATGCACTGAAGACACTTAGTTTACTTTTTTGTAATGGGTATGTGGCTAATATAAAGTACGAAGAATTACATGTATGTTCCTTTCAACTAAGTAATCACAACATGTTATTAATGTACATTCGGGTCAAGTAATATATCACTTGCCTAATACTTATTGGATATTGTTTTCTATTGACATAATGATAGCTATTTCGAGTCCGACATTGGTCAATGTATTTATAAGTATAAGACTCAAGTAGTGGTTGGAAACATTTGACTAGCCATGTAATGTTTTGTTAAAAGTTATATTCGAATATAGTCTAAGTTACCAATATGCAATAACTAATAAGTATGTGCTGTAAATACTTCAACGTTGCTTGGATATTATCTATACTTGGCAAAGTGTAAATCAATTAATTAATATATGTATGCAATACCGACGTTGAGTTATTTTTTAGTAACCATGAAGTGTACGATCTCGATGAGAAAACATTCGTATCTAATAATTATGTCAATATTGTGTGTTTCACAGTTATCTTATAACATCATACTTTATTTGGGATGTCTAACTTAACTTACTGATAAATTGATATTTATGGCATCTCAGGTACTGGGGGTAAACAGGACGTTGGTGGTCAATAAAGTGGGGTAAAAAAGTTTGACCATTCCCATCTTCAATCTCCAAGAAAAGAGAAGCATCAATGTTCAAGGTACTTCACTTGACTCAACGTTCTTTCTTATAGTACGTTTTAAAATTTTTTCTTGCATGATAGTTCATTGCATCCTCTATGGCAACAGACGAAGACTCTGTCAATTATATGTAAAGCCATCAAGTGATGAACATTGAAGAGATTGCTATATAGGTGTATCAAACAAAATAAATTATCTAGCATTATAGGGTTTGTAGATATTTGTTGTATAAGAGATGGGTATTAGAGTCACGTTTGCCTTAATAGCGATCATATGATTTATTAAATGGATTGGAAATACATTTACTACAAAATGGAATGTCGTACAAATGCAGATGATGTAAATGGAGAAAGTTCTCGAAGAAAAGGTGCTAGATGAGGTATTCGTGCCAGGAGATTTGTTTGATACTCATGTAGAGCCCATCGACCACGAGGATTTCATATTAGTTCATACCATAGCCATTCAGATGCAGATCAATCAGGCTCGGATGACTCAACGCAGCCTCCTAGTCATCCATGCTAGCCTCCATGTCCCATTCCTTAGCCCCCACCCAAGACCAATAGAGAATCCTCACCCGAAAGAGAACGGGGACCGAACGGATAAGGTATTGGTACGGTCATCATTTGATTATTTTTTACATAATTATTGTTGTTGAACCATATATGTGTAAACACCAAGGAATGAAATATGACCTACGATAATAATCAAGTTTTTGTTATCTTGAAATACAGATGCAGCCGCCCCCACAGTGCCTACAGCTACCCAAGAACAACCCAAACGTAGGTGTGGGCCTGATAAGTGCACCGAGTTCGAGAAGTTCAGAAATCATGGAAAAGTGCTTCTGAAAATTAATGATGGCGAGACGGCACCGTGTTGTTAGAATGCATCCATGTTCGCGGCACGGGTAACACAAATAGTTAAACAACACTATGACATGAGTTATGCGAGATGGACTGATGTGCCGCAGTCTCAAAAGGATGAGTTGATTGAATGTGTTTTGGTAAGATAGCTGTTATATACTTTTAAGGGTAAGGAAGTGGGTGTAGAATAATCGCTGATGTTAACATGGTGTTCATTCCTGTAGGGTGACGTCTTGTTGGATTGGGATTTGGCAAATCATAGATTGACAGTCTTAAAGCAACTGCGTAAGCGGTTCAATGCATTCCATCAGGAATTATACAAAAAATATTTATGATATCCAAGTCACGTAGAAGTATTGGCTGCTGGGAGTAGCATGGTTGACTCCATCGTCTGGGATAAGTTGTGTGGGAGGTGAGGAAGCGAAGACTTTAAGGTATATATATTGGTTATTCAAAATAAAAAAAGGACGTGGTGCAATTTAATACGTCAGGATTTACCTTTTGTTCCTTCTATAACTTTCCCTTTCAGCCAGCTATCTTATTATGTAGTTTGTGGTGGCTAATATTAGGTTTTAATGACAGAAAATCTCAAGACAAAATAAGGAGAATAGATAGAAGCTTCTATCTTACCACATAGCAGGCCGCAAATCCTTTGTTAGGATATTGGAGGAGAAGGTAATTAGTCCTTCAACTAATTTCTACGTAACTTGGAAGATCACATCCCAGTTTAAGTAGAATCATGTGTCTAATTGATCATAGCTAACAATATAAATTCCATGCACTTGTAGTGGGCGACGAATGCAACTTTGGTGGAGTTTTATAAGGAAACTCACTGGTCGAAGAAGAACGGTAAATTTGTCACCTCAACAATTGAAGACACCTATGTGAGTATAATCTTTATGTTAGGCTATTTGCTGCACAAAAGGATGGTTTAATTACTTTATATTACTCAGTGATAAATTCATGAGACATTACAAGACTTAACAATATTCTTGTAAATTTTCCACGTGTAGAAGGAGATGGTTGGCAAACTGGATGATCTAGAGCCTGAACAACGCACCAATGAGGCAGCTGCGAGTGTGTTTAAGGAGGTAGTAGGGCATAGACCTGGATATGCCCGGGGGCTAAGGGAGATGGTTATCCAGGAGTCGACAAGACAACGGGACCATGAACGAGAAAAAAAGTACCTTGCCTTAATTGAAAAACACAAGAAAGATGTCGACTAGTACAAAAAAGATGCCGAACAGTACATGAAAGATGTCGATAGCTACAAGACACAGCTTGATGCAATGAGGGATGAAATGCAACAACTTCGTGATCGGCAAAATGAAATTGATAAGATATTGAGGGAATTCTTCCAACATATGTCGTCTTACACTGAGTCTCTCCAGTCTCGTGGAGAGACTCAGTGAGCTGCAATACATAATCATGGGAAAGGGTTTTTTTGTGTATTTTGGGCACTTTTTGGTGGTGGGAGATGGTGGGTGCCCAATATATATAAATATAAACAAATATATATATATATATATATATATATATTCACAAATAGACATATATATATAGTGAAGAAGAAGGTTGTCTACTTTTGCATCATGGGAGCCATTGGGCAGCTGAGGGAATTTTTGGGCTATTATTATGTGTGGAAGTTTGGTTTTATCCTGATGAGTTGTCCCAATTATCTAGAGGGTGTTCGGCAAGGACATGACAACTACGTGGGCTTAGAAGAATTGCAGCACAATGAAAGACATTTTAGTGAAGGATTATTGTTAGTGAAAGAGAGGAAGGTTCTAAAGAAGTTATGTTTTCAATTGATTCCTCCTAGATTTATATTTTCTCTATTGCATTCAATGCTTTTGCGGGTGTTTAGCAAATAATGTATCCCTCTAGCTACACTATAACCAACTTATATGTTCTTCTTCTACAGATACTATGCTCCACATGAGGAAGTCTATGGGTGGCAATAGGAACAGTTTTGATAAAATCGGCCATACTTGAACCCCAACGCAAACTAAGTTTTGCCAAGCAAGTATGATGATCACATGAAACTGTTGCCTCCTACAATTGGCTTTCTTTGAACGTAATGCAGTTTTTTTTTTCTTATTTATTGTCTTTCATTTTACATGTCCATATAAACAATTGTTTTGGAGATGGGCCCAAACAATTGTTGTTTTAAATTCTGGATGAAACCCGGTGTGTTGCTAGTTCTCTAAGTACAATGTAACTCCTTGCAAAATATTTTCATTCTCTTTTGCTGAAATTCGATTTGTATGAATTTTGGCATTGACACTTACATTGGCAATGAGATTGCTGCACTTGCCGTTTGATTTATGGTCAGTTTGCAGGTGAGTTATTTGAATACTTGGGCACAATCATATGATTTTAAACACTCGTTGATTGGAGTGAAAGTTGGTTCTGTTGAGATGCTGCTGTAGTTACATTATATATTGATTCTAAAATATAAACTCCAATGAATTTTCATTCTCTATTGGAAAACTAGCTAGAGAATTTGATTGGGATGCATTTGCAGAGCTTGGCATTCAAAGCAACTTCTTTTTCTTAGTTTTCATGTATAGGTCTGGAATCAATGTTTATCTCAAGGTGTATTTGATTTTATGCTATTAAAAGTGTCATTTGTATGATGATCAGGTTCTAGTTCTATTATCTTGGACCTTTGAGAAACACACCAAAAAAAGAAGATTATAAACTAATGTCACTTGATGTGTTGAAGTCAATTCAGATATTGGACTGTTATATCCATGATAGAATCGCTAAGGAAGATGAAATGACCGAAATATACGTATTGTTAAACATCACTTCGCACTAGAAAAGCTGATTTAATGTTCCACCACCCTCTAAGCCACTCACTGCATAATATGGGAAACACGTTGGCTTTGTGTTTGAATTACATTTGTTGTGATTTCAAATGTCTCCTTTCCACTATCCTAATTTTCAAAGAGCAATTAATTCATTACTTCATGTAATCACAGGTTTGAAACATTCTACATGCATGATCTAGCTAGCTGGCATTCAAATGCATAAAATAATTGGAAACTCTGCTAAGAGGCTTCCAATTCTTCACCTAGGATTATTCACATTCGACGGAAACCAACTTTAAATTTTGACCGACAGAATCTTTTCCTAGGTTTTCTCTCTCACCATGCTATCTCTCTCTCTCTCTCTCTCTCTCTCTCGTAGCTTGTGTCTCTTTTTGTTTTTGTTTTTGTTTTTGCCTGATCTGATGGTTTTTGTGGTTTGATGGGTTTTTTGGTTGGGGGATTAACCATGGATGTTACAAAGTTTCAATTGGGTTGGAGGATGATTTTAAGGGTCTTGTTGACCTTGTGCAGCAAAAAACATTTATTTTCATGTTCCCAATGGGCCAGTTTCTATGGATATGATATTTGTTTTGTTTTATCTTTATTTCTTTTCTTTTTTTTTGTTCTTTTTAGACATGCCTTATGTATCCAATCATACTAATTTTTATTGCATATTGCACTGAAAAAGTAGTTATTGAAGAAATGCATGTCGATATGGCGGAGAACTTCATTGCAGAAAAGAGACGTGAACTAATAGAGGTTGTTTCTGAGGTTGATGATAAACTTGCTGAGGCATTTCTAAATGATGAGCCTGTATCGCCTACTGAACTTGAGGTTTGTCGGTATGCTTTATAATATTGATGTAGAAGCTGTCTACATGTGCTTTTGGAAGCTTTGGGCTTCAAGAATTTGTGAACCTAGGGTCTAGAATTTCTGAAGAGTGGTTTAAGGTTTGTAGATTGAATTATGGTTCCAAGAGATTGAATTTTGATGGATAAAAGACTAGCTCAGACTCTAATAAAATACAAGAATTTTAAAAACCCTAGAATACTTAGTACATGACTTTTAAATCCATACAGTCCTTGCGAATTACACATGTCAATTCTAAAATCACTTTAAATGAAGCAATTTGACCCTTATTTCATGGCTTTCTTAGATTGTTTTATAGAACACTAATTCCATTTGCAATATTTGCTGGAAATAGGCCATAGAGTAAGTCTATAGTTGACTAAGATTATCACAAATACTGACTTATTAGCTGACTAACATTTTTAGTTATGAAAAAAATATAAGAAAAAAAAATTCACATCACCTTCAAATAAAAAGTTCATGGAAAGTCACTCCCAGAATTTTTCCTGCACATTGTTCTTGTGGAGATCATGTCCCCATAGAAGTAGCCATTACTTTTGGGAATTGTATTTGTCAAAAGTTCATGTATTATTATACTATGTAATATTTTTTGAGAGATGGGAACCTTGGGATTGTAATTTTACGGTAGTAAGGAATTAGGATGCCGATAGTTTCTGTGGAAATCATTTTTCACCAAGATACCAGCTCCTTGTGTGGATTTAACTATGATCTGTCAAGACTCTTTAACTTGCACTAATTCACGAATAGCAATCTCTATTTTGTTATTCAATCAATTAATGCTCATTTTGAACTTTTCCTATTTCTTGTAGTAAAAACATAATTGAAGATGAATTGATGACTACGGCATAATATGCATGGAAATATACCTGCAGTGTATTGAAATGAACTAATTTGCTATGTTCTAAGCTATTACAGTTTTAATACCAATGTCTTTATGTTGTATGTAATGAACACTTTAATTAATTAATTTGTACTATTATCTGATTTGAGCCCTAACATGTAAATCTAGGTGTTGGATATTGGACATGATTGATGGATTACAAGTACATATGGATCGCCAGTAATTTATCTTTTGATTTGGGTGGTGAATTTTATATATATGTTATGAAGATACTTCTTTGTATATAATATATAATATATAATATATTAGACCTGGTTTTATTTTGAAGTTTGTGGGATGTAGGGATTATTTTTAATTTTCTTCATAGTCACGGATCAATTAGTTGTTTTAAGTTTTAACAGAATTCACGGGTGAGGGAGATTATTTTGTGAAAAACAATAGAAAAACCATGCATGCTTATAATAGAAGAGACCACTGGCCTCCAGACTCTTACTATATATTGAGACATGCTTACATGCTTTTATAGCTGACATTATTTTGCTTTAAATAAATAGGAACGGTTTTTATATGGCTATATGTATTTTAAATCATCAATTTTTTTAAAAAAGTTAATGCACTCTCCTTTATAACTACTCTAATGGTGTGTACTGATGCATTTTATCTTTAACTGTCAGATTGGAGTTTGTCCAGATGGAAGCATCAAATATCCCACAAGTATAAGGGCATTGATTCAATCTTGTAATTAGGAGTTGTTCTGCCCACCCCTCATGCTCAGGTGCATATTGTTATATATGACTAGATATAATTTATAGAGATAGAGGAGCATCACAATTGGCATATTTAGATGATGTATTCTCATATATTTAGGGGTTAAAGTGTAAGTTTTGAGTTCCATTTGGTCCACCCCAGTGTATATACCCCATAACTACATTAATGTGAATTCCCCACCTCAATGGATGAACTGAATGTCATTAATTTATTAAATTAGATGGAAAGTTCAATCTTTTTAATGAAAATTCAATCTTTTTTCTTTATGTTTTCCTATTTCTAAGTATTTAATATCATAAGGTATGGGTATTGTTGTATAAACACTGTAAGTGTTATATATAGCAGTTTATCTTATTAACATAATATTTATCTTATTATTAATTCAGGTCATTCACTCAAACAATATTACTTAAAATTGATGTTTTAAGGAAATATTGTTTGAGTGAATGACCTAAAATAATAAGATAAATATTGTGTTAATAAGAAATATTATTTATACGTTAGATTTGAAGTGTGAAAATGAGGCCCCAGGAGCGTCTGGATGTAGGAAAAAAACAAAAAACACGTTGCGGTGAAATCTAAACTCGCTGGAAATGACTGCTAATAGATTTAGAGAGTATTTGCGGTGAACATAAGTCGCCGAAATAGTCTCAATTTCGGCGATTCCAACGTGCCGAAATTCTCAGATGATACACACACACACACACACACACATATATATATATATAATCAGTGCTGATGAAAATTGTCGCGATTACCCCTTTGCGGCGGTCATTAGACATTTTTCGGCAAATTTTATTCGTCGCAAATAAATTGTTTCCCAACGAAAAAAATATATCGTCCCAAAAATATGAAGGTATTCCCGGCAAATAAGTGTACTTTAGCGGCGATATTTCGTCGTAGGAAATAATCTATACCGACGATTCTGAGATATCGCCGAAAAAAATATTAACTTTTATTGACGATTACTTTTACATTTGTGATGATATTTTTCGTTGTTATTACTGTTTCTCAGCAATTTAGTGTGAAACCGACAGGACCATTTACGACATTTTGTAAGGCTTTTTGCGGCGTGTTAAAATTGCTGCAAAAAGTGATTTTCCCAATGACTTTTTGTGATTGCCGAAATCTCTCATAACCGTCACTTTTATTTCGTCGAACGTTCGGCGATTTAGAAATTGTCGAAAATGATCAAAGGCAGCGATTTAGGAGGGCATTTTCGACGATTTTGAGCGCTGAAAAAGACCTAATTTCTTGTAGTGTAAAATAAACAATTCAATTTTTTTCAAATCTCAAAACAAAAATAATATTAAAAAATATATTCTAATAATATTTTATTTAACTTTTTAACTTTAATCTCAATTCATCTCATATAAATCTGAAAACATACGAGGCTAGTTTCCTATTTCTAAAAATCAAAATGAAAGAAGAGAAGAGGATGAAGATATGACTGTGACTCCATCTTTGTCACCCAGATCAGAAAATAGTTTGAATGAAATGTCTTCAACAGAAAGTTCTTCATCAAAATCTCTACCTAGAAGGCTAATGCCTTTAAGTGAGATTTATGAATCTTATAACTACTTATCTGTAGAATCTGAGAATTTTGTTGCAGCTATAAAAGAACAAGTCTGGGTTGATGCAATGGAGGAGGAAATCAGAATGATTGAAAAGAATAATACATGGGAGCTAGTCACTTGTCCTGACAATAAAGAAGTGATTGGGGTTAAGTGGATTTTCAAAAGAAAACTTAACTCTGATGGTTCTTTAAAAAAATGCAAAGCAAGTCATGTTGCTAGAGGCTACTCACAACAACCAGAAATTGATTATAATGAAACTTTTGCACTAGTTATGAGGTTGGATACAATTCGAACTCTTTGTGCACTTGCAGTTTAGAAAAATTCGAAGATTTTTCAACTTGATGTCTACTCATCTTTTCTCTCAATGGAATTCTCGAAGAAGAAGTCTATGATGATCAACCAGAAGGTTTCATAAGAGAAGAAGGAAAAGTGTTTTGATTGAAGAAGGTTTTATATGGGTTTAAATAAGCACCTAGAAAATGGTATGAAAAAATAGACAATTATTTCAGTGATCAAGGCTTTAATAGAAGCATAAGTGAGCCTACACTCTATGTGAAAATCAAGGATAAAGCTTTGCATATGGTTTCATTGTTTGTTGATGATTTGATTTTCACTGGAAATAACTTAGAGATGATTGAAGAGTTTTGAACAAGAGATGATGAATAGTTTTGAAATGAATTATTTGGGGCTTATGCATTATTTTCTTGGAATGGAAGTTAGTCAAGAAAATAGAATCTTCATATCACAAAGAAAGTATGCAGAAGATTTGTTAAAAAAATATCAAATGTTAGAATGTAAGACAGTAGCAACTCCTTTAATTGCAAATGAAAAGCTTAAAAAGGAAGATGGGGCTAAGAAAACTGATGCAGCTACCTATAGAAGTTTGGTTGGCAGTTTGTTGTATTTAACTGCAACTCGACTAGATCTCATGTATGCTTCTATTTTGCTTTCCAGGTTTATGCAAAGTCGAAGTCAAATTCATTTTGGTGCTGTTAAAAGAGCTCTTATATATGTTCAAGGTACTATAGACTTTAGCATCTGGTTCAAGTCATGTTTACACTCAAAACTAATTGGTTTTATTGATAGTGATTGGGCTGGCTCAGTTGATGATATGAGAAGTACTTCAGGGTATTGTTTTAATATGGGGTCAGGAGTGTTTTCATGGGATCAAAGAAGCAAGCTACTATTGCTCAGTCAACTGCAGAAGCTAAGTATTTTGCAATTGTTGGAGCTGTAAATCAAGCCATTTGGTTGAATAGAATTCTTGAAGATATGGGAGAAAAATAGTAAGATCCAGTGGAGATTTATTGTGAAAATAAATCTGCCATTACTATGGCTAAGAATCCAGTTTATCATAGTCGAACTAAACACATTAAAATCAAGTATCATTTCTTGAGAGTAGCTAAAGCAAAAGGAGAAGTTGAACTGAAATTCTGTAGCATTGAAGAACAAGTTGTAGATATATTTACAAAAGCTCTTCCTAGAGTCAAGTTCCAGTTCTTAAGAATGATACTTGGAGTTTCAGAAAAATACATCAAGGAGGAGTATTAAAGTTGATGTAGTTTTTCATTCAATAAATGTTGAGTTGGTATCAAAGCCCGCCACAAGATGAATATGGGCCAACACTACTTATCCTATGATAAAAACTAGGAGAAATACTGGCATACACGTGAGGGAGGGTGTTGAGGAATAATCACACATTGCTTGTAGACAAAGTCTTGAGCATGTTTATAAAGAATGAACAATCCTCTCTTATAGAACCGGTTTTATGAGATGAGTTATATTTATGAATTTCTCATTGTAAACATCAAATTCATTGTTATGCATAAAGAAAGCGTGACACAGCTGCTTAAACCATTTAGAAGGTGATGAAGTACTAAGGAAGCAAAATATGACATGATCTATGTTTCAAATACTATATATTCTGAATTTGTAAAAAAATGTGAAAAAGTATATAATGAGAACCCAAGTACTTCTTAAAAGGCCAAAAGACAAATCTTTATTCAGAGAGGAAGCTACCAGTTGGAAAGGTGAAATATCTTGTTTTACACCCACAAATATAAAGAGCTAACACATATAGAGTGTAGCAAATTAAACAATAAACTCACATGCAGACAATCTCTATTTTCTTCAGAAACACCCAACCCGATCTCTCTCTCTCTCCCCTTTGCAGCCCCCTCTCCTTTGCGGGGAAGTTTTCAAGGCTTATGAAAAACACTTCCCAGGTCTCTCCCACCCCGTTCTAGAGTAAACAATCACAACCCAGCGCACAAAAAAAAAAAAACAAAAACAAAAACAAAAATTTGCAGTAAAAAAAAGTCTGTCAGTGCAAAAAAAATAACCCAGCACCCAAAAAAGAAGTTTCAAAAACCCAAAAAACAAAGAAATACAAGAGAGTTTTTGAAAAAGTGCATGTGCAAGGCAACGCATGCTAAGATCAAGAACTCTCCTATTACCCATTACTTAAGGTGTGGATCACCAATCCTCTTACAAATCAACATATATAGCCATGTTACAAAAGAGGGGGAGAGAAGAGAAATGGAAAAGGGCAGAGGAGAAAGAAGAGAGGGGGCGGGGGAGAGGAGAGAAAGAGGAGCTGCAATTCAATAAACTCTAACTCACCACAAGATACATAAGTCTCATGTGTTGAAATTCTATTGGCTAGTGTAAAGTGAAAAATAACACCCGACCGGTTTGAAACTTTTCTGTTATTCATAACCAAATCCTTCTATACAAGAAGTTTCCAGCCATGAGTGCTTCTATCAAAACATGATCAGACCATGACAACATATATATGCTAATAACGATCCAAACACTTATCTAACAAATCTCATATGGCTTGTCTAACATATGCTAATAACTCTCAATACTTACTAATGTATTGTCTTCTTAACATATTTGTCATCATCACCATTTATTAAAACAAGCTAGTAATTTTATATGGCAGATTTGTACTCAGCATCATCTCTGGTTTCAATCGAGCTATGTAAAAAGCTTTCTGATCCAGAAGAGTTTGTATTCACTACGCCGCAGTTCAATCTAACTTCTCCTTCCGACCCTGTTAACACACTGATATTCCCCATTTTAAGCATTGACTCCACGAAGCTGGCAAAGAAAGCAGTCTGATCACTACTAAAGCTGTTGACAATATCAATGGTGTCCTCTCCTGTCGTGGAGAACAGCTCTTGATCGGTCTGCAGTAATCCGTTCTCAAGTTGAAGATTGGAGAAGTAATTGTTGTCAAAAGTATCGGGTGTTGTGAGGTCGAGGTTTGTCAAGCCAGTCTCATTTCCATTCTGGGGGCATATTCCTTGCAGAGTTTCCAAGTAGGTTGAGTTCAGGGTTGCATCAGGACTACCCGTGTTGTTGAAATCGTACAATCGGCTACTGAAAGTCGGACACTGTGCGCGTCCAAACGTGTGAGCGCCTGAAAATTACGCATGTCAACTTTGTCCTCTAATACATATTTGTGAATATCAACCGTGCGGAACCAACAATTTCTACTGACATATTTATGTGGAAGAAAAATAGTTTAAAAAAATCATAAAACATTCATATATACATATAATTAGATCTCCATAATTTGCTATCGCATAGACGTAGTCCTAAACTTACTTTTAATTTAATTTGGTGAAGCCATCCTTGAAAGTATATAATATTTAGAAATTATATAAAATTTTAGGACTATAAAAAAAAGAGAGATATTTCTAGATATATTGAAATTTTAGAAAATTTTATAGAACATACGGAGATTTTTAGGGTGCCATTTTTTATATTTATAAAATTATATTGTATAAAATCTTGAAATCTTGAAATTATGTGACGTATATAGTAGTTGGTGTGATTGATAATGACAAGAATTTAAGTTGACAATAACGTTTTCCTAATTTTTTTCTTTTTTACATATTATTTTTGGACACCAGTGGTGAGTGTATTAATGCTACCTGAGAGGGAAACCAGATCGGTGGTGTTTAGACCCACGGCTAAGAAGACCTCTTTAAGAGTTTCAAGGGTATCGACGGCGCTTGGAAGGGAAATATCAGCACCAGTACGGTTGGCTGTTGTGCCGTCCCTTCTTCCCAGTAAAACTGTCCACGAAGGACCCCCTGCCTGTGAGAACCAATTAGTTAGCTTCATATGTAAAACAGACATTACTAAAAACTTGTTTCGGAGTGGCAGTAGATCAAAACCTGTTAAATCTCAACCAGTATTTTCAACTAAATGGTTCATATTTTTCCATCTATGAAGATCAGAAAAGAAAATTTTCTGAGATAGAAGAAGCTGGAAACTTTGTATAGAAAAGGTACTATTCAAGGTTTAATAAGAGAAAATTTTAAGTTGTGTTTGGCAGAGTCAGGGACAAAAATTAAAAGAGATCAATTAGGGCGTGTTGATGTTGTCGTTGTACCGCTGAAACTGATTCTTCAGCTGCAATGGTGAGAATATCAGCGCAGGAAACTATGCCGGGACAAGCGCTTTCCAACGCAGTCTTTATATCATCGACAACGCCAAAGCCCCTGACGGAGTTATTATTTCGGGCAGCTTCTTTTTCGCTTTCTATTGTGTCACTGTTGTTCAGTAAAATTGATCCATCACAACCCTGCAAGAAATCAAGTAAAACACGTACGTTTCAACACAATTTATAAAAAGAAAAAAACAAAAACTTGAAACCCATGATTAATAGTAAAGAGGATGCATGGAGAGAAGTAGTACGTACATTGACAAAGCAGTCATGGAAATGAAGCCTAAGAAGGCTGGCACCAATCCTTGAATCGCTCAGCAACGCATTATCGATGACACCACGTATGATGCTCGTCACGTTTGGACATGTTTCGTCATAAAATGTTGAGGAAAGCTGGGCATGGGATACTGATATTCCTCCCAGCAAGAATGCAATGAAGAATAGAACTATCGCATTGCAGTGGGAAGAAGACATGATCTCTGTGTGTAATGTTCTCTCAGCTTTCTGGAAAAAAAGAACGACTTTTCAATGTTTAACAGACCAAATTGGGAGGCTTTATTTATAAAGTGACAAACACGTTGTTTTACCAAGCACGCTAGCTAGTTTGAAATTATAAAGTTCTTGGGCTCGGAAAAAGTGGTAAAGTTGTTTAGGTGTACTTGTCGGTGTGCATGGGGTTGAAAGATTTATGTAATTCGATGGTTGGAAGAAGGTTACTTTTATTGGAATCTCACCAATTAATATTTCTGCCTTATTCTGGACCTGCTAGCTAGGTAGAGCTTCGTGATTCGAAGTTTAGCTACCTAGCTACCTAGGTTTGGACTTTTGTCATGGTTGTGGCCTGGGAAATAATATTAATAATAGACTATACACCAACCATCTAGATAAATATATAATTTATATATGTTCCGGGTCCAAGCTGCTAGCTACTTTCGATACATAATTTTATTTTATTTTGTTATTAAAATTTTAAAATAAAAATATTATAAATAATTTAATTTTTTTAAATTTTAAAATAAAAATTATATTTAATAATATTTTATTTAATTTTTAACAAAATATCTCATCTCATCTCATCTTATTACAAAAAAAAAATATTTGTGACCATTCTTTTATAATAAAAATAATTATTTACTATAAAAATAGATTTATTTTAATTAAAATTAATCATTTTATTAAAAATAATGATAATAAATAAATAATTTTCTTATAATATCTCATAAGTGTGTATCTAAACTCACACGATTATACTTAGTAGTTAAGATAAGATGAAAATTTTTAAAAATTTTATAAATAGTATTAAGATAAAAGTTTAAAATATTAATTTAAAATATTAAAATTTAAAAAAGTTAAATTGAGATTTAAAAAAATTGAATTATTTATTATATTTTAAATAAAAATTTAAAAAAATTATAATAATAAAATCAAATAGAGATAGAGATAAAAAATATCATTTTTACCCCAAACATAACCTTACTGTCCATTTCTTGACCGAGCAATTTTTTAACCCTCTCTTTCTCATACATTATTTATTTTGTATTGTATCGTGCATTTCGGACGAGCCATGTGGTGCAGTGTCATAGCGATGTGGTAATGTTTTATGGTAGTAGGGCCTATTGGGTTAGGTATTAGGTAATGCGTTCAATGCCTATATATTTTTTTTCAATATTTTCCAATTAAGTCAATAAAGGATTTGGTTTTTCTTTTTTTCACTTATTCAGTTATTTGTCGTTCATTAAAAAAACAAATTAAGGAATAAGGATAATGATTAAAAATTAAAGCAGAAAATGACATATCTCGATTCGAGATAAGGTTAATGTCCGTTGCTATTTTTAATTTATTTTATCTCATATTATTATTATAATTTTTTTAAATTTTTATATTAAATATAAAAAAAATTATATAATATACTATCATTTTATTCTTATTCCACTAAATAAAATGTGACATATTTATTATATTAAATGATCATTAATTACATATTTTTTTATCATTTAATAGTGATAAATATGTCACATACTATTTAATAGAATGCTAGTATGGTGTATAGTATTATTTATAAAATATAATAAATAATTTATTTTTTTTAATTTTAAAAAAATAATAATATTAAAAAATAATATTTTATTCAATTTATCTCATCTCATCTTACTATCCAAACCCTTCTAAAGGTGCCGTCGGCCTCAAACATACCAGAAAGAAGTTTCAACCCAGTGGATGGCATCTATTCAGCTTAATGATTTTGGCTCTAAAAACTCCGAGTTTATGATCTATGGTTGTATCGTCCGTCCAAATGCTAGCTTCTTATATAGTTTCTTTAATATATTGAGGTACAAGCTGGGCATGTTTACTATTTAAGATCAGGCTGTTTAGTTGTACTTGCAAAGGAATATTAAGATCACAGGCTTCTTTTATCAGGCCTGAAGTGAATTTCGATCAACGTATATACATATGCATGCTTTTGCTGGGTTTGATGGGTTGTCAGTCAGACTCACCTGGACTTTGTTGCTCGTTTTGCCAAAACTAGCTCTCACAGGAATGAATGGCCTGCCTCAGTTCAAGTTTGACTGCCATTATAAGATAGATAGAAAGGATTAACGGATTTCCTAATATGGCCAAATTGACACTTGAAATAAAAGAGCCAGAATGAAGAGATGCCATACAAATTGGAAGGCTCATCCACGAAAAAGAAAAGGCTTTTGAAAAATTCATTCATGAAGATAGATAGATAGATAGGACATTTATCAATAAGCTCGAATTCTGAAGTGGGTATACAGAAAACGAGGGAAAACTTACTACTGGACTGGATATGTGAAGCAAAAGCAAGACGTTGCATGTAGATAGCTGAGAGCCGAGAAGAAGCACGCTCACGATGGAAAACAGTAGTACGAGGACCTCCCATTTAGGATACACCTAGCTGTTAGGAAAAATAAGCATAGAGGAATAAAATAAAAGCGGAAATAAAAGAATACACACACTCATACAATGACACCAAAAATTTTTAAGCGGTTTAGCAACTGTCTATATTTATAAAAAAGAGTTTCACTAATAAATAGTAATACACAAAAAAATATTATAAAGGAGGAGGATCACACTCCACTCAACTCAACTCAACTCTCTTCTTTTCTCTCAGAGCTCTCCTGACTCTCTCTTTTTTCATTTCTTCCCTTGGTATATTTGAGGCTCTCCCTGTGAGCCTCAATTTATAGGTGAACTACCTGTATGAATGCATTCAATTTGCATTCAATTTGTAACTGCAAATGCAGTTACCTGCTGAACGCTGAGTAGCCATTGTGGATTGCTTACTTGGGCATGGACTTCAACAATTCTCTCCCTCCATGCCCATTTACCTAGATGCTATCCATTTCAGCTGTCTCTGCATAACTTAAGCTTCTCACTTGTAACCACTTTCGTCAGCATGTCTACTGGATTCTCTTTTGTATGGATCTTCACTATCTTTAACAACTGTTGTTCCATCGCTTCGCATATCCAATGATAGCGGATATCAATATGCTTGGTGTCGGAATAGTACATTGAATTCTTGCTCAAGTCTAGAACATTTTGACTATAACAATGTATTTTGTAGTCTTCTTGACTAACCCCTAGTTCTTGGAGAAAGCGCTTCATTTACAATATCTCTTTCTTAGCTTCTGCTGCGGCAATGTACTCTACCTCTGTTGTAGATAAAGCAACACACTTCTGCAATTTGGACTGCCAAGAGACAGCTCCTCCTGCAAAGGTGAAGAGAAATCTCAAAATAGATTTTTTGCTATCCAGATCTCCTGGCATATCTGAATCAATATAGCTTTCCAAAACTGGTTTAGCTCCCCTAAAATACAAGCACATCTTCGATGTACCTTTCAGATACCTGAGAATCCACTTGATTGATTTCCAATGATCATTTACTGGATTTGAAAGGAATCTTCTCATCATGCCTACAGCATAAGTAATATCTGGTCTGGTACAAACCATTGACTAACCCCTAGTTCTTGGAGAAAGCGCTTCATTTACAATATCTCTTTCTCAGCTTCTGCTGCGACAATGTACTCTACCTCTATTGTAAATAAAGTAACACACTTCTGCAATTTGGACTGCCAAGAGACATCTCCTCCTGTAAAGGTGAAGAGAAATCCCAAAATAGATTTTTTGCTATCCAGATCTCCTGCCATATCTGAATCAGTATAGCTTTCCAAAACTGGTTTAACTCCCCCAAAATACAAGCACATCTTCAATGTACCTTTCAGATACTTGAGAATCTACTTGACTGCTTTCTAATGATCATTTCCTGGATTTGAAAGGAATCTTCTCATCATGCCTATAGCATAAGTAATATCTAGTCTGGTACAAACCATTGCATACATCAGGCTTCCTACTGCTGAAGAGTAGGGGATTGTTTCTATCTCTTCAATCTCTTTCTTTGAAAAGGGACATGACCTCTTGCTCAACATGAAGTGGTTAGCAAGTGAAGTATTGACTAGCTTTGCATCTCCTATGTTGAAACGCTTGATTATCCGTTCAACATATTTTTGTTGTGATGGCCACAGCCTTTTGGCTTTCCTATCACGAACCATCTGCATGTCCAAAATTTGTTGTGCTGGGCCTAAGTCTTTCATGTCAAAAGACTTGGATAATTCATTCTTTAGTTTGTTAATCATGAACCTATCCTCACCAGTGATTAACATATCATCAACGTAAAGAAGGAGTATGACAAACTTATCATCTTGGAATTTTCGAACATAGATACACTGATCTGCAACAAGCTTCTTGTAACTACGACTCATCATGAATGAGTCGAACTTCTTGTACCATTGCCTCAGCGCTTGCTTGAGGCCATAGAAACTCTTCTTTAGCTTGCAGACTAAGGTTGTATTTGGATGTTGAACTGAGTTGAGTTGAGATGATAAAATATTGTTGTAATGTTATTTTTTAATATTATTATTATTTTGAAATTTGAAAAAGTTGAATTGTTTATT
Organism: Cyclocarya paliurus; assembly: GCA_029856935.1. NCBI lineage: Eukaryota > Viridiplantae > Streptophyta > Magnoliopsida > Fagales > Juglandaceae > Cyclocarya > Cyclocarya paliurus. Next base: position 765,560 of record CM056958.1, on the reverse strand, counting down.
ATATTTTGTGTTGAAATTTAAAAAAATTGTAATGATGAATTGAGATGGTTTTAAGAACCAAACGAAGCTAAGTGATCTTTCCCTAGAGCTTCAAACCCTTCTGGTTGCTCCATATAGATTTCTTCCTTCAAATCTCTATAGAAAAAGATTGTCTTCACATCCATATGTTCGAGTTCTAAATTCAAGCTAGCTATCAATGCGAGTATGATTCGGATTGATATCATCTTCACCACCGGTGAAAATATCTCATGAAAGTCGATTCCCTTCTTCTGCTGGAATCCTTTGACAACCAATCTAACCTTGTACGTTATCAGCTTTCCTTGGCTATCTTTCTTCAACTTAAACACCCATTTGTTCTTTAGAGCTTTCTTTCCTTTAGGAAATTTCACCAACTCATAGGCCTGATTTTTCTGTAAAGAACTCATCTCTTCTTGCATTGCATGCACCCATAGGCTTCTATCAGCATAAGTTTGAACTTTTTGGAAGTTTTGTAGCTCCCCCTCATCAGTAAGCAGAATATAGTCTGATTCCATATATTTCCTCGACAGAATCAATAGGCGGCCTCTTGCTGATCTTCTTGGCTGAGCTTCATCAACCAAATGAGGTTCATCACCATCTAACCCTTGTGATGGTACACCGGCTTCTGGTGGATAGGGTTCTTGCTCCTCCTGCTCGACACCCTGAGCTTATTCTTCTGCTTCTAGATCTTGATTCTATATATCCTCATCATCTGTGGCAAACTGTAATGGTGCAGAATCTGGTGTATAGGAACTAAACTCTACTAACATCGAGGAAGCTTCAGTTCTTATGTGCTGGTTTTCATGGAACACTACGTCCTTACTTCTGACAATTCTCTTTGTCACTGGATCCCATACCTTATATCTAAATTCTTCATCTCCATTTCTAACAAAAATACATGGAGTTGACTTGACATCGAACTTTTGTCTTAACTCCTTGGATATATGTGCAAAGACGTTGCACCCAAACACTCTCAGGTGAGAGTAAGAGATATCAATTCCAAACCAAACCTTCTCAAGAACTTCAAATTTCAGTGGTGTAGAAGGTGATCTATTGATCAGATAATAGGCAGCACGAACAACTTCACTCCAGAATGGCTTGGGTAACTTGGTCATACTGAGTATGCATATTGTTTTTTCCATGATAGTCCGATTCATTCTTTCAGCTACACAATTATGTTGAAGGGTATATGAGACTGTCTTCTCATGTCGAATACTGCGATTAGTGCAGTATACAGTGAATCTTTTAGAAATATATTCTCCTCCATTGTCTGTTTGCAGGCACTTCAACTTCTTTCTCGTCTCTCTTTCCACTAGGGTGTGAAAACTCTTGAAGTGCTCGAAGACCTGATCCTTTGATTTCAAAACATATACCTAGACATTTCGTAAAGCATCATCAATGAATGTCACGAAATATCTGTTACCTCACAATGACTCTTCTTCCATGGGACTACATTAGAGTGTAACAGATTCAACAACTCTGATCTTCTCTTCGTTGAGAAAGTAAACGAGACTCTGCGTTGTTTGCCAAACAAATAGTACTCACAAGGGTTTAACGCTATTCCTTTGGCACCTTTGATAAGTGCCTTCTTCATAAGTGTATCTAGCATTTTCTCACCCATGTGTCCGAGTCTCTTGTGCCACAAATTCATTGATGTCTCGTTTTCCATTGCATTGAAGCTATTAGAACCGATCTTCACATGGGTCTTATATAACGTACCGCAAATATGTCATTGGGCGACAACCATGGTAGCTTGTGACAGCTTCCAAGTGCCTTTGCTGAAGTAGCTGTCATAGCCTTATCGATTAAGGGCTATTCCAGAAATTAGGTTGAGCCAAAGGTCAAGAATATGTCGAACATCCTTCAACACCATGGTGCAACCAACGTTGGTTTTTATCTGCACTTCACCAACTCCCATGATCTTCAAAAAATTGGCATTCACGATCCTTACTGTACCAAAGTCACTTGCTTTGTACGTAATGAAAAATTCACTGTGGAAAGTGGCGTGGTATGATGCTAATGTGTCTATCACCCACTCAACATAGTGGCTTGCAACGTGTAGAAACATCTCGTCACTGGTGGAAAGTATTGTCACATCGCCCAAAAGAGTGACAAGAGTTTCACCATCTTCTTTCTTCAGCTTACTGCTTTGACCTTGCTCTCTTAAAAACTTGCTGCAGTTTTTCCTCATGTGGCCTTTTTTGCCACAATGGTAACACTTCATGTTACTCATCTACTGGTTCCTACTACTGCTAGACCTTCCACGTGGTTGAGACTTCCCTTTGGTTCTGCCTCCACTTCTCCCTCTGTCATTACCTTGAGGTCTTTCTCTACTCTTAATGACTAGGACATGAGCCTGATTCATACTCGTTTCCTTTCATCTGGCCTCCTCATTGAACAAGACATCATTAACCATCGTCATGGTAAGTTTACCATCTGGAGTAGAGTTACTTAGGGAGACACCAGCGTCTCCCAACTATCTGGCAATGAACTAAGAAGTAGCAGGGCTTGTTCTTCATCGTCAAGAGTCAACTTGACAAACCTGAGCTGGTTAACTAGGTTTTGAAACTTGCTAGTGTGCTTGGCAACAGAGGTGTCACTCTTCAACTTCAAGTTAACAAGCCGTCTCATCAAGAGGGCTATGTTTCGAGCAGTCTTAGCTGGATACATATCCTCCAACTTTTTTCAGAAGTTATATGCATCTGTCTCTTAGGCCATGCGGTGAAAGACACTATAGTCGATCCATTACCTGGTATGATCTACATATTTTTTCACACTTGATCCGTAAATTCATCTGGCTGCTTCCCTTCATTTTCCAAGGAGTCAGACAAATCCTTAGAGTTCAAGAGATCCTCCATCCGAGGTCTTTAAAGACTGTAATTTGAGGCAGTCAGCTTTATCATGGCCCCTGATGCTGAATGCTCCATGGATTTAGACTGATTCTAAATACAAAATGCAAGTACAAGATCTACGAGATGGAATATCACAAAACGGACAGCACCGCTATGTCCAAAACGCCTGATTTTGTTGAAAACGAGTCTTGTTTCATCAAAATTGGACTCAGATAGCACAAGGATGAGCAAAAGAATCAAAACAAAAACTCTGTCACACGTGCAACGCGTGGCGTGCGAAAAAAGCGTAGGCGCGTGTGAGTCACGTGCCTTCTAGGGTCAGGAGCGCGTGAGGTGCGTAAACTTCACGCCAGAGACTTCTCTGGAGCGTGTGTGGCTTGTGTTGCACGTGGGGGTCACGCGCTCTATCCTCTCCTGGGCGCGTGTCGAGAATGGGCTTCACTTTTCAACCTTTAGGCAGCGCGTGGGGGTGCGTTCAGCATCCTTTCGGCCTATGATTTTCACCACTTTTCTTGTCTCGCTGGGACGAAGACAGTGGTATACTCAAATTTACAAACTGAGCAACGCACTAAAAAGAGTTTTTTAAAAAAAAACACCTTCCAACAATCGCTTTGATACCACTTGTTGGGAAAAATAAGCACAACAGAATTAAATAAAAGCAGAAAGAGCACACTTATTCACACAATGACACCAAGAATTTTAACGTGGTTCAGCAACTACCTACATTTACAGAAAAGAGTTTCACTAATAAATAGTAGTACACAAGAAAATATTACAGAAGATGATGATTACACTCCACTCCACTCAACTCTCTTCTTTTCTTCCAAAGCTCTCTTGGCTCTCTCTCTCTTTTCTTTTCTTCCCTTAGTGTATTTGAGACTCTCGCTAGGAGCCTCAATTTATAGGCAAACTACATGTATGAATGCATTCAATTTGCATTCAATTTGTAACTGCAAATGCAGTTACATGTTGAGCGCTGAGCAGCCATTGTGGACTGCTTGCTTAGGCATGGACTTCAATACTAGCCTCACCCTGATCATAAGCTTTTTTTTTTTTTTTTTACAATTTATTAAGCGAAAATTCTGTGAGTGTATTTTTTTTAAGCAAAATGTTATTATTCATTCATTTATCAAGAGAAACTTACAACCATGAACAGATACATGCGGGGATATCCCCATATCAACCATTTGGTACTCCACCAGCACACTACTGGATTGATCTGGACTTTACTGCTACTGATACTCTTTATAGATAAACGTCCAAAAGACAACACTCTGCTTAAACAAAGACTCAACCTCACCCTTCATAGAGAGGGAGGACTCAACTTCTACATACACAACCGTCTAATAGACGAACTTTTTATTTTTTATTTTTACTGTATATGAATAAGGAAAAGAAGAACGAAAAATGATGGATTATAGTTTGGATCAATTTCGGTAGACTTTAACGGTGCGTGAAGGCAACAACCTTATCTCTTTTCAACTACAAAAGTCAAATCTGAAAAGATTCAAAAGTGACAATTTTGGTGATCAGGCACGTGTGACTAGAAGAGGTGGCGCGTGAGGACTACACGCAGATGTGAGTGGCGTGTGAGGATCACACGCGGTGATTTTTGCAAAATCACCACTATTCTCCAAATTATTTGCGCCTTGAGAGTCTTCTTGTGCTGCGCATGTCTCTCGAGAGTTACCGAAAAATTATAGATCTGACTTTTTTGACTTTGAAGGAAGAAAATAAACTAAGAAATGAGTGAAGAAGAGAGAGAAGGAGGAGGAGAAAGGAGAAATGAGGGGAGGGGAGGGAGACAAGGCCTCCTCCTCTTCAGGCAGATATCAGATTTAGAGGTTTTTTTTTTTAGAGTGGGAGAGAGAGTTTTGAAGGGAGAGAAGATCAATATGTAATTAGAAAATTAATCTTATGTGAATATAATAAATAATAACTATCATATAATCTTAGATTATAGACATAATATTTTTATGTTATCATATTCAAATTCATTAAAAGATTTAGTATTTATATAAATAATTTAATAGCACACAATACATTGTGATAGTAAGAACAAGTTTTTTAAATATCTATTAGATTTTAAACTGAGGTTTTTTAAATAAAATTTTCCAAAAATTGTTAAAAACTCACAACAAAAGCAAGGTCGGCTAATAGATTTTGAAACCTAAGGTGAGAACTTAAAATTGAGCATTTTTCTTATATCAAATTAACTAGGTTATATCTAAATATATTTTTATATAAAAATTATTATTCTTACTTTTTGAGATGCGAAATTGCTAATTAAATTGCAAATTGATTTATTTTGTTATCTTTTGGTCCTTTTTGGTATATTTCTTGATTATCTACAAATGTTTCACCTAAATTTCTCCTATATTTTGTTTATTGTTAGTAGCAAATTTATTTGAAGATCATTTTTGGGATTTAATCAATTTTTCTATATATTCTTCTCTTCTTCTTTTTTTAATTTCTCATATCCAGATACATATTTTATAGTAGAAAGGAACAATATCTACTATATAAATTCTTATTATGCTTATAAATATTCTAGAATAAAATAAATATTAACATAAAACAATAGAATCTGACTTAGTTAATGAGCTTTATTTTTTATATAAAATTTTTAATTTGTACAATAAAATAAAATATATTAATATTAATAATCAAAATCAAGAAATAAATCATATATTAGAAAAATTGAAAGAAAAAGAGAAATAAAGTTCGAACAAAAAAGTCAAGGAATTCGTGGCCTATGGGCCATGTGAATTGTGAAAGCTACAGTCAATTGAAGTCTTGAGGAAGAAGACAAAAATAAAATCAAGGATTTAGCTTATGGGTATCTACTATATAAATTCTTCCTATGTTTATGAATATTCTATAATAAAATAAATATTAACATAAGATAATAGAATATGATTTATCAAATGAGTTTCACTTTTATATAAAACTATTAATCTGTATAATAAAATAAAAAATATTAATATTAATATTTAAAATCAAGCAATAAATTATACATTAAAGAAATTGAAAGAGAAAGAGAAAGAGAAACAAAGTTCGAAAAAAAGTCAAGAAATACGTGGTCATGGGCCATGAAAATTATGAAAACAATGGTCAATTGAAGTCTTGAAGAAGAAGACAAAAATAAAATGAAGGATGTTCTAGAAGACAAGTTGTTTCACGTGGATGTTTTATCGCCACAAAACTTCACTGTATGTATATAAATTAAAATAAAAAATTTAATTTTTTTAAATTAAAAAAAAATAATATTGACAAAATATATTTTAATAATATTTTTTTATTTTTTTATTTTAATTTTAATTCATCTCATCTAATCTGTAAAAATAAATAAGGTCTAAGGTTATGTTTGGTAAGTGAGATAAGATGAGAATTTTTAAAAATTTTATGAATAGTATTAAGATAAAAATTTAAAATATTAATTTAAAATATTAAAATTTGAAAAAATTGTATTAAAATTTAAAAAAATTGAATTATTTATTATATTTTTTATTAAAATTTAAAAAAATTATAATGATGAGATGAGATAAACATAAAGATAAAAAATCTTATCTTTACCTCAAACATATCCTAACTCACCTTTGGAAGAGCCGGCCTGGACAAAAGCCGACGTGGCATATACACACCGGGGGAAGCCCTTTCTCATGTGGTACACTGTTCCAACACCATCCCATGACTTGGCTTCTCTCTCTCTTATAGAAAGGGGTTCGTTCGTGTTCCTACAGGCTACAATTTCATTTTGAACCCTCGTTTCAGTCGGCTTATAAATTATTTTTTCATTTCTGAACTTGTAAACAAGAGAAAAATTAGAGCATGCGACAAAGTGGAGGAAAATTAGACAAGGGTAGCAAGCGTATTAATTATTATATGGTAAGATCCGAACAAATCAATAAATCAGTTTGTTAATCATCATTAGCTTACTCATTTTCTTGTTCTTCCTTGCATTTGATTTTGTTGGTAGCGCTTACCACTGCTGTCCTAACTGTACGAATTATGATATTTTAATCGTTTCAAATAATTTATGAATTAAATGATATTTTGTAAAAGTGAGATTCTATTCATTATTTTACACTACGTATTTTATATATATATATATATATATTTTTAATTTTATTCTTATTAAGTTAATTGAGTTGTGTCACTCATTGTTCATATACCACATATTTATTATGAAAAAAATTAAAAAATATATAGTGTATAATGTGTAGATCATGAGTATAATTTTTCTTTCTAAAGAAATAATTATATTCAATCCAACTCTACAAACAATGCTATGGCTAGATTATACAAAAATAAATTAGAAAAATTTTATAGAAAAATTTGCTACACTATATTCTTATTCTACTTTCACTTTCTAAGTCTTAAGATGAAGTGGCATTACATATCAAACTTTATATTTATTCTTTAAAAGAAAAATTAAAAGATCATTCAGCAGTGATAAATGTTTCATATCTTACATAATGAGATGAAAGTAGAATGGAAGTGTGTATAGTATAACTCAATTTTATATAATTTGTTAGATTTATATTACGATAAAATTAATTTTACAATCTAACGTAACACGTCAAGTTTATAATTTTTTTTATAGAAATTTTTATGCCTAAATGTTTTTATTGACTTTATAGCTTATCTTACTAATTTTTTTTGGGAACAATTATTTGCTTCACCTAATCTCTCATTTGTTTTCACAAATTATTTTCTCCTCTCATCTCATCTAATTATTATAATTTTTTAAACTCCTACACAAAATATAATAAACCATTCATTTTTTTTTAAAATTTTAAAATAAAAATTATATTAACAAATAGTATTATAATAATATTTTATTAAATTTTTAATTTTTATCTCATTTCATCTTGCCTGTATAATTAAACGAGGCCTACATATATATAAGTTTAGTGTGTCATCCAAATTTGCCCACTTGGTATGCCCTTACTGTAAATTGTACTTTTTTTTAACCTTTTTTTGAAACATTTTTTCAATATGTTTAAATATATTTTTTTAAAAAAATCAATATATTAATAATCACTTCCTTAACTATTAAATAAAAAAATATTAAAATAAAATATATGAGCGGTCAAATTGGAATGACTCAAGGGCATAGTATCATTTTTCTATATATAAAATCTTGCTAGAGATTCACTCTTTCATTTTGGATACAGAACAATTTTATCTTATTTCATCACTTCATTATAATTTTTTTAAATTTTTATACAAAATATTATAAAAATTCAATATTTTTAAATATTAAAAAAATAATATTATTAAAAAATAATATTTTATTCAACTCCTCTAACCTTATCTCGCAATCCGTTTAATGGCCTTATGTATTAGGCATTGGGTTTTGCTACACAATCTCTTACTATTCATCCACACTCCACACTCCATATTTTTTAATATTTTTTTAATTTTTTTTTGAATTTATTTTTTTTAAAATATTTTAAATTTTTTATTTACTATTCATATAAAAATTATTTAATAAAAAAATTAAAAAAAATTTTAAAAAAAAGATAGAGTGTGGAGTGTTAAGAGGTTGGAAAAATGTATTCTTAGGCATTTTTTACGGGCATTTCTCGACTTTTATACAGGATATTTCCAGGCAGAGAGACAGAGTTCCAAAAAATGGAGGATTCGGATCCGAAAACACCGATGCTGGGGAAGGATAGTCGGGGGTCGAGTCGCAGCGGTCGACGTGGCCGACTCAGTCGGCGGTACTCGGTTAACTCACTGCGGACAGAGTTTGTCTCCAGACTCCCTAACAGTGTCCGCTCTGCTCTCGACCTCGAGTCTTCCACCTCCGACCTTGATCTTTCCAGAACCAGAGCCTTAAGCAAAGGTATCTCTCTCTCCGTTTGGTTTTCTGATAAAATTAATGCAGGGAAAATAAAGCTACCTGATATGTACATACACAGCATGGTTGTTCGATTTCTTCTTACCTTGATCGTCTTCTCTTGTCTTGTGTGTAGGACAAAGGGCGTACTATGAAAGACAATTCGACACCCTGAAATCCTTCGAGGAAGTTGATACTGTGATGGCGTCAGATAGCGTCGATGAGGAAAACCTCGAGGAACAAGCTCAGCATGAAAGAGCGATGCGGATTTCTAATTATGCCAACGTGATACTACTGGCATTTAAGGTTGTCTATCAAATTCAAAATCCACGAATTGAAGCTGACTATATTGAATTGAATGGAAGTGTGTTTCAATGCTGTATCGGACGTATATGTAATAGATGTGTGTTAACTTTCTGTGTGTTTATGTATATGAACTGAATAATTAGTATCCATACACCCCTAAATCATCAAATTTATACTTGTGATAATATTTTTCTGTAACTCGTTGCTCATATACATGCAAATTCTTATATACAATGTTCAGCTCTATGCCACAATAAAGAGCGGATCGATAGCCATTGCAGCATCAACACTTGATTCGTTACTGGATCTCATGGCCGGTGGCATACTTTGGTTCACCCACCTGTCGATGAAGAGCATAAATATCTATAAGTATCCTATAGGAAAGTTGAGAATGCAGCCAGTAGGCATAATCGTATTTGCTGCTGTCATGGCTACACTAGGTATGTTGAAGTGCCTTTACCTGGCGTAAGTTTCCATTATTTTTCATTTGTCACATGCTTGTTGATTGTAATACGTATGGTGAGTTTCATCATTAATTGAACTTGTGTTATTATATGAGGTAGCTTTGGTCGATGAGATAAGTGAAGGGAATGCAATTTTACATATGTTTAATTCTCAACATGATTACTAGCATAGGTAACAGTTGCAACGTTGAATGGATTGTTCCCAAATACTCTTTAATTAGCAAGATGGCGTAAAAAATAAAAGAAGAATCAAGAAACTGTTTTCCGCACTCTTCTACTGAAATTATTATCGATAGTTGGAGCTGAATATATGTAGCTTTCTATTTCCATGCATATCCACAATCACTGCTGTGGTTGGCATAATATGCAACAATATTGAATAACCTAGAGACTGGGAAGTTAAATAATAGATACGTTATTTATTACTGCCAAGGTTTATTGATATGCTGTTCGATAAGCATGACTTAGACGAGGAATTATGAAGAATGCATTGGGGACTTTTCCTACTTCCTAGTTTCTTCTCTTGTGTGTTGGAACAAGATGGGGACAAAACACTCAAAGAAAGAAGAAAGTGGAAGAGGAATACACCGCTCAATTCTATACTCTGAATCATAGCTTGAGTACATGGCTATAAAAATTCGAAAGAAAATTCTAGACTCTAAATTAATGACACCTAATTCTATTCAAATCCTCTGGACGTTTTACACAACCACATGCTAATAAAATATAATTTATTAATTGGCCATAACTTTCTCAATAAAAATCCAATTAATAAGTTAAACTTGGATAACTGTAGCCCCTTCAAATTCTGAACGAAAGTAACACTTCAGTTTTAGCAATAAAGTCAAGTTTAATTTTCAACACTCCCTTAAACTTGACATCTTTCCAACACCGATCATCATCCTCAACTTCTGAAAAGTATCATATTTGAGAGGCTTTGTGAAAATATTAGCAACTTTATCAAGTGACTTCACATACTCTGCTTCTATGTGCATGTTTTCAATGCATTGTCGAATAAAATGATACTTTGTCTCAATATGCTTGCTTCGATCATGAAACACCGGGTTCTTTGCTAGAGCAATGGCTGACTTATTGTCCATCATGATCTTGGTAGCTTCACTTTGCTCAAAATGGAGTTCCTTCAACAATGTCTTTAACCAAATTGCATGACAAGCACAAGCAGTAGCAGCAGAGTATAACATACTCTGCTTTACAGGTTGAAAGAGTGACTATGGGTTGTTTGTTAGAACACCAGGAAATTGCATTATTTCCCAAAAAGAAAACAAACCCAGTATTACTCTTCCTACCATCAATATCTCTAGCATCATTGCTATCGCAATATCCCATTAACTTGAACTTCTTTGAAGCCAAATAAAAAATTCCATAATCAATAGTACCTTTAAGATAACGAAGAATTCTCTTGGTTGCCTTCATGAGTGTCTCAGACAGATTTTCCATAAAGCAACTCACAAGTCTAACTGAAAATACAATTTCAGGTCTGGCACAAGTCAAATATCTTAAGCTTCCCACAAGACTTCTGAACAATGTTGGATCAACCTTTTGTTGCCCTTCCTCTTGTTTTGAAAGTTTAACTCCACACTCCATGGGCGTGTTGACAAGATTGCAATCCAACATGAACTTCTTTAGCACTTCCTTTGTATAGGTTTCTTGCGAGATCAAAATCCCATCCTTCATTTGCTTAACTTCAATTCCCAAATAATAGGACATGAGTCCCATATCACTCATCTCAAACTCTTGAGCCATTGCCTTCTTCCTTCACACATCATTTGATTGTTTCCTGTGAATATAAGATCATCCATATAGACACAAACAAATAATAGATCTTCATATTCCTTTTTCACATAGACTATATATTCGTGAATGCATCTAGTGAAGCCATTCTCTTTAAAATACTTATCAAGATGACTATTCCAAGCTCTAGGAGCTTGCTTTAATCTATATAAGGCCTTTTTTAATCTAAGCACCTTGTCTTCATAACCTTCAATAACAAAGCCTGAAGGCTGTTCAATATAAACCTCTTCCTCAAGATGACCATTCACGAAAGTGGACTTAACATCCATTTGATGGATCTTCCATTGATTATGTGCTGCAAGTGATAGTAATAGTCGGATTGTCTCCAAACGAGCAACAGGAGCAAAAACCTCTTCATAATCAATGCCTTGTTTTTGCCTGTAGCACTTTGCAACGAGTCTTGCCTCATATCTTTCTACTTCAAACTTGGAATTCCTATTGACTTTATACACCCATTTGACTCCAATCACTTGATTTGGAGATACAATTTCGCCTTGGGCTCCTTGTATTGGGTTTCTTTTTCATCAAAATAGGGGAGAAAATCATAAGCAATTTCATTCTGTGTACTCCAATCCCATGTTGCATCTTCTTCAAATTCAACATCTCTACTAATCATGACTTTGTTGTTGCTTGGATTGAAGAACTTGTAGCCTTTTGAGTTCTCATCGTAGCCTATAAACACAAACTTCTTAGTCCTATCATCAAGCTTTGACCTCTCTTGCTCCGGTACTTGAACATAGGCAATAGACCCAAAGACTCGCAAGTGTGACACATTTAGCTTCCATCCACTCCATGCTTCTTAGGGCGTCACATCCTTCAAACTTTTGGTAGGTGAACGGTTAGAGAGATAAACTGCACATGCAACCGCTTCAGTCCAAAACTCTTTTGGCATCAACTTGCTTTTCAACATGATTCTTGCCATATTGAGGATTGTCCAGTTCTTCCTTTCGACAACTCTGTTTTGTTGTGGCAATCTGGAACTATCAAGGGACAAAGAATTCCATGTGTCTCACAAAAGGCCTTGAATTTTTTGGAAGTGAACTCTCCACCTCTATCGGTTCTTAGAGATTTAATCTCATAGCCGCTTTCTTTTTCAACACGAGCTTTGAACTTTTTGAATGCCTCAAAAGCCTCACTCTTTTGCTTCAAGAAATAAACCCATGTTTTTCATGAATAGTCATCAATAAAAAGCAAAATATAAGAGCTTTTACCAAGAGATGTGATTGGACCACAAACATCTGCATGAATAAGTTGAAGTGGCTCAGTGGCTCTTGAATTGGATTGCTTGGGAAAACTCTTTCTTGAATGCTTGCCTAGTAAGCAAGTTTCACATAAATGATCAGGGTGATCAATTGTTGGAATACCTTTCACCATCTTCTTTGCTCCCAAATCTCGAAGCCCCCCAAAATTTAGATGCCCATATCTCATGTGCCAAATCCATGATGGATCTTTAACACCAGTCTTTAAGCACATGGTTCCGATGGTCTTCATATTCAACAAGAGCATGCTATTTCTGGTCATAGGAGCCTTAGCAATAAGATTCCCTTCTTTATCTCTAAGCCAAAGAAAGCTATCTTCCATGTTTATTTTGCAACCATTCTCCATAAGTTGCCCAATACTCAAAATATTATTTTTCATCTTAGGAATGTAATAAACATTAGGAAGAATCTTATGGCTCCCGTTCTTTACCTCAAACAAAATTGTGCCTTTGCCTTTAATCTCCACCTTTGATTCATCACCAAAACGCACATGGCCCATCACTTTGGTGTCAAGTTCCATGAATTTGCTTCTATCGCCCGTCATGTGGTTGCTAGCTCCATTATCTAGGTACCGCATACTCTTCTCGCCATTGGATTCTTCCTTAAGCGTAAGGAATAATGTGGGATCCTCCACATCTTCCTTGTGTAAAATGAGCTTTGTCTCCTCTTCTACTTTCTTAATTTGACACTCCCAAGAATAATGCCCATATTTTCCACAAGAATAGCATTCAATTTGACTTTTGTCATTCTTTACCTCATTTATCTTTCATGATTGCCTCTTCCTCTTTCTCTTCCACGACCTATTGAAGAATTTTGATTTCTTGCCTCTTGAGAATAATTTTGCTCAGCTTTTCCTCTTCCACGACCACGTCCTCGTCCACAGCCTCGACCTCTTCTGCGTCCTTGGCCTCTTCTACCGTTTTCATAAGCTTCTCCTCTAGCTTTCAATGAAAGCTTTGCTTGCAAGGCTTGCTCCACTTGCTCTTGCTTGCCTCGGTTCATTCTTTCTTCATGAGCCCGTAAGGATCCATTTAATTCGTCGATGGACATGACCTCCAAATCTTTAGATTCTTCAATGGCTACCACTACATGGTCGAATTTGAAGTTGAGAGAGCGAAGAATCTTCTCAACAACACGAACATCTTCCAATTTTTCTCCAAGCCTCTTCAGTTGATTCACCACCGCCAAGACTCTTGTGAAGTAATCTGAAATGGATTACTCTCTTTCATAAAAAGAGATTCAAACTCAGCCCTTAGAGTTTGAAGACGCACTTTCTTCACTTTTTCAACTCCCATGACGGAATTTCGAAGAGTATCCCATGCTTGCTTGGAGTTTGTTTTGTTGACAACCTTCTCGAACATGTCATCATCTAAGCCTTGATGAATAACGGTGAGCGCACAGTGATCTTTCTTCCTTTCTTTCTCCAAGGCTTCCTTTTGGGCTTGATTCAAAGACTCCTCATTTTTAGGCTCAACAAAACCTTTCTCAACAACCTCCCATAATCCTTGGGAACCAAGGATAGCCTTCATTCGAATTGCCCAATTCTCATAATTGAGCTTGGTGAGTTGTGCATATTGGAAGGAAAGAGTGGCTCTTTTAGAAGACATTCTCTTGAACCAATGCTCTGATGCCACTTTGTTGGAACAAGATGGGGACAAAACACACAAAGAAATAAGAAAGTGGAAGAGGGATACACAACTCAATTCTATACTCTGAATCATAGCTCGAGTACATGGCTATAAAAATTCAAAAGAAAATTCTAGAGACTAAATCAATGACATCTAATGCTATTCAAGTCCTCTGGACGTTATACACGACCACATGCTAATAAAAGATAGTTTCTTAATTGGTCATAACTTTCTCAATAAAAATCCAATTGATAAGTTAAACTTGGATAACTGTAGCCCCTTCAAATTCTGACCGAAAGTAACACTCCAGTTTCAGCAATAAAGTCAAGTTTAATTTTCAACATTGTGTGGGTAGATGAAAGGGAGTCTTGCTTTGATTAAGATGAAGTAAATATTTTTCCTGTTAACCGTGTATAAAAACCTTCATGACCCCATGAAAACAATATTACTCACTTGCAGTATGAGGCAGGCACTTGGTCAGGCTTGATCTTAACATTATTCTAAATGGGTTCATCTAAAACTTGGATAGAGATAGATGAATGTCCTTGTCATATCCCCCTGTTGGTTATGAAGAAGCTCTGTGGTTTGCCAGGTTTAAGAACAGATGCTTCAAACTTCAGCGGCTAACTTCTCTAAGCCAAAATCCAATTTAGAAGTTTCCCATTTCCTAATCAAGGAGTGACCACTTCTTTAATATCTACCCTTGGAGCGATTATACTCTACAATGGATAAAGGTTTTGTTGGATTATAGGAATAATTAATTACAATGACTCCCATTTAGGGACAATAAGAAATAAGCATTACTAATCACAATGATTAGTTACTTGATAAACTTTGGTTTATTGGAAAGGAGTTTATATTCATTCAAATATCTTCACAGAGGACATATGTAATATTTAGCTAAACTTCTTTTTGTATCTGTGGTAAAATTTTTGTGATTGACACCTTTGGGCTTCTCACAGGGTTCTTCTAATATTCTCCAATGGTAAATTGCAAATGTTTGCACTTTAACTGCATATTTAAATGAAAATATAAGACGTATCCTTCACCTTATAAAACTGTGTGTTTAACTTCTCAAAATGTGCGATAGATTCCTTTCATAAGATGGCATTTTTATGCCCCTTCAATTTTCTTGCAGGCTTTCAGATATTGATCCAGGCTGTAGAAGAACTGGTTAAAGATGAACCTTCTGAAGATTTGTCCTCAAGTCAAATGATATGGATGTGCACAATCATGATATCTGCTACTGTGGTGAAACTTTTGCTGTGGATATACTGTAAAAGCTCAAGAAATGAGATTGTCCGTGCATATGCACAGGTTTTCCTTCTCTATTTTTATACTTATAAGCTTCTGTTGTATGCATTAGCCATCTGGTTATCAGCTGCATAACTTCTTGAAGTGCCAATGCCCAGGATCATTTTTTTGATGTGGTAACAAATGTAGTCGGATTAGCTGCAGCTGTTCTGGGCGATGAGTTTTACTGGTGGATTGACCCTGCTGGTGCTATCATCCTAGCGGTGTACACTGTTACAAATTGGTCTAAAACTGTTATAGAAAATGCAGGTATTCTTTCAGCCTTGTCTTTGTTCTGTTTGATATCAGAATTCTCTTATTTGATCCAGATATAGAAACAGAAAACAAATCTTCAAACTCTTTCATTAACTCCACCATTTGACCAGTAGATTGCTCAAGCCAGAACTTTTCAAACTTCCATTAATACATGGTTTATATGGCTCTAATATTCATATCCACGAAATATTAAGATGTGTTTCTTGGTGCAGTTTCACTTGTGGGACAGTCTGCACCTCCTGAAGTTTTACAGAAATTGACATATCTTGTCATAAGGCACCCTCAAGTCAAGCGTATTGACACTGTCCGTGCTTACACCTTTGGTGTTCTTTATTTTGTAGAGGTAAGTTGTGTAAATTTCCGATTAGATATTGGTGGGCTTTCAATCACATCTTCAATCTTTTATTCTCATTTTTCTTTTAAAAAAAAAAAAGGCTTTCAGTCTAAATTAAGCAATCAACTCCCATCCTTTTAAGATCACTTTAAAAATAAATCTTAAAAAATAAAATATTTTATGAGACATTTTCTTTTGGACATTATTATGCAATGAGGGTGGCATGCCTATTGTCTACCATCAGAAGTTACATTAGAGTCTCATAACATGTAGCATGATGATCTTTCACTACATTGTTGAAACAGGTTGACATCGAACTTCCAGAAGACTTACCCTTGAAAGAAGCCCACGCCATTGGAGAGAGCTTGCAAAATAAGATAGAGAAACTTCCAGAGGTTGAGCGGGCGTTTGTTCACCTTGATTATGAATGTGAACACAAACCAGAGCACTCTGTTCTCAGCAGGCTGCCCAACACTCAGTCTTGAATTTCAAACTTCTCTTACAGATCCATAGAGAGACATTTTGTTCACCTTGATCTTCAGTTTATGATCTTTGGTTATATCGGTCAAATGATTTTAGTTTCTTTATATTGAATCACAAAGGGCATTTACTATTTAAGAGGTTGTTCAGTGGTTCCAAATATTAACTCACTGTCAATTCTTTTACCAAGAAATAATGTGACCGACTCTGTTTGGTCCGGGGACGGAGCATCCAAACCACTTCTACATATATGTTATTCTAAGAACTCAAAAGGATTCTTTTTATTGTTTGTAAACAGATAAAATAAGGGATTTACATCATCAATAAATTAAGTACCATCATTTATTCTTTGTTCCATTATCAGTAAAATGAAATGAAGGCCTTGATCTTGAGGTATCATTCCCTTCAAAGTTTAATGTTCAACATCTTATAGGTGTAAACAATCTTTTAGGGCCACACCCACTGATGAAAAATCAGCAATTTAACCAATTCTGTTTAGTGAAATTTTTGAGAGTGCAGTGTACGAGATTGAGATTTATTCTGCAGTAGTGGATTTGAAGAGTCTTATCTTGAAGAGGGTTCTGACATAAAAAAATAAATAAAAAATAAAATAAAATAAAGGGATGGAATAAGGCTGCATTACAAACTTCTCAGAGAAAAGAAGGAATCGGATTGCCGGTCATAGCCCCCATTTAGGATTGTGCATAGAGTGGCTACCCACCCCTCGAAGTGTCCTTATCTACGTTCTGTTCATATGCATCCTTCGGCATTTATGATCATGAAGAGCTATGATATATTTAACACTAAAAATATCCAAATTACAGAAATAAATAGCGCACTTTCCATTAAATTTATAACTTACGGTGCTCGAGGGCTCCAACTTTATTCCCATTCTAAAGGCTTTATCATCTTTCCTGGTAAGTTCAAGACATGCTCGGAAATCCCTTTGCAACTTCTGGATATTCATTTTCTTGTAGTGGGAAAACTTTAAGGATGTCTACGCTGAAATTTCAACTACTATGGCCACGTTTGGTTATTTCCTCGTTTCAAAGCTCGGAAAGAATTTTCAAACTCCAATCCAAGCATCTTTCCGTCTCAAATTTTTTTTCTATGTCTTTAAATATATTTTCATCGGATCAATCGGGGAGGTTTTAGTGAAAATAAAAAATACAAAACCAAAACAACTTTAAGAAAAAAAAAAAAAAAAAAAAAACCTATCTAGAAACATTATACTCATTCAAAGTTTTCCTTACCGAAAATACCCCATGAATCGTGGCACGAGGAGTCAAGAAAAGCAGACGGAGTGTGCCATTTCCCAGTTGAGAGCTTTCCATTTTCCTCATGTTTATAGTTTCTCTCTAATTTCACTCACAAAGCTACCCTGCTAGTAGCTCTAAAATTCCAACAGTTCATAAAATTTCATATCTTCCAACAATTTATATATATAAAGATGTATGCTGTCATAAACTTCATATTATTGCGGTGAGAAAATTATATAAACATGAACATAGTGGAAATTCATACGTACACAAAGTATAGCATTGCTGCCCTGCCCCCACATTTTCTACATACTGATCTTTCTTTTCCTTCTGAAGCGTTTGCCTTTTGTTTGGAAGATTGAGGTACCAAATTGAGATTTCTGTGATGACAAAAAGAAATCCTCAGTTTGTAGAATTTAGGAATTTCCATAAGATTTCAAAAGTGTTGTGAAGGTCAACGAAATAGTGATTATTTAAAAAAATAACTATAGACATATAATATTATATCTTATCAGATTGATATTAACTTACCATTAGTATTTATATAAAAAGTTCTGCTACGTACAGTTATTTTTGTGTATTTTTTACACATTTTACTGATGTGATTGGCTAAAACAATTATTTTGTATTAAAAAAATGACGTAACTAATCACATTAATAGAATGTGCAAAAGAGTACGCAATAGCGACTGCACATAAAATTGTTGTTATATAAATAATCTACAAAGATAATTAATGCATTGTGATAACAAGAGAATAAGAAAATAATATTAAATACAGTTTTAAGGTATTCTAA
The DNA here is from genome assembly GCA_029856935.1 of Cyclocarya paliurus. NCBI lineage: Eukaryota > Viridiplantae > Streptophyta > Magnoliopsida > Fagales > Juglandaceae > Cyclocarya > Cyclocarya paliurus. The sequence continues at coordinate 746,936 of CM056958.1, read as the reverse complement.
CTCTTATGCACTTCATTAAAAAAAAAAAAGAGTAATACTAAATATAAGTCACAAATAGACAAGGTGAATCTGTAACTATTTTCTCCAACTCTTTTGCACTTCATTGAAGCTGTGTCGGGGCCTAAGGTGAGTTTGAGTATATCCGAGATGGTCACGGCAGGTGCAGTGCCCAACATCAACAGCTTGGCTAGTCTCTTGGATTGTTGATGTATTTATCAAAAGGGGGTCGGCTCACACTTCTTAAGAGTACTCTAACGAACCTTCCTACCATTTTTTTTTTTTATTTAGTTATCTTTGTTCCCTTTACTTGCAAGAGTGGCAAACAAGATTGAGAAACTATTCTGGACCTTTTTATGGGAGGGAGTGGGGGAAGAAAAGAAAATCTATCTCGTTAATTGGACCAAAGTTTGCTCCCCAACTTCGAATGAAGGATTGAGAGTGTGTAACCTAAGGACCTTTAATAAAATCTTATTGGGTAAATGGTTGTGGAGGTATCACTCAGAAGGGGAGTCGTTATGGAGGGAAGTTATTGTTTGTAGACACAAAAGTGATTGGCAGTTGGTGCTTCAAGGAAGTGCGGTGAGGGTATGGTTTGGGATTATGGAAATTTATTAGGAAGGGTGGTCGAGTTTTGTAAGCCATACCCGGCTTGTGGCTGGAGAGGGTACACGAATTAGGTTATGGCAAGAAGTTTGGTGTGGAGATTGGGCTTTTAACACAGTTTTTCTAACCCTTTATAGAATTGCAGCAAACATGGATGCTTTTATGGCAAATTTGCGGGGATCCCCTCACGGCCCTCCTCAATGGAATGTCCTCTTCAACTGGGACTTTCATGATTGGGAATTGCCCACTGTTTCGAATTTTTTTAGCTTGATTTATAACACAGAAAACACTACGGTACAAGGGGATAAGTTGCAGTGCAGGGCAACTTATTACAAAATATTACAAAACACTACAACACACTAGTGGCAGAAAGAAATGTATAGCCATGTCGTATTACAAAATATTGATATTACAAGTTGATGCCCATTTCCTTTGAAAGTCTATCTGGAGGTCTCGTGTGCCTTCTAAAGTGACATTTTTTGTATGGACAGCTGCTCTTGGGAAGATATTGACTACGGATAATTTGAGAAAGAGGGGCTGTGTTGTGATGGATTTGTGCTATTTGTGCAAAAAGAATGGAGATTCAGTGGACCACTTACTATTACGTTGCATGGGTTATGCCTTTGAGGGTGGTGGATTTATTGGTCTATTGGAGGAAGATTTAGGGCTGTCCTCAATTGGCAGTAGTGTAGAAAATGATTCCGTTGTGCATTATGTGGTGTAATTTGTCAAACAGTTAATATTCGCATCCGCCCCTATTCATGATCAGCTAACACACACCATAACAAAATTACCAAAATAACCCCATAATAAAACCACGATCCCTCTCATTTCCCTTCTCATTTTTACTTCCTCACCCTACTGGCAGAATCGCCCACGGCATCCCCACCTCGCCCAAGGCCTTCTGCCCGTCGCCCATCCTCGGGCGTCGACTGTCAAGGTGGCGGCGACTGTCGAGGTGTCGTCAACTGTCGAGATGGCGGCAGTCGGTAGTCTGGTGGAGTGCGGGAGTGAGTGAGGGAGAGAGAAACGGGAGTGCGTGCGGAGGAGAAACGGGCCTCGGGCTGGGGGAGGAGGACGGGCTCTGTTGTGGTGGTCGGTGGCTGCTGTTGGAGGCCGAATAGCCGACAGCGGCGGCGAATGTGAGCCACGACGTGGGTGCGTTGGGTGGGGCAACGGGCGTGCTGAGGAGCTACGGGCTCGGGCTGGGGGAGGAGGACGGGCTCGCTGGTGGTGGTCGGTGGCTGCGGTGAGAGGCCGAATCTTAGGCGGCTGCGGATCTTGGCTGCGACGGGCACACGTGGCGGCGGATCTTGGCTGCAACGGGCACACGGGTGAGGAGAGAAACGGACGGATTTCGGGGTGAGGAGAGAAACGGGTGAGAAGAGAGAGAGAAATGGAATTTTTTTTTTTTGAAAGCGCTAAATGAATTACACGTAGGGGCTGATACGGATCAACCATGAATAGTGGCTGATTTGTATCATTACTATTTGTCAAAAAGAAACGAGCGGTGTTTTGAAGATAGGGAGCGCACAATGGCGGAACTGCAGAATTTTTTTTATACACACTTTAATGCTTTGGTTTTCAGCCATTGTGCTAAATGGAAACAATGTGCATGACTTCTTGTCTTTATTCTCTTGATCTTAGAATGCATTTAAGTGTTCTTTTGTATACTTTCTGTGTATATAGACTGTACTTATTTTATTCGTATTAATAAAATTACTCTTACTTATAAAAAAAATAGACAAGTTTCATATAAGTTTTTTGTAAAAAAATAGATCCTACTAATAAAGAATAGTTTTTTTTTTATATTTTTTAAAGGTGGAGACTACTTTTTTACAAGGGCTTGTATAAAATTTATCTATTTAAAACTTGTACAAATTATTTTTCTAAAGAATAGAATCTACTATTAAAAATATTTTTTATAAAAATCTTAGATTTTTTTTTGTTTTAAAACATAGGCAAAGTTTGACATCTTAAAGTTACATATATTATTATTAAAAAATTTTTCGTTTATTTTTATAGTTAGGATAAAATAAAAAATAAATAAAATATTATTAGAATATTTCTTAATATTATTTTTATTTTATAATTTGAAAAAATTAAAATATATATTTTATTTTATATATAAATTTTAAAAAATTATAATAATTGAAACTAGTTTGCAGAGAACTCAGAATCCATTTCCAATTTGTTTTCAAACTTCGTAGTTCCAACACCATCCTTATGATCTAACACGCTTCGAATCGGCTTCTCCCAATCTGTTTTTCAAATTAAAAAAATCTATTTGCTCTATTTTTACCCAACCCTAACCCTACTCCGCCCCAATATCCAACCCCGATTTTCTCCAATCCCACCCACTTCCACCGAATCCTCGATCGGGTCCTCGCCCTTTCGCATTTCCCCTAACCAAAATCTTCCATTTCGGCCATGTGAGCTGAGCAATATAATGATCGGATTTTTGGACTCTGGCTCCTATTGTATGGGTCTGAGCAATGCCGGAGCTTCGCAGAGGAGTCCGCCGAGGCCGTGCTAAGGTCGCGCACAAGCAACCCGAGCCCCCGGTTGGAAACTACGTGAAGACCCGTGCCGCGGTTGCCAGAGCGAAGAAGTTGAAGCTTGAGGAGGAGGAGGAGGAGGAGGAGGAGCAGAAGCAGCAGGTGATCGTGATTTCAGAGAGGGATAGTGGTTCGGAGGGGAAGAAGGGAAAGAAGGTTGTTGGTAAGGAACAGAAGGGTGCGATGGCCGATGATAGTGGCGGCTTGAGTGCCAATAAGGCCGCTGGTCAAGAGGAAGAGGGCAACACCGCACCTTTTCCCGAGAAGGTATGCGGTCGTTTTGGATTGTTAACTTTTCTTGTTTTGGCTTGCTGCAAACTTTCAATTTTAATAAAAAGGCTTCTTTGGCGATTCGATGTTGTTTTACCACAATTTTTTTGGTGTCGTAGTTGTATGTAAATGGGTTTTTGGTAGAACTCATTTATTCAACTTGCAAACTTAGTGAACCACTGCTGTGAGGCTTGTTTCAAGCCATAGAGTGATTTATTTAACTTGCAAACTTGAGACCTCCCTTTAACATGGAAACCAGGAGGTAAAACTATGTACACTTATTCAGATAAATCTCCATGCAAAAGAACATTATTTATATCAAGCTGTGTAAGATGCCAACTTTTCACAGCAGCAATCGCTAAAAGAGTTCTAACAATAGCCATTTTAGCAATAGGTGAAAAAGTTTTAGACTAATCCAATCCTTCAGTTTGGGTAAAACCCTTGGCAACCAACCTTGTCTTATATCTTTCAATTGAACCATCAACACGATACTTAATCTTATAAATCCATTTGCAACCAATAAGCTTCTTACCAGGAGGTGAAGAAGTAACAATCCATGTATTATTAGTTTCCAAGGCTGCAATCTCAGCTGACATGGTATCTCCCCAATGAGCGTGCTTGATGATAGAACTCAGGTTCAGTATCGGCAGAAATAGACATGACAAACGATTTGTGTGAAGGAGAAAGATTAGCATAAGATAGAAAATTGAAAATATTATATTTAGGAGATGAAGGCAAAAATGAAAAACTTGATGAATTAGAAATTGTTGAAGGATCTGATGTAGAGTGTGTAGAAGTGGAATTGCAATGAAAATTCTGCAAGTAGCCAGGTACCTTTTTGATTCTAGAAGATCTTCTAGGAAGATCAGAAGGCAATGGAACAGTGACAAAGGGTAGTGAGGAAGAATAATCAACAGAAGGTGAGGAATCATTTGAATGAGAAGGTGAAGAATCAACAAATGGTGAAGAATTATTTGAATGAGAAGGTGAAGAGAAGTTAAGAGATGAATCAACACAAGATGTTGTTGAAGGCACAGTTAAAAAATCTAAAGTTGAACATTCAATTGGAAAAATAGAAGAAAAGTTAGTGTTGTTTTGAGAAGTAAAATGAAAAATATTTTTTTTTGATAAGTAAAGAAGTAAAAAGAAAAATATGTTCATGAAAACAACATTTCTTGAAATAAAAGATTGATTAGTTTTTAAATCAAGAAGTTTGTAACCTTTTATGCCAAAAGGATAATCAAGAAAAATACAAGTTTGAGCTCTAGGATCAAATTTGGTTCGAGATCTTTGTAGAGTTGAAGCAAAACAAAGATAACTAAAAGTTCTTAAATGAGCATAAGAGGGAGAAGATTTGAACAAAATCTCGAAAGGAGATTTATGATTTAAAAGAGGAGTAGGAAGCCTATTAATGAGGTAAGTTTATGTTAAAACAACATCATCCCAAAAATTAATAGGCAGATGAGATTGAATCATCATTGTTCTAGCTACATTGAGAATGTGCTAATGCTTTCTCTCTACAACAGAGTTTTGTTGAGGAGTCTCAACACAACTATGCTGATGTATGATGCCTTTAGAATGCAAAAAAAGAGCAAAAGAAAATTCAGTGCCATGATCAGTGCGAAGTGATTTTATTTTTAAATGAAATTGTGTTTTAACCATTTTATAAAAAACTCTAAAAATATGTGAAACTTCATATTTATGCTTAAGAAAACAAAGCCATGTAGCACGAGTTGAATCATCAATAATAGTCAGAAAATATTTGTAACCTTCAACAATAGGTACAACATATGGTCCCCAAACATCACAATGAACAAGATAAAAAAGGGCAGTAGACAAATGAACATTATTAGGGAAAGGTAACTTCCTTTGTTTAGCTAAAGGACAAATCATGCAAGGATTGCATAGAATAGTCAGAAAATGTTTGTAACCTTCAACAATAGGTACAACATATGGTCCCCAAACATCACAATGAACATGATCAAAAAGGGCAGTAGACAAATGAACATTATTTGGGAAAGGTAACTTCCTTTGTTTAGCCAAAGGACAAAGGAACAAAATTAGGAACAAAATTAGGAACAAAATTAGGAACAAACAACATCCTAGAATTAGAAGGATGACCAAGTCTATTATGCCAAAGCTCATAATTAGAGCATTTGGAAGAAATGGAGCAAACATGTGAAGATATTGTTTCAGGTAAACAAACAACATATGTACTAGAAAAAGAATTAGGTTTAGAAACAAAAAGGCTTGACTGTTGTAGTATATAGAGGCCTCCCTGCAATCTACCCACTCCAATCAGCCTCTAACGAATCAGGTCCTGTATTAGACAAGTGTTAGAGGAAAACAAAAAGCAGCAAGTTAGTGATTGTGTTAACTTGCTAATGGAAATTAACTTGAATTTAAAATTGGAACACATAGAACATCATGTAAAACAAGATGTTCAGAAATAGACACAGAACCAATATGTGTAACAGACATAGATTGGCCATTAGGAAGTTTCATAAAGGCATTAACAGAATTGGTAATGGAAATAAAACAATCAATAGAAGGAACCATATGATCAGTGGCTCTAGTAACAAGAATCCAAGAATTGGAATTAAAAGTAGCAGACTGAGCAACAGAAAAAACAGAATGAGTATTATTTTGAGGAAAAATAATACCAGAAAAATGATTTGAAACAATTGCAATGACTGCTGAAGGAACTTGACCAGTAGATTTAGAAGGATGAAGCAGATTTAGAGCTACTGATACTGAGCCTCAGTCAATGAAAAATGAGAAATAGTCGAGTATTGTTATCACTGAGGACAACATTATTAGCCATAGACTGTTGCCTCTGTTTTGGTTTGTAGCCTGGGGGAAAGTCATGCAACTTGTAACACTTTCAATCACATGACCAGTAATTCCACAATGTTTACAAATTGGTCTATCATTCTTCGAAAAGGATTTAACAGATCTGGTTCCATCATTTTGAGAATTAAAAACATGTGAGTCAATAGGGGCAGAGAAACAAAAGATGTTTCTCGTTACTGTTCCTCTTGTAAAACAAGAGAAAAAACTTTATTAAGAGGAGGCAGGGGCTCCATAAGTAGAATTTGTGCACGGGCAGGTGCAAAAGATTCATTCAATCCCATCAAAAATTGTAAATCATGTTCTTGTTGAACATAGTAGTTCAACGTTTGTACAACTCCACAAGAATAAGCAGGAAAAGACTTGTAATTAGTAAGTTCACCCCAAAGTCCCTTAAGACGAGTAAAATAATTACTCACGGAAAGAGAACCTTGAGAGAGGGAGGAAATCGATTTCTATAAATGAAAAATGCAAGGTCCATTTCTTTGAGAAAATCGTTCCTTAAGATCTGACCAGATCTACAAGCAGTTGTAATATACAAGATACTAGAAAAAATTTCAGGAGAAATAGAGTTTAAGATGCAAGATATCACCATATTGTTACATCGGAGCCACGGAAAGAAAAGAGAATCCGTTGAATCCGGAGGTTTAGTAATGGATCCATCAATGTATCCAAGCTTGTTCTTCGCCGAGAGAGCCATAGACATCGAGTGAGACCAGACATGATAGTTCTCACCAAGAAGAGGTTGCATAACCAAGAGAACACCAGGACTGTCACTAGGATGAAGAAAATAAGGAGAAGTGACATCCTCGGAGACGGATTTGTGAGACAGCGCCATAGAAGCAATCAAAAAGGATGTCTGATACCATGTAAAATGTAAACCCTAGCAGAGCACGGGAAGGGTGAAACCCTGGCAGACCAAAGGTTGAGAGAGAGGGAGAGAAACTTCTGGAAGAAAAGGAAAATTATTATTCTGTAAAAGATATTTACATCCGTGTACAGTAGCAGTATTTATACTAATACATGAAGAAATAAAAAAGACATGTGACTTACATGTGATACAAAGATGAATAAAATGAATAAAAGATGAAAAAGAATAAGTTTAATTCCTGATACTTAATTAGTGTTGTTTTGGTGTTTCTAAATTTAGTTGGTGGCATAATTGTGAAAAAAGTTGCTGTGGCCATTTATTTCGTGGTGTTCTGGTATTTCCTGGATGTGTTGTTATAATTTCAGATATATGGTTCTGTTGTGAACGATTTATTGTGTTGTGCTGTCTTTCCAAATAGTAGTTGTATGGTGGTTTTCACTATTGTTATTTGAAGAGTTTAATTTATTATCTGATCGTTATGATGAAGAATTGTGTTTCCTTTTAGGGGTTTAAGTTAAAGGGTCTGTTGGGCTGTGATTCACTACTTATATATATATATATACACGCTTGTATCTCTAATTTACATGGTTGTATTCTGCTATCAGATATATGGTTGGTTTTTTTTTTTTTTTTTCATTGTGATTATATTGAGCTTGAGTTCTCTAATGATGTATATTGTTTTAGTTTTTGTTTGGTGCATTGATGTTTATGATTTTTTGGTAGGTCTCGGTAGGAGGGTCACCCATATATAAGATAGAGAGGAAACTAGGCAAAGGTGGGTTCGGTCAGGTATTTGTTGGTCGTCGTGTTTCAGGTGGAACTGAACGTGCCACAGGTTCTGCGGCTTTGGAGGTTAGCTCACTTCAGATTCTCTCCTTTAAACTCATCTGTTAGTGGAATATAATTTCTGATTTCTTTTTGTTATATCAGGTAGCTCTGAAATTTGAGCATAGAAACAGTAAAGGCTGCAACTATGGTCCACCATATGAGTGGCAAGTGTACAAGTAGGTCCTTTTTTTAGGGTTCTTCTGGGTTAATTTTTTTATAAGGATTGCGGATGATTGTACCATATGTTTATAGCATTTATTTGTGATTTTTTCTTTCATTTTGTTTGAACAGCACTCTTGGTGGTAGTCATGGAGTGCCAAGAGTACACTATAAAGGGAGGCAAGGAGACTATTATGTTATGGTATGATCCACACAAACTGCATCTTTATCATCTCTCCATTATAACTTGTTGGTTTAACTTTTATACTCGTTTATATGCAGGTTATGGACATGCTAGGTCCCAGCTTGTGGGATGTTTGGAATACTTCAGGGCAGGCGTGAGTATCCCATGCTTGTATCTTTCTTTACCTCCTAGAGTGTCGTAATTTTTATTGTTCTACTGTCCTGCGCTTTCTTGAAATCTTAAACTTGAGTTTGTTATAGATGGCTGTTGTGGGCTTGGTTGGAGGCAAAGCTCAATTAAGTTATTTAAAGGAAAGACTTTTAGACCTTAGTAGACTACGTATCATGCCTTCAAAGTCACAGGTTTATAATATTTAAAAGTAGATGTCGCTTTGGGTCTGACTTCAAAAGAAATAAGGGGAATAAAGGATGTAAATTATGCAGAAAAAAGAGTCTTTAAAAGTAGGAATCGTTGGTATCCACGGCTGTGATCTACCAAAACTCCTGATTTTATACCTTAAAACTATTATAGAGCATCTGTGAAATCAGCATGATTCAAATTATACTGCAAAACCGTGTGATTTAAATTCTACTGCCTATATGCTCTGGCTGCGAAGAATGCTGCAACCAACCTCAAGGTGTTTCACGAAAATATATGACTTTGAACTTTTTTGATCAGTAAACAAAGAGTTTTATTGATGATATAGGTAGGAATAGCCCTAGTACACGGGGACATATACAAGAGCGGCAACCAAGCATGAGTGAACTATGAACTAAGGATCACTTCCACGACCTTTACAGGCTAACATCGTAATGAAGCAGAAAGAGCGATTTCTACTCTCTCCTTTTAACTGTATTTTCTTCCTGGTTTCTGAAAGAAACAAAAAAGTGGTTAATAGTGGTGATATTTTCAGTTTAAGATGATATTTTGGAGTTTGTACAGGCTTGTCTTTTGGATTCTCTTTGAAAATCAAGAAATCTTGTATTCAGGTGGTTGTCATCTTAAATAATCTCAGCCAGACCATCAATATAAAAATCTCCTATGCCACTTTGGTTATGAAATATTCAGGTTGATGTAGCATCCTACTTTTGTTAATATAATCTCTTTTGAGAAGTAATAAAATTTGATAAAAAAATGCAAAAGACACAATCCAAGTACACTGACGTATACAAGAAGCACACCTATCTAGCTAGTTGATCTTAAACTGTTAATCTTGAACTGTTATAAAATTGCAATTTTTTTTCTATATATCTTAAAAAAGTGAAATGATGATCCACCTTTCATTCCTTTCCTACACCCACCCATATAAAAAGGAGGGGGTGGGGGTGATGGAAATCTTGTCCATGCTTTTGAAGGGGGCACCTGTGATAGGCAAAGATCTCAACATATTTTAGCTTGCTACAAATGAAGATAATTTGGTTAATTCGTTATGGGGAATATTTTATGTTTGGTTTTTCACCTTATTTACATTTCTCATTTTTTCTTTAGTACTATGTGTTTGTGGGCTAAGACTCTTGTACCAAATGATGATAATTTTCTAGATTTGTATGAGCCTTCTTTTTTCTGCATTCTAGAGTGTAGTAGGTATTTCCTTAGTATACGTCCTGTGTACTTGCGTTTGCCTATTTTTGGTAATAAATTTTCTTATTAATTATCAAGAAAAAAAAAAAATTAGTTCACCTGCACACTTGAGCTTGTGTTTTCTGGGTGTCTTATTTTAGTTTCTTTTGTTTTTCTGGCCACAATTACTACAGTAAGCTACTTCAATTTTGATTGTTGTTAAATGCATCTTTTGAACATGAATTTTTTTTTTAGAGTCTAACATTGTTTTTCTTTATTTTAGAAGTATATGTTATTGGTCTAACAATGTTTCTTCTTCCTCTCTTCATTCCTTGTCTCCCAAAATGTATGTCTTGTTTCTAAATCTCTCACCCAATGATATATACACACAGGATGTCCTCAGAAATGGTTGCTTGTATAGCAGTTGAGTCCTTATCAATTCTAGAGAAGATGCATGCAAGAGGGTATGTGATTGTTATCGTTTTTCTTGACTTTGTAAGGTTCAGTTGCCCTTTATCTTTTTCCCAAAAAAAAAAAAAAATTTTTTTTTGTTGGCAATACTACATCAAATAGCTTTGTTTCATGGTCCTTTTATTGTGAAATATTGAATCTCCATAAGTTGTAATCATGTATCTGTTTGATACTAGTTATGTCCATGGTGATGTCAAGCCAGAGAACTTTTTACTTGGGCAGCCGTCTTCACCACAAGAGAAGAAGTTGTTTCTTGTTGACCTTGGATTAGGCGAGTAAATTTGATGTAATTCTTACACTCAAATTAATTTATCCTACACTCATTTTCTTACGTCGTCTTTATCAATACATGATTGCAGCAACAAAGTGGAGAGATAGCTCTAATGGGCAGCATGTCGAATATGATCAACGTCCTGATATGTTTAGGTGAATGAATCTTTTTGTCATTAGGCTACGGGTTTGCAATACAACTATTTTACAGCTGGTCTTGATACCTTTTCTTCTCTGTGCCAGAGGAACCGTTCGATATGCTAGTGTTCACGCTCACCTGGGAAGAACTGCTAGTAGAAGAGATGATCTTGAGTCTCTTGCATATACACTCATCTTTCTCCATCGAGGCAGGTTGCCTTGGCAAGGCTATCAGGTACTAACACATATACCATGGGTTTAGAGTATTTGTTATTGTCTTTGGAGTTGCTTTTGGGACTGTTTTGAATGCGTTTTTTCTGTCCATTTTTCCCTGATAGGGAGATAACAAATCATTTCTAGTTTGCAAAAAAAAGATGGCAACCTCTCCTGAAATGCTATGCTGCTTCTGCCCGCCACCTCTTAAGCAATTTCTTGAGATTGTGGTGAACATGAAATTTGACGAGGAGCCTAACTATGCCAAGCTAATATCTTTGTTTGAGGGCTTAATAGGCCCTAATCCGGCTTTAAGGCCAATAAGCACTGATGGTGCTCAAAAGGTAATTTTGGTAATATATGAACTTAGGGCTAAATTCTGATTCTGTAGTTATTTTATTCGGAGATGTTTTATGCTACTGCTGTTGATATGTTTGTCAGGTTGGTCAAAAACGGGGTAGGTTGAATATTGAGGAGGATGACGATGGGCAGCCCAAGAAGAAGGTTCGTTTAGGAGTTCCTGCTACACAGTGGATTTCAGTTTACAATGCTAGGCTACCAATGAAACAGAGGTAGGTCTGCATTTTGCTTTTGGTCTCTCTCTCTCTCTCTCTCAATTAAACACCACCCCTCTGGCGGGCAGAGAAACTAATTGAGTTTCAGCAAGTCCAAATATGCATTAGAAATTTAAGACTCAGAAGATATATTAATTGAATAATTATAAACAAAAATTATTAATTGAATAATCAGTTGAAAAGAGAGCATGGTTTTGACTGGGTATTGGAATCACGTCACTAGCCTAAACTCAGTTCTCTTTTTGGAAGTTTTGTTAAATTATCAATAAGTCATTCGTTATCAGCTACTAAATGTGACATCATATATTTAGCATTAGTGAGCAAGAGTCAATCAGCTAGTGCTTCCGCCAAGTGGCCAATTCACGTAGATGAAACAATTCTCTAGAATCCTTGAACGTGAATGGCATAGAACATTCCTACCAATCATTGCTTAACGATCACGTAGTTCAGTATTTCAAGAATTACTTATTGAACAATTCAATGTTTTTAAGTTTTTTGGGTCGAGTTACAGATAAAAAAAAAAAAAAAAATGGGTTGAGTTGGATGATGCCTAGAAAGGTGGTAGATATTTTGCCATATTGGAAGGGGTGGTTTGAGAACAAACACGGAGATATTTTGGAAAGCATTGAACAAATTTTGAGGATACCCAATGCAACATTGAAGACCTCCAGGCTGTCCTTTTTAATGCAATCTACTATTGGATGGCAGCCAAACTTTGTCTCTCTAGCTTTACTCTCCATGTTCTTCTCTCTCTCACTAGGTATATTTGTTGGATACCCCTCACGTACTTCGATTATGCCGTCCATTCTTTTCTTGATCATTAATAAAATAATCTTACAAAAAATAGTATTAGTGTGGCTGAAAAAAGGACTTAAGTCTAACAAATTCAATAATTGAGGGATTTGGTTGCAACTTTTAGGGACACAAGTGGTGTTTGTGTGGTATTTTCTATTTATCAAGTCAACATCATTAATAAAACCTTGTTTACTGATTAAAAAAATTCTATTTATCAAGTACTATGGATTTTTTGAAATGAGTCTTTGTAAATCTTAGAACTTTACTTATAAAAGGAGAAATCTTTTCTAAGTAGTTAAGGTTCTATGGGATGACATCTTCACAAGGCTAGGCATGGCATGGGTGATGCCTAGAAGTGTGAAAGAGCTTTTGGCAAAGTTGGAGAGGACTCCGAGGTAAGGGACAGACCGCAGTCATTTGGAAAATGGTGCCTCTTTGTCTAATGTGCACTTGGAACGAAAGGAATAGTCTCTGTTTTGAGGAGAAGGAATGTACACCGGAAGGGACAAACCAATTTTTGTTTTTTATCATACTTTATTACTTTGGGCCTCTTCTATTGTACTGAATGGCACTTCTTTCCATGACCTTTACTCTGCTTTTTGCAGTCCTGAACTTGTATCTAGGCACTTCTGTATACCCCCTGTGTACTCAGGTCTTGCCCTTTTCTTGATCTAATATATTTCTTCTTACTTATAAAAAAATAAGAGGAGAAAATCTAAGAACTTCTTCTTTATGTTACCCAAAATCTTAGCCCTAGTGCAATCTGCATGAATATCTTTAAATACTTATAAAAAAAAAATATTTTATATCTTTAATGTGTGCCTTCGTACTTGTGCCTCCTAACTTGGTTCTGAGATGAGCTATTGAGCAGCTGATGAAAGAAAGTGTTGGATGTTCAGCTTTCAAGGTTTGACAGGTTTATTTGAAAATAAAAGGAAAGAGAGAACCTTTGGATCTGACTTCAAAGTTTCTGGTGTTTAACCTTGCTGCTATTGGCTTATATGTCCTTTTATCAACATCACTTTATTTGTTCATGAAAGATCGTTGCTTGATGCCAGATTTAATGTAAAATGGCATTGGGCCTCCTCTTGTCAATAATTTCTAGTTACATCTCCCTATATTTTTTTTCTTGAGTTTTAACGTTTACTTTCTTTGTGTGCATGTGTGTGTTTCTTTTTGTGCGGGGTCTGTATTCTTCTGCAATTGATGCTCTAAAATGTTTCATGTGGTGTATCAACTCAATTGCATAGAATGGGCCCACAAAAGCTTGAATTAGACTAGCCTCTTCATATCCACCTATCGAGAAGAAGCTTGATTTAGATTTTTTAGATACTTATTTTGAGAGCCAAAAAATTCTATATTATAGTATGAAGTTTGAGTGGCAACACTACCGATCAAAAAAAAGTTTGAGTGGCAACACTCCCGGGAAATTTTTCTCAGAAGATGGTTTGGTTCCATATTACTACTAGATTTTGCCTCCTGACTCTCTCATTCAATAAATTAAACAAAGCTTAGAGAAATTTAGCAGGTAGCTGTCCAATTGCAGCAGTGTGGAAAATGGTTCCTACTTGCCCCATATCGTGTATTTGGAGGGAAAGAGAGCTAAAGAAGTTTTGATGGATTGTGGACGGATCATGGAGGAGCTAAAGACTTTCTTTCTCAAAACTCTACTCCTTTTGGACAATTTCTATTGACTTCAATGGGCTTAATTTACGTGATTTTTTTGTATATTTTTCTCTTTATAGATAGGTGAATGACTTGTATGTCATGTGTACTTAGATTGTGCCTTTTGCACTTTTATGATAGTTCTCTTATTACTTGTAAAAAAAAAAAAAGAGTTAAGATAAGCCTGCTTTATAATGTGTAAGAGTAATGTGTATGGGTAATGTTACAAACAGCCTAAAAAGGGGGACAGTAGTGTACAAGAGGGTTCCCCATACGAAGCTAAGCCTGATAGGGTCATTTAATTGATTAAGTGAGCACCATGCTAATAAAGAAATTCTATTACCCATCAAAGCCAAGGTTATTAATAAAATCATGGAGGTACCATCCTCTTTCAAAAAAAAAAAAAAAAAAAAGAAAAGAAAAAAGACATGGTACAAAACTGACTGAAATTATGGTACTGAGAATGTAATTGGAACCATATTGAGGAGATGGACTTGTAGGGTGCAAGACCTTTGCTGTTGGATTACCTCTGGGGTCACCTGGTCTTTTGGTTTCTGTGATCCCTGGTTTGGTTTCAAGACTAAAATCAACTCATTATTGTTTCCTTGCTGGAGAAGCCTTTGGTGTTAGAAAAAATTAACATACCAGTTTTTATGTATTTGCTTTGTTGTAAAGAACAGTCATAGGGGATCACAGATTTAGTTGCTTTATGACCTGCTCACTTATTACTTATCTAAAAAAAAAAAAAAAAAATGACCTTCTCACTTATTTAATGTTTAGGTACCATTATAATGTAGCTGATGCAAGGCTGGCTCAACATGTGGAGAGAGGGATTGCAGACGGCCTGCTTATAAGTTGTGTGGCATCTTGTTCCAATCTCTGGGCACTTATTATGGATGCTGGAACTGGTTTTACAAGCCAAGTTTATGAGCTGTCACCTTTTTTCTTGCACAAGGTGAATTTCCATGCCACACGCATACGCCCACACATAATAGTATGTTATCATCTCAGGGGATATTATCATGAAATAACAATTAAATTTGATGTTCCAAATCCACAGGAATGGATCATGGAACAATGGGAAAAGAACTACTACATCAGTTCTATTGCTGGTGCCAACAATGGGAGCTCCCTTGTGGTTATGTCTAAAGGTTTGTTTACTTTATTAATTATATATATAGGCATAGCCCAGGTACATGGGAGGTATACAAGAGGTGAACCTAATCACAAGCTGAGCGCTGTGAAAATTGGCATAGAAGTCATTAAAACTAGTCCCATTCAATACAATGGCTGAAGCCCAAAGTAACAATATATGAAAGAAAAAGTCCCTAAACCCTCCCATCGAATGTTCCCTATTATCAAAGCAGCGACCATTCCTTTTGTTCCAAGTACACCACATTAAGCATGGAGGCACCATCTTCAAACAGCCACGATTTGACGATTGCCCTGAATTTGTCTCCAACATGACAGTAAGGGCAGGTTTGGGAGGTGAGATGAGACAAAATTCTCGTCTCATCTCAACTCACCATTATACCTTTTTCAAATCCCCATACAAAATATAATAAAAAATTCAACTTTTTCAAATCTCAATTCAACTTCTTCAAATTCCAAAACAATAATAATATTAAAACATAATATTTTAAACTTTGAGATGAGATCAAGAATTTTCATCTCACCTCCCAAACTTGCCCTAAGTCAACCACCCTCCTAGGCATGACCCACGCAATACCAAACCTAGAAAAGATCTCATCCTGGTCATCCCATAAAGCCTTAGATATTTTTTTTGATTGATAAATAAGATTTTATTGATCATAGGAATAGGCAAAAGCCCAAGTATGTGGGTCGTATACAAGAGTAACGCCAAGGAGTCATGTTCTAGTGATACAAGAAATTCATGATTGGTCATGCCATTAAATCTATTACAATCAACCATTGGAACTAGGTGCTAATTTTTTTTTTCTAAGTTCATCCAATGATTGCTCACGATCTTTGAAGCTACACTTGTTCCTCTCCCTCCAAAGACCCCACCATAGGCATATCGGTACCATCTTCCAAATTGTGGCAATCTAAAAAGTGCCTTGGAGACCTCTCCATGAAGCTAAGAGGTTGATCGCCCTTCTTGGCATCATCTAAGCAACACCCACCCCAGCAAAAAAGTCATTCCACAAAGTTGTGGCAATCTCACAATGTATTAGTAGATGATTGATGGATTCTCCGCTCTTTTTACACAAACAACACCAATCCAAGACTGTAATTCACATTGTCTTGGAAAAAGTGGTGAATCTTATGTCATTTCTAATGAGAACTTTGTGAGAGGCATACTGTTCGGTGGCTTGTTTTGGTCAAAAGATTATTTTCTTGTGCGATAAGAAGTTTTTGGACATGTGGTGTGCTGGTTTTACTTGATGGTATTCATCCTCAGCTACTAAGTTATGAAGTTATGACCTAAATTTTTGCAGGTACCCAATACACTCAGCAGTCTTACAAAGTGAGCGATTCTTTCCCCTTCAAGTGGATAAACAAGAAGTGGAGGGAAGGGTTCCACGTGACATCAATGGCAACTGCCGGGAGCCGTTGGGGTGTTGTCATGTCTCGTAATGCTGGCTTCAGTGATCAGGTAGAATTTTGCTTGTTCTATGTACAACATATTCTGTTCTCACTTTAATTTTTCTGTGTTCCTACAAAAATGTGGTGAAAGTGAAAGACAAGCTGCCCTTTTGTGTTCTTAGTGTTTCTTTGGTTTTTTTTTTTTTTGGGGGGGGGGGGGGGAGAATATTTGATTATATATTTTTATATTATTTAATTAGGAGACATAACTTAATAATGGCTTGTAAATGTTAATTTGACTTGTCGGAAATCCATGAGGAGATAAAAGTTGGAATTTTCATGACGTTAGTTTTCACTTTTGTTACCAAATAAATTTGAAACAACTTGTGATGATGGACTTGGCTGCTTATGTTGAATTCAGCTACGTGACCTAGGGTTGAAACTAGTTGGTAGACAAATCAATCATATTTTCAACATTGTTTCTTCACATTTGAAGACAAATTGGCATGGTTGCTTTTGTCCCCCCCCCTCCCCTTTCCCCCCGGGGTTCTCTGACCTGTGCTGTCACTGCTTTGTATAAGGTTGTGGAGCTTGATTTTCTTTATCCAAGTGAGGGCATCCATAGGCGTTGGGACAGTGGTTACCGAATTACATCGACAGCTGCCACTTGGGATCAAGCTGCCCTCATTTTGAGTGTGCCTAGGCGCAAACCTGGTGACGAAACGCAAGAGACCTTACGTACATCCCAATTTCCGAGCACCCATGTTAAGGTAAATGTGTGGGGGAGTATATTCTTCTGGGATGAGATTATTTCTATGAGGTGCAGATATAATTTCATTGTACCTTTTCTGAGACGTGATACACTAAAGTTTTCTTCTGTGCTTCTGGTTTACGTGCAGGAAAAGTGGCAAAAGAATCTCTATCTTGCTTGTTTGTGTTATGGGCGGACGGTATCTTGATTCCTTTGTAATTGCAAGGAGTTTCTAGGTCAAAAGAAAGTGAGATTTTGATGTTCCTCTTTTCCTATCATTTATGTAGGGTTTCATGTCAATTGTAAAAAACGATTGAGGAGCTTAGCTGCGGCAGCAGCCGAGACGAGTGCTCCTATGTATGATAAATTGGTTTTAAAGCTGTACGTTTGCCTTTTATTTTACCTCTGTGTACGAGTTTATAAGAAAAAAATTATTTAGTGGCGCACCATTTTTGCTTTTCTTGTTTCTTTTAGAAAGATTTTTTAGATAGGGTATTTGAGGAATTCTCGATCTCTCAAAGAAAAAATCTCTTTTATAATAATATTTTATTAACTGATAACTCATGGTTGCTTAAATGAGGCGTCGCAACAAACCAATTGGAAAGTCGACACTACAGACCGACTCTTAACTTGTAAACAAAATGGTGAACATCTTCTATTCCCAAAGAAACAAAACCAAAGGCAATTCTCAAAAGAATATACAGCTTTTACAAAGGACTCCTGCTGAATCGAATCTTCATGCAGCACTTCCATCTCAAGTATTCTCCCACGTCTTGGCAGCTGAAGCTTCCCTGATGATCACTTCCATGCACATAACATTTAATCATAATTTTTCATATTAAAAACAGATAGAAGCTGCAGAAATGACTAAACTACTGCATGTTTTATAGAGATCCGAGTCTGAGACGAAGGACAGATCGAGGTAGCATAACGTACCATGCCAGAATCATGACAAACAAGAAAAGCTGCTTGGGTACTGGTCGATCGACTGCATGATTCCTTTAATCAATCTGATATTTTAACATCGTCAATATTGGAATCGAGAGGTTTCAGGTACGAAATGGTGAACATCTTCTACTCCCAAAACAAACAATGCCAAGCCAGTACTCAAAAGGAAACAGCTTTAAAGGAGTACTAGTCCTGCTTAATCTAATCTTCATTTCTCGTCATGCCGCACTTCCATGCTGAATAAAATCGACCATATGAATCTAACTTCGATCCCAAACCAAGATCAGCATCATCCGGACATAATAAATGCACCCCGAATTCTTTCACTTCCAATTCTTTTGTTGGAAAATCAGAGTTGAAACTCTCCATTTCCGCTGTAATTGAAATCTTAATGAAGCCCCGTTTATCCAAATTATTTGATTTCCAGTGTTCCAAAAATTGTGGAACCAGTATATACGCCCAGAATACAATTGGCTTAACGAAAGAGACGTCGTCCATGTGAGCTGAAAACCTAAGGTAGTAAAAGGAATCAT
Organism: Cyclocarya paliurus; assembly: GCA_029856935.1. Taxonomy (NCBI): domain Eukaryota; kingdom Viridiplantae; phylum Streptophyta; class Magnoliopsida; order Fagales; family Juglandaceae; genus Cyclocarya; species Cyclocarya paliurus. The sequence continues at coordinate 728,147 of CM056958.1, read as the reverse complement.
CTTCTAGAGAACCTTCATCCGTCTCAAAACAAAGTCTAAAACCCACATGTGTATACGGTTTCTTGAATAACGAAGAAACTGAAGTCGCCAGTGGGGTATGGAATTGATCATGAAAATCACAAACAATAAAGAAAGCACACCCCATGCCCTTCAGATTAGTATAACCCTCCAAATCTATCTTTACAGAGGAGCCATTACTTGTATTGTGGACCCACTTCGGGATTATAGATCCAAATGACCACCCACGTATCATCTGTAAAAAGAACCCCCAAAAAGATATGTTAATTGCTGCAAAAATTAAGCTGTTTTCTCTCTATCCCTACGTATATTATGTGTGTTCTTTTCTAATAAAGAAGAGAGAGAGAGAGAGAGAGAGAGTCACCACTTCGTCAAAGATGATGTCCAACCAATGTTCGCTTTCGTCGCCAAAATTAATATACAGTTCTTCTACCTCAAGCATTCCTTCCATCTCATCTTCTACAAGTGATCCGATATCATAGGTGGGATATGAGTTTTGTTTCGGCAAAGAGCAATCATTAATGAAGATGGCCAAATCTCTTGATTTACGTGGCATCCACTTGCTTCCTCCGAGACGAAAGGAACGGATGCTTTTGGGGATCATATTGACAGATGGTATTTGTGTTATAGCAGTTCCCCAAGCCTCAAAATGCGTCAGGCATTCCAACCTTCTCAGGTCTGGTAACTTCTCAAGTCTTGAACATTTGACAAGATGCAAAAATTCAAGAGATTCCAAGCAGAACTTATCTGGTAGTCTTCTAACACATTTGCACTCATCTAAATTCAATTCTTTTAATAGTTTGAGAACTCCAATGGATGGATGGACCTCACGCAAGGTTCTACAACCTGAAAGGTCTATTTTCTCAAGATTTGGAGCTCCTGTCAAGTCTGGTGTTTCAATCAAGTTCTTAGAAGAACTCAGATTCAAGTACTTCAAATCGTCTAAAACCTGTTATAAACTTATAGTTAATAATTGGATCAAAATATGAATATATTAACTTTTTGGAAAAGGAAGCTGGGGGAATATTAAGAAGAACACGTATTTATACGAGCTGTGAAAAACTTACCACCGACCACTTCCATAGTTGTTTGATTCGGCTGCCAGACATTCTTAATTCTTGTAGTCGTTTGAGCACTTCGATGGATGGGTGGACCTTACACAAGCTTGTACAACCTGAAAAGTCTATTATCTCAAGATTTGGGGCTCCAGTCAAATTTGGTGTTTTAATCAAGTTCTCAGAATCACTCAGATTTAAGTACTTCAAATTGTCTAAAACCTGTTATAAACAAACAAGTATTTGGTTGGACCAAAATATGAATATATTAACTTATTTGGAAAAGGAAGAATACGTATTAATAAGAGTGAGAAACTTACCATCAATCCCTTCCACAGTCTTTTGAAGCGGCTGCCAGGCATGCTTAGTGCAGTAAGATTTTTTGGTTGGAAACTGGTCGGCCAGGTTCTCGAAGGATATTCAAACCACTCAAAGAATCGCAACTCATCGGTTGGCATGTATTTTAAAGGATTTCCACGCCATTTTATATATCCAAAATGATTGACTTTAAGAAATCTCAATTTTCTCATCTTTGAGAATGCTTTGGCGTTAATGAATCTATGTTTCGCTTTAGGATAATAAAAATCGAGGACTATGCCTTCAATTGCATCAGTTCCCTAGTAACCAAGAACAACGGATTAGCAAGAATTATAATGCAAAAATATACCTTTCTATATTAGTCTCTACACTAATCAACTTACAGTATCATTCTTCAGTACGTGAAAGACTTCTGCCACACGAAACAGTCTACTACATCGTCCAGGTTCTTCAGGACATTCGCGACGAACTATTTCCTGACCCATTTTTTGTAGCAAATCATGCATGATCAACGTTCCCATACATGATTTGCTTATGAGGGACTTGTCGACGAGAACCTCAATGTCAATGTCCGGATATATTTCCTTAAAATTGTTATCTATTAGCCACTGTACTCCAAAACGAGAAAAACATGCCACATCCAAAAACAATTTTTGCTGTGATTCCTCTAGCCCATCAAAACTTATTTGAAGTATATTCATAACTTCTTTGTTAGGAATTGCTTCTAGTTGATCCCTAGCACTTTTCCATGCATCTATTGTTCTCCCAAATAAGAAGGAACCCAAAACTTTAAGAGCTAAAGGAAGCCCTCCAGCATAATTCACAAAATCCATAGATAGATCCTCGTAATTCTGTGGAGGATGGGTTTTGTCGAAGGCTGACAAACTAAAGAGCTGCAAAGCATCGGAGGTTTGAAGCAGCTCAACCTCATAGATATCATTCACTTTATGTGTTATCAACAGATGACTATCTCTGCATGTTATAATCACCCGACTCCCTGGACCAAACCAATCCTGACTCCCTGATAATGCCATGAGTTGTTTTTCACTATCCACATCATCAAGGACGATAAAAACCTTTTTATTCCGCATCATGCTTCTTATCATCCTAATTCCCTGGCGATGATCCCATACGTGTATTTTTTCTTGCATGATCATAGAAAGAAGTTGTTTTTGTAAAGAAGCTAGATCACGAGTACCAGATTTTTCTCTAATACAAGAAATAAAGCTACTTCCTTCAAATTGACAAGAAACTCTATCATAAATTATTTCGGCCAGCGTTGTCTTACCAACGCCACCCATCCCATGAATTCCTAAGAAGCGAACATCATTCGATTCCATATCCAATAACTTCATCATTTCCTCTACACGGGAGTTTATTCCAACAAGTTTCTGGTAATCATGAATTAGAATATTTAGCATTGTATAATTGTAGAATATTATTCCACTGATTTGTTGTATAATTGTTGACTCGTACCTGTAAGTTGATAGAACAATTAATATAGACGAGGCCAAAATAGGCAAGAACAAACAAAAAAAAACTCTTTAACTTATAATTAGAATATTTAGCTTTGTTTAGTCAAAAAATTATAACTGTAATAAGCAGATCGATAGATAGATAGATCATGTTAATAACAACATGACTAATAATAACAATAACATCAACGTCAGTACTAGTAGTGTTGACTCTATTACTAGCTATTTTCTCGAAGCTTCCAAGTTATCTTAAATGTTACCTGTCATGTATGTGCTCTCCGGCAATATTGCCAACTTTTCTGAAAGCATTTCTCCACGTATCAATCTCTTTGATGTCTACCTTGGGATCTTTTTCATGTGCGGCGAAAGCTTCTGCAAAAGTCCCTCTTTGTTCTCTTACGTCTGAAGGATCCACATGGTAGAAAATAGGAATAATTGTGAGCTTCGTCTTTTTCTCCGATTCAACGATCTCGGCAAGTTCCATGAGGCACCATTTGGAAGAAGCATAATTTGGTGAAAAAATGACAATGGCGTATTGAGATTCTTGAATTGCTTGCAAAAGCTCTTGAGAAATGCATTTTCCTCGCTTGAGTGTTTCGTCATCCCTAAAGACGAGAATACCTTTCCGTTTTAAATCAACATATAGATGATCCGTAAAACTCTTGCGAGTGTCTTTACCATAGAAACAAAGAAAAACATCATGTTTCCATCGAGACGTCAAGCTGGAAGCTGAAGGTGAGGAAGAGGTTATGATTTTTTCATCTTCTTCCGAACAAGGTGAATTGTCTCTTTTTCTTTTCTTAGTATCTTCGGAAGTAGATGAAGAGGGTGTTTGAGTGGCCATGAATGCAATGCGAGAGGGAGAAGAACACTGGAGAGATGATGAGGTGATCTGTATGTATATATAGAAACTAGCCATGGAGTACTAGTACCCGGTTGACCTGAGCAGGAAAGTTCAACGTAGATGCAACATCATCATCGATCAGTTTGTGTTCACTGTTTTATTAAAAGGGCATGCATGCATGCATGATGCATGGGAGGAAGCGGAGCTGCGCACAACAAGCGCGGTACTTACTTGAATTTCCAGATTACATATTTTATCCACCAAACTTACGTAATTACCTGCAGGTACGTAGCTTCCAAGCGCTCATCACCCCAGATTATATAAAACAAACAAAAAAAAGTACAGCGTAATGAAAGTTTTTCGGTTCATCTTATTTTATTTTATTTTATTATTAATTATTTTAAATTTTTACATAAAATATAATAAATAATTTAATTATTTTTTAAATTTTAAAATAATAATAAAATTAAAAAATAATATTTTATTTAATTTTTATATCTCATCTTATCTCTTCTAAACAACTATGACAAAGTCAAATCAAATTGGTTTTCGAAACGAGAAGACTCTTTGGAAATTGGAATGCATTGATTAGAAATTGATCAGTTTGTTTCTGTATGTTAGCTAGGTATGTAGGTAAGGTGCCACTCTCTTGTATGAGTACTAATTAATTAAGATGTAGTACTTAATTAATGGAACTACGCGTTTTAGCTTCTTTCCTTTTAATTTGCCTGAATAACGATGACTAAAATAATAGACAGACTTTTGACTTGACCGCAAAGGCCATAAGAAATAATAAATATTTAAATATTTAAAAAAACATATCAATATATTAAAAGTTATTTTTTTAATTATTAAATAAAAATAATATTAAAACATAAAATAAAATATATCAAATTGAAAGGATATATTCAAGAGATATACTATCATTTTCTTTTTCCTATATATATATATATATATATATATATATATATATATATGAGTATTGTTAGGATGCAGTCCAACAGTGACTGCTGGACGTGTCTCTAGATAAAATTTATATTTTTAAAATATTTTTCATAATTTTTGAAAATATTTAAACATTTTTAACAAATGAAAAAAATCTATCAATACAATATTGTCATAGTTTTCTTAATCAATAAGTGAAAAAATTTTAAAAAAAAATTTAAATACATAAACGATTAAAATAAAAAAGAAATTAAAGAGGTATACCAAGTACTAAATTTATTCTACCGAGGAAAGCCAACCGAATGTGGGTTTTTTTTTTTTATTATTAAATGGTTAACGAAGTATTTTCAAATAAATTGGAACTTTTCAGCTCTGGTCTTTTCAGTACGGCTAGCCTATTTATTTATAAAAGAATAATAATAAGATTATTATTAATGATTAAAGAAGTGATTATTAATAAAATTATATATTTTTTAATTTTTTTTAATAATTAAAGATGTTAAAAACATATTTAAAAAATAATAATAAAAAGATAAATTTTTTAAAATAAATTATAAATAGTAAATAGATAATAATAGAATAATAATAGGGTAATAACCATTCACTACCTTAATTATATGACTGCACCAAACAATTTCTAGAAGGAGAAATGCTTTTTGTACTTAAATGAAAACGTACAATTGAAACCCCACATGCGATAGCTGACAGAAGAAGAAAATAAACGGCAAGGTCAACAAAAGCGGAAAAGTGAAGAAAATAAAAGCAAATGTAAAAACGTTAAGGCTGTGCCGCTTAACTTTAACGGCTGGGTGTACTTTTTATTTTATTTTATTGTATATTTAAATATTTTAATAAAATAAAAAAATGTATTCATATACTATAGTCAGTAAATAAAAAAAAATTAAATTGACTAAATTCAAAAGGTAAAAGAAACCGAGTGATAGAAAAGTAAAAAAGCAAATATAAAAACAAGACCTCGACTTTGTCAATTACACTCACGTGTACGTTTTTCTTAAAAGTTTTTTTTTTGAGTACGCATAGGAAGATCTTTTTCAGAATTATATTTTATTGAAGCATACTCTTACGGATTTAGAATTTCTTCTCACGTTCCGTGCAGCCTTAGGAGAATTTGTCTCTACAAAACTCCTAAGTAAGCCTTCTAAGTGACTCAAAACAAAGAGAACAAGTCTAGAGTGAGAAAGTAGAGAGAGGCTCTAGAGAACTTGGTTGCTCTTATTGCTTGGTGAGTTATACAAATGAGGACTCCCTCTATTTATAGGGACCTCTTGGTACAACGAATGGTTAGGATTGTGACACTTGTCACCAATCCAAGAATAAAGAATATTCTAGACTATGACTCTAGAAATATCTACAAGATTCTCTTACAAGAGTTTCTACACTCTTCTAGAGTACTCTCTACAACTCTATAACATTCTACAAGACTCAAAAACAATTTACAAAAGACTAAGGATATGTTTGGATGTTCCATCTTCTACAAAATTTTCATCTCATCTCATCTCATCATTACAATCTTTTCAAATTCCTATATAAAATATAATAAACAATTCAACTTTTTCAAATCCCAATACAACTTTTTCAAATTTCAATTTAACTTTTTCAAATCTTAAAACTAAAAAATAATATTTTAAACTTTAAAACAAAACACAAAATTCTCATCTCACCTTCCAAACATAATCTAAGAGACTCTAGATGGTTATAAAATTCTTTAAAAAAATCTGGTGGTGATAATACGCCAAGGATGCATGCGAGGAAAAATATATATTTATAATTAACAATCAATGACAAACGTACGCATGCATTCTTGCCTAACTGACGGCGACGGCCCATATCCACGATAATGTCGTGCTTTTATGTAATGGGAAGATCACTTGTCTCAAAAATTTAAATTTATAAAAAGATATAAATTTTATTATTTATTTTATATTTTAATACCCTTCTTTACGTGTAGACTAGGCCAAAGCCAGCTCAATGGAAAGTTATTGCCTAAGGCCCCACTCTATGTCCTTCAAAAATAAAAATATGGCATTTTTTTTAAAAAAAATAATTAAAACCATTTTATTAAATTAAATTTTAAATATTTTTTTATATATTTTTTAATGTGTGCAAGGCTCCATAATACTAAATCTAATATTTAATATAATGAATTATTTATATTTTAAATAATTGTTTTAAGATCTTCTTAAATTGAGATACAAAATTTACATTGAGGTCTCATTTTATGTTGTTGTATTAAATATAAATTCAAAAAAAATTTATTTAAAGATTTTAAATAAATTCTTATTTTATTAAAAATTTTAAAAATGATTCCATATAATAATTTATATTTTATTGTATTATAATTACGAGTGGCTCACTTAAATTTCACCTTAGGTCTCAATTTGTATTAAGCCGTCCCTGGGCTAGGCTCGCTCTCAATAAGTAGCCCAACACGTGAAATATTTAATTTATTGGGATGCTAGAGTGTAGAGTCAGAGTTCAAACTTAAAATCTTTGTTTTGATATTATATGAAATCATTACTTATTTCAAAAATTTTTATAAAAAGATATAAATTTTATTATTTATTTTATATCTACTAGGGACAATAACATAATTATTATTCATTAAATAAGAAAAGGAATAGAGCGCCGGGGGGACAAAACATCAAAAAGCAAAACTATGTATCTTATGATTTGTTATCAAACATTCTATCAAACGTCTGAACGACAAATCCTTGCCTGATTGACTCCCATGCATGCATATCCAATCCACTGACTCTATTTGCCGGTGACACCATTAATTAATAAACTAGTACTATAATATCTTAATTGGATAATGATATACTATTTTACTATCTAATTATTATTTTTTGTTGATTTTTAAATCTAGATTAAAATCTCATAACATGACCTTCTTATATAATTTAAAAGAAAATAAATTTAATTAATTAATGTAATTATGTAATTTAATAAAAAAATAAATTTAATTTTATAAAAATTGACCTTCTTTTCTCTTTGAGTAAATTTTTATAAAATTGAATTTATTTTTAATTAATTTCATGATTATATTGGTTGATTGAATTTATTTTCTTATAAATTATTCAAGAAAGTCATATTTTGAAAATTTTAATCTAGATTTAAATAGTAAAAAAAAATAAAATTAAATAGTAAAATAATAGTAAAAAAGGTGTAAGAATAATATGATCTATCATGCTTTATGAACATTGCCTTTTGGAAAAAAGCTATAATATATATTATTTTACAAATGGACTTGGAAGGAAGTCTTTGTTAACTTGTCCAAGTTAATTTCTAGTTTTTTTAGTTAGGAGCAATAATATATTAAATATATCTTAACTATATTAGAGTGTATAAGTCTTGCATAGTCTCATTGACTTGGATAATTAGAGTGTATAATTAACTGGTTGTGGAAAGGCAGATACACAACATTTTGAAGGAAACAGAGAAACATGCACATCAGTTTCACAATAAACAAAAATTATTGACAAAAAAAAAAAAAAAACACAACTTTTGTAATGCAACCTATGCATGAAGGGGGAAAAACAAATAAATTGGCAACGAGAGATACCTGTACGGTGGTTCCCTTCCCTGGAGCAGATGACGATTATATTGGATTGCGGCAAAAGTTCAACTTGGGAAACGAAATGGAGGCACGTAACCTATATTGTAAGGGAAGGAAACGTAGGGTCACATCGTCATTACTAGCCGAAACGAAGGGAACTCGGATTTTTTCTAATTTTGCTGGTAGCCGAAAATGGAGAACCAACAATGGAAGGGAGAAGGGTGTGGGAAAATGGGACAGTGAAAACGAGGTTTGGCTGAAGATGAAGGAGGTGATGCCGTGCGCAAACACAAGGAAGGGGCCAAATGTAGGTGCTCTGTAATCGAGGGTTCGTCAAAGTGCATGCAGAAGCTGGGTGTTGGGGGGAAAAATAAAATTACTCTTCGAGATTTGGCGCCCCACACAATGTATTGCGACGTAGTTTAGAGCGTCATAAAGCTAATTGTTTTTCCCAACGATTTTAATCGTCGCAAAAGATTGTCAAATTGTTGCAATAGCCCTGATTAATGGACCCAGTGTACGATTGGTTCTATGTGATTTTAAAACCTATGACGATTTGGAAATCGACGCAAAAGAGTACCTTTCCCAGCCATATTATTTGCAGCAATCAAAAAATCGCTGGGATAGCCCAAATTTCTTGTAGTGCTCCCACTTTAGTAAGTTTTTGACTAAATTAACCACATTATCATTATCATAGTTTATCATTTGCAGGCCCTTATATTAATTTGGGCTAGCAATTTTATGAGATGCTCGTAGATAACGGCCTGAACTCTTCTATTGTAAGTGAAATTACAAGCAGATTGATCATAACGCAGAATTTTCTAGATAAGATGCATCAAACAACAATTATGAAGAGAAATATAACCATAAACGATAAAGCAAAACAAGACAGTCACAAAAGACAGATTTTACATGACAAAGAAAAACCCTTTAAACAACTCTTTTAAGGTAAAACGCGTAGGGCCTAGCTATGAATGGCATACAAAGGTTCTGCGCAACTTCTCTTCTCCTGTATTTGATAGGATGAGTTTTTGCAAAATGATGATTTGAAACACTACGCTAAGGTCTTTCCCTTGCATTTTGTGAGAAAAAAGTGATCAGCACACATGGTATATCTGTATCTCCAAAGTCCCATCACGGCCTATATATCCCCAAGAATATTGGATGTGGAATGGATTCACTGATTCGTTTTACTGATTCGTTTTACTAAAAGATCATTGTTTTACATCACTATCTTCTATGGAGGAGCTTCTAGGGTGCATCAGGGCATGTAGAACCGATGGCTGCAGCTTTTGTTTGGATATAACTAGAGGAAACTCTTGCTTAGATTAGAGATAGACAGCATTGTCCTTTGCATGTCAATAAATTATCTGATCGGTAATTGAATTATGAATAGAATTGCTCTGTAAGAGCACTAAATTCCACGATCACATGATTCCAAATGAATCTGTTAAATCTAAGCAAGCTAGGCTGCTCGTTAAATTTATAGCGCAAAAGTTTCAAACTATAGATTCAATAATTCATATATCCTAGCTAGCCTACTGAATGTAGAGTGCAAAAGTCCACAGAATATATATATACAAAAGCACATCTACCCGGCCTGTATATTCATACTTTTTATTCTTTTTGACGGTATAACTTCTATACATTGTATATGACTATATGTATTCGGATTGTTCTTGATCCTCTTGTTCCCTATTCACTCACTAAACACTTGTCCTAATGGCTTCATTCCCGAGATCAAGAACATCAAGTTTCAGCCTCTCTGAGCAATGGCTCCTAATGGCAGCTACAATATGCATTTGTGCATTATATCTGGTTTAAGTAATTTATGATGCAAAAATGGCTACAGCGTCCGATCTCTTGCAACGTTTGCTGGTCATTTCTCCTCTGTTACTTGTCATTGCTATTCATCGGCTTTCAACAGGCAGGCATCTTATAAGCCTTCCGATTCCAGGGTCAGAGCCAGGTGCTATATTATGTACTCCCACTTCTTTTACTAGCTAGAAAAGTAGAGCCACTCACTGGTGGTACTATTTTCAAGGCAATGATCAACTTCACTAGATTGCCTCTCTTCTTCCCTGCTCTCATTTTCTGGGAGATTTGGCTTGCTAGGAATAAAGTCCGGATTGATGGCACCCATGCCAAAAATCTCTCTATTATCTAAAAGGTTAATAAACATGGTTGAGAGATCACAACTTTCTCCTTAAATCAAAAGATATTGTGCCCAGCTCTAATGTTTCCACCTTGGACACACTCCATCTCCTTATGCTCATGATTAGATCCGAAAGACCTATCTTGTTCAAATGAATTTGTTCTCCCCTTAGTTTGTTTGAGGGAAGGCTCTGTGCAGCACTACTTCCACCCATTTTGGCCGAGTTTTTGGTCACCAACAGAAAACTGTGAAAGATCTTTTCAATAGAAAAGCACTTCAGTACTAGGCCACCACCTTAAAATTCACTATAGAATTAATTGATTACAATCAAATTTAGAGACTCTGAATTGATCATAAGTATGGTGCTTAAATGATAATAATATTTTCGTAATAATAATATTCTCGGGCTCCCTTGAATTGATAAGTCGTGGTGCTTAAATGAGGCGACAAACCAATTGGAATGCCGACACTACATGAGACCCAACTCCTAACTCGTAAACAAAATGGCCAAGATCTTCTATTTCCAAAAGAAACAATGCCAAGCCAATGCTCAAAAGGACTCAACATTAAAGGAGGATTCCTGCTGAATCTAATCTTCTTTTCTCGTCATGCAGGACTTCCATCTCAAGTATTCTCCCATGGATATGCAGCCGAAGGTTCCCTGATCACTTGCATACACATAACATTAATTATATTTTATATAGATAGAAGCAGAAATGACTATACTACATGCTTTATGGAGATGCGACTCAGTAAGTAGCAAGTTTAAGATGAAGGGCGGAGGTACCATAACGTACCAGAAACATGATAAAGAAGAAAAGCTTGGGTGGTCGATCGGCTGCATTCCCTTAATCAATCTGGGATGTTATGAACACTTCGAGCTCGTCACTAAAATCGGGAGGTTTCTGGTACAAAGTAAAATAAAATTGTCGATGGAAATCTGAATTAGAAGATCCCGAACGGCCAAAAGGAGCAATGCTATTATAGAACTTTGAATTAGCATCATCTGGACAAACTAAATGCACCCCGCATTCTTTCACTTCTATTGGAGTGCGAGAGCGGAAGCTATGCATTTTTGCTGTAATTAAAATCTTAATGAAGCTCAGTTGATCCAAATTATTCGATCTGGAGCGTTCCAAAAACCTCAGAGCCGGTATATACGCCCATAATCCAATTGGCTTAACGAAAGAGACGTCCAGGTCGGAAGGAAACACAAGGGAGTAGTAAAAATGTTCTGCATAACCTTCATCCCTCTCAAAAGAAAATGTAAACTCGATACGTGAAGAATAGAAAAACGATTCCTTGAATAACGAAGATATTGAATCCCCCCCTGGGGAATGGAATTGATGATAATCACAAACAATAAAGATAGCACACCCCATTCCCTTCATATTACCATCCAACTGATCTATCTTTAAAGAGGAGCCATTACTTTTATTGTGGACCCACTTCGGGATTCCTGATCCCAACGACCACCCATATATCATCTGTAAAACACAATCCCCAGAAAGAGATGTTAATTGCAGCAAATTTTCCAAAAAGAGAAAAAAAAAAACTAAGTTGTTACTCACCGCGTTGGCATTGAATGAATTCCGAATACCTCCACCTGCCAGGTGTAATTTGTTCTCTCCTTCAATGTCAACATCAAAGTACTCTACGTCTAACTTATACATGCCATCCATCTGATACCGATCTGAGATTTGTTTTGACAAAGAGCAGTCATTCATGAAGATGGGCAAATCTCTTGATTTATGTGGCATCCACTTTCTTCCTTCAATATGGAAGGAACGGATGCTTTTGGGGATTAAATTGACAGATGGTATTTGTGTTATAGCAGTTCCCAGTGCCATAAGATGCGTCAGGCATTCCAACCTACTCAGGTCTGGAAATTTCTCTAGTCTTGACCAACCATCCAACCGGAGACTCTCAAGATATGATAAACTACAGATAAAACTGGGAAAAATTGAAATGTTTTTGCAATCTTGTAAATGTAAATAGCGAAGCCCGGAGAAACTCATAAATGATGATGGCAAGTCTTTTTTGGTTGGCTCGCTAAAATCTAAGCTCACAAGAGATTTCATATCTCCCAAAATATCTGGGAACTTCTCAAGTCTTGAACATTCTGTAAGACTCAAAAATTCAAGAGATTCCAAGCAGAACTTGTCTGGAAGTCTTCTAAGACATTCACAATGATCTAAATTCAATACTTTTAATCGTCTGAGAAATCCGATGGATGGGTGGACGTTGCACAAGCTTCTACAACCTGGAAGGAATATTTTCTCAAGATTTGGGGCTCCTGCCAAATCTGGTATTTCAATCAAGTTCCTAGAATAACTTAGATCAATGTACTTCAAATTGTCTAAAACCTGTTAATTGGATCAAAATATGAATTTATTAACATATTTGGAAAGAAGGGGGATTTATTAAGAAGAATACGTATTTATACAAGTGAAAAACTTACCATCAACCCCTTCCATAGTTGTTTGATGCGGCTGCAAGGCATGCTTAGTACTGTAAGATTTTTTGGTTGGAAATTGCTCGGCAAGGATTTCCAAGGATATCCAAACCAGTCTAGGAATCGCAAGTGCTCATAGGTTGGCATGAATTCAAAAGGATCTCCACGCCATTCTATAGTTGAAGAATGATGGATTTTTAGAAATCTCAATTTCCTCATCTTTGAGAATGCTTTGGTGTTGAATCCATCATTCATTTCAGGGCAAAAATCCAGGACTATGCCTTCAATTGCATCAGTTCCCTAGTAACCAAGAACAATCGATTAGCAGGTACGGGGAAAAGCTTTGACCTGAAGAATTAGGATGAAAATATACCTATTTATATGAATGTCCACACTAATCAACTTACAGTATTATTCTTCAATACATGAAAGACATCCTCGTGATGACACAATCTACTACGTCGTCCAGGTTCTTCAAGGCATTCGCGACGAACTATTTCCTGGCCCATTTTTTGTAGCAAATCATGCATGAACAACATTCCATTTGAGACGCTTACGAGGGAGTTGTCAATGAGAACATCAATGTTGACGCCGGGATAATAACCAAAACTTTCTAATGTCTGCAAAAATATGTTATCTAGCCACTGTCCTCGAAACAAACATGCCATATCCAAGAACAACTCTTTCTGCAAATCCTCCAGCCCCTCAAAACTTATTTGAAGTATATTCATAATTTCTTTATTAGGAATTGCTTCTAGTTGATCCCTAGCACTTTCCCATGCATCCATTGTTCTCCCAAATAAGAAGGAACCCAAAACTTTAAGAGCTAAAGGAAGGCCTCCAGCATACTTCACAAAATGCTTAGATAGATCCATGTAATTCTCTGTAGGACGGGTTTTCTTGAATGCTGACAAACTAAAGAGTTGCAAAGCTTCAGTAGTTTCAAGCTGCTCAACCTTATAGATATCATTCACTCCATGTGTTCTCAACAGATGACTATCTCTGCATGTTATAATCACCCTACTCCTTGGACCAAACCAATCATGACTCCCTGATAGTGCCATTAATTGTTTTTCACTATCCACATCATCAAGGACGATAAAAACCTTTTTATTACGCAGCATGCTCCTTATCACCTTGATTCCCTGGTGATGATCCCAAATATTTATTTCTTCTTGCATGATCATAGAAAGAAGTTGTTTTTGTAAAGAAGCTAGACCCCGAGCTCTAGATTCTTCTCTAATACAAGAAGTAAAGCTACTTCCTTCAAACTGACAAGAAATTCTATCATAAATTATTTCGGCCAAAGTAGTTTTACCAACGCCACCCATCCCATGAATTCCTATGAAGCGAACATCATTCGATTCCATATCCATTAAGTTCAACATTTCTTCTACACGGGAGTTAATAGCAACAAATTTCTCGTAATCATGACGTGAGAATCTACAATTCAACTTACGAGACATATTTCCACCAATTTCTTGGATCAACGCTGATTCGTACCTGTAAATTGATAGACAAGTAATATTATTTACGAGATATTACTAGGCACAGACAAGCAATATGTTTTAGCCCATACTCATGTGTTGTAGAGAAAATAAAATTACACCTAGTTCATCTTTAGAATTTTCTCTTTAGGAACACTTGGGTCCTCAAACTAGACACGATAAACGTTTTAACAATTATTAACATATATAATAGTTATTTTCTCAAAGTTTCCAACTTATGTTTGGCAAGCGTCAATGTAAATAATGTTACCTGTCATGTAAAGCCCATCCGACGATATTGCCGACTTCTTGAAAAGCATTTTTCCACTTCTGCATCTTCTTGACGCCAACCATGGGGTTGTTTTTATGGGCAGCGAAAGCTTTTCCAAAAGACCCTGTTAGATTTCTTACATCAGAAGGATTCACGTGATAGAAAATAGGCAAAATTGTGAGCTCTGTCTTTTTAGCCCATTCAACGATCGTGGCAAGTTCCATGAGGCACCATTTGGAAGATGCATAGTTTTTTGAAATAATGATGATTGCGTATATGGATTCTCGAATTGCCTTCAAAAGCTCTTTAGAAATGAATTCTCCTTGCTTGAGTGTTTCGCCATCCTTGAAGACAAGAATGCCTTTCCGTTTTAAACCAACATATAGATGATCCGTAAAACTCTTGCGGGTGTCTTTACCATAGAAACTAAGGAAAACATCATGTTTCCATTGAGGTGATGTGGAAGAGGTTACGATTTTTTCATCTTCTTCCGAACAAGATGAATGGGCTCTTTTTGTTTTCTTAATATCTTTGGAAGTAGATGAAGAGGCTCTTTGAGTGGCCATGAATGCCATCCGAGAGATTTAATTGTAGAAGTTTAATTGTTGAAGGTAATATTGCTAACCATTTTTCATTGGTTCATTGATTGTTAATTACAAATATCTTTTTTCCTTTCATCCTTCGCTCATGCATGCCTCATATTAATTCTTTCGTACGTACTACTCTTGTAGAAAATGTAGCCAAGTCAGTCAACAGGTAGGAAATAATTTCAAACTTGTGATGGGGGAGCGCTTTGATTATTATTATAATTTCAAATCACTATCTTGGATCCATGCTAAAAATTGAAATTAGTTTGGTAAAGCTATTTACAAATCAATCTAATAGTCAAAGCTCCCCCATCACGGGTTTAAAATTTCATGCCTGTTGACTGACTTGGCTACATTTTCTACAACAAGATCAAGAAACTCATATGCATGTATTTGATGATTAATCCCTAGTCTTAATTCAGCCGAAGAGGTAAGCATGTTGCCTAGACTGGTGGAAAATAAGTTCTAGACTGGTGGAAAATAGCATACATCTAAAGAGTTTGATATAAGAGTAATTTTATATACAATCGTGAAGTGTGTAAATGTTGCGTAATCGTTTTGAAAAGAGTAGGGTCCACTATTAAAAAATTAATTTTTTTCATGTGGGTCCCATGCTTTATTTATTTTTATAAAAACGATTACGCAGCAGTTGCACAATTCATGATTACAAATATCTTTTCTCTTGATCTAAAGCTTGTTATATAATGCTGTTCCTGTTGAACATGTGACCCAAAATGAAACAAAATGATCAATCATTAATCAGTATTGTTGGAAAGTTTTTTCATAAAAGAACAAATTGGAAGTTGGATGATAAAACTCTATTGCCCAAGTAGAGAATAATATTGCTATAAATAATCTAGATTACATACATAAAAAATTAGACGGATCACTCCAAATATCTTTCCAGCCTTTTAGAAAGCCATTTTTCTATTATTTTGTAACTTCATCCCCTAATTACCAGACACTTAGGTCTGTATTCATTTCAATTTCTTAGAATAAATCCCAGAATTTGGATACCCAATTAATTCAATGAGTTATTTCTAGAAACATTATAGATACACCTATTTATAGTGTTAATACTAATATACCTTGTACTTCACTGGTTCGTGATCATCTTAGAGAACTCTCTTCTCCAACATATTTACAAATATTTGGGGTTGATGTCTAAATATGTACTCTAAATAAAGAAGATTTTAAGATTAATAAAGATTATCTTAAATAAGATTTCATGAAAGAAGAAAATTATAAAAAAAATAGATTAATATTCTTCTCAAAATTTTCAAAGATTATATCCCAAAGAAATATTATGAATTCCTAGATGATGAAAAAAAACTAAGAAATTCTGAAGAACAGATTTTTGACAAAATATTCTAATAAACTTGGGCCTTAAAATTGAGCTTGGGTTTTCTAACGGGTCAGGTTACTACATAGCATCTTGTTTACCAAGAGAGAGTAAACTTTGAAAGAACTCTTCAAAAGAAAACTACTGTTCAAAAGAAGATTTACTATAGATCTAGAATTAATCCACATTGAGAAACACACATACAACCGGCCACTGTGTAACCGTTGCAACCGGCACGCCTTTTCAGATAAAATTTTATTTTTTTAACATCTCATTTTTTTATCATTTCATCGTTCTCTCTCTTTTTTCAGATCAATTTTTTTTTACCTCCTTCTTCTTCTTCCTCCCTCTACGTCTCTCTCTGCACATCGCATTTACTGATGTGCCAGTTCGTATTTATTTATTTTATCATCTCATAAATTACCACTGAAGTGTTTGTATGCCTATTCAACTTATTGAAGTTAAGAACCTCTCTTCAAGCCTGAATTAACACAAGTAAGAAAAATTGCAAGACTCGATGTAATAATGAAGGATACGAAAAGTCAAAGTTTTTCACAGTTGCGCTCTCAGTCGTCTTTCTAGGATAATTGGTTTTTGGTGTGGTCATTGGTTTTTGAGCAGTTAGCAACAGATATCGCAATATTGCATTTTCTACCTTTCTTTGAACGTTGAAATCTCTTCTCGGCTCCTTTCCTATCATCTCACCCACGTCCTACAATCTTGCCCTCGCCTCGTCATATCGGCCAATCTGAAACCATGTCAATCAAGCCCTCCACCAGATAGATAGTCTGACCCAATAATTCATCTGGGCCTCCCCAGACTCACTCTACCTTCCAAGAAAGCATTCAAGCCTTGGTGTTCGTTACACAGTCGTCTCTTTATTCTCTATGTACAAAGCTTAATTAAGAAACCGGACTTCATATTACTAAATCCTACTCGTGACAAAATTATTTGAGGAAATGGATCGAACAGATGGCAGTCAAAGATCAACAAATTCATCTTTCGCAGTACGAAACTGGCTGTGACTCATTTTACTACCAAATGATGACATATTAGATGACCCGAATACCGTCTTCCTACTTTCTTTTACCGCTTCTTTCTTTATTAAAACTGTAGTACACAGATTTTCGAAAAAAAAAAAAAAAACAACTGTAGTCCATAGAAAAGTTGAAAAACCAGACAAAGTGCAACAAAGAAAGATTTTGAGATGAAAAATACAATGATACAATGAACAAAAACACACACCAATCCTTGACAACTCGCGTTTTACTAGCTCTGACTTCGAATAATAATACCACAGAGCAAACACTCCATTTTAAGAGCTAGTTTTAAAGGCTAATTTGTTCATGGGAGGTAATTAGTTTGTGGAACGGCCGATTCAACCTGAGCATCCACTCCGAGAGAAGCTCTACATAATGGGCAACTCGAATGACCACTCAACCACCTGTCGACGCACTCGGAATGATAACAATGTCGGCAAAACCTTAACCTTCTCGCCATCTTCGAACACACCGAGGCATTTACAACACTCGGCTTGTACCATTGAGTTCGGAGCTTCCAATGACCTCTTCGACTTCCTCTGAGAACATGTTTCAATAAATGCGATGTGCAGAGAGAGATGTAGAGAGAGGAGGAAGAAGAAGAAGAAGAAGGAGATAAAGAAAATTGATCTGGAAAAAGAGAGGGAACGAAGAAATGATAAAAGAATAAGATGTTAAAAAAATAAAGTTTTACCTGAAAAGGCGTGCCGGTTGCATCGGTTACACAATGGCTGGTTGTATGTAGTGTTTCTCATCGACATTATTGTTTTGCTTTTAGGCTCAATATCTCACAATGGTTTTTTTTTCTCCCAGACAATAAGTAAGGATCTATGAAATAATTCTCAAGTCTCCTAGTGAAATCGTACATTAATCTTATGCTTAATTAAATAGATAGGATTAAGGTTAATTAGGTCAAGTTCAAATTGCAGAATTATGTAGATTCAAGTCAAATTCTGTCAGCTTGGTGAGCTGTTTTGACCAAGTAAGCTTTAGTATTTGAAAATTTCTATATCACTAAATTTGATAATCTTGGTATTTATTGAAATTTTGCTCGAATTACAACCTATATTTTGCCGAATATAATTATATATAACTGATCAATTGAGCTATGTTTTGTCATAAAAATATGCCAAACATGTTATTTTTACATTAACACTAGCGGCTGGTAGATCGTGCAACAATACGGTGACTTAGCTTTTATGCTAAAAAATTGTTCTTGAAAAAAAAAAGTCAAGTTTAATCCACAAAATGGTGATCATCTTGATCTATTATGTAACACCCGAGCCTAGCCCGAGTCTAGTTTTTAAATGTTTTTGGGCTTATGTTTATGAAAAGTCCATTTGAGATTGATGAGACTTATTTTTTAGAAAAGATTATAGGCCCAAGTTTTTATTTTGGCGGGTATCGAATTTTTATTAGTTTAAAATCTTTTAATGAGCCAAATGAGAATTGACCTGAACAATTTATGGGACAAATTGTATTATTTTTAAAGGTTGAGTCGAGGCCTATAAATTATTGAAAAATCCCAAACCTAGTATGCCCAAAACCCAAGCCGTGAGAACTAAGGTTCATTCTTCTCACCATGCATGTCTTCGTGCCATGCACGTCTTCTTTTTTCCTCTAAGGTTTTCTAATTACAGTGATCTATATATATATGTATGTATATACACGTTATACATTCCCTACGTAAATCGGTTTCAATCTAAACTAGGGTTGCCACTGCTTGGATCTTTCAGTGAAAAGACTCTCACGTAGCTGCCGATAGAAGCACTAGCTTCACTGCCCAGTTTATGATCAGTAATTTTCTCCACATCTCACTTCCAGAATAAGACCATCATGAACAACCGCCCAGCAGCTCAGCCCCAAAGCAACGAACGAGATCTCCTTGCCCAGCTCCTCCACGCAATCTCTTGCACCGTAGCACCACCATCGTGAAACCCAATTGCACCCAAGCACAGAGCACCCACTCTCCATCGTGAGCCACAGCAAACCATCATCACTGAGAGCCCAACCACGTCAGAAAACACCACCCTCGACCTCACAGAAGGCCCCTGTTTTCGCACCAAGAAACATAGCACTTTCGTAGCAGACCTTCCTTCCAAAGCTCTTCTTAGCCTTCGCTCCTCGCTGGAAATGGCCACACCACACGACCACAACTCGGTCTTGCTATGCCCTGCACCTCCGTGCTGCACTACCGCCGCCTTAACCACCACCATCCCTCTAAGAAAATCCTCCTTCCTCATGTCATGATCACTCACTCACTCTCACTCTCACTCACTCACTCTCTTTCTCTCTCTCTCTCTCTCTCTCTCTTTCTCCGTTCTCTCTCTCTCTCATCTCTCTCTCTCTCTCAGTGTGCTACCGTCGAGTTAGCCACCTGCCACTCTAGCTTTGCCGTGACCTCCTTCCCTCAAGGTGAACCTTTGTCGCACATCTCCTTTCTCGGTATAACACTCCTCACTATTACACGCATGGTTTTGGTCTAGAGTTGTTTAGTTCCAAAAGTTTTGTTTTGTTTGTTTTTTTTTCCAATCTTCCCAAGGAGTGATTTATGTTCTACTTGGCTATCCTCAGATGCACAACCCTACCACGAGGGGTTAAACATGACATATGACCCAACCATAGGTTATAATAGTGGATATGTCCCAACCACGGGAAAAAATTGTGAATACGACCTAACCATGAGGTATAACAGTGAATACGGCTCAACCACGAGTTATAATAGTGGATACGACCCAACCACAGGTATAATGGTGGTTTATAACCATATCACGGGGGCTAAACATGGTATACAGCCTAACCACGAGTTATAGTAGTGGATTCGGCTCTGCCACAGGTATAATGGAATTTATAACCCTACCATGAGGGTTAAACATGGTATTTGTCCTGATGTGATGCTCTGGCATGATAAAAAGTGAGGCCTCAAATTTTGATATGCCAAAGGAATTTCGAATAAGAAAGTTTTATGAAAGTTTCACTCTGATATTTTTAGTTACATGTTTCTGATTTTGCATTCTAAAAGTAAATATTTTGTTCTACATTCTTAATTCTATAAATGCTCATGTTTGCATACTAGTATAGGTTCTCTGCTTATTGAGTTGTTGATAACTCACCCCTTATCTCCACAACAATTTTTAAATAATTTTAATGCATCACCTGGAAGTCAGGATTATGGAGTACTAGCAAGTTTTGATAATCATAGAAGATTAAGTGCCTTAGGGTATAAGGACTTTTTGGAGAGTCTTTTTGGTAGTGTTGATATTTTATGTTGCTTTGGTATTTTACAACTTATATTTTACCCAATATAATTGTATATAACTGATCAATTGAGCTATGTTTTGTCATAAGAATATGCCAAACATGTAATTTTTACATTAACACTAGCGGCTGGTAGATTGTGCAAAAATGCGGTGACCTTGCTTTTATGCTAAAAAACTGTTCTTAAAAAAAAAAAAAGTTAAGTTTGATCCACAAAATGGTGATGATCTTGATCTATCCCAAATAAAAAACAATACCAACCTGACACTTAAAGGACTCCTAGCTGCTGAATCTAATCTTCATTTCTAATCTTCATGCAGCACTAGATCCATGTCAAATATTCTCCCATGTTTAGGTAGCTAGCTAGATACTCAACCCCAGTTCCTCAACTTGAAAGGACTACTCCTGCTGAATCAAATCTTGATCACTTCTCATCACGCCGCACTTCCACATCAAGCAATCTCCCATGTTTTGGTAGTTGAAGGTTCCTGGCCTCATCATTTCCATGCATATAACATTTAATCATATTTTTCATATTAAAAACAGATAGAAGCATAACTGACTAAAATACTGCATGTTTTATAGAGATCCGAGTCTGCGATGAAGGACAGATCGAGGTAGCATAACGTACCAGAAAAATGACAAAGAAGAAAAGTTGCTTGGGTGGTCGATCGATTGCATGATTCCTTTACTCAATATGAGATTTTAGATCACTTCGTTGTCATCAATAATCTTGAGTTTTCGGGTACGTACGTACAAAGAAAAATATAATCGATGATAGAAATCTAAATTTGATGATCCCAAACCAAGATGAGTGCTATTGTAGAAATGTGAATTAGCATCATTTGAAGATACTAAATGCACCTCGCATTCTTTAACTTTCACTTCTAATTCTATTGGAGGATGAATACCAGACCCATAACTGTTCGTAGTTTTTGTTGTAATTGAAATGTTAATGAAGCTTTGTTTGTCCAAATTTTTTGATTTCCAACATTTCAAAAATCGAGGAGCTGGTATATACGCCCATAATTGAATTGGCTTAACGAAATAGACGTCCAAGGAAGGAAACGAGAAGGAATAACAATATGTCGAAGAACCTTCATCCGTCTCGAAACATAATGTGAACCACAAAGTTGAAGCATTATAAAATATTGATTTCTTGAATGGTGAAGAAATTGAATCACCTTCAGGGGAATAAAGTTGATAAGAATCACAAACAATAAAGACAACACACCCCATCCCCTTCATATTAGTATTACCATCCAAATCTATCTTTATAGAGGAGCCATTACTTGTATTGTGTACCCACTCCAGGATTCCACATCCCAACGACCATCCATATATCATCTGTAAAACAACCCCATAAACAAATGTTAAATTCTGCAAAAATAAAGCTATGGCGGGCGATGATTAAAGGATTTCTCTTAGATTTTTTGTTTATTTCTAAAGAAGAAGATAAAACTATTTTTGTTTGTTTTGGTGGAAGTCGACTTGTTTTGTTTATTTCAACACCACCCTATGTATATTTGTGTGTGTTCTTTTCTAAATGTGTGTGTGTGTGAGAGAGAGAGAGAGAGAGAGAGATTGACTCACCGCACCGGCATGTAAGAATGAATTCATAATTAATCCACCTGCCATGTCTAAAATATTTTCTCCTTGGCTGACAATATTAATGTACATTGCGTTTAACTGATATTTTCCTTCCATCTCATATTCAACAAGTGATCTGATATCATGGGTTGAAGCTGAGCTTTGTTTCAGCAAAGAAGATTCATTAACCAAGATGGGCAAATCTCTTGATTTACATGGCATCCACTTACTTCCTTCAAGATGGAACAAACGGATGCTTTAAGGGATTAGATTGACATATGGTATTTGTGTTATAGCAGTTCCCATTGCCATAAAATTCATAAGGCATTCCAATCTACTCAGGTCTGGAAATTTCTCTAGTCTTGACCAACCATCCAACCTAGGGCTACAACCCGATAAAAAAAACACAAATTCAGAACCGATCCGATCTGACCTTGTAAAATAAAGGCGCGAACTTGACCCGATTGAGTCGGGTCAGATCGGTTTTAAAATCCAGGACCTTCCTATTACACAACAAACTCGCTTCTCTCTCTCTCTCTCTCTCTCTCTCTGAGATATACCTTTTTCCTCCTCGCCTTGCCCCCGAATCTCCTTTCCTTTCTCATTCTTCATTCTTCCCCCAAAAGTGAAAATCACCCACATTAGAACTATGTCGTTTAACTAGCTACAGGAGGAGGATGATGAGGCTGCGTTGGAGCAGACCCATTTGGTGGTCCGTAAAGGTCGCCATCTACAAGATCTGGTCGGGTTGCCTTCGGATCGTTTCCTGCAAGGCCCGCTGCGAGATCCGGCAGTGAGAGCACTGTCGAGAACATCCTCAAGATCGAGGACGGCTGGGGCAAGCAAGCCTTCTTGGGGCTTGGCTTCGCGGAGGGCAATGAAGCTTTGAAAAAAGAAGATGCACAAAGAAAAAATTGCAATATTCGTAGGATGCGAAAAGATCTCCATCTCCCTTTGCTTTGCTGTTCATTTATACAAAAATTTCACCATTTTTGTATCTTCAAACTACCCCTTAAGGATTTCAGTCGACTGAAAATTGTCATTGTTTTTTTAGTTTTTTTCAACTCTGGTCTAGAGTTTCTTCAATACTGCCAAAGTGGATTGAAGGAATTTTTTGGTCAAAACTCAAGGTTGCGGCGAAGTGGGTTGCTGGAAGGATTTTTCTGGTTGTAGAGGCAAGGTTTGTCGTGAAGGGAATTTTTTTTTTTTCTGTAGGTGGGTTTTCAGGATTTCATCTCTTTCACTATAGTATGATGCGGTTCAAAATTTCTGTTGAATAGAAACAAAGTAATTGTTGTTAAAAAATTCAGATTTTTCTTTTTTCTCAGATCTGTATGCTACTTTGTATGTAACTCCGCTGAAATTCGGCTTTTGGTGTTGATCGGTTTCGACAGAT
This sequence comes from Cyclocarya paliurus, assembly GCA_029856935.1. Lineage (NCBI taxonomy): Eukaryota > Viridiplantae > Streptophyta > Magnoliopsida > Fagales > Juglandaceae > Cyclocarya > Cyclocarya paliurus. The sequence goes on along the minus strand of CM056958.1, from coordinate 704,334 downwards.
TGCATTGTTTAAAACCCGATGTTAAATTTTGACCCGACGAATCTGTCTTTATTCGGGTTGGACAAATCGGGTGTTTCGGACAGATCGGATCCTAGCCATTTATGCACAGCCCTAATCCAACTAGAGTCTTTCAAGAGATGACAAACTATAGATAAAACTGGAAAAATTGGAATGTTTTTACAATCTTGTAAATCTAAAGAGTGAAGCCCAGAGAAACTCATAAACGATGATAGTAAATTTGTTTTGGTAGGCTTGCTACAGTCTAAGTGCTGAAGAGATGTCATATCTCCCAAAAAATCTGGTAACTTCTCAAGTTGTGGACATTTGGTAAGCGTAAAAAATTCAAGAGATTCCAAGTAGAACTTGTCGAGAAGTCTTCTAAGACATTCACAATGACCTAAATTCAATATTTTTAATCATTTGAGAATTCTGATGGATGGGTGGACCTTACACAAGCTTCAACAACCTAGGAGTATTTTCACAAGATTTGGGGCTCCTGTCAAATCTGAAGTTTCAATCAAGTTCTCAGAATAACTTGAATTTATTAACATATTTGGATCAAAACCTGTTATAAGCAAGCAGTTAATTGGATCAAAACTTGAATTTATTAACATATTTGAGAAAGGAAAAGGGATTATTAAGAAGAATATGCATTTATATGAGTGAAAAAGTTACCATTGATCCCTTCCATAGTTGTTTGATGTGACTGAAACACATGCTTAGTATAGTAAGACTTTTTGGTTGAAAACTGCTCGGCAAGGAATTCAAATGATATCCAGACCAGACTAAGAATCGCAACTTATTAGTTGGCAAGGATTTTAAAGGATCTCCACACCATTCAAATGAACAATGAATATTTCTTATTCCAAGATCAATTTTAAGAAATCTCAATGTTTTCATGATTGATAATGCTTGAGAATTGAATCTGTCTTTCATTCCAGGACAAAAATCCAGGACCATCCCTTCAATTGCATCTCTTCCCTAGTAACCATGAACAACGGATTAGAGTGCAAAAGTTTCAAACTATAGATTCAATAATTCATATATTGGATTGCGAAGGTTTTTTGAACAACTCTCTCTCTAGAAAAACTCTCCCCCACTCTCTAGAAAAACTCTTCACTGATCCGGCTAGAGGGGGTGGGAGCTTCGGCTCCCTACCCCTCCCTCCCTCCTCCTCTTTGTAGTGGTTTTTGTGGTTTTTTTGTGTTTTTCAGGCTATTTAAGGGAGAATCGCTGATCTATGACTTCTTGCGGACCACAGGCCAGCATGCGCCACGCCATGGTGTTGCCCAGCTGCCTATCTTCAAGATCATCGAATACGGTGTCAAACGGAGCGGCGAGCAGCCCGCACGCGCGGGTCAAAGATCTTAGAGTCGCTCGGTGCGTGGCTTTCATGTGCCACCGGGGAGCCCTCTGCCAATGCCACATGCAATATTTCTAGAGTCTGTGAGTCTAGTACTTCCAAGATAGTTCGGCGGTTTCCCTTCTAGTATGGTACGTGGATTGCACGCGCCATAGCAACCCCTTTTGTGCATTGCTTATGCAGTCCATTGCTGTGTAGTGCACGTGCCATAGCAGCCCTTGTTTGTAGTCTTTTCTTTTTGTAGTTTCCTTTGTGTAATGTTGTTTTTAGGTTAATAAAAATCTAAAAAAGAAGTGCCTTCGGACCTTAGTCCCAAGGGTGTAGTGGTCCCCTCTCCGTGTTGTTGGATCTGGTGGGGTTTGGTGAACCCTACCCTGCTTAGTGGAGGTATGGGGGCTTTGAAATCTCTGTCGTGTACAGATGTGATGTTTCTCTAAGAAGTAGGTCTTTAGAGATTTATCGTTTGGACTAGACCATATCAGTCCCAAAAGTATACTGGGAAGCTTTTAACGATTGTAATTGACTTGTTTTTAAGTCATCTTTATAAGTCCTATCTTAATGAAGGGTGATGATCCGTTTTATCAAAAAAAAAAAAATTCATATATCCTACTGAACTTAGTGTACAAAAGTCCACAACATATATATATATATATATACACAAAAGCACATCTACCCTGTATTATTATTCGTACTTTTTATCTTTTGACCATTTTTGTATATCTTATATACGTTGTACATGTATTCGGATTGTTCTCGAACCTTTTGCACACTATTCACTCACTAAACACTTGTCCTAATGGCTTCATTCCCGAGATCAAGAACGTCCAGTTTAAGCCCCTCAGAGCAATGGCTCCTAATGGCTTCATTTTCTCTTTTATTTTTTTCCATGCATGGTGTGATCTTCTTATATATATATATATATATATATATATATATATGTCCATGCAAAAATATGTATGCTTAACTTGTATAATGTAGGCTTCTCCAACTTCATTTCATGTCCATGGAACAGGAAGTGAGGAGAAGGCCGATCGATTGGCTGCTACTATATGAAAGTAAACTGTAATCTTGTGTATGTCCAACTTATTTCTTAGAAAGAATTAATCTCATTAGATATATACTATTTAAAAAGGATTCCCACAGTTTGGTATCGTCTTTTTTTGATCCCTAAAGTCCTTTTATTAAGTCATATATATTAGGAATCGAAGAAAATAGAATCAATAAGTTATGGAGTTTAATAAAGCAAACGATCTCTGAATAGTCTTCATATGCATAAATTTTGTAGTTTTTAAATATTTTCTTCCACGTGGATTGAGCTTGAAGAACTACGGAGTCATAATATTCCACCAATAACTGATGAATTTGGGCTCTCTAAACATTGTCATCTCGTGAAAGTACTTTTTCTCAATTCTCAATTCCTTTCCTCCACCTTATTAAAACATAGGCCTAGCTTTGCCATAGAGCTGAAAATGATTTGCAACGTAAAAGAAGGATACCTACCCTGTCAACTCGATCCCTATGCTCCTTGCTCACCTACCTTGGCCAAACTTGGCTTTCAACTTAGGAAAAGGGATTTATTAATTAAGGTTAGGTTTGTAGACTGAGTTGAGATGCGATTAGTTAATATAAAAATAAAATAAAATATTATTAGGATGTGATTTTTAATATTATTATTATTTTAGAATTTGAGTTGAATTATTTGTTGTATTTTGTGTAGAAATTTATAAAATTTGTAATGATAAAATGAGATGAGATGAGATGAATTGAGACTGTTTCTCAATTTAAACTGGGCGGAATTGTTATTATTAGGAGCAGTCAAAAGTTGTGTCGCAAGAATAATGGTGCGTTTATATATATAGAGGACCATCCTCCAAAATATAAGTAATTAATTAACCCTACCCTACTCTACTCTAGTCTACTGCATATATTGTATCACTTTGAAAGCAATTGACTATTATAAAGAGCTTTACCATGCACTATCCGTTTCCATCGATCAGAATTGTTAAATTTCAGATGAATTGAGGTTTTGGTTTATGAGAGGAAACGAAAGCAGAGAAGATGAATTGAAAATACTTTCATGAATTGATTGGACGATTAATTACAGAGTACTTGAACTATATTTATACAAGGCAAAATAGGAAATAACATAAATAATAGACTAACAATAATAACTAACTCTTTTTCTCATCTTCCAGTTTAACACATGTAGCTTTAGATTTTAACTCCATTTGTTCAATCCGTGAGGCTATATTCCAACAAGAACCAAACATGACTTTCTTTTTAATGGGATAGCCATATATCTCTACAGTACAAAGTACATAGTTTTGAGAATTCTTTTTTATTTTATTTTATATAATAGCGGATCTCATTCCATTCATTAAAGATGACATACAAAGTTGACTTAAAGATAAGTCAATTACAAACGTTAATAGCTTCCCATCACACTTCCATGACTGACATAGTCTAGTTCAGACGGCAAATCTCTAAAAACTTAAATTTAAGAAATAGCACACCTCTGTCCACAACAGAGATAACAGTAACCAAATAACAAAACTCCATACTCGAGTAATCGGGATATGGAGGAGAAAACCTCGCTATCTCTGCCTAAGCGGAGGGGGGAGAAACTCCATTCGGGCTAGGTCTGAATGACACTACATTTTTGAGTTTTTATTTTCTAGAAAATAAAGAGAAGACATAAAATAAATTACATTGTGAAAATACTGTAAAGCGAAAAATCAGTACACAAAAAGGCTATTGGAGGGAAAACCGACGGTCGAGCTTGAAAGATCCAGAGATGCCGGTTCGGGAATGGCCTTGCGTTGCAGCAGCAGAGGGTTCCTTGGTGGCGCGTACGGGCTACCCGCCGCTCCGGTGGAGGTTGCATTTGGAGGTTTTGCAGATCGGCGGCAGGGCAACCTCCTAATGGGACGCGTGTTGGCTATTGGGTGCCAGAAGGTCTTGAGCTGCGATTTTCCCTTTGATTGGCCTGAAAAAGATGCAAAAATAAAACTAAACACAACACTAGAAGAGAAACATAGAGGGGGAAAGAAAGGGAAAAATTATTCTCAAAAATAAAATAATTTTGAGAATTCTAGTTTCACCTACTCACATACTTCTCCACTTCTCTTAAATCTGCCCTACGTACTAACGATTCCAGTATTAATATCTATTGATCATTGGATGCATGGTTAGAAATTAAACAATAATAATAATAAAAAAAACATAAAAGTAGGGACTTGTCATGTTTACATAGACAGAAATTTTTTACTTAACGAGAGTTCTGAAATAATCCCCATAGAAATATTTCTAGTGGGATTAATGAAAATCGTTTATATCCAAGCTTACATATAACATTGAATATTGTCGTTTATCTAGAAGGTTCAAATAATAATAAAAATATGTCAATTTAATTATTTAAACTATATCTGCGAGTGAATTCATGTAGTACCAACGTTATATTTGTTACACTATATAATAAAATCATCTTATACAGCACACGACTATGACATTGATGTATGCTCTATGCATCATGACTTATATTGTATATTGGAGTATCCATCCTGGGTACCATGGAATCATCCAAATTAGGTTGTGCACTTATCACATGTTCCATCAGTATTGCAATTTTGAAAATTCCGTCCTTTAAACAATTTATTTGTTAAAAATGTTGTTTAGATTGAAAAAGCTTTTTATCAAATTTTGAAAAAGTTAGGGGACTTATTAGAAATTATTTTTATGAAGAATATTTTTGTGGGATTTAAAAAAAAAATTAAAAAAAAGATGGAGTGTGGAGTGTGGTGTGAATAGTAGGAGGTTGAGTAGATTTTTTCTTTAAACTCTTGGCTTCAGAACATGAAACATGATGACCTTATCTTCACAAGGACAACAAACACAAGATGAGTTAATCTCGATGGACTGGTTGGTTTTTCACACATTAGGCCCGACCAGGAAAGCCCGATCAAGCCCAAAAGAAGGGATCGGCTCAACCTTCACCAATTCCATAGGATATAAAATAAAATTCCATAAAGCCCGAATCCATATAGAATCCATACATTTTACCATAACACCAAGGAAAATGATAGGGTGACCGAAGATGGTGTCTCCTAATTGTACCGATTGTGTATTTTAATTTTTTTCTTTAATGATTAAAAAGGTGACTATTATTTAAAAAATATTTGAAAGAAAAAAATAATGCAATTATCGGTGCAGTCGGGGCACCATCTTTGGTCCCCCTGGCAGCGTCCTAATACCAATATATTGTAAGAGTTATTATTTTGTGGAAAAACAACATATGAATTGAAATATCAATATGGGTGGTGTTGGACCCACCAATAAAAGGTGCTGAATTTGGTATCGACAATGTAAAATTTTTCTGTTTCTTTTTTTAAAGGATTTTTATGTATTTAAAAAACATACCAAAAAAAAAAACACAAATTCTATCTTCTATGCCAAAATATATATATATATATATATATATATATATATATATATATATATATATATATATCCAACGACCTTTGAAAATAAAGTTGACCATCGCCGAAAGCAGGGAAAGAAGGGCAGTTAGCATATCATTTCAAAACAACCGCACCTTCTAATCTTAATCATGTCGCGTTTCATAGAAGAGTTCCCCTTCTAACCGGTTGGACTATTTTTCTTTGTTTAACTGCCTTCCATACATATACTGTCACCTCAGAAATTACATCAAATTTACAATACACTCATTCACATGGAAAAGAAAATAGACACTTATTCATGATAGGAAATTACATCAAGTTCCACCGCCACCAGTCCAATGCCATCTCAGTTCCACTGTCGTGCGCCACCACCCCTTGCCACAAAAAAAAAAAAAAAAAAAATCGATTCACCATGAGACAACCGAGCATTGCATGACACTACAAGAAAAGTGCACCGCGAAGCCCCAAGTCTAACCTCCGTAGCAAGCTTTGAACAACCATTAAAATAGGGTAGACGCCGCCCAACAAACCTCCAAAAATAGAGCACAATTTCTTCCTAACACCACCACTGATAGCACCCAGCACCACCGTAACACACAAATCTCATTTTTTTCATACCAAAAAAAAAAAAAAGAGAGTAGTGAATGGGGCAGTATTCTCACCATGACAATAGTCCAGATGCTACCCAACAAACCTCTGTTTTTGAGGGGCAAAAATAGAGCACAATTCCTTCCTAACACCACTATCGATAGCACCTAGCACCACCGTAACACACAAATCTTATATATATATATATATAATATATATATATATATATATATATATATATATATATATAAATAGAGAGTTGATCTCCCTATGAAAACCACACCGCCATTTTTTTAGATTTGCAATGCTCAGCTCGTTGCCATTTTCTCATCGTCGTCGACTCCACCGCAGGTCGCTCTCTCAGTCTCCGTCACTGTCGAAGGCCAAATGAACCAAAAAGAAAAGAAAAAATAAAGAACTCAGCTTGGGGGGACGATCTCCGTCCTTCGTGGCTCGGCAAGAAAGAGCATGTCTCAGCTTGGCAAGGTATTTTCTCGATTTGGTCAGGGTGGAAGATGAAGGAGGCACGGGACTTGGTTTTCTCTGTGTTTGTCTCTTTGGTCAAGTTGGAAGACAATGAGGGCATGGAAGCTTTTTGTGGAGTTTGTGATCTTTTGTAGGATGGATGCAGGATACATAAATTGAAGGACTTACATGGAGGGCTATTATTGAAGGGCTGTTATTTGGGGATGGACAATAGGATCGGCTGTAAGGTATTCTCTTCATAGAATTGCGTAGACAATTAATATTATTTATGAGATGTTATAAAAAAAAAATTATTTACGAGACATTAATAGTCCTTTGAAAAAAATTTATAATCCCCATATACTCTATAAAATTTATAAAATTCCAAACTTATTAATATGAATCTCAAAATTTTTTGTCATACAATATTAGACTTCTCAATATAGAGTCAAAAGTAAAATATAAGAAATATCATTTAAGGTTGGTGATCTATATGAAAAATAGTTGAGAGGTTTTATCCTCTAAACTCCATTGAGCAAGAAAAAACTTATTTAAGGTCTCTATTATAGACTATTATATGCTTAATATAACACGCAAAATATCTAGAGTTTACATGAGACTTAATAAACTAGCTTAGATACTAGAATGAAAGATAACATTTTAAAAGATCACTTAATAGTTTCAATGAAACAAATAAATTTTAAATATTTCATTATAAAAATAATAATGGATGCATATTATTTCATGAAACTTTAACATAAAAAATAGAAACATATATCAAGACATTATATTTTGAGAATTTTTTTTTCTACATGTATACTGCAAATTATCGAGATCTAATTTTATATATAGTTATGTTTTTATTATTTTTGAATTTCAATGTGTCACACACTAGAAAATTTGGCCCCCCTCAGAAAAATTGCTGGTTCCGCCACTATAATTATTGTAACCTTTTCAAATCTTCATACAAAATAAAATAAATAATTCAACATTTTCAAATCTCAAAATAAAAATAATATTAAAAAATATATTCTAACAATATTTTATTTAACTTTTAACTTTAATATCAACTTATCTCATCTCATAAAACAAATATCTTCTTATTTTGTAATCATACTTAATCATACCTACCTACACCCTCTCTTTCCAGTAGTATTTACATTAACAAACATGATCCCATCATCTACATTTATATTTTTCAGTTTGCAAGTATTTTGCGAAAGCCTACAAACAAGAAACAAACAAAAAGAATAAAAGATAAACAAGAGAATCTAAACATAAGCCAATTAAAACCATAATTTACAAGTAATAGCATTGATCATTAATTCCATTTCTTCCATAATGTAAATAGTAAATTCCTTATTTTGTATGTGGTATCACTAGAGCACTGTAGTTTTCTTTTACGAGGATAGAGGTTCTCACAGTCAGCTGCAACTCCTCTTTCTTTGCACCCCGAACCATGTCCACTAATTTACTTACCTTTTTTTAGGATTACAGAGGTTGGCAACTACTATTCAGCCCATCCCTCTAAAATAGCTTTTAGATTCAATGATTCTTAATTCAACCACATCAACCAACAGGGACATGTTGGAGGGCATCTTCTAAGTGAACTCTGTCAAAATTGGATAATGAAATATAGCATGCCCAAACTAGGAAGCCTTGAAATCCACCACCATCTATCAAATTGGTTTCTTTGTATGGTGTTGATGTCGTGTTTCTTGGGCCTGAAAAACTGCATGTTGGCAGCATTGGGGCACTTCCCTGCATGGAGAAGAGTGGGGGAGCTCGGGGGTTGTGGTACTTTTGAAGCTCAAGTTAGTCTAAAGTTGAAGATAAAGAGACAGATGAGAGCCAGAATGAGATAGAAAATAAGTGATTAAGAAAAAAATCAGAGAGTAACCCATCTCTCGGCAAAGTGAGGGGTATTTATACCTGATCCTGGTGGGTCCCGAGGTGATGATGACCAATATGTGGCTCTGTACTGGGATTGCAAGTCCCTGCCAACCTCCTACTTTCCACCAGTCCTGTCAGGCCTAGTCAGAGTTGTTGCTAACACCCAGGAGGGCTTTTGCATTGCGTGCCGTCCCCTGAGACGCATTGAATGCGGCATGGCCCTACCTTGCGCGCTTGCTCTTGTATCATTAAATGCAGCGTGGCCTTGGTCAGGCCAGTTCTTGCTTCATTAAATGTGGCGCGGCTCCGGACATGCTTCATTTTCCTTTTGCGCCATTTGGACAGCAATGTCAGGATCTGGATGGTCCTGACGCTCGACCATTTCGGATGTTAGTCCACCTCGTCGTGCCAGGATCAACGACACCTTGGTTAGTGGTGTTAGGTTGTATGGTCTCTAATCCTCTTGTCAGGACTCTTGCCGTTCTCCCCCCTTGGGCCTTCTGTGCCATCCCAAGTCTTGTACCTGAGCCCGGGCCCTGGCCTTTGGGGATTTCTCCCCTCACAGTACCCTGCGAATTCCTAACACACATGTGTGGTGGGAATTTCCTAGCCAGTGCTTGGCCTTCGCTTGCCATTTTTGACTTATTTGTGCCTCCCAAGGCCACCTTGGTTTCAGTGTCACTTCGTCTCTCGACGATTGGGAAGGCTAGTGCATGTTGGCCTATGCACTAGGGTCATCATTAGTGCCTATGTCGCCTACTCAGCATTTCTTCGTACCGCCTCATCCCTTGCCGTTTGGGCTTCTCGAGGCCACTTGTCCTTGTCATTAACTCCTGAGTTCCCTGCCGTTTGGGTTCTCGATGCTCTCTCGTCTTCGACGGTTATGCCATGTAGGTCATGTTTGCCTATGCCCCGAGCCCCAATTGGTCTATGTACTCCACGCTACCTTTGCCAGGTTCCCCACATTCCTGCCGTTATGCTCCGTTTGGCTTTCCCAAGGTCACCAACTCGTAACATCAAGTTGCCCTTATTTTTCTTCAATCTTTGTCATTTGCTGCTTCCCTTCTTCTTTATTTCCGTTTGCTTCCTACTTCCTTGCTTCGAAGTCTTACCCCTCTTCCGTTAAGCCCAACATTCTTGCTTTGTAGTTCCTCCGCCATTCTCCACCATCCCTTTTCACTTTGATCCTTCTTGTTGCCATGGCCCTAAAAGGTTCTTCGTCCTTCAAGCCATTCTACTTTGTCGGAAAGAACTTGGTTTCGTAGGTGACTTTCGATGACCTCCGGGCATTTCGCGTGATGTACAACATCCCCTTGATGGTGAAGCTGGAGGTTCTTGACTGTTGTGAAGCTCCCATCAATGCCCATGGGATGGTGGGTCGTATGACTCTCTATCCCCTAATGTTCGCGAATAGGCTTTGGCTCCCTTTCTGTCACCCTATTCGAGATGTGTTCAACTTCTTGGGGTTGGCCCCTGTTCAACTCTTCCCAAACACCTGACGTCTATTGGTGGCTAGCTATATCATCTACTAGAGGGTCCTCAGTGCTGGCCCGAAAGAGTATCCTGACTTGATACTCTTTCCGACCAATTCCTCCGTATGGTATAAAATAAAAATCCATTAAGCCCGAATCCATATAGAATCCATACGTTTTACCATAACACCAAGAAAAATGATAAGGTGATCGAAGATGGTGTCTCCCAATTGTATCGATTGTGTATTTTTTTTTTAATGATTAAAAATGTGACTATTAATGATTTTTTGTATTTTTTTTAAATATTTTAAAATGTTTAAAAAATATTTGAAAGAATAAAAAAAGAAAAAACTACTATGTCGTCCAATACGTACCGCTTCATTATGAAAGAAGTGATTTTATGTATATTAGTATATTTTTTATTTTTTATAAATATTTAAATATATTAATAAAATATGAATAGAAATTTAAAAAAAAAATTATAAAAATAACTAACAGTATAAACGATCCGAGCTACTCAAGTAATAGAATAGCACCGCTCTAAAACAAAATGCAATTACACTTACGGTACAGTCGGGGCACCATCTTTGGTGCCCTAGCCGCGTCCTAACACCAATATATATTATAAGAGTTATTATTTTAAGGAAAAGCAACGTATCAATTGAAATATCAACGTGGGTGTTGCTAGAGCCACCAATAAAACGTACTGAATTTGTTACCGATAATGTTAATTTTTTTTTTAAAAGAATTTTTATGTATTTTAAAAAACATACAAGAAAATAAAAAATACAAATTACAATACTAAAAAATAAGGAAACATAAATTTTTTTAGAAAAATAATACTAAATACAGTTATAGATTATTCAAATATCATACACACTTTTTAAAAATAAGTGTAGTCTACTATTAAAAAATTACTTTTTCATATGAAATTTATATTTACTCACTTTTTTCAAAATAAATACACGACATTTGAATATTTTATGATTGTAAATATCATTTATATATATATATATATATATATATATATTTATATATATATCCAACGACCTTTGACAGCAAATTAGTTAACCATGCATAAGCACGGGTAGAAAGGCAGTCAGCCTATGCATTTCAAATCAACCTCACATTCGAATCTTAATCATGTCGCGTTTCATAGAATTGCACAGAGGCTTAAGATTTTTAGACTGAAATTCCGCAATGTCTACTTGCATTTATAATATTTATAAGTATATATGGTCCCCGATTAAATTTCTAGTAATACAAAATACCACAAAACCAGCCCCACTTATCTTAAAGGCTATCAAAAGTGGGAACACAATCATCAAGAACATCAATAATGGAAGACGTAGACATTGTACTCAATTACAGCGTCACCGGTCTTGGGATCGTACGAATGCGTGGTGGCCTCAGCATAACCCCTAGCAAACCTGAACAGCCTGCTGCCTCCGATCACCGGCATCTCCCTCACCCTGCTGCTGCCACCGTTGTTCCTCCCTAGTATGCTGAGTGTGCTGCCATTATATTTTCCTTCAATGAATGCAAAGTTCATAACCATTAAGAAAGCAACCTCTTGTTGTGCAGCAGACGCATAAAATCCTTGTGCCTTTCCCACTGTTTTGGAGCTTGATTTGGGCCCTAAGGTTAATGGATTATCGATCATCATTATTTGACCAAATAGCGTTGCTGATTTATTGGAGGCTGGCACTACTTGGACAGCAGTAGGATTTTGGCCACCAACGATGTCATGAAAATAGAACCGGAAGTGGCTGAGCTTTTCTTTCTTCAGCCCGAGTAGCTTTCTGTCTAGGGGACTTCCAAAGCGTTGTTCTTCTCCTAAAATCGAGATTGTGGTGAAGGAAGCGATTATAAGGAAGAAAATGATCAATTTGGAAGCCATGGCTAGCTGCAGAAGAATTCTTGCTAGCAATGGGAACTTCTATATGTAGTTACTAATTCTTAATGGTAGCAAATGGTACTAGGATCATGTGTATATTTATAAATTAAGTGAATTATTGTGGTGTACTTCACCCGACACAAGCATGCAGCCGCCTCATAATGTCTTCTCTATGGTCACATGTTGGAAAAGGGAGCCAGGTTACTCGGTCAACTTGGGCAACCTTGTTCTCATCTTCTGGAAGCTTGATCATGTCATCCAACTGCTACTTGACAATTCCAAATCTCCGGGCTTCGTTTGGATGCTAAACTCATTTCAACTTATCTTAATTCATCTCAATTTATCATTACAATTTTTTCAAATTCCAATACAAAATATAATAAATAATTTAATTTTTTTAAATCTTAAAACAATTTTAATATTTAAAAATAATATTTTAAGAATATTTTATCATCTCAACTCAACTCATCTCAACATCCAAACTTTTTCTTGTTTTTAATCTAACCAAAATCTTTGTCGGTGAATCGCGTTCAAAGTAAGGAAGCCATCATGCATGTTCCTTCGCGCATAAAACAGAGAGGAAAAGATCAGATGGGAATGCATGGGTCCTGCATGCAGTAATTACACCACGGATGCTTGACTATCGATCCCAAGATTGGAAGCTGTTCTGAAAGTAATATGCTGTTTACTAACCCATACATGCCGAGTCGTTAAGAAATGACTTTTCAATATGGGTTTTTTTTATATTTATATTTTTTAATTTGACTGGTCAGTACTGTATCTCTAACTTTATTACACTGAATATTAATATTCATGTATTTGTCAAATTCTCAAGTCCTCATAATCGTGTCTTAAAGTTTGAGGTGAAAAATATAACTTAAAAATCTATAATAGTACGTACTACGACCACAATGGACAGATGTTGTCTAGTTGAGTGGTTTTTTATTGTGTTTCTTCTTAGGAAACTACATATAATTCTCGAATTATCATACATTAGATAGATAATTTGACACCCAAACTTTAATTTTGGCAACTAATTCCTAATTATTTTGAGATTTGATTGTGACCCGACCCCTTTTTGACATTTAACAGTTAAGATTGCATGTATTTCGTTACTTATTTTATTGTCCATCTTAATAGATAGAATATCTCAATAAATATGTAAATTATAGTTAAAATTTAAAATTTAGATGTACTTAAGTGTCAAACTAATTGGTAGTTTGGTAGTCACATTATTTTAAGTACTATATATAATTTTGGGTCTTATTAATCCATGTCAACATCATCTTCATCTTGAATTAACTTCTAAAATCTACTTGAACTTTTCTTACAATGTATTACCATTGTGAGGGGAGTTATCCCCTAGGCCAAACCAGGAGAAGGACCTGGGCCTGAGTCCAAGGATAAGGTTTGGGTTGGGCTTAGCCAGCCCAAGAGGCCCAAGAAGAGGAATGACTAGGCAAAATACACTGGCAGAAGGTTGGCAGGAAAAACAGTCTAACACCCTTACTGGCCGACAAGCATGGACATCTCCTGACCCTAAACCTTCGCACCCAAACATGTTAGAGAGGCGGGTATGCCTGACTGAGGTCACACCACATTAATGGGATGGAGTAAGCCACGCTAGGAAGGGGAGTCATGCCGCATTTAATGTGTCTCGAGGCTTGGCATGCCACAACGTGAATCCTGAGTGTCAAAGGCAGCTACCATCAAGTCTGATTGGTCTACAGCCATGTACGAAACAACATGCCCACTACTCTGACCACGTACAAAACAACATGCCCACTTACCCACCATAAGGGTCAACCAGCTGGTATAAATACCCCCCACGATCAGGAAGATGGTTCACACTCTTATATCCTTCTACTATCATTCTCTTTAAGCAAGTATTTTCTCTCTTCATCTCTTACCTTGAACTAATTCTAGCGTGGGAGGTACAACGCCCCCTGAGTCCCCCATTCTCCATCTTTGCAGAAACCAAACCTGAGCTCAACAGCCTAGAGTTGCCCAGGTCGCAAAACACGACATCAACAACCATTGTGTCTAATACATATCTTTAGGTTTTAATTTCTAACTGACGCCTTTTTTATTGTTTACAAAATATTCATGAAGAGGATTATATTTATAGTTCTTATTGATGGAGTAACTTTGGCAAACTATAAAATGACTCTTATTATGATATTCATAAGGATGAAGTGGAGATCATTACTTTCAGCCCTAACAGTCTACTCTTTACGGCCAGTTGTTAACTTGTTAGCAAACTCCACTATCAATTTTGTGGATTATATGCACCTTTTTAAACGGTAAAGATGACATGCATTATTCTCTGCAAAAGCAGCCTTATCCTCTGCCTTTTACTTTCTTTATTCTCTTTTTGATTCTTGGTACCCTATCCCTTTCTTTTTTGTTCTTAATTGATATCCAATATATAAATTTGCTTTAAAAGAAATATATAAATTAAGCTATGGACGACTGGCTGATATCCAAGAATGGAAGCACGGTGGAAACCACAAAAAAATAGAAATCAAGCATTTTCTGAACATGTTTAAATACATATATGAAAAGTCTTCGTAACACATTAATTTATTTTAAACAGTATTGGAAAAAGAAGAATCAAACCAGCCCCCACACGGCAGAAAAGCAGTCAAAACTGACCAACATACAGGAAAAAGACATCACTAAACAACACAGCATCATCGAATATACTGGCCGGCCGACCCCAAAATGCCAAGAGACTGGAGAGCGTCAATAATGCAACACATAGACATTGTACTCAACTACGGCATCCAACGTGTTAAGATCAAACATGTGGGTCTTGATCTCGGCATAACCTCTTGCAAACCGGAAAAGGCCGGTGCCACTGATCACCGGCAACTCCCTCACTGGATTGAAGAGCGGGTTCCTCCCTAGGATGGTGATGGTGCTGCCATTGTACTTTCCTTCAGTGAATACGAAGTTCATGACCATCAATAGGTCAAGGTCCTTTTGTGAGGCTGAGGCATAAAACCCTTGTGCCCTTCCAATCAATTTGGAGGTAATGTTGGTTCCCAAGGTTAAAGGGTCATCAATCATCCTTACTGTACCAAAGGCTGTGGATGAGTTTTTGGGTGGAGGCACGACCAGGACAGCAGTGGGATTAGGGCCACTCACGATGTCATGCCAGTAGAAATGGAAGTGGCTGAGCTTTTGTTTCTTTAGCCCAAGCATCTTAGGGTCTAGGCTTCTTGCATAGCTCTGGTCTTCTGCGGTGGAAGAAATTGTAGAGAAGGAAGAGAGGAGATAGAAAAGGATGAGAGGACAAACCAAGATGGGAAGAAGTCTAGCCATGGGAAGTTATCTATGCAGGTAGTAAGTAATGGCAAATGAATTGGACTTGGGTTGTATGTATATATATAAATATATTTAGAGGGAGTTGTGCAACTAGGCGGCAAATCTTGACCGTGTATGTACCAACCCACAAATTGCCACCTCATGATTTTTGGGCATATTTATCATGGTCAATTTGTTAAAAAAAAAAAAAAAGAGAGTAGATTATTCAATCAAATTTGGTTAACCTACTTCTGGAAGGTCCTATTAATAATGTCTCTAATTTATTGCTGATTAAAATGTCGTCTGTGAGACAAATACAAGCTCGGCGAACCGACCATGCATGTTCCTTCTCCTACCCTGTTACAAAAAGAAGATTCGATATCTCAAAAGCCAGTATTTGATAAAGGTCAGCCTTCTCCACGTTCAAGGTTTGGCTTGTCCTTCACGTTCAATTGAAAATGAGTCGTCTGAACACATGATATTGTACAAACGTCATTTATCTCTCATCGCCGGATTCGAGTTCCCATGGCTTAATTTATAATACATCTATTTGCTGCCGACTCAATTTTAAAAACGGGTGAATTGCACTCAACCCGGCCGGTGTTGCGCTAAAAGTCAAATCTTGAGAATCGTCATGCATGATTGCTTTCTCTTGTTTGTAGCATATATCCGACTTACATAGCCACAACAGTTCTGGACGAACCCCCTCCACCAGCAGATGCCTAATTGGAAAATTAATTTCATTTTTTTGGTGTTAAGAGAGCATTCCTCTGTGATTACAGATGCTACCATATTCACGCATGCCTAAGCTGATGAATATATGTGCGTCAAATGATCCCAATATATCATAGAAGCCTATGCAGCACCATGTTGCACAAAGTTGTAGCATTTCGGCTAACAAGCTCGTTTGGATAGTGAGATGAGATGATTTTAGATAAGTTAATAAAATATTATTAGAATATTATTTTTTTAATATTATTATTATTTTTAAATTTGAAATAGTTGAATTGCTTATTATATTTTGTGTAAAAATTTGAGAAAATTATAATTATAAGATAAGATAAAATGAGATGAAACCATCTCTGAATCCAAACAAAGATGGCTTGGATTTGAATAATCAATTTCTAAATTAGGAGGTTTTTTTTTTCTCATTTGTTGAAATTAGGAGGATGATTTCAATAGATCTCGTTTGCTAAAGTGAATTATTTCATTATATTTAGCCTTAAATTCTACAATTCCTGATGAAAAATACAGTTTTGTTTTTTTGTCTGTTTATATATCTTCTTTCTTTTTCTCTCTTTTTGATTGTTGGTATCCTAACCCCTTTTTTTAATGTTATCTTAATTGATATCCAATATATTGATTAGCTTTAAAATAAATAAATAAATAAATAAAGTTGATGACTAGCTGCTATTCGCCAAAAACACATTCTTGACTTCTTCTGCCATAGTATGAGTCGGTAGGTGGCTGGCCGGAGTTGCATTCTCTTTATTAATTAACACCACATGATTTAGAATAGAATGGAAGCATGGTGGAAACCACACAAAATAAAAACTATACAACTTCTGCAGATGTTTAAACCTAGATCCCACACGGGTTATTATTCAAAAGTGACCAACATACAGGAAAATATTTCGAGGTTTGCTACACAACCTCCACCACACTCCACACTCCATATTTTTTAATTTTTTCATATTTTTTTAAAAAAAAATTTTGAGTTTATTCTTTTTAAATTATTTCAAATTTTTTATTTATTATTCATATAATAAATATTTAATAAAAGAAATAAATTAAAAAAATTAAAAAAAGTGTGGAGTGTGGTGTGAATAGTAGGAGGTTGTAGAGACTTTTTGAAATATTTCACCCTATAAAACAAACAGGGCATTATCGAATATACCCGACCCCAAAAGGTCAAGAGACTAAAGAGCATCAATAATGCAACACATAGACATTGTACTCAACTACGGCATCCAACGCCTTGAGATCAAATACGTGAGTCCTAATCTCGGCATAACCTCTAGCAAACCAGAAAAGGCTAGTGCCGCAATCACCAACGACTCCCTCACGTGGTGGAAGACTGGGTTCTTGTTAGAAATTAAGAGCAAACAGAAATTGAAAATGGAAAACAGTAAAACGATTGTTAATCTGCATCTTAGACAAATATTAACTCCCACTCACAAATTGAGTTCTGCAAAAGAGAATCTGGCAAGTATGTCCTTAGAATACAACATTGTTTATATAATGTGCAAATTACAAATTCTGAACACAAATCTTAGAATCAAACAGATGTAATGACAATAGTTGTAATCTTTCATTTGAATTTAAATAAAATAGTTTTTATCAGAAAGGTATGAAGTAACTATCATTGACAATTAATAATAACTGTCAAAAAATTGAAAAAACACATCATTTCGTTTGAATTAAAACCATTCCGTCACTTGCGACGATGCATAAATGCTAAGTGCGTTTATGCGTTGCCTATGCGTGCGTGCGTGCATGCGGTAAGTGTTTCGCATTGGGTGACACTACTATTGTGTGTCTACCCTTATATTCCAATTTATGTATAGTAAAACTCATTCACTTATAAATCACTTAAAGTTTGCTTGTATTTCCAATATTGGACTAATAAAAAATCACATTGGAGTAAAACTTCAAGAGAAGTCAAAGTCAAAGTCAAATTGGAGGAAATATTTGAAATGATCCAACATTCCCCACTTATTTCAAATAATAAGTAATATTTTTGTTTTTTTTTTAATTTTTTTCTTTTAAATGTTGCTATTACAATTATATGTTGACACTTAAATGTAAGTGCCTTTTGAGTTTGAACTTCCATGTAGTGTATGATTCTCAAAGCTTTATAAATATGACAGTAGACATGATGTCCTTGAACTATCATATCGCGTGATAAAATTAGAAAACCAACACATATCAACACATATTTCTATTGTTCTTTATAGCCACGTATTAAAGATCATACGCATTATCCCAACTTCATGAGTGCTATAGGCGATTTACCAAATCCCGACAAAAGTGGCCTGACTTTACACTCACATAGGTAGAGTTCTTCTTGGTGATCCTGCATAAAAATACCTTTTATGCGAACTCACCAAGAGTTATGTCAACCTTTCCTTGTCATTGTAGGACTAACACTAAATAATAAGTTTTTGTTTTATATGATGGTCTAATTCAATGCTATTATCATCACTAATAAGACTTTTTTTTCCCATTGAACCTAGAGTTTAAAATTCCAAATCTAGGTTGGGTTGTCATCTTTTAGTGATCTATTCCATAGGTTTTAGACCTATCTCAATCGATGTTTTACGAATTAGATCTTTATTTAGGCCCTTTATTAGAGAATCTGCCAAGTTTGTACTTGACTTTACATAGTCTACTGTGATTATGTCTTCTTCCAACAATTGTCTCACAGTATTATATATGTCGAAGACTTATATATCTTGATTTTCCATTGTATGACTTGCTATAAACTCTTGACAACGTGGTTTGACTATCACAATATAAGAAAATAGGAGATATTGGACTTGGCCACATAGGAAAGTCTATGAAGAGGTTTCTCAACCATCCGGCCTCTTTTCCAGCAACTCCTAAGGCCACTAACTCAGACTACATAGTTGAATTAGTTATGCAAGTTTGTTTCTTGGATCCCTAAGATGGTCATGCCCGCAAGGGTGAACACCCACCCACTTGTGGATTTAGATCCATCATCCTTACAAGTTCAATTAGCGTCACTAAAACCCTCAATTACAAATAGATATCCTCCATAATATAGAGCATAGGACTTAGTTCCTTTTAGATAACACAAAACAATCGAAATTGCTTTCCAATGTTCCACGTTGTATCTACTCAATTTGCCCATAGCAAAAGCTATGTTTGCATGTGTGCAATGCATTGCATACATCAGACTTCCAATGACACTAGAATATTCTAGTCGTGATATACATCGATATTTATTTGTTCCATGCTTCAAAGCAGGATTATATGGAACACAAGATGTTTTTTCAAGTAAATGATTAAACTTACTCAAAACTTTATCAATGTAATGACTTTGTTATATAACATAAGTATTATCATTCCTATATATTTTAATACCAAGTATGGTATTAGCAACACCCAAGCAACTTCGGGTCATTAGCACACAACAGCTTGGCAAGTTTGACAATTGTGAGAGTCAATGGAAAGAAAAGGATAGACAAGATTCTTAGAGCAATAAGGTCGGAAACTCTCACAATTTTAACTCGATTAGTGGAGAGATGTTGAGGGATATTGGAGCTCTAATGGCAACAAATTCAAACCAAAATAATGATCCAATAGATAAGGAATGCACATAAGCTGTCAACCAGATTTATGAGGAGCATATCAGTCGGCAGATTTTATGAGATTTTATTGTTTTTCTTTTTTCTTTTTTATTTCGATCTTTATTTGATGTATTCATGTTTAAATACATGCATTTGTATCACCTTTGTGTTCACCTGGCCATTAATAGAAATAAAATTATTTCTTTTCAAAAAAACTCCTCCTTCTTATCTTTTTTCTTTATAGTATCAGAGTCAGGTTCAAGACGAATGGGGGTCCACACTACTTACCCCGTGACAAAGACCAGAAAAAAAAAATAATAGCCTATACCTGAGGGAGAGTCTTGAGGAATAATATCACATTACCTGTGGACATGTTCTTGAGCATGTTTATAAGAAATGAACAATCCTCTCTTGTAGAATCGGTTTTAGGCCCATGAATTTCTTCACAAGCTTCTTACATAGCCATGATGATATGCGGTGGCTGACATTGTGGAGAAGGAATTAGAGCGGGGGTAGAAAATGACGAAGGGGGAAACTGAGATGGGAAGAAGTCTAGCCATGGGAAGCTCTCTAATTCTATCCGGGTAGTAAGTAATGACAAAGAAATTGGAATAGGTTGTATTTTATATATAATATAGTGAGTTGTGAATGTTACATACAACTAGCTAACCCCGTACATAGCAACCCAAAATATGACAACTCATGATTTTGGGCACATTTATGTTGAAGTTAAAAAAAGGGAGAAGATTATTGAATCAAATTTGGTTTAATCTACTACTGGAAGGTCCAATTAGTACTGACTCGGCCTTATTGCTGAATAAAATTTCATTTGTGAGACAAGTTCAACTTCGATCGGCAAACCCACCAAGCATGTTCCTCTGCCTATGTATCCTGTTGCTAAAAGAAGACTTGACGTCTCAAAACCCAATAGGTTATGAATTAAGGTCAGCCTTTTCTACTTTCTAATTATCGTCTCATTTGAACAGTAAGATGAGATGAGATAAAGTGATATATAAATAGTAGTAAAATGATTTTTTAAGTTAATATATTTTATGGAGTTTTGAGAAATGAGAGAGAAAAAATTGAATAAAAATATTATAAAATTTAAATATTATTATAATATTATTTTTATGGTTTTGGGATTTGAAATTTTTTTGAATTGTTTTTTGTATTTTGTTTAGAAGTTTGAAAAAGTTGTGAAAATTAGATGAAAATTTGAAGATTTGAAATTAAAATGTATTTTGGTTTGTGGTGTTTGGATATATATTGATATGAAATGGAATGAGATAAGATAAAATGAATTTGGATATTTTGCTATTCAAGCCAGGCCTAAAAAGGTTTGGTTTGTCTTTTAGAGGCTGATCAATTGAACATGAATCGTTTGAACACATATTTATCATCCCCAGCTAGCTGAGAGTCCCCCATGTATTTGCTGCAAACTCAATTTTAAAAATGAATAGGGGTGAATTGCACTAATTAACTCAATAACTCGATGTACGTACGTTGTACTAAGAGTCGAACGATTTTTTTTTTTTTTTTAGAAAAAACATATTGCATTTATTAATAACAGATATTACAAACTGGACATGAAATATACATTACAAGCCAACTATAATATTAATAGTTCCCCAGTACACACTCGTGACTGATATGATCTAGTCCAATGCTGCAAACCTCTAAAAAATCTAAAATCTGAGAAACAACATAATTCTGCCCAAGACAAAGTTAATCAAATCTCATACTCTGACTAAGTCAGAGATGGAGTAGAGTAAACCAACCCCACACTCCTTTTAAGACGGAGTTAAGGACACACTCTACGGACGAACGTCTAAGAGACTATGTGTTTTTTTTTTTTTCTAAAAAAATAAAAGACATTACAAAAATTAAAAAAATAGAAAAATAACGAATTACATCTTAGAAAGATATAGACCCGCATTTTCAACTTTAGAAGAAAAAGACAACACAAACAGTGGCTGTGATGGTGCGTGCTTGGGAATATGGTGGATTGTCAGGTCTGGAGTAGCCGATGGTCCTGAACCTAGAAAGGTCGCGCGTGGCGGCAGAAGGGAACCTTAAGTGGTGCCGCGTGGAGTACACACGCTCTCTTTGGGCCACGCGCGATGAAACTCTTCACCCGTATGAAGGATTGGAGCCTTAGGATGATTGTGGTGGGTCACATGGTGGTCGTCGGATGCCGGAGAGCAACAGATCGGCCTTCCTCCATACTTAGTCCTGAAAAAACATCTAAAAAGAAAAAAGAAAAAGAAAAAATCATAAATAAGAGAAATGAGAGATGAGGGATAGGCCGGGGGCCCGGGGGGGAGGACTTTCCCCTGCACCGAAAGAAAGATGAGGGGGTTTCCGAGAGAAGGAGGAGTCTCTCTATCTAAGAAAAAACTAGGGCCGGCTTAGAATTTTCTATTTTCTTATTTCAAGAGTCGAACGATCTAGAGAATAGTCTTCAATTCCTTACCTTGTATGCAGCTGGCAGCATTTATATATTACCTAGGCTTGCAAGTACATAGATTGGTTGGGTTGGGCTGCCGTAGATCTTGTTTAATTTGCTAGCTTAGAGTTAATAATTATTACATTACTCTTGAGTCTATATAACCATAAGATTGACGTATTTATCAAATTAATTATTACATGATCATCATATTCCATATGTCAAGCTGAAAAATCCATGAGTTAAAAAGACTCGTTTAGAATTGAAACCATGCTCGCGTCATGTTGAGATGTACATGACGTCTTTTTTCTCCTAGCTGTTAATTATACGTGATCTTCTCTCTCTCTTTTAACTAATATTGCGATGGACTTGAAAGAAACTTCTTGCATTAATTAAAAGTAGACAACTACATGTTAAGAGGTGGACAAAAAAGTAGACCATTAATATATTGGGTGTCACTACAGCCATCGACGCGAGAAGATTCTCTTGTCTTTTTTTTTTTTTTTTAATGTATTTGTTTAATCATTTCAATCTTTAAAAAAAACGCACTCATATCATTAAATAAATATTTTCTTAATTATTAAATAAATAAAATAAATATCAGAATCCACTATCATTAACACACCTAACATTTTCCTTAATATATTTTCGCCGTACCACATTCTTAACCTTTGATAATATTTTTAGTTATGTTTGCAAGTCTCGTACCTATGGTTGGATGTTGACAAGAAATTGAGCACGTATATGGGAACGATTGAGTCCACGATATATATCGGCTCATAAAGTTCATTAACCTTTGATTCATTGTTCAACCGTATTGCATCTCCTGATGCGTGTATGAAGTCTTGACGTCAAAGGTACGTATGATGGAGCTGTAGTGGCCTAAACATTTTCCCTAGCAGACCGGAAAAGCCTGCTGCCTCCTATCACCGCGCGGCATCTCCCTCGCACCGCAATGAATGCAAAGTGGATAGGCCAGCTGCTTGTGGTGACGCAGAGCCATACGATCCCTGGGCTGAGGCCCTGCCAATTTTGAGCTGATCAATTTTGACCGCAAGGTCAATCATAAAGACAAAACTTATTAAAGGCTATTGATGGATGCGTTGGAGGCCTGGTGTTATCACTATTGGAACAGTGGGAGTAGGGCCACCGACGACTTCGTGCCAATAGAAGCGTAAGTGGCTAAGCTTTTCTTCTCTCTCAAGCCCAATTAGCTTTCGGTCTAGAATTCTTCTTACAAAGCCTGATCTTCTCCGGTGACTATTGAAATATTTTAGGAATAATATATAATAGTTTGTAAATAATGATGAAATAATTTGAGTTAAGATATTTTATTGTATTTTAAAAAATAAAAGAAAAAATTAGTTAAATAAAAATATTATAAAGTTAATGTTTGAATATATTTTTTAATCTTATTTTTGTTTTGAAGTTTGAAAAAAGTTGTATTGATTTTTATATTTTATTTTGAAACTTGTAAAATTTATAATGATTATATGAAAATTTTGAAAATTTGAAATTAAAAAGTGTTTTGTGTTTGAGACGAAAATTGTAATAAATTTTAAGAATTTATCATCTCATCTCATCTCATTACTTAAACGAATTCTAAAATTGGGGCTACAACAGCCAAAAGAGTACAAACAAAGAAGAGATGGGAAATCAGGGCAAAAGTCTCCTCATAGTCAATGTCGTATTCATGTGTGAAACCTTTGGCAACAAATTAAGCATTATATCTCTCAATAGAACCATTTGAGCGAGTATTGATCTTGTAGATTCACTTACAACCAATTACAGACTTTTCAAGAGGCAAATCAACCAAATCACATGTATGGTTCTTAGATAATGCATCAAGTTCCTTAGTCATTGTGCATTGCCATAAAGGATTAGTGGAGGTCTCATGATAAGAGTGATGCTCATATAAAGTGACAAGAGTAGTGTAATAATAAAAATCATGCAAATGGGTAGAAAGAGATCTTATCCGAGAAGAACGATGAAGGGAAAGGTCGACTGTGTGATCCGCAGGTGGGACAAGAACGTGGACTGCAACAGGAGAGAGAGGCATCTCAACAGACGGAGATCCTGGCCTAGGAGTGTCTAAAGAATAAGTAGGTGGAATGCATGAAACATCGAAAATGGACACCGATAGAGAATGATTTGAGGGCTCATCTAAAAAAATTTCTAAGAGCATTAGTATTGGACTAGTCAAATGTCAATGAAGTTTAAAATATAGCTAAATTTTGTTCAAACTCCCATGCATTAAACTAGCTAAAAACGTATAGGAGAGACTTTGAACTACATTAAATCCAAAGGTAAAGTCATAGTTGACGACTTACTGTTCACTAATTAAATACATATTTTATTGAGAAAAAATACCAACCAAGCGGTTCCTTTCCCATGCAACTTCATATAATTATGTTTAAAAAAATTTTAAAATTATAATAATATTTTTTTTAAAATGATATTTTTTTCTATTTTATCCCTATTTATCAATACATACAGTCTCTCACTTAGAACTGTAAATAAAATTTCTCATCACAAAGTTATCGGCATGTAACCATCAATATTTGCACTTCACATTTATAATCTTTTATTTTTATTTATTTTTTATTTAGACCATAAAAATGTTATTCTTCACATTAAATGGGACTGGTGGAGGGAGGGGAGAAGACGCAGAAGAATTTATTTATTTTCTTATTGGTAAGACACTAGCAGCTATGAGTCTTGAACTGACAAAAAAAATTATAAAAAAATCTATTAACCAAATTGATAATTGAATATTGGGTAAGTAATCTTGCAATCTAACACAAGAACATCCCAGCTCCCTGTACATGGGGCTGTGAAAAAACCTCAAATTTGGACTCCATTCCAATTTTCATTCTGATTTTGCTTGAAGCGAAGTCGGGATTTTCAAATTTTGGAGTCCGAATTGGAGTTGGACTATTAAAAAAGTTATACCATGCTCACACCCCTCATCCTATCTTCATCCCACTCCTTTTGTTTCGGTTAAATCATGTTATTACCCTTATAACCGGCTAACCTATTGTTAATGTTACACTGTCCATCAACTCTTGATTTCGTTCAAAAAAAGGACGAGAACTGATATGGCTAGTACTGATTGTGAACAGTACCTACTAACATAGTGCATATGACCTTCAGGTAAGATCCAGAGTTTCAGTTCCCTTTCTTGACAATGAATCACATATATGGGAGCGATTGGGTACTCCATGATATAGGCTCATAAATGTCCATTAACAGGTATTTATATGAACCTTCATAAGCGTACAACCTTATGGCATCGGCCTCATAAAAAGGAATGCCATGGAAGGAAAAAATAGATAAAATGGCCATAAATGATATTACTTAGAGAGGATCTACTGATCTGGTGGAAATTACTAAAAATAAATAACACAAATCAACCCCACCTAGTTTAAAGTGATCAAAAGTGGGCAACATAATTCAAAATTTATCACCTAAAAGAACGCGGAGTACACTCGAATAAAGCTAACCACAAGAGGTCAAGAGAGCATCAATAATGCAACACATAGACATTGTATTCAACAGTCGCATCTCCTGTCTTGATATCAAAGGTATGAGTCCTGGCCTGGACATAGCCCCTAGCAAACCGGAAAAGGCCGCTACCTCCGACCACCGGCATCTCCCTCACGGTGTTGAATACCGCATTCCTCCCTAGCACGGTGATGGTGCTTCCATTGTACTTGCCCTCAATGAATGCAAAGTTCATAACCATTAATAGACCAACATCTTCTTGTGAAGCAGAGGCATAAAATCCTTGCGCCCTTCCAGCCAATTTTGAGCTCAGTTTTGGTCCCAAGGTTAGGGGGTCATCAATCATACTTACAAAGCCAAAGCCTGTTGACGAGTTGGAGGGCTGTCGCACGATTGGAACAGCAGTGGGATTACGGCCAGAGAAAATGTCATGCCAATAGAAGCGAAAGTGGCTAAGCTTTTCTTTCTTCAGCCCATGTAGCTTTCGGTCTAGGGTTCTTGCAAAGCCCTGATCTTCTCCGGCGATTAAAATTATGGAGGGCGAGATCAGGAAGAAAATGATGATTTGAAAAGCCAAGATGGGAAGGACCGTAGCCATTGGAATTATTTGTCAGTACTTGGCTCACAAGGTGTGGGAGCACTGGGTATCTGTCTATTTATAATTAGTGCATAAGCTTTCCCAAATGTCGATGCAGTAGTGCACCTACCAACAACCCCACTATGCCACGCCTTTATTTTTTAAGGACTTCTTTTAGACAGTATGTTGGGAAACTTTGGTAGATCATTCGGGAAACGCACAAGAAAAAATAAACATCTCAATTAACATTAACTTGTGGAATTGGTGCTTGACAATTTCGAAAAGTTGGTAGGTAAAATGACAAGAAGTTTAGTATTTTTAGATTAAATCTTGTATTTTGTTCCCATTTCAATTTTTTTTTTCTCATCTTTCTTGATCTATTTTTCAAATTTGTATTTTGTGGGTGTTAGACTTAAAAATAATTATTACCAGGCAAGCAGCTCTTGGTTTTGCTAATCCAATTAGTAAGATGGATTAAAAACTACTGTTCTTCTATATATGTTTTCTAATCATGATTAATTGTGCAGGCGCAGGTAGAGCTCAAATATTGTGTTCATGAACACCTGAGTGCTGATAGGTAGCTTGAGATCGGGGGAAGGGTGGCTGGCTGGCTTGGCAAGGAAGGGAACATACCGCTAGCTTTTGGGCTTTGTGGCAAACGAGATGATGATTAGATGATGGCTTGTATATAAAAAGCTTTCCCCAATCTCTGCATCCTGCACAGCTGCAAGTACTTTTATATTTTGATGTTGGATAAATAAAACGATCGGACTTGAGCTTAAAATATAGAGTGGTGGTTACCAATATTATTGGAAATTATTATCCCATTTCCCAAGAGTAAGCAAAGTGGAAACAGGCATCAATAATGCAACACATACACGTTATACTCAACAATGAAACCCCTAGCTAGCCTCAGCATAAGTACTCCTGGAAAACCGGAAAGTCCAGCTACCTCCGATTACCGTTCGGGCAATATCTCTCTTCACCTTTGTAAACACCAAGTTCCTTCCTATATATACTTGCCTTCTTCAATGAATGCAAAGTTCATATATAACCATTGATAGGCCAACTTCTTGCGATGCAAATGCCCATAAACCCCGAGTCCTCATGCCTATCAACTTAGAACTCATTTTTGGCTCTAAGGTCAATGGGTCGTCAATAATCCATATTTGACCCAAGGATGTTCCGGATGTGTTGGAGACTGGTGGCACGATCTGAATAGAATTAAGTAGGATTACGATAACTAATAATGTTATGCCAATAACAATGAAAATTAATGTCTAAGTTTTTCTTTTTTATACTTGTTATGAACCAGTAGTAAGAACAGTAATATAGACAATAAAAGGAATCAAGAACAAGGAAGATGATGATAATGACTACACCTTAGAGTATTCAAGGTCCCCAATTCCTCCCAAATGAAAATAACCAAAGTCCAGAAATATTCCAGCGTGCTCCACAAGGACTTCCCCCCTTCCGCATGTACTGACAGACAATCCCTAAATTGACAACACCCAACTAAGGCCATGGGCCCTTCTTACTCACATTAACTAGGCCCATGGGCCACTAAACATCAACTTAGCAACTAATTAAAACATAAAAGATAACAACCACGAGGCCCATCAAGCTCATCTCAATTTAATTGAGTTCATACTAACAGTGGACAGAATTTATAAGATTATTATGATCGCTAGTTAATCAACAAAGTTTAAAGATTGAGATTGAGAAAAGATGCAGAATAGAGATAAAATTTCGAGATTAAAGTTTATTGATGAAATACAAAATCAAGTCTTGAAGCCTAGAAGTCAAGCTCAAATAGCTATGGAAATCCAAAATTATGAGAATTTTGTCAAAAAATTCAAATTTCTTATTATTGCCTAAAAATAAAATAAGAACCCTGATAAAAATATGCCCATATCGGAACAAAAATAATCTCAATAAGTAAATTGAATTATTTCCATAAAAGACAAAAAAAAATGTAAATTGGCAATTTGATGGGAAAAAATGACTGATTTCGAGGTTGAAAATATAGCGTGGTGACCACAACGTACACGCCAAAATCGATGTTTTATTCACGATTTTGATACTCATAGTCAAAATTATGACCAAAATGCTCACACATGCACAATATTATCCCAATCTAAGAAATTTTCATTGTTTCTTGCTATATTTGTGTTGATCTACCTTCTGGAGATAGCCAGTCCAGGTACCAATATATCTTCTATCAAATTTGCATAATCAAAGCTAGATCACCTGTATCAGTTTTTCCTTATAAGCTTCTGACAAGTCCTTGATCTTCTCCTGCGAGGAAAATTGTTGAAAATGAAGAGAGGATGAGGAAGAAAATGATGAGTTGGGAAGCCAAGATGGGAAGGATTCTAGCTAGCCATGCTGCAGGTACGTAGCTCCCTACTCAGAATTTGG
Organism: Cyclocarya paliurus; assembly: GCA_029856935.1. Taxonomy (NCBI): domain Eukaryota; kingdom Viridiplantae; phylum Streptophyta; class Magnoliopsida; order Fagales; family Juglandaceae; genus Cyclocarya; species Cyclocarya paliurus. Next base: position 675,629 of record CM056958.1, on the reverse strand, counting down.
TGCACAATGGATTCTATATATATGTAAGTAGCTCCATATATACTTATAAGGTTGAATAGAGCTCATTGAAGTTAATTAGCAACCGTACGTGAAAGGCCAAGTACTGTTTATGAAAGAAACATAAGTGAGTCTTTAATTTGATCAGTCTGAGCCACCTTTCTTTATTGGCTACATATGTAATGATGATCTTGCGATTGTATCTGGTAAAGTTTTGAACCTAACTAGGAGTAGGAGATCATGCACTCCACAATTGCACGCAAAATGCTACAGAATATTGTCCTAATTTTTTTGTTTTTAAGTTGTTGATCCACAAGTAAAACAACACATCAGGCCGGACAAAACGTACACTTTGCTTGAAAAATTTATTGATAAGAAATTAGGGTTTCGGATTCAATCCGAAATCCCTAAAAAAATTTCACACTCAGTCAAACACATGCACAAGCAGAATCCACAGCACACAATTTCACAATCATTCTCATCCTCCATCTCCGATTCAACCCATCCTTCCTCCAATCTCCGATCCAAAACTAAAAAATAAAAAATAAAATCGAAACGAGAGACAGAGTGCGAGAGAGTCAGAGACTGAGAGTTTTTCTTCTTACTTTTGGAGTTTGGAGTTCGGCGCAGTCGTGCGAGAGGGTGAGATTGAGGTCTGAGTCTCTAATAGAGCGCCAAAGAGAGAGTGCGAGAGAGTGAGAGAGAGAGAGGAGTGCGACTGTGCGAGAGAGGGAGCTTGAGGTCTGAGAGAGCGCGAGGGCGAGAGAGTCAGAGACAGAGTGCGAGAGAGCGTGAGAGAGACGAAGGTGAAGCTTCGAGCCTTCGAGAACGACAAGAGGAGTGAGGGGAGGGGGGTAAACCGGGGTTATACCCCTTATTAGTGAAATGGCGCCGTTTTCTCCATAGACAAAACGGCGCCGTTTTCTCCATAGACAAAACGGCGCCGTTTCATTAATAAGGGGTTTTTTTTTTTGAAATATATAATATACATATATATAAATATATATATATGTATGCGGGGCGGGGTAAAATCGGAGCGGGGCCGTGCCCCCTCCGTCTCCCGCCCCCGTTTCTCTTCAGGGTGCGAGGCGGGGCCACCCACACTCCTGGGTGGCGGACCTGTTCCCCCAACCCGCTTGGGCGGGGGCGGGGCGGTGAAGTGGGGTGCGGGGCCCCGCTGCCCACCCTGACCTTTATTTATTGGCTACATATGTAATGATGATCTTGCGACTGTATCTGGTAAAGTTTTAAACCTAACTAGGAGTAGGAGATCATGCACTCCACAATTGCACGCAAAATGCTGCAGAATATTGTCCTAATTTTTTTCTTTTTAATTTAATTAAAACAAATCAGGCCGGACAAAACGTACACTTTGCTTGAAATTTTTTATTGATAACAAATATATAGGAGAAAAAAGTTCACAAACTACCATCAATTTCTAATGGGCCTCTAACAGTATCCACATGATCCAGGCCCTAAAATGTTCATTTGCCAAAATCCGGTCTGCCAAAATAGGAATACATTTAACTTTGCAACGGTAGAATTCAATTTTTATTGTTCACCGTAAACATAATTGTTGTAGAAATTCCCATTAGATCAATCCAACAATCGATCTAATTAATAGATATTAGACGTTTGCAGTGATGATATGCCTGTTCCTCAAACCGACACAGAAGTCCACGAATTGGGCTCATCCATGATCCAATATTGGTTTTAAATGCTGTGTTGTTGAATCCACAAATAAACATATAGGAATTTGAAGCCCAAATTAGAGAAACTAACAAGGCATGCATGGACTTCCAATTCGCACAAGTATCAACTCTATATCGGCATTTGAAACCAATCTCGGATCATGAATGAGCCCAATTATTAAACTCGGATGTGCCAATTTTCTTGCATTAATCGGCCAATCTGTCGGTCTGAGAAATAGGCATATGAGTCCATGACCATTAAAGGCCTCTGATATCTTGTAACAACGATTGTTCAATTCTTAACATGAGGATATACAATACATCTGTTAAATATTCTCATGTCAGCATATTGAGGGTTCTCTGTCTTTTCTATTACGTTTCATACAAGTTTCTAAATCCAGAATATTGTCAAGCGATGTATGCAAATTGATCTGTCTTGTCAATCACTTGATCCCTTTCCCTAATAGGCATCTTGCTTCAAGCGTGGTCCTAGTGATCCTGAGGTCAGGTATTGGGTTGAGGTTCAGTGGACTTTGTAAAGTGAGAAAAAATTCCTTACAAGAGTCATCATCATTATATAGAACCACATCAAGAGTGGCGTCTAGAGCTTTGCCAAGAAGCGTGCAGAACTATTCATCAATAGCGTCCAGCTTTTGAACCTAAATATCATATAATAAATATTACATGCACCACGGATGTAGCGTTAATATATATAGATCATGTCCAAAGCATATTTCCAAAAAATACGATAAGAGACCATCAAAGACACAGTTATTAATGTGTCCTCAAAGCATCAAATCATGTCATGTCCAAATCATGTTTGTATATGTCCTGATCTCCATTCTTCTAATAAACTACCTTTAGAAATCAAGTTGTTTAGAGTCGTCAAAAATTCACAATCAAAAGGCAGGCACCAGCAGCAAAGCTTCAAATTTTCATGTGCACTTTCACCTAGCTAGCTGCTAGGATAAGATCACCATAAAAAAGTAATTAAGATTCATATATATAAACAAAGTTATTAATGCTACTATATATGAAGAGAATTGAGGATACATTAACGCAAATATATATAATATTATTCTTATTTTCAAGTCAACAATAATTGGCAAAAACGGAGGGTGACGATGGATGTAGAGTAGCTGGAGTTAACCTGTTGCTTTTGTTTTCTTCAATTTTCTAATTTGTCTCTTCTCACAATCTGCAAAGCTCATGTGGACTGATTCGAATCACTTGGGCCGAGAGGCGATCATAGGTTTCGTTCCCGTTCCTTGGATTTCAAAAGTCTTGATTTTTTTTTTTTTTAAATACGTTTTATATTGGAGCCTATGAAAGTAAATAAATAGAGTTAAAAGAGTTCTTTGAACTTTGAAAATAATTAGTAGGGTAGTTTTTGTTTTAATTTTTATAAAAATTATTTTGCCATGTCAAGTGTTTTTTCATTTTCATTAAAATCTAGGTAAATGATTTGATGAGAAATTAAAACAATTAAAATATTTTTAATAAAATTTTAAAAATATTTTAAAAATTAAAGAATTAAAATTAAAAACAAAAAAGCAAACGAAATATGACTTTTCAAAAGCAGTAAAAAGTAGGTGGGTTTGACATTTTAAAATGCTCTGATTAGTCGGCGTGGAGGGAGATTAATATATGACCACGGTTGTAGCAATGAGATCAAATGGTTCGCTGTTCTTAAGTATGTTTCAAATTTATATGTAATATTAATATTGATCCTTTCTCTAAGGGGTAAAATATTTCGGCATAAACGCACCTGTCCACCTCCACCTCAACTTGTAATTTCGACTCATTTCTTATATACATATATATTGTCAAGATCATGTCAATTGTGATCAAGCCATGCAGCATCCTAACCATCCATCCCAATCAAATGAATTACGAGGTCACAACATTGAGCATCCATTAATTCTTCATCAGCATCTATGGTTTTAACTTTTTAATGAATAGAGAATGGTACTTTGTTCTCATTAAAAAAAAAAAAAAAAAAAGTGAAGAATACGACACTCATACGTTCGCTAGAAATACCTAATCTATTTAACAAAATAAAATATTGTCTATATATAAATTAAATTATAAAGCCAAAACAGCCCCATAATGTTAAGATTGCAAGAAGATTGTGTAATTGTCACTTACTCTTGTCTTTTAAGCTGAAAATGATCAATGAACTGCTCTCACTGTATCCTAATTCGTTTTAGCCGTACGCATTTCTTCAATTTTCAATTGCAATATATTTTTATTTCTTATTATATTTCTCTCAATTTAAAAAAATCTGTGTGCAGATCCATTAATATTTACACGTGGGGTTTTAGAAAAGTTTAATGAAATAGATTAATGTTTTGCAAGTTGACCACATTTAATTTGGAGGAAATGTCGTGTAAGCAAGCATCAGCATCTGCAACAAGAAAAACACGTGAATGGCATCCTTTGAAAAAAAGGAGAGTTCATCTTTGGTGCCTCCACCTCCGCTGATTAGTAGTTCTTAACAACCCACATGGGCCCTAATGCCGTCGCAACTGGAAAACATTAATTACAATCTTTTCTCTGGATAAGAAATGTCGGAAATATTACTCATTCTCGTATGAAAAGAACCAAAATGCCCATGGGTCATGCCTAAAACAAAATTGAAGTAGTTGAAATGCCTTTAGTATCGACCATGCAACTGCGCATGAAACACCTGTTCGACGAAATGTCTAGCTCATGCGCTCTCTCGCCATCAATGCTTCTCCTTAAGTACATAGAAACCAGTTTGTTGAAAAGGACAAAAGAACATAAAAAAACAGTTGAAAGCTTCTTCAGATTCTGTTATGTTGAAGTAGAACCCTGGCTCTTTACTAGCAGCTCCCTACTGGTGTCTGGTGATATGATTATGCATCTGATCCATATGTAGTTAATAGGGTGGGTGGGATTTGAAACATTGCAACCACAACAATCTGAAATCTCTCTGATTTGAAAATATTAACTTAGAACTGTAGGGTCAAATTGACAACAAAATTAGATGTAGAAAGACCCAGAACGAGATTTTACCTATGTTTAATCAACCAAAAAAGGGATAATTTTGTCATTTGAAAATTTTGGAAACATGAATAATATATTGCAGTACTTGTCCCTTTTTCTTCTAGAAAACAGGCTGCTAAGCTCATCTCATTCATCAGGAGTCGTTGGTCAATTGCAATTAATCTTGCGCCTCAATTCAGACAGCATATTCAAACTTCTAAACCCACCTTAGAAGCCTCTAGCGTCTCTCGCCTTTTTGAATTTCAACCCAACTCCCCCCCTTAAAACCCCGTCTCTCAGCCAACCCTTCTTCACCGCACGCACCCACCCACCTAAACACGCAGAGACATTCTCTTTTCCTCCTCAACAACAATAACAGAAACCACTTGCTTTTTCCTGCCTTTTCCCTCCAAGGACAAGAAAACCAAGCTAGAAAGAGATTTTGTCTCAGAAACATGGGTACTTTGGTGGGACATGTTGCGCCAGGCTTTGGCTTCTTCATCATTGGCTTGTGGCATCTCTTTAACCACATCAAGCTCCACGCGCAGTACCCAAATTCTTACACCTCTCCCCCATGGTTTCCCACCACGAAACTCAAGTACTTGGAGCTCTTCCTGATCATGGGAGGTTCCTCTGCCTCCATAGCCATGGAGCTCTTCATCGGCCCAGAGAGACACCAGCCTTTTGATCCTGATGGAACCATCCCCTCCAACCATCTCCATAACTTCGAGCACTCTTCTATCTCAATGACTTTCTTCGTGTACGCCGCCTTTGCTATAGTTCTTGATCGAATTGGCACCAAAGCTCAACTTGGGCTGACCCAATTGCTTGGAGCCATAGCCTTCGCACAGCAACTTCTTCTTTTTCACCTTCACTCAGCTGACCACATGGGCCCGGAAGGCCAATACCACATGCTTCTACAAATTGTTATTTTTGTTTCTTTAGCCACCACTCTCATCGGAATTGGCCTGCCTAAGAGTTTCTTGGTCAGCTTTGTAAGGTCAACCAGCATATTATTTCAAGGTATTTGGCTTATGGTCATGGGCTTCATGCTTTGGACCCCAGAATTGATTCCTAAAGGCTGTTTTATGCACCTTGAAGAGGGTCACAAAGTGGTCAGGTGCTCCGGAAACGAAACACTTCATCGAGCTAATGCATTGGTCAACATTCAATTTAGTTGGTTCTTGATTTTAATCACAATTTTTGCAGCCTGCTTCTACTTGAATTTGGTTAAAGCTTATGGAGAAAAGCCAGAGTATGTTTCATTGACAAAGGAAGAAGATGAAGAAGTCGCTGATGATGTTGAGTCCCAAAAGAAGAGTGAGTTTGGCAATTCAAAGAGCTTTATTCAAATGGGAAAAGCCTTTTCACTTGGTGACATGGAAAGGTAGAAGATGAAAAGATAAAAAGGAAAGGAAAGAGGTAGATGCGATTAATTAATTAGCAATTTGTACAAAAATATAAAGTTCTGGGATCGCAGTATATTTAATTAATTGTTTCTGGCTTGGAAAAAAGCAACGAACTTTGAGGGAAAAGTGTATGTGTGGGGGTATAGGGAAGTTGGTGTGAAATTAGAGGTTGGCATTAAATGGCCTTTGGCTTTAAAGTGAGAGTCTTTTGTGTCTGTATGTATAGACTATAGATAAAGTGAAAGCTAAGGAGTTGTTTAATTACCATATCTTGGAATCAACTGCAACTACTTGTATAAAAACATGATGTTTGGTTTGATACATTTTAGCTAGCTGGGATCAGCCTTTGTCATGTTTGTTTATTTTTTTAAAACATGATTGAAAAAAATAAATACAGAAACGAAATTATTGAAACAAGTATGTTTAACTATAGATGATCTTCTCAAGTGGGCCATGAACTAATTTGAACACATGAAACCGTGCCAGCGAGTTCGGCCGGGACAGTGCTTTTATATAATTGGCGTACTAATTATTTAGAATAAAAAAGGATTTGAGAGGGCCTAAAGAATACATTAAAATAAACCGAAACATGATTACGCGGAGGATGAATATGTAAAGATAATAATTGATTCAAGATTTGAGATGTAGTACCAAAAGTCTTAATTAATAGGTCAGTAAGATCCATCGTTATTATAATTTATAAGAGTAGTGTTAAAAGTAATAAAATCTCTAATTTATATATATATATAAGTGCATGTCTTATAAGATATACTTGTACAATCTGAATCCATATCTATCTATCGGATTAGCGAGGAGAGGGAAAAAGAAAACGTCTACACCTGCCCGTTTCCTCGATCGAGCATATATGGTGGCTGTTTCTGCACCATGCAGCAGCTTGCCTTGCACTCAACGTGGTGAATATTTTAAACTATATGGAGTTTGAAAATGACATTTCAAGCATTATATATAATATATGTATATATATATATAACACAAATATTGATAATGAGGATCGATCAAGCTGGTCGTGACATGAATAAGGACATCATTCGCAGCTTGACAAGGAAGTTCCCAAAAGTACTCCAACGTCCTTTTGATTAAGATGGGATGATGGATGCATGTATTGATTTCTTGATGGGATGATAATAAAGTCATAATTCATAAATCTGCCCTACGTATGTACTGATCATGTAATCCTAAAGTTCTTGAATTTTGCTTGCATATCATGTCACTATTGCATGTCTTAATTTGTTTGCTGAAATTCCACGTGACTTTTCAGTTTCTTCGCAACTTCTAGATATTGGATCGAGATCATAACATGCCCCATTCCCACATATTGTTCGATCTATTCGACTTGATAGCAAAGACGACTTTTTTATTTTTGCAGAACCAATTAGCTGTCCATAGGCTGTGTTATCTACTGTACCTAATTTATGACATTAATCAACAAATATATATATATATATAGATTTATATCAGAATTGGGATACCATCTTCTTCTTAAAATATATATATATATATATATATATATTTATATATATATAAAAGAATTGAAGTACTTCTCCTAATTCCCACCAAGAACAAAAAATCTCCTCATGGGTACTAGCTAGTTAGCATATTGTTTGTTAATTGGTAATTACTCATATATTATTCTACATTTTTTTGGAGCATCTGATTCATTTTTTTGATAAAGTTCCATCTTTCACTCAAACGCATTTCACGTCACGGTTTCAATGATATTGATGGCATGCAGCATTAAGAATTTAAGAATTAATAAACAGCTAATTTATATATCGAAAGAGAAAAATCGAAAAGTTGCCTTTCAGAAGCTCTCTCTCATGATCTTAAACTTCTTCTCCTGTATAGAAATCAAGCTTTCACCCAAAAGCATGTCACGTCACAGTCTCACAGTTCCATTTTAGTCCAACCTATAGTTAGCCCTTTGAATTTTCAACGAAGATTTTCCTGAAAAGTTTCTGAATAAACCCAAAAAAGGGGCTCTTCAGCCATAATTCGATCAAAGAGATGATCTTTGAATATGACATAATCCAGTTATTAATATTGCAGCCTTAATTAGCTACGTACGTACGTACTTTGGTACGTAGCATGGTAGGCCAGCTGCATAAAATTAATTAAGTTTTGTGGATGCCCTTGAAAATCACTTGCTTCTGGCGGTGGGCAGTGTCTGTTCAGCCAAAGGGAGAGGAAGGACAGGTGTAGATCACTGTTTAACCTTTAAAATTGTGGTCACAATGAAATGGTTCCTCAATGCGAAATTCTCTTGGTAAGCATGGTTTCGGGTCCACCATAATGACCTTAATTATCATATTTACAAAACGAGAGAGAGAAACAGGATATTAGAGATTCGGTATTTTCAGTGATTTTACAGAGTCTTAAAATAGAGGCTTGACTTTGAATCTTGATATATATTTTATTTACCTAAATATTTTAAGTCATGTGGAGCCTATTCATTGAATGTAAATGTTAAGAATATGATATAAATAATTAAATTTATATTTTTCATTAATTTAAACTTTTGAGGTAAACAATTATTTCACATATTTCTATGTTGGGAATGATGATGGTTAGGGTTTTGGTTTATTGTGTTTGGATAGACACTACAAGAAATTTGATCTTTTCTTGCGAGGTTTTTTTTCAAGATTTATTATCGTGGCAAATACTTAGCTGATGACACAAAAACTGTCCATAGAAAAAGAATAAGCCTTTTGCAGCGAGATTATGTCTTGCTGGGAAAACGACTTTTTGCAATGATAAAAACAACTGTTGCAGAGAAACAAAGTCGCCGCAAATAAATCCACCAGATAAGACACCAAAATGACTTATTAGATTTTGCGGTGAGGAACTATTAGATTTTGCAGCGATAATGAACCATTCCCCTTATTTCTTTCTTTCCTAACCCGATACTCTCTCTCCATTGCATTTGCGCTATCCCTTTCAGTCGAAACTCCACAGCTTACCTCCCAACCAAGCCATGTCGCCACTGTCGACAGCACCACCTCCACCACCGCCTCATGCCGATGACCCTCCCTTTCCGATCATCCCTCTTTCTCTCTCGTGCTTTGTTTTCTTTCCACCGAAGTTCACTCCCCCCGTAGCTCTCTCCCTTCTCTTTGGGCTTCTCTCCTCATGGCACAACACCACCAGCCGCGCCGCCCTCGCCAGTAAGCTTCTCTCCCTCCGACGACCTCCCTCCCTTCCCCTCTCAGTATCTCTTCCTATTCCACTCTTTGTCTCTCAGTAGTCCTAGTGACACCGTGAGCCGCTGCCATAATCTCCTAGCACCACCACGAGCCATCGTGGTTTCTTCTCCCCCAACGGAACCTTCCTCTCGACTGCCTCCCCTTCTCAGATCTTCTCTCTCTCTCTCTCTCTCTCTCTCTCTCTATTTCTTTCCTTCATCCAATGCCACCACAGTCTCTACCACCACCAACTGTCGTGAAGAACCAGCAGCGATGCCTTGAGCCTCCAGCCCCTTGATTTTCCTCCAAACCCGTCGCCACCAACCACCTCTCAGCCCCTATTCAACTATGAGCCACCTCACTGCTTGCGTCCACGTCCCAAGCTAGAGCTCTCCACAGGCCCCTCTACAGAAACCCTTATGACACCACCAATGTACGCCTTCCACAGCCTACCTTCATCGAGACCACCACACGACATCCCTTAATTTATGGTATATTTTCTATCCCTTTACATTTAGAAAATGTTTTATTGTGAAGCTGAAATGGTGTTGCATTGAATTGGATAGATTTTCTATATGTATTGAATGTGTTGATTGTGGTAGACTTAGAAGAAATATATGTAAGCGTGGATGTGTATGGTGTTGTTTTTGAATATATGGACAGATTTAATATATGTCTCGAATGTGTTGGTCGTCTTTGATTGATTTATGTGAAGTTGTAAAGTGATGGAGATCATTGTGCAGTTGTGATGTGGTTGGATGTCATGTAAAGTGTCGCGACGAGTTATGTAGTTTTGGCGTACTGTGTGAAGTGTTATTTTGGTTTGGGTTTGTATAATTAGTGATTGGTGTAAGAAGCTATAAAGTTTTATTCTTTCAACTGTGATTTGGTGTATCAATGATATGGACAAAATACATATTGAATGTGTAGATTTCAATAAACTATGAAGAATTATTGTGGTAATTTGGAAACATGTATGTATTATCAAGAGGCTTATAAATTGAGTAAAGCATTTGTAAATGTTGGTTGGACAGATTTTATGCATGTTGAAAGTAATAGGAAATTACATGGTTATATTGTTGTGTGATGGGTTTGTGTTGAACTCAAGTGCTAGATGGATGGAGTATGTGTAATTTTGCTAGATTAAATTACATTGACAGTATTTAACTAGTTTTAGGAGGTTCCAAAAAACAAAGCATCTAACAAAATGGGCGACCTCCCTCCCCCAGCATTACTAGTGCTATGTATCTTTGGATTCAATCCTATTACAATTTTATTATTATTATTATTATTATTTCGTTCACTAATCTTTATTTGATACTCTTACTTATTTTCTCATAATAAGAAAGGCAGTAGTATATATACGAATGTAGTGTTATTAGTTAATTAAAATTGGAAGAAGCTGGGAGTTCCACGACATGCATGAGTGCTACATACGCTAATTAGAATGAGCTTCTGAGATTGATCGTATAGAATTTAAAGAATAAGATTATGTTTGGATCTTTCATCTTCTTCAAAATTTTCATCTCATCTCATCTCATCATTACAACCTTTTCAAATTCCTATATAAAATATAATAAACAATTCAACTTTTTCAAATCCCAATACAACTTTTTCAAATTCCAATTTAACTTTTTCAAATCTTAAAACTAAAAAATAAATATTTTAAACTTTAAAACAAAACACAAAATTCTCATCTCACTTTCCAAACATAATCTAAATCTATGTGCAAAAGATCATCTGTTTACTGAAATACTAATTAAATGCATTGCTGCTTTGGAGATTTGCGGCGGCCATATATATCGATCCATCAGCTCACATAAAAAATTGGTATTTCTTTTTTAATTTTGTTTTTATGAATATAAAGACAGTAAGAGCTCATGTACTTAAATTCTTCTCTTTAAATTAAATGATATTTTTCAAAAAGTTATATTTGTAATTAATTAGCTAGAGAGTACATGCACATCCTAGCTAGCTAGCTCTGTATATACATTAATATTAATTGACATTTAGATAAAATAAATACTTGTGACATTCTTTCTAAATTTCGTGTGAAGGATTTAGTCAGTTTTCTAGTAGTTTTTCACTCTTGAAAGCAGTTGATAGAAGACCCATCATTCATTAAGATGCATGCCCAGGGACCCCTGTATAAAGAATGCACTCGATGACTTTATAAATCATGATCAGCTAACAAACTAACAATATGAGGAAATCAAGTTTGATGGCACACTTGGCAAAATCTGCAGAGCTGAATTGTCTTAGGAAGGTCAGTTAATCATTCACTTCCAAGTTTTCAAACATATCATTTACATTCGAGAAGGACAATCATTCACCTTTCCCTTTTTGAAATTTCAAGTTCTCAAGTATAACATGTACATGTTGCAAAAGACAATCAATTATCTTTCAACAAACATAGCGTGTGCATGTTCAAAGAGACAATCAACAACTTTTCCAACTGTCAATCATATCATGCACATGTGAAACGTTCAAAGTGAATTTTCATAAGTAATTGCTTTAAAAAAAAAAAAATTTTGAGTCTTTTAAATTTTTCTAATTTGAGAGAGATGTACAAAAACAAATACTCTTATAACTTCGTCGTAAACCTGTTTCCTTCTTTTACCATGTTTGATTTACTGGAGTCTTTGACCTTCAAGACTCTATTATGTGGACAACTTTAAACTCGTTTATGCGCACACTTTTTTGTTATCATCAAAATCTATATTCACTTAAAAAATTGCATGATGCTTCAAACATTGGGTTCAACCATATATATATTGATAAAGCAAACATCGAAAACTAATAAATCTTCCATATTCTCTTCACTTGCTATCCCCAAGATTTTTAAGTTCAGAGCCGGTTTTTGTGATAAGCGCAGAGTTTCTGATTGTTACTCTTCAATCTTTCTCGTCTTTCTCTTCTTCTCTCCACCAAGGCTATTAAGATTATGTTAGGAATAGAAAGAATTTTGAATTGGAGGATTGATTTTGATATCATTGTTGAACAAATGAACTCAATGCTCAATATGCAGTCTCTGTTATAACCATGTCTCAAAGATTATAAAAGAGAATAATTGAGATTGGTCAACTTAGTATTCAAATTTCTTAATTGCATCGACTTCTTAATGATAAAGATAGAAAGAATAGAAATTTAGAACTTAAAAAACAAGTAGTTGAAAAAATCAACGAACCAGTAGGCTTATGACCTTCAAACACGAGTAGAGGAGCTGGAAAGATAGAGCTCAAATTAAAGGTAAACATGAGCAAATAGTGGCAGAAGTTCAAAATCTAGGGAAAAAATTATTTTTTTAAAAGATAAAAAAATGGCAAGCGAGCTAGATTTAATTTCGCTGGCCTTTTTCCTTAGTTCGGCCTAGTTGTTTGAGCCTGGATTAGGATTCAAATTTGGAGAATATAGATTATTCGAATTTGTCTTTTTATTTTGGATTTTCTTTCATCTTGAGTTACTCTTCTCTCTTTCAATGGATAATTTTCTATGTTTGGGTTACCTTTCTACACCTATATGTGTATTCCACTATTTCGACGACTAGGTGTTGATATTAATCTCGAATGCAGATTTCATGGGAATCACTTTCTTATTTGTTTTCTAACAATGGCATTTTTTCTCTCAATGTATCACTAATTTTTTCATCCATCTAATGTGTGACGTCATTTCAATTTTTCAAACTTTCATTAAAAAGATGGCTCCAAAAAGAAATGGTGGCAGTTCATCAAGCAATTGTCGTTGAACTAAAAGGTGGGAACTGTCGCAAGAAATACTATGCAACATCCTTTCTAGACTTTGTGTAAAAAATGGTCTAATTTCTGGTAGTTTCTCACTCTTAGAAACAATTGATAGAAGACCTCACATTCATTAAGATTCATGCCCAAAGAGCCATGGATAGAGAATGTACTATTTTTTACGACGACGACAATAGTCACCTCCATCTGCACAATGATGCTCCACCAACAAACTACTATGCTGTAGAAATCAAGTTTGATTGTACACTTCGTAACGCTTTTAGAATAGAATTGCCTTTGTCGGTGTGCTACCCGAGTTATACTACCCCAATCAATTCTTCGTGTGCTACCCCAATCAGTGGTTATTGTAATGGAATTCTTTTGGTTGAGAATGAGGGGTAATTGTGCTTTGAAATCCAATACTCTAAAAGTACAAAAGAAAGTATTGAGCCCAAGCCCTCAAAATGGATGGGTGTCCACATTTGCACTGGGTTATGAACTATTTAGCATAGATTATGTGATCTTGGTTGCAAAAAGGGTATGTGGTCTTTAATTGATTGTCATACAGTCTAAAAGCCGAATGCTGGAAGAATACCGAAAAGTAATGGCCAATCCAATACGGGATGTGTAGACCTCGTAAGATAGTGTCCTCCAAGATATTGTTGTTTTTCTATTGACTACTCTTCCCAAGGATTTAGTGGAACTCTTCTCCTTCGATATAAAAATTGAGAATTTTGAGATCTACGAAATTCCAAATCAAATAACTTTCAACTATACCCAAATAGAAAAAAATGAATACATTTGTTTCAAACTATCAATCATATCATGCACATATGAAAAATCCAAACTGATTTTTCATAAGTAATTGCTTTAAAGGATGTATATATTTTTTGTGTCTTTTAACTATTTGTAATTTGATAGAGATGTACAAAAATAAATACTCTTAAACTTCGTCTATAACCTGTTTCCATTTTTTACCGTGTTTAATTTACTGGAGTCCTTGACTTTCAAGACTCTATTATGTGGACAACTTTAAACTTGTCTATGCTAACACTTTTTTGCCATCATCAAAATCTATTTTCAGCTATAAAATTGTATTATTCTTCAAACCTTGGGTTTAACCATATATATATTGACAAAGCAGACATTGAAAAATAATAGATCTTTCATATTCTCTTCACTTACTATCCCCAAGATTTTTAGATTCAGAGCCTGGTTTTATGATAAGCACAGAGTTTCTGATTGTTACTTCTGAATCTTTCACTTCTTTCCCATCTCCTCTCCACCAAGGCTATTAAGATTTTGTTAGAAATAAAGAGACATTTGAATTGCAGAATTGATTTTGATATTATTGTTGAATAAAGGAACCCAATGCTCAATATGCAGTTTCCGTTACAACCATATCTCAAAGATTACGAAAGAGAGTAATTGAGATTGTTCAACTTAACATTTAAATTTATTAATTGCATCGACTTTTTACTAATAAAGATAATAAAATAGACGTTTAGAACTTAAAAACCAGTTGTTAAAAAAGTTAACAAACTGGTATGCTCGTGACCTTCAACCACGAGTAGTGGAGCTTGAAATATAGAGCTAAAATTAAATGCCAACATGAGTGGATAGTAGCAGAAGTTCAAAATTTAGGAGAAAAATTATTTTTTTAGAAGTTAAAAAAATGGCAAGCGAGCTAGGTTTCATCCCACTAGACTTTTTCCTTAGTTTGGCCTAATTGTTTGGGCATGAATTAGGATTCAAATTTGGAGAATATAGATTACTTGAATTTTCCTTTTTATTTTGCATTTTCTTTCATCTTGAGTTACTCTTATCTCTTTCAATGCATATTTTTCTATGTTTGGGTTACTCTTTTACACCTACTTCGACGAATAGGTGCTGATTTCAGTTTCTTATTTGTTTTTCTCACCCAATGTATCACTAGTTATGTCATCTGTTTAATGGGTGACGTAATTTCCATTTTTCAAACTTTCATTAAAGAGATGACTCCTAAAAGAAATTACGGCGATTCTTCAAGCAATGGTCTTTGAACGAGAAGTTCGGAACTATGGAAGGAAATATTAGGCAGCATCCTTTCTAGATTTGGTGTAAAAGATTTGGTACAGATTCTGGTAGTTTCTTTCTTTCAGAAACAATTGACAGAAGATCCAGCATTGATTAAGATGCATGCCCAAAAAGCCGTCGATAGAGAATACACTCTTGTTTACGGCGACCACAATAGTCATCTCCATCTACACTATGATGCTCTTCCAAAAATAGGCTATGATGTATAAGCTAAGTTTGATGGTACATATGGTAATATTTTTAGAGTAGAATTGCCTTTGTCGATGTGCTACTCGAGCTGTATTACCCAAATCATTTGTTCGTGTGTTACCCAAATCAATAGTTACAGTAATGGATTTCTTTTGGTCAAGAATGAGGGGTTAATTGTACTTTGGAATCCAATCCTCCAAAATTACAAGAAAGTATTGAGTCCAAGCTCTCTAAAAGGATGAGTGTCTAGATTTACGCTAGGTTACGAGCCATTTAGCACGGATTATGTGATCTTGGTTGTAAGTCAAAAGGGGTATGCAGTCTTTAATTGAAAGTCATAAAGTCTAAAAGCTGAATTTTTTAAGAATACCGAAGAGCAATGGCCAATGTAGTACAGGATGTGTAGACCGCGTAAGGCTGTGTCCTCGAAGGTTCATTTGTAATTGTTGTTTTTCAGTTGCCAAGTCATCCCAAGGATTTAGTGGAACTCTTGTCCTTTGATATAAAAACTGGAAATTTTGAGATATACAGAATTCCAAATCAAATAACTTTCAACCATATCCAAATAGATGAAAATGAATACAATTGTTTCAAACTGTCAATCATATCCTACACATGTGAAAAATCCAAATTGATTTTTCATAAGAAATTTCTTTAATATAAATATATATATTTTTTGTGTCTTTTAAATTTTTCCAAATTGATAGAGATGTACAAAAATAAATACTCTTATAGATTCGTCTGTAAACCTATTTTCTTCTTTTATCGTGTTTGATTTACAAGAGTCCTTGACCTTCAAGACTCTATTATGTGGAAACTTTAAATTCATTTATGCGCACACTTTTTTTCCTATCATCAAAATCTAATTTTTACAACAACAACAATAGTCATCTCCATCTGCACAATGATACTCCGCCAACAAACTATTATGTTATAGAAATCAAGTTTGATTGTACACTTTGTAACACTTTCAGAATAGAATTGCCTTTGTCGGTGTGATACCTGAGCTATACTACCCCAATCAGTTCTTCGTGTGCTACCCTAATCAGTGATTACAGTAATGGAATTCTTTTGGTCGAGAATGAGGGGTAATTGTGCCTTGGAATCCAATACTCCAAAAGTGCAAGAAAGTATTGAGTCCAAGCTCTCTAAAAGGATGAGTGTCTAGATTTACGCTAGGTTACGAGCCATTTAGCACGGATTATGTGATCTTGGTTGTAAGTCAAAAGGGGTATGCAGTCTTTAATTGAAAGTCATAAAGTCTAAAAGCTGAATTTTTGAAGAATACCGAAGAGCAATGGCCAATGTCGTACAGGATGTGTAGACCGCGTAAGGCTGTGTCCTCGAAGGTTCATTTGTAATTGTTGTTTTTCAGTTGCCAAGTCATCCCAAGGATTTAGTGGAACTCTTGTCCTTTGATATAAAAACTGGAAATTTTGAGATATACAGAATTCCAAATCAAATAACTTTCAACCATATCCAAATAGATGAAAATGAATACAATTGTTTCAAACTGTCAATCATATCCTACACAGGTGAAAAATCCAAATTGATTTTTCATAAGAAATTTCTTTAATATAAATATATATATTTTTTGTGTCTTTTAAATTTTTCCAAATTGATAGAGATGTACAAAAATAAATACTCTTATAGATTCGTCTGTAAACCTATTTTCTTCTTTTATCGTGTTTGATTTATTAGAGTCCTTGACCTTCAAGACTCTATTATGTGGAAACTTTAAATTCATTTATGCGCACACTTTTCTGCAATCATCAAAATCTAATTTTTACAACAACAACAATAGTCATCTCCATCTGCACAATGATACTCCGCCAACAAACTATTATGCTATAGAAATCAAGTTTGATTGTACACTTTGTAACACTTTCATAATAGAATTGCCTTTGTCGGTGTGATACCTGAGCTATACTACCCCAATCAGTTCTTCGTGTGCTACCCTAATCAGTGATTACAGTAATGAAATTCTTTTGGTCGAGAATGAGGGATAATTGTGCCTTGGAATCCAATACTCCAAAAGTGCAAGAAAGTATTGAGTCCAAGCTCTCTAAAAGGATGAGTGTCTAGATTTACGCTAGGTTACGAGCCATTTAGCACGGATTATGTGATCTTGGTTGTAAGTCAAAAGGGATATGCAGTCTTTAATTGAAAGTCATAAAGTCTAAAAGCTGAATTTTTGAAGAATACCGAAGAGCAATGGCCAATGTCGTACAGGATGTGTAGACCGCGTAAGGCTGTGTCCTCGAAGGTTCATTTGTAATTGTTGTTTTCCAGTTGCCAAGGCATCCCAAGGATTTAGTGGAACTCTTGTCCTTTGATATAAAAACTGGAAATTTTGAGATATACAGAATTCCAAATCAAATAACTTTCAACCATATCCAAATAGATGAAAATGAATACAATTGTTTCAAACTGTCAATCATATCCTACACAGGTGAAAAATCCAAATTGATTTTTCATAAGAAATTTCTTTAATATAAATATATATATATTTTGTGTCTTTTAAATTTTTCCAAATTGATAGAGATGTACAAAAATAAATACTCTTATAGATTCGTCTGTAAACCTATTTTCTTCTTTTATCGTGTTTGATTTACTAGAGTCCTTGACCTTCAAGACTCTATTATGTGGAAACTTTAAATTCATTTATGCGCACACTTTTCTGCTATCATCAAAATCTAATTTTTACAACAACAACAATAGTCATCTCCATCTGCACAATGATACTCCGCCAACAAACTATTATGCTACAGAAATCAAGTTTGATTGTACACTTTGTAACACTTTCATAATAGAATTGCCTTTGTCGGTGTGATACCTGAGCTATACTACCCCAATCAGTTCTTCGTGTGCTACCCTAATCAGTGATTACAGTAATGGAATTCTTTTGGTCGAGAATGAGGGGTAATTGTGCCTTGGAATCCAATACTCCAAAAGTGCAAGAAAGTATTGAGTCCAAGCTCTCTAAAAGGATGAGTGTCTAGATTTACGCTAGGTTACGAGCCATTTAGCACGGATTATGTGATCTTGGTTGTAAGTCAAAAGGGGTATGCAGTCTTTAATTGAAAGTCATAAAGTCTAAAAGCTGAATTTTTGAAGAATACCGAAGAGCAATGGCCAATGTCGTACAGGATGTGTAGACCGCGTAAGGCTGTGTCCTCGAAGGTTCATTTGTAATTGTTGTTTTCCAGTTGCCAAGTCATCCCAAGGATTTAGTGGAACTCTTGTCCTTTGATATAAAAACTGGAAATTTTGAGATATACAGAATTCCAAATCAAATAACTTTCAACCATATCCAAATAGATGAAAATGAATACAATTGTTTCAAACTGTCAATCATATCCTACACAGGTGAAAAATCCAAATTGATTTTTCATAAGAAATTTCTTTAATATAAATATATATATTTTTTGTGTCTTTTAAATTTTTCCAAATTGATAGAGATGTACAAAAATAAATACTCTTATAGATTCGTCTGTAAACCTATTTTCTTCTTTTATCGTGTTTGATTTACTAGAGTCCTTGACCTTCAAGACTCTATTATGTGGAAACTTTAAATTCATTTATGCGCACACTTTTCTGCTATCATCAAAATCTATATTCAGCTATAAAATTGAATTACTCTTCAAACCATGGGTTCAATCATATATATATATTGACAAAACAAATTTCAGAAAATAGTAAATCTTCCATATTCTTTTCACTTGCTATCTCCAAGATTTTTAGGTTTAGACCTGGATTTTGTGATAAGTGCGAAGTTTCTTATTGTTACTCTAGAATTTTTCTCTTCTTTCTCTTCTTCTCTCCGGCAAGGCTACTCAAATTTTGTTAGGAATAGAGAGACATTTGAATTGAATGATTGATTTTGATATCATTGTTGAATAAAGGAACTCAATGCTCAATATGCGGTCTCCATTACAATCATGTCTCAAAGATTACGAGAGAGAGTAATTGAGATTGGTCAACTTAACATTCACATTTCTTAATTGCATCAAGTTCTTACTAATAAAGATAGAAAGAATAGAAGTTTAGAACTTAAAAACAAGTTGTTGAAAAAGTTAACGAAACGGTATGCAAGACCTTCAACCATGAGTAGAGGACCTGAAAATATAGAGTTAAAATTAAAGCCAACATGAGTGGATAGTGGCAGAAGTTCAGAATTTAGGAGAACTTTTTTTTAGACGATAAAAAAATAGCAAACGTGCTAGATTTAATCTCGCTGGCCTTTTTCCTTAGTTCGGCCCATTTGTTTAGGCCTGGATTAGGGTTCAAATTTGAAGAATGTAGATTATTTGAATTTTCTTTTTTAATTTTGGATTTTCTTTCATCTTAAGTTACTATTCTATCCTTGAATGTATATTGTTCTGTGCTTGGGTTACCTTTTTACACCTATATGTGTATTTCATTACTTCAACGACAAAGTGCTAATATCAGTTTCAAGTGTAGATATAAAGCGAATAACTTTCTTTTCTTTTCTTTTTCTCTCAATGTATCACTAATTTTGTCATCTGTCTAATGTGTGACGTGATTTTCATTTTTCAAACCTTCATTAAAGAGATGACTCCTAGAACAAATGGCAACAATTCATCAAGCAATGGTCGCCGAACGAGAAGTTGGGAATGTTGCAAGAAATACTATGCAATATCCTTTCTAGACCTCGTGTAAAAGATTTGGTTTAGTTTCTGGTAGTTTCTCACTCTTAAAACAATTGATAGAAGATCTCGCATTCATTAAGATGCATGCCCAAAGAGTTGTGCATAAAGAATGCACTATTGTTTTCGACAACCACAATTGTCATCTCCATCCGCACGATGATGCTCTACCAACAAAGGGCTATGCAGTAGAAATCAAGTTTAATGGTACATTTGGTAATGTTATTAGAATAGAATTGCCTTTGTCGATGTGCTACCCGAGCTGTACTACCACAATCAATTGTTCGTGTGCTACCTCAATCAGTGATTACAGTAATGGACTTCTTTAGGTTGAGAATGAGGGTCTAATTGTACTTTAGAATCCAATCCTCCAAAAGTACAAGAAATTATTGAGCCCAAGCCCTCTAAAAGGTGGGTGTCCAGATTTGTGATGATTTACGAACCATTTAGCACGAATTATGTGATCTTGGTTGCAAAAGGGGTATGAAGTCTTTAATTAAAAGTCATACAATCTAAAAGCCGAATATTTGAAGAATACTGAAGAGCAATGGCCAATGCAATATGGAATGTGTAGACTGCGTAAGACAGTGTCCTCGAAGGTTTGTTTGTAATTGTTGTTTTTCGGTTGACTAGCCATCCCAATGATTTAGTAGAACTATTGTCCTTCGATATAAAAACCGAGAATTTTGAAATCTACGAAATTCCAAATCAAATAACCTTCAACCATACCCAAATAGATTAAAATGAATACATTTGTTTCAACCTGTCAATCATATCATGTACATGTGAAAAATTCAAATTGATTTTTCATAAGTAATTGCTTTAAAGGATATATATATTTATATATATATATATATATATATATATATATATATATATTGTCTTTTAACCTTTTCTAATTTGAGAGAGATATGCAACAATAAATTCTCTTATTCTTCATTTGTAACCTATTTCCTTCTTTTATTGTATTTATTGGAGTCTTTGACTTTCAAGACTTTTTTATATGGACAACTTTAAACTCGTTTATGCTCAAACTTTTTTGTTATCTTCAAAATCTATATTCAGCTATAAAATTATATTGTGCTTCAAACCTCAACAAAGCAAACATCGGAAAATAGTAAATCTTCCATATTCTCTTCACTTGTTATCCCCAAGATTTTTAGGTTCAGAGTTGGCTTTTGTGATAAGTGTGGAGTTTCTGATTTTTACTCTTGAATCATTATCTTCTTCTCTCTACCAAGGCTATTAAGATTATGTTAGGAATAGAGAGACATTTGAATTGCATGATTGATTTTGATATCATTGTTGAATAAACTCAATGCTCAATATGCGGTCTCTGTTACAATCATATTTCAAAGATTACAAAAGAAAGTAATTGAGATTGGTCAACTTAACATTCAAATTTCTTAATTGCATCGAGTTCTTACTCATAAAGATAGAAAGAATAGAAGTTTAGAACTTAAAAAAAAAAAAGTAGTTGAAAAATTTAACGAACCGATATGCTCATGACCTTCAGTCAAGAGTAAAGGAGCTGGAAGGATAGAGTTAAAACTAAAGGCCAACATGAGTGGATAGTGACAGAAATTCAAAATTTAGGGGAAAATTATTTTTTTAGACAATAAAAAACTGGTAAATGTGCTAGATTTAATCCCGCTGGCCTTTTTCCTTAGTTTGGCCCAGTTGTTTGGTCCTGAATTAGGATTCAAATTTAGAGAATGAGATTATTCAAATTTGTCTTTTTTACTTTGGATTTTCTTTCATCTTGAGTTACTATTCTATCTTTCAATGTATGGTTTTCTACACTTGGGTTACCTTTTTACACCTATATATGTATTCCACTACTTTGAAGACTAAGTGCTGATATCAGTTTCAAATGTAGATATCAAGCGAATCACTTTCTTATTTGTTTTTTTCTCTCTCTCAATGTATCATTAATTTTGTCATCCGTTTAATGTGTGACATAATTTTTATTTTTCAAACTTTCATTAAAGAGATGACTCCTAAAACAAATGGCGGCAATTCATCAAGCCATGGTCGCCGAACGAGAAGTTGGAAACTATGGCAAGAAATATTACGCAACATCCTTTCTAGACTTCATGTAAAAGATTTCGTCTGTTTCTAGTAGTTTCTCACTTTTAGAAACATTTGATAGACGATCCTGCATTCATTAAGATGCATGCCCAAAGAGCTATGCATAGAGAATGTACTCTTGTTTACAACGAACACAATAGACATCTCCATCCGCATAATAGTGCTCTACCAAGAAATGGCGATGATGTAAAAATCAAGTTTGATGGTATATTTGGTAATATTTTTAGAATAGAATTGTCTTTGTCGGTATTCTACTCAAGTTGTACTACCCCAATTAGTTGTTTATGTGCTACCTCAATCAGTGGTTACAGTAATGGATTTCTTTTGGTTGAGAATGAAGGGTTAATTGTATTTTAAAATCCAATCGTTCAAAAGTACAAGAAAGTATTGAGCCCAAGCCCTCTAAAAGGATGGGTGTTCAGATTTGTGCTGGGTTATGAACCATTTAGCATCAATTATGTGATCTTGGTTGCAAAAGGGGTATGTTGTCTTTAATTGAAAGTCATATAGTCTCAAAGCTGAATGTTTGAAAAATACCAAAGAGCAATGGCCAATGCATTATGGGATTTGTAGATCGCATAAGATAGTATCCTCAAAGGTTTGTTTGTAATTGTTGTTTTTCAATTTACTAGTCATCCCAATGATTTAGTGGAATTCTTGTCGTTCAATATAAAAATCGAGAATTTTGAGATCTACAGAATTCCAAATCAAATAACTTTCAACCATACACAAATAGATGAAAATGAATACATTTGTTTTGAGGTTTAGGAAAAGTTGTGGATAGGATTTCAAAACATATATTGGATAATGGACAGTCCAAATCTTGGACTCCATTTTATAGGTTGAGTTACAGGGATTTGGTTGTTTTATACCTCTATTGTCTGATGAGGATCTGCGGTGGGTGTTGCTTAAGATAGACCATTTCCATCAACTTTAGTTTGATAGGGAAGGGGACAATTTTCGAGGTCAGGAGATTCATTATTCACTATTTACTGGCTATTTTCAAATAGTTTTATGAACACTGGCTCTGCTGAATGGCGATAAATGTGAAGCTTACGAGGAGGAAGAAGATTAAAAGGACCTCCCCCATTGCATCCATCAATGGAGATAAATGTTAATTCTGTTGTCTTTCTATTCTGGGGTTGGTGGTGGATTCGGGCGGAGCATACTTCTAGTTTGTCTTTCCACAAATTTTGATGTATATGTTATCTTGTTTCTGCATTAATATCTGTTACTAGCCTTGTTGGTTGTTTTTTGCCAATTAAGTCAGACATTTAAGTACTAAATCCTTTGTATCTCTGAAAGCAAGAGTTTTAGTGAGAGCAAGAAAATTGTAGGAAAAACTAATATGTTTTTCTTGTTCACAACAACATTTATCCCTTCAAAATTTCAATTAATAAAAACACCAATGGTTTGCATTATGTTTTTATGCTATCATTTTCTTTTTCTTTTCTTTTTTTCCCTTTTCTAAATATGTCGGTACATATTTATTCTATATGTCTAACTAGTGATTGCAATGTGCGACACAAAAGTGCCAGCAAGATTCTTGTTTGAATTGTAGTTGGGATTTTCTAACCTTGCTTCAACAGATCTCTAGGACGAGAAATCAAGTTTTCTTACACATATGCCAGATTGAAAAAATGTGCCATGCTAGAGTACATTTTAGGTTATCTAGTCAATTAATTTTATTTTACTTTCTGAATGAGACACACACATGCACACACAATTAAATGCTTTAAATGGTTTGATTGTTTAGTGTATTTTGATTTACTGGGGAAAACTCTAACCTCATTTTCCTGCTTATGCTATTCCATTCCATGTGCAGTGTAAATTTTTAGTAAATCTGCACGGAGTAAAGAAAACATCTTTTAAAAATAACAATTTCTTCCCAAAAGGATTCTCATAATCAGCTTTAGAATTGCAAGATTTAAAACCAATAAATCTTCCATATTCTATTCGCTTGCTAGCCCCAAGATTTTTCAATTTCGAGCCCGCAGGTTTTGTGATAAGTGCAGAGTTCTTGGTTATTACTCTTCATTATTTCTCTTCTTCTTCTACTATTTTTCTTTACTTTTTTCCTAGATTTACTAGTTGAAAAGAGTGTTTATATATCGTGTGGATTCTAACTATGTAAACCTATTGGGTTCTAGGTGTGGTTTCTCACCTTATTATTGTGTGATTATTCTTCTATGACTAGAAAGAAAGAGTTGGAACACGATCCTCATGAGATTTATGTTGTATTTTTTATGTGTGGACTAGTATAGTCATAATGTGAGCCCATAATGGGCTGGGCTATTTAGTGAGCACTTTAGGAAGCCCTCACTCTCACCCCATATATATATATATATATATATATATATGGAGTTAGCCCACTAGACTCCATGAGAGCCATTTTCTATGTCACAGAGGGAAGAGAGTAAAAGTCTCCTCAACACACAAACACCAGATTTATTTTGGGATATATGAAGGTGATGGCAAGCTCATCTTTTAACCATGGAAGAGGCATGTTTTTTTCTGTTCATGAGTTTAAGCATGCTATGATAATAGACAGACATGATCTTATTTAAATGTTTCAACAATTCAGTCTTTCTATCTAATCTTATTGTGCATTTTCTTTATTCTTCATTACTATCTATGGTTGTTTCTTTTTTTCTAAAGAAATATCGAGGTTTTAAGAACAGATTTGAAAACACACGTTATTTGAACTTTTCTTTTTTCTCCTGAGTCCCTCCCCCCCCCCCCCCCCTCCCCTCTTCTCTTTGGATTCATGTGAATGATTTAGTCAGGTTTCTAGTAGTTTTTCACTCCAAGAAACAGTTGATAGAAGACTCAACATTCATTAAGATGCAAGCTTAGAGACCCATGTGTAAAGAATGCACTAGGTGAATTTATATATCATTATCAGCCAACAAACTAACAATATGAAGAAATCAACTTTGATGGTACACTTGGTGATGTTTGCATAACTAAATTGTCTTTGGTGGAAGCACACTTAATTATTCACTTTTCAAGTTTCAAACATATCATTTACATTCGAGAAGGACAATCATTCATGTTTCCGTTTTTGAAATTTCAAGTTTTCAATTATAACATATGCACATGTGAAAAATGTAAATTGGTTTTTCAAAACCAATTACTTTTAAGAATATATATTTTGAGTCTTTTAACTTTTTCTAATTTGACAGAAATGTACAAAAACTAATACTCTTAGAGTTTTATTTGTAAACTTGTTTTCATTTTTTATCATGCTTGACTAATTTATGTCGACAACTTGAGATTAATTTATACTTAAACTTGTGTGTTATCATCAAAATTCATAATCATGCATAAAATTGTATGATACTTCAAACATTGGGTTCAACACACACACACACACACGTGTATATATATATATATATATATATATATATATATATATATATATATATATATATATTGAGAAAGCAAATCTCTGAAACCAGTAACCCTTCCCTTTCAATTCTCTTGCTAGCCCCAAGGTTTCTCTGTTCAGAGCTGTGTTTTGCGATAAACGCAGAGCTCTTGGTTAGTACTCTTCAATCTTTCTCTTCTTCTTCTCTTATTTTCTTGTTTTCTTTCCTAGACTTACTAGACAAAAAGAGTGTTTATATATGTAGATTCTAACTTATGTATACTTATTGGGTTTTGTGTATGATTTCTCACCTAATCATCATGTGATTATTCTCTCATGACTAGAAAGAAAGAGTTGGAACATGATACTCATAAGTTGTCAATTGTGTTGTTTTTTTTTTTTTTTTTTTTTGTGTATTTTTTCTGAATGTTGAAAAAATTACCATGATTCGGGCCGGGATCCCCAAAATCATTAGATTCAATCTTCCAATCCAATTTTATTGTAATTATGGTATTCCTCCACTAAAAGTAAGGGTTTTTTTTAATAAAGCCTCGGAGGTTCTGTCCTCCATTCATAAAAAAATAAAAAATTGGTTGTGCATTTTCTTTATTCAACATTACTCTATATGGTTGTCTTTTTTCTTTTGGGTTTTCTTTCCCCCATTCACTCTTCTCTCTTTTAATGGATATTTTATTGTGTTTGGGTTCACTTTCGATACCTATATGTGTATTCGACGACCTCGACCGTATTAAGGATATTAGTCTCTAATGTAGGATTTATGAATCATTTTCTTGTTCTTTTTTCTGCAATCTCATTCATTCTCTTAAAGCATCACTATTTTCTTATCCCTCTAATGTGGCCAACGCCATTTCCATTTTGCAGACCTTTCATTGAAGAGATGACTCCCAAAGAAGATGATGGTGCTCCGTCGACCAAAGGTGGGAGGGAAGAGAAGATGGAAGACGCCAAAACTTATATTGATCAAATGACACTTGTTTCATGTTAGTTTTGGATTTTGATTTTTTCTCGACTAGAGGCGCAGAGGTGTGGCATGTCGAGCAAGAAGGTTGGAACTCCTGCAAGAAATACTTGTAACATTCTTTCTAGGCTTCGTGTGAAGGATTTACACTGAATATTTCTGGTAGTTTCTCACTCCTGGAAGTAGTTAGAAGACCCAACATTCATTAAGATGCATGCCCAAAGAGCAGTGGATAAATAATGCACTCGATGGCTTTAGTTATCATGATTAGCAACAAACTATCAAAATAAGAAATCAACTTCGATTGTATTCTTGGCGATACTTTGAGAACTGAACTGTCTATGGAAGAAAATATCAGTTCTACGACATGAGTGCTATATATATGGTAAGAACGAGCTTATGAGAGATTCATGGTATAAGATTTAAAGAATAAATCTATATATATATATATATATATATATATATATATATATCAGCTCATAAAAAATAAAAATAAAAAAAATGGTATTTCACTTGTAAAAAAAATTAGTGCGTGGACAACTAATACAAGAAAAGTTCTATAGGATCTTGGGTTTTCCTATTTTGTTATATTTTAAGCGGTGGTTCATCCTTGCTTTTCTTTTAAATTTTTCTTTTGTTGTTTTGTTTAATATTGTAACTAGACATGGGGAAAAAAAAAATTAACCATGTCAAGCTGCTAGAATCATGACCCAAATAAAAGCACTAGTTACAATATTTACGTTAAATCTCAAAACTGATTAGTCACTATTGAATCTAGATTCATTTATGTGGGCTAGGTTAATTACTAAGTGTACAAACCAAACAGTAGCAGAGACTTATTATAAAACTACTTAACAACCTACGCCTAATTCGTGTTTTGTTAGTAAAAATCTTCAAAATAAAACAGTCGGAAAATTTTGAACTTCATCCAAGCATCTTTGGATCATCTGATTTTTTTTATTATTATAACTTTTCACATAACCATTCTTAAAATTTTCCTTAACCAAACAAAGTCGTTAGTCGTAACATATCGATCCGATATGTACGTACATGCAAGGACAACTATATTAATTATACATGCTAAAGTAATATGATGTCGTTATTTTAACTTGATTAGGACTAGTACTACTGGATGATATATATATATATATATATATGATCAAGGCGTTAAACCGTAGTAAGTAATAAAGCACTGTACTTGACTACGTTTGAAAATCTAATGGAGTTTTTACACACCTTCATCCTTCGTATACTCGAAAAAGAAAACAATGAATGCATGCTTTTGGCTACACGCCATTAATGGTTGGAGTAGCAAATGGCTAAGGATGGTGGAGAAAAGGATAATGATTCTAACGATAGGGAGCGCATGGTTGTTTGTTGGGGTGGACAGCAATAGACATATCCTCCATTTTTTATTTTGTAGGCAATTTTTTTAGGGGCTAATGCCCTAGGAGTTGGGGGGAATTGAACCCCCAACCATGGACCCCAATATTAGACAGATGACCCACAAGATGGTTAGGTTTTATGATCAAAAGGTGAGTCAAGTGACAACCAAGTTTGAATCCAATCAAACAATACTAGTAGGTTATGTAAGCTTGACTTGCAAAATTTCACAAGTAATCTTGAAGGAGCAGTCTATAATCTATTCTTAGTGAAGCTACCGTTAGCTTGGCCTTTTTATGAATTACAGATCTAAATGAGACGGTCTATATATATATTGGTACAGCTTGAACTACATGATCTATAAAAACAAAGACTGTGTAATCAATACAATAAAAATTATTAATCAAGGTTGAATACTTGACGTGCAAAGGTACATCTTTGGAGTTTCAAACCCAATACCACTCTTAAAAACCTCCCCTCTCCCTACATCTTTCTTCTCACCTCTCTGATCACCCCCGCTACCTATCTCTCTCGCTCTCTCAAGGACTACAAGAAGCAAAAAGGATAACTTTGTTAGAAAAAAATGAGCAGTTTAGTAGGGCATGTTTTACCAGGCATTGGCTTCTTTGTCATTGGGTTATGGCACCTCTTTAACCACATCAAGCTCCATGCTCAGTATCCAATTTCTTACATCTCTACCCCATGGTTCCCCACCTCAAGATTTAAGTACTTGGAGCACTTCTTTATCATTGGAGGCTCCTGTGCTTCCATAGCCATGGAGCTCTTCATCGGCCCAGTTCGACACCAACCATTGGACCCTGATGGAACCATCCCCTCCAACCATCTCCATAACTTCGAGCACTCCTCCATCTCAATGACTCTCTTGGTCTACGCCACATTTGCTATACTTCTTGATCGGATTGGCACCCGAGCTCAATATGGACTAACCCTTTTCCTTGTAGCCACAGCCTTTGCTCAAGAACTTCTTCTTTTTCACCTTCACTCAACCGACCACATTGGCCCCGAAGGCCAATACCACTTGCTTCTGCAATTTCTTATTTTTGTTTCTTTAGCCACCACTCTTTTGGGAATCGGTCTTCCAAAGAGTTTCTTGGTCAGCTTTGTAAGATCAGCCAGCATACTATTCCAAGGTATTTGGCTTATGGTGATGGGAGTCATGCTTTGGACACCAGAATTGATTCCTAAAGGTTGCTCCATCCACCTCGAAGATGGCCGCAAAGTGGTCAGATGCTCTGGGGATGAGGCTCGTCATCGCGCTAACTCATTGGTTAACATCCTATTTAGCTGGTTCTTGATTGCAATCACCATATTTGTAGTGAGCTTCTATTTGTTTTTGGTTAAAGCTTACGGCGAGAAGGTGGAGTATGGTTCATTGAAAAGGGAAGAAGGGCATGGAGAAGATTCTGACGATGTTGAACTTGAATCCCAAAAGAAAGGCAAACTTGGCTATTCAAAGAGCTTTATACAAATGGAAAGAACCCTTTTCACCCCATGACATGGAAAGGGATTAATTGGAAGCTACAATATTAATTCAATTTGTTATGATAAATTAAGATTTAGCATGAAGTTCTCTTTGTAAGAGATAAGATCAGTACACCACGTGGGATTACCACCCTTGTATATAGATACTATGTGCGATGTATCTCATGGCTTCTGTACTTTCTAAAGTGAAATTTACTAGAATTTGAAGCAATTGTAAAAAAAAAAAAAAGCAAAAAAAATCAACTCTGCTTTTATGTATCCTTAAAGAACTAGTCGAAATTTTAGTTATATTCTTTGATATTTATTATTTATTATTTACAAAGCCCAGTTCTCCCTCAAGATAACCATCTAATTGATAAAATCAATCTGCACTGGTCAACGAGCGGGCCTGTCTTTGAGCTCAACATTTTCTTGAACAAACTTAGCCCAAAACTCAAACCCAATAACTTAGCCCAATATTAACTTCATGCAGGCCCTGACCCTAACTTATTAGGGTTAGGAGATTGTTTTCAACTCTTTAAAAACAAAATTTCTTGTTCCAGCCGGCTGGAACCCCGCGTAACCGGCGTGGAAAAATGAAACTGTACATTTCATATACATCAAACGACTGCGTTCCATCATTTCTGTCCTCCCTCCTAAGGATCTGCTCCTTTCATCTTTCCACAAAAGAACACCAATGACCTTGGATAAGATTAAGAACTAGGAAATAAAGAAATCTCATTTAAAAAAAAAAAAAACTAGAACTGAGAAAGACGATATAAAGAGGCACTGGACTCACCTAAAGTTGATGCAAAGATGCATAAGAAAAAAAAAACTCGAGCTCTATTATATATTCTACAGCTCTTTTTCTTTTACTTTTTTTTTTTTCCTCAAGCTCCTAACAAGAATTAAGTCCTCCATTAAATGGGTACATGCCTAGACCCCCAAAAAACTTATATCCCTCTTCGTCAAAGCTATGAAACTTGGCTTGCTCTACATGATGTCGAGACCACTACTCCGGTTGCTCTCTATTCCAACAAAACTCACCACACTTAAGCGAAGCACTAGACCACAATGAAATGCTTCTTCCCGAGTTTCACTCTTAACAATGAAAAATGAAAGATGGAATGCACAAAATGCTTCCGAGTTTCAGTCGAAGAACGAGTTTCAATCGGCTTCTCAGATTTCTTATCTCTCGAGTTTCAGTCGACTTCTAAATTTTTTTTTTAATTTCTGACGGATGTTGACGTGGCGGTTACACAGCGGTTGCACACACCGGTTGTACGTAGCAATGAAATTTTGGTTATTTTGGTTTCCATCTTGGTTCTTTGATATGATGTTCTTTTCATTTATTCTACGCCCTGTTTAATATCCGGTCACCCTGTGACCACGTCTCTAGGAGTTGCATGGCTGGTCCATTTAGCATCGACAGCTCTCCTTACCCCAAAATGAACGGAAGATGCAATATCGATGTGGATAGTTTTAGATGTGTCCAATAATTTCATTGTAATATTAGACTGGACCACAACTCCACCTTCGAAGAAGTAGAACATGATCCTAACCATATATCCAGCGTAATTTTGGATCTACATGACCAAAGTGGAGCATTTTGATCAAGAGCTAATGAGTAATGAACAGGGGAAAAAAACAACTCCATGTTTAGCAGTTCTTCATGGACATACGTAAACCAAAAAAAAGCCAAAATATGAACTCAATTAACTAAAAGATTTCGTGTCAAGTTTTAGATTCTCCTTTTGTCACTAGGGAAGAGTTCATAGGTGGTATTAGTATGCCAAATCAATGAGTCTACACGCATCCCTATTGTGAGTAAGTTTATTTTGTCCTATCAACTCAATCAGTATCAAAGTAACGCTAGCTCAATCTGAGATCCAACAAGAAACTCAGGCCTTAATGAAATAAGCCTATTATGTATATTGCAATGTGCCATATACAGGATGATTGCAGTTTAATAACACTGATTATTCTACTACCAAAGTACGCAGATTTTGCCTTGAGTGTAGGAAAGATTTTTTGAGCCAATATTTCCTAGATGTTTTTTCGATATTACAATATGTATATTTATCTCTGTAAATTTTGAGCAGAATTAAATGTTCAATAAATATTATAGTACCCACTTCATGTTTTATCGTTCTCCCAACATTAAAACTTCAGATGAAGACATGGCATGGAAGTTTGAGGACAAGTCATCACCTTAGTGGGACTATAATAATTAGCACCACCCACTACTTATCATTCCAACTCTTACTTTCATCGCCATATTCAATAAATTAAGCTAAACCAAAGCACAAAAGCCATACAGCATCGACTGTGATCTTCTTGTCTCCATCTCTTTCTTCACATCAATATGGGCTCCAAAAACTCAAATTTGGCAATCTCATACACCTTGGTGTTGCTGCTTGTTGGCTTTGCAAGCTCAGACTTGAACCAAGACAAAGCAGAATGTGCAGATCAGCTAGTCGGACTCGCCCCGTGTCTTCCTTACGTCGGTGGTGATGCCAAAGCTCCGACCCTAGACTGTTGCACTGGCCTAAAGCAAGTCATTGAGAAGAGCAAGAAATGCATGTGTGTCCTAATCAAGGACAGAGATGATCCCAATCTTGGCCTCAAGATAAACGTAACGCTTGCACTAGCCCTCCCAACTGTCTGTCATTCACCCACTAACATATCTGAGTGTGTTAGTAAGTATTCATAAACACAAACTGACACACGTACATGTGAGTATTTTCTCAAACTCTAAGTTGGTTACAATTTTGTTGATGTAACTCAGCTCTTCTGCATTTGGCACCTAATTCAACGGAGGCTAAAATATTTGAGGGACACTTGAACAGCACCGAAGGGAGCACTACTACAACAACGGTTGGCAGCGGTAATCAATTGAGTTCTTGTCTATAATTTTGATTCTTTTTGTTTTCTTTTTGTTTGATCTGTTTTGTTTTGTTTTGTTTTGTTTTTGGATGATCTAAGTTAAAGGGAACTCCATCAGCAATGCATCAAGTTGTGCTGACAAAAAAATGGTGGTGGGTTGGGAAAGAGGAGGTTGGGATGGAGCAAAGATGGTTTGTGGGATTTTGCTATGTCTTTTCACATCTTACCCAGTACTCTCTCATATTTTGTAGTATTTTACGGCCCTCCGTAATGGTCATTGTTGTTATTGTTTGTAAAAGAGTATAGGTGATATAATGTTTGGATTCAAAAATGGGTTGAGATGGTTTTAGACGAGTTGAATAAAATATTATTATAATATTATTTTTAATATTATTATTATTTTGAGATTTAAAAAAATTGAATTGTTTATTTATATTTTGTATGAAAATTTAAGAAAATTGTAATGATGAAATGAGTTGAGTTTAATTCTAAATCCAAACAAGGGTATTCTCCCTTCGTAAACTGATAGTAAGTAGTTGGATCTGTTTATCATGGAGTGGAGACAGAAAGATTTGTTAGTCATTTATGTGGGAAATTTTCATCTCATCATTTGCATATGAGTACAAGTGAACAACAATTATTGAGATTAATTAATAAGTCAAAGATCAATCAAACCACCAATTATAGTTTAGGATTGCATTTTGTTTATGTTCAAAAATGAGATTTAAGATGATGTGGAGAAGCTAATGATCAGCAACCATAAAATGTCAGCCATGTGACTCATTAATCCCCCTTCGGCCCTTCCCCAACTATAATTGTATCGTACTATCATACTATCATTATTATTTCTGTCTTTATGAAGTTCACAACTTGCCACAGAGAGAAAACAAATAAATAAATAAATAAAAATGGTCTCATGATGCCACTCACTTTGGAAAATAAAAAGAAAAATAATATAAAGGTTGGAAAATAAGCAAGGTACCAACCAATAGAGGTTGAAAACAAGAGTTTTTCATGTATAAAACAAGAGTCCCGTTAAAGATTTCACACAGGTAAGTTATGTAACAATAACGGTTCAACATATGTCTTCACAGGCAGCATGTATGCCAAGTATCGTAAGGTAATCAAAGCAATATATATGCATGTATACCCACCCACATTAATTCCCATCATTCAGACGGACAGTAGAAGGTACCCCAGTTCATCTGTATTCCCCTAAAAGTATCGTAAAATAGTATCATGTGTTCTTCTATGCGTGTCTTTTTGGTAACACAGATGACTTAATTGCGTCAAAACTCCAAGCTTTTCTAGCTTCATCAGCAGTTCACAGTTTTCAGATCTCGTTGGGTTCTCACCAGCACCAAGTCTAATGTTTACTGATGAAAAAGGCCGTTCCAAAATATTGACTCCAATACCATGCTCAATATGTATGTTGCCCTTTTTCTTTTGGTAATCAGGAGACACCCAATGTGTTTAATTAAAGCAATGAACTTGTGCGCAAAATCTGGATCACGCAATTACTTGCGTGTCTGCAAGAACATCTTGTTGGGTCACTGCAGTGATGTTCATGGCTAATCTTTCTAGGTGCCGCCTGGGGTTCGGCTTTTACATATCAACAACCTGCACGAAACCATACAATCAGATTACTCTCAGTTGCTAATATGTAAAGCCCAGAGCTCAACACAATGATTTTCCTTTTTCACCTCAAGTTTATCAAAGCACTATGTATTATCTTGCTCAAAAGCAAATCATTTTTAAGGAAACATGTCAAGTCAAGCGGATAACAAAAATCTGATTCATGGTCATGAAAACTAATTGATGTATATTTGATTTATTTTTTTGTAGAGAACATATATATATACTCGCATAGCATCTTCAAGGTTGCATGCTACCTATATAAGATCCCATGACAAAAGACACGGCAACCTGAACCCAAAGAACAAAATTTACAAGTATTCTCTCAAAGAAATAACCTCAATTCTATTGCCGAAACCAATAGAAATCACCCCTGCTACTTGCCAGGTAACTGCATAATAAACTTGAGCAGGCATGTCTAATTTCGAATCTCTCACAAGAATGCGCATGGAGACTCCACTTGCTCAATATTTTCTGCTCTAGACTTTTCAATAGAGAAAAACAATTCTTATCCTTCATTCCCATGCATTGGAAGTCTTTTCCAAAAGCAAAGCGGGAGATATGGACTGTGATCATCATGCTTGAAGCACCTGACAGTGCACAATGTGACTACTCAAACCACTTCGACCAGCTATACTAGACCACAAATTTGTGATAAGAGTCTGGAACTGGCCTTTCCCAGGAATATTTTCCCAAAGGTGAGGGTTGCTCTGCACCTGCTTATCCGGACTTGAAACGTCAACAAGGCTGATGCTCATGTTGTTATGGATTATGCAAAGCTTCCCATTGAGGGAAACAAAAGCAGCAGCCACAAGAGCACTAGAGCTCCCTAGATGGAGCTTGTTATCTATAAATTTGTTCTACAAATCTGTTGTTGTATCATAAAATCTAACCTTGCGTCCATCTCGGCAATCCAAGGCATAGAGTTTACCATTTAACGAGATACTAGGGTTCTGCCAACCTGAGACCATGCCACTACTAATAGAGGTCCAGGCATTTGTTTCAGGAGCATAGGCATCGCTCATGACCTCACAGTGAGACCCAAGACCTTTTAGAAACCACATTCCATTGTACACAACTCCAATAAATGGCACCATAGCCATTCTCATATCTGAGATAAAGCTCCACCGATTCTTGTTAGGATCATAAACTTCAGCAGAACGGAGAGTCCTTTGGATCCCTTCACATTCCCCACCGGCCACATAAAGGCAGTTATTTATGACACATGAACCAAAGAAATGATGTCTTCGCAGCATATCTGGTGCCCGATGCCATTTATTTGTCCGGGCGGGTGCTGTAGAAAATGACCCGACACATTGATCCCTTGAGTGGATCTTTTCCTCCAAATAAGTAAAGGCGGCAACCATTAAGAACGGCACATCCAAAACCCAGTGCTTCAGAATATTCCCCAGGGACAGGGGGAAGTGGCTGCCATAGTTGGTAGGTGGGATCAAAAGCATGCCAAGAAATCCTTCCATCACGGTCTCTTTTGATGACATAAACCCACTCTTCTGCCATTCCAAGACTTTTCCTAAGAGAATAAAAGAAGTTTCCAGTGCGAGAAGACGATACCATCTCTTGCAAACTAGACGAAGCTTTCTATGTTCAACACGAGGGACTCGGATCAAACATGCAATGGCGAGATCATCAGGAAGGCCAGACAGGAGAGGTAGCTGCACTCGTGTTCTTTCGCATCGTGAGTTTTTGCTCTTGTGTGCTTTAGGATTGCTATCAGGCTGAATGCAAATCTTTGACCCCGGAACAAATTTTCTTGCACTGGCAACAGTTTTCAAGCTTGAATCAACTTTGCAATAGCACAATACAGAATCGACCTGAGAATTTTATATGTTAGCATGCAAGATACATTTTTTTATTAGTGTGAGGATGCAAGATACATCAAGATGTATATACACCAAAAAAGGGGGCAAACATAACAAATAAACAAAAATGAGAACCAAAACGACCATGTTAAAGATGCTATTGAGTATAACCACCTTTTGCAACGATTTGGATCACAACCTTGCTTCTATGAGCATGTTTGTGGGAAAATACAAGAATTCAAACAAACAAGAGTATACACAGATGAAGCTTGGAAAATTATGGAGCGCCAGGCACTCAGATGATGGCACGTCTGATATTACTTTATATCTGTTAAACAAGGCAATATACTGATGTGCCAAAAAAACAAGAGTAGAAACAAGTGAAGCTTGGAAAAACAGGGAGCAGCAGACACTCAGATGATGGCACATCTGATATTACTTTATGCCTATTAAACAAGGAAATACAATGATGTGCCAATACATAGTATCTGCAGAAAAGGATGGACAATTAAGCATCTGGAAATCAATAAGCATCATGAAATCTCATGAGTAAGCAACAGAAAAGGCATCATAACCACTGCCAACCACATTTTAAGAAAATTAAATAAGAGCATTTGATGCATGTAGCAGCACTTCTTTTCCTTTTCATCTTCTAAAGCAAATCACGAGTCAGGAATAGCCAATCACCCAGGCCCATTAGAAAACTATCCCCAGGACAATTGATCGGAACTTGGAGTTTCAAATTTTGGTTCTATTCAGAAGGGGGTAGAGGCTTCAGGAGATTTGATCGATGGGTGCATGACAATGAACCAAAAAGGTATTGAGGTTTTGGATGCTCCTCATGCAGTCATAGTTTCTTATCTTCTTTATTAAGTCAGAGTGCTAGACGCTTGTATCCTAGGTCAGGACGTGCATCTTGTTCTCTTTTATTTTAATAAGAAATTATGAATTTTATTGATGAATAATGATAGGCATACCCCATGTTCATTCCTCCTCATAAATAATTGATCCATAATAAGATAGCAAAAGCCACACTCTGGAAATATATGGTCTTCCTCAGCCATTTATAATTTATTCTCAAGTGGTGTCAAAAAGAAAGAAATCTTAAGTTTAAGTCATTAGCCATCCTCAGTCAGGATGTGCACTAAACATGCCTAGGAAGCAGACTACTTGGACCTGTGCCAAACCATGATATTGAAGAAATAATTATAGACACAGATGAGGGAATTGGTCATCTTCAGAGTATATCAATAGACAGATACATAGACAATTAGTTGAAAATAATGACACACAGAGAAAAGTGAATCAAGAAAAAATAAAGACAACATGTATGTAATGATCCTAGGGGTTAATGGTTTAACTAGTCACTAGTCAGCAGTCATATGTTTTTTTAAATAAAGTTAGGCTTGTTGCAATTGCTAATGTTATGATCCTAAAGGTGCCGAGTCCCA
Organism: Cyclocarya paliurus; assembly: GCA_029856935.1. Classification (NCBI taxonomy): domain Eukaryota; kingdom Viridiplantae; phylum Streptophyta; class Magnoliopsida; order Fagales; family Juglandaceae; genus Cyclocarya; species Cyclocarya paliurus. The sequence continues at coordinate 638,554 of CM056958.1, read as the reverse complement.
TATTGTATCCTTACCAGATGAAAATGGCTTTATAATGATTCCAAGGACTCTAATGGTAACCTTGACTAGTCTTGTTGAAGTATAAGCGAAGATGTGACTAGTGCTTTCCTTGAGTTTTTAAGATTAGGTATCACCGTTGGCACCACGTCCTGAATTCAAGTCATTGGGGCAATGACCAGACTAGATTGAAATGCCTCAGTATTATGTATGGACATACTATTAATAATCATTAAATACTGATAAGTGAGCACAGTTACCAAAAGATAAAATGTTACCTTTAATCAATGTCGATAGAGTGGGCCGCCGTCAATGTCGAATTTGGAAGTGTGATGGAATGTTATGATCTTAAAGGGGAGAAATCCCACAATGATTCAGAATTAGGTGGAACTGGGCTTTATGATAATTCCAAGAAGCTCCAATAGCAACTATGACTAGTCATTTTACTTACCAAAAAAACTATGACTAGTCATTTTGAAGAATATAGTAGATGTGGCTAGGAATTTCTTTTTGATAGGTTGGCTACGACTTTCCTAAGGTACTTAAATGTCAAGCTTTTGATCCAAAAGCCATAAAACGACCTAATATTGATTGCACCATGCTTTTGAATCAACTTCCATTGTGGCCCACTCGATCAATATTTACCCAATGGTAGCCTTTCTCTTGTGGTGGCTACACTCACCTATCAATACTAATTTTTTTTTTTATACAAGTCATCTATCAATATCAAGTACTTTTAATACTATGCTCATATATGAAGACATTTTAATACAGCCTATAGATCGCCAGCCGTAACTCGCACCCATAACGCGGTGTTTGCTCTATGACCAAGTGCTAGACCATTGATTCAAAAGCCCTAGAACTACTGGAAGCTAGATGCTAATTTAGTTAAACCTTACTCATTAGGATTGTAATAATGAAAAATTCACAATGATTCAAACTTTTTGCAATTACTGATAAAACTACTTATCAAAAAAAAAAAATTACTGATAAAACTAACAAAGAAAACAGCAAAATTGCTTGGAAGCCTTGCAAAAGGAAGACCATCTATGCAATGGATGAAAAGAGTTTCATAATTAGATAGATACCCAGGGGAAAAAAAAAAACTGACTGTGGATACTACAAAAAGGAAAAAGGAAATAAATTGGGGAAACTTAAAACTGAATAAAGTAACATCCACCCATAAATTGAGATAATCAAGGAATTTCCAAGCAAAACTTTTAACACCTAAACGATCCATAATCATGACACCATTTATTTGAAATACATAATTTCATACAAAAATCAAATATTGAGTTGGAGGCGCCTAATTATTTGATGCTTCGATGAACTACCCTCTCTGCCTAGCTCATAATAAATTTTAATTTGAATGAATGTAAAAACAAGAAACCAGCCAAACTACAAGCCGGACTAATCCTATAGTCCATTTATAATCATTAAAGATTGGCGCAGTAACAACTTTCCCGTGATGAGAAGCTCTGTGCACTCCAAAAAAGCAAGCAAATCTAGGATCCACATGAAAAAACCCACACTTCAATGGTGGGCTCACTTTTTCTTAAAGGGAGTGTGTGGGACTTGCATTCCTAGGACTGTACAAATCATTTATCTTCCCATCAAGAGAATCAATTATCCCATTGGAATATAAAATAAATTCAAAAGATAAAATAACATATCTAAAGAGCCACTTGACTCTCATTGAACAGAAGCCCGTCTATATGCCTTATTCTTACACAAATGCAGCCGCAAGTAACGCCAAATGAGAAATCAACTAGCAACAGAATTCAGAAGGACAACAGTTTTTTGTCATAAATCCCCTAAAAGATTGCACTTTCAACCAAAATCTCAATGTGGGGGTTTCCAATCCCGTAGAAAGAACACCCTAAACAGGAAATGCAAGTGAACAAAAAAACCAAACCTCGTACACACGCCCACTAAAAATACTTAAAGAAATGCACAAATCTAAACAAGAGTACATCTGGGTGTCTCTAAAAGTTCATCAATTTACAGAAAATAGATTTTTTTTATAAAAATAATGTAAAGAAAGGTTATGGATCGACTATACTAACCAGTGGAGCTTGAACTCGGATGCCCCTTGGAGCATTCGAAGATTGTTCCATCTCAGACGCTCGCACTCATAGAACTAGTCAAAAAGCCTAAACCCAGAATCAAGAAAAGTTAGAGAAACTTCATAGGGTCAGATCGAGAGCTCTTTCAACCTTGAGTTCGCCTTCACTCCCTTAAATCCGATGCTAAATACCAAAAAAAAAAAAAAGATGCTAAATACCACAAAAAAAAAAAAAAAATCCAATCTTTTTGTTACTCTCTGCGCAAATGCAAACCAACAAACACCGAACTAGCTCTTCCAAGTTCAAACAGCAACCATAACAACAAAACGTGAGGGTTTCTCTCTCTACCCCTCCCCCTATCCAAGACGGCATGTTTCTCCCTAGCTGATGAGTGTAGCTGGACAAATGGACCACAGCAACTTGTGATTTTCTTTTTCTTTTTTTTTTTTTTTCCTTGAAAAGGGGAGGATGTTGGAATAAGAACCTATTCTCACTACAAAATATACTGTTTGGATCATAACTATTATCCCAGCTCGTCACAACATCTCTTCAAGGCTTGATACATGAAATAAGATAAAAATTTTATGAATAGTATTAAAATTATGAGTTGAGAATTTGAGATAATTTTAAAAAATTTGTAGATCTCATACTTAGAGATATGTTTAGATGTAAATGTAAGATGATATGTTTTAACTTTTTTGGAAAGGGAGATGTGATGAGCCCATTCAATTGATTAGATATTTGTGTTTGAATGAATATATATTTTAATTATTTTATTTATTTCGAATTTATAGATAACAATTATCAAAATTACTTTAGTAATGGAGAAAAACATGGGAAAATAAAGAATTACACTATTTAAATAAAAAAATTTGTTGGTTTTATTTATTTTAATGTATAAATCATTAAAATATAAATAAAGAATGTTCATAAATTACAAAATATTTTCCAAAAATTGATTTGGATTTTATAATAATGTGTAAATAAATTTCCTACATAATAAAGGAATATTACGCTACTAATTATGAAATTTCTGTTTAAAGTTTTTCAGTTTAAATAATTTTAAACATATTTGAAAAATAATGAATTAGAATAATTTCTAATACATAATTATTCAGATAAACAAAAATTTCTTATTATTTATATGTATTATGTAGATAATAAATCCAAAAAGAAGGCCCACAATTTCACAATATTTTCAAACAAATGATACCATAAATAGGTAATGCATTTTTTTACGTATGAGAACAAATATCCATAATTTGTGAATTGTCATAAAATATTACTAAAGTTCGATTTTTTGAAATATCAATAAGCATTGCATGTTTTTCCCAAAATAAGTAGCATAGTAATTTTTCGATCGGTTGATTTTAAATACACAATTCACAAAAATAAGAACTTTACTTTAACAAATTTGCAAAATAGTTTTTGCTCCCAAAAATAAAAATAAAATTATAAATTATACATGTCTCATAATTCATTAGTCAATCCGATGTGCCCACATCAGTAATGCAATCGCATCCCTCATTACCCCTATTGTTTGGGCCGATTCACTGGACATGTCTATCACATGAGATGATTAACCCACATCATTGTCCGCAGACATATGTTGCATTGATGACCGATGATTCAATACACTCTGAATGAACGCATCATTAGGCGTCACCGTTTTAATCATATTGTGTAGCATATAACATGTAGTAATGATCATTCCCTGCCTGGCGGGGCGATACCGAGGCATGGCCTCCAAAATTTGAAACTGTCTTTCCAATAAAGAGAATGCGCGTTCAATAACATTTCATAGAGAAGCATGACGATAGTTGAAATAATCTTTATATCCACGAAAGTGATGCACAAAATAACGATCTGATCGGTGATATCTCTCTCATGGATAAGGTGGCATAAACATTTCGACGCAGGAATAAGCCGCATTGACAAGATAATAATAACCTAACCACATTTTTAAATCAATTTGAATTAGTGATTTGCAAAATAGATACATTTATAAAATTTTTAAAAGACAACCTTTTATTTGCTCTTGTAAATCAAATTTACCGTTTTCTAGCCATGGGAATTGATTTTGACTTTGACTCAATGCATCCATGAAAACTTGTGCATCGTGGGTTGTTCCTTTCCACCCAGTATACACATATACGAACTTCATATCGAAGTCACAAGCACACAAGACGTTTTGTGCAATCGGGCCATATTGATTTCTATATGCGTTACGTACATTAGCAGGTGCCACAGTTGAGATTATTGTGCCGTCCATCGCCCCAATGCATTTCTGCAAAATCATTATCATATAATGTATCTCAATCAGAACAATTATCTTATATATATTTTAATTAAACAAAAAAATTGAATACAAACATTTAAAAGTTGAGAAGTCATTACCTTAAATCATGGATAATTATGGGGATTTCCCGCAATCCAAGGATGTACCCCAGTTGTGTGTGTTGGCCTAATCACAATCCTCCCTAACTCATGCAACACTCGCATAACCGTCTTTACGTGACGGTTAATAGTCTCCCTTAAATGTTGGAAGCGATCCCTAATTACACGTTGACCTTGTGCATGACCAACAAGAAGGCAGAACATGGCCAATGATTCTTCCATTGAGGTCCTTTCTATAGGCTCCATAATCCGTGTTTCCAGTAATACATCGCATACATAACGGAATGCAGAAACTTCCATGCGAAACATTTCAAGGCAAGTACGAGGGTTCCCATTCAAAATCGCCTGAATATATTGATCTCCCCGAAGACCTATATTGTGTTGGGGCATTGGGATTCGAGCTCTAGCATTTTGCATGGTCATCCACATTATATAAACTATGTTTATCTCATCCATTGCATCGTCGTCTCCATCTCCTAACTAAGAGGCATCCTCGTCCAAAAAGTCATCATCGGCCATTCTGAATAACCTCATTGCACGTGTGTTAACAAAAATATCTATACACTGTAATAACAAGCAAAAGTATGCAAAAGTTCAATGGCGTCACTGCAAAAACCAAAGGGATATGTCAGAGACAAAACAATTAACCATAACAATTTGCAAGCATAAAACACAACTGACGAAATAATTGTTATGCAATGTTCAACCAAAGTACCAATAGCTAATTAACTTATGTCTGAATAGGCTACAAAGAAATTATTACCATAAGCATCAAGTACAAAAAAATAATTATACAAAGTTATACAACTAAACTCGCTGGAAAATTAATTAAAGACCACATATTGTCTGATAAAACAATCCCCTCATCAATTAAAAAAGAGAGTTATAAACTCCACGCCCATTCATTTCTGCGCTCTACAGAGATCGCCATGAACAACAACTGCAATCCCGAATTCTCTGATAATAATTTAAAGGCCTTATTCCATTGCTCAAAAGGCAGGCGAGGTTCAACTTAGTCCAGTAACCAAAAGCAACGCGCCTGCATATCGATTGATGCATCAGTCTCCATGTTGTTCGATCTGTTGCTTCGAGGCCCTCCACTCCTCAGCAGCTAGTCGCCTGGCCTTAGAACTTTTCTCAATTGCATCCAAGGTTCTGCTAAAGGCCTCATCCATGGCAGGGGACTGGGAAGACCCTCCCCTCTGGCGTTGACGAGATCTATTACTGTATGAGGTAGAGAATGGTCTCCCTGGTTGCGTGGACCCGTCCATAGTAGCTGGCTGCGATGGCCCCCTTGATCATCCTGCACTGGCAGGCCACGATTTTGTAGCTCCTCGTCAAGCAGGTCCTCCTCCTCGCTAGTTGGGGCCAGGTCAGACGATGCTCAATGGAATGTCTCAGTCGCAACGGCACAGGCAAATATCGTGCACAACTATTCATACTTTGGGCATCCATTAGTCTTGAAATGCTTGAATGAGTTTCTTACCTAACATATTTAATTAAAAATATCATTAAATTCCCTCAGTACACTATTGAATTTATGTCCAATGAATGATAAGTTTTCACAGTTACATACCCTGATTGCGTTTGCCCAATGTTCCTTGCTTGCTACTGGGGCCTTTCTATCTGGATCCCAGCCCAGCCCTGTTTGCTTCATCAGATCCGTAAATTCTCTCTGCTTTCTCTTAAGGCGTCCAATCTTTCCTTTTACTTGCTCAGAGTTAAAATTCTCCAGCCCATAGTTAGACAATTGTTCCGCAAGTCGAACATGCTCGCTATGGGTGATCCTCCCACCCCTCAATCTATGTGAAATTGTATCTTCATACAAGATATCAATAAGGACATCCTCCATCCCCTCATCCCACAACAGTCGATCATGTATGTTTTCAATCAGCTCATCCATATGGAGCTAAAAGATGTTACAAAATAAACGACAACACTTGCATTTAAATAGATTGAGGTTTATTTTGCATACAAGATATGTATTAAGGTGCCATAATTTTATATGTTATAGATAACATGTTTATAGGGTAAAGATAAGAAATAACTAATGTTCAATATTTTCCCAGTCATTCACAATAAGGCTATATAGGCAAAAAAATGATAAATCCCAAATATACATGTTGGACACAATAAATGAAAAAGTGTTACCTATCGAGATGATGACGATGATCTCGACCGCAAGTCGTAAGGCTATGAATGACCATGTAATAAGAAAGAAACAATGGCACGTATGAGTTTGGAATGAATGTGCATCTAAAAATAATAAACAAAATAAACATCTCTATAAAACGTGTAAAACTATTATAATAATTTATTTTTCACATTCAACACTTTTTAAGTCTGAACCATTAAAAATATCAATGAGGGATGTAAAGCTAGATAGATCTATAGATACAAGAACTTACTTGCATGTAATCTGCCAAATGCATCCATGTTCCCAACCATTGGTTTTCTATCAAACACGTCATTGTACAAGAAGGCCCATGGCCTAGGCTAGTGACCATTGGCTCATCCGGATGGTCATGTCCATTTATTTTTTATGCCCAGTAAAGCAATAATGTTGTAGCATTTGAGATCCTCACAAAAACTTTGCTTGAGAAAGAGAGAGAGAGAGAAAGAGAGATGAAAGGAACATATGGGATGCTAATCTTCATTTTCATGTTCCAAATTCAATAAGCAGCAGTTAGTGGTATCAATTACATAATGTCTCTAAATTTGTTCAAAAGGTGCTTGATTAAAACAGAAGCTCGTTCTTATCTACATTTGGTCTCTTAATTCTTCTAAACCCTTGCCTTTTTCATCACTCTATTAATATAGAAATAGTTTTTAAGTGGTAGGTTCCAGTTTCCCCAGCAGGAAGAAAATATGATTTTATTTACCTCATCCAACAGGTTTGTACAAAGAAAATAACTTTATTTCTTTCATATATGAGCAGATAATAAATATGCAGCACCACTGAATGTCAGCAGTCCACCATAAACCAGACAAGTAAACATATCCATACACCAGACAACCAACACCATAGACAGGACAAGCTAACAAGCCAGCCAAGCAACCATATCCATTCCAATGTAGAAGACATAGCACCAGCCACACCATCCATAATCAAGAAATGCAAACCAACCAACATATCCATACCATTGCAGCAACCAAGAAAATACACACCAACCATAGCATAGCACTGAGTTGCGGAGAAAGCATAGAAATACAGGTACCAACCAAACATAGCCAATGGACACCTACAGGTACACACAGCCAACAGAAAACATGCATCTAGCACAAAAGACTAGCCCAACAGCCATGGCCATACAGCAGCAGCAACGGAGTTTTCAATTGCCGCTCCTCTACCCTCAAAAATTGCTTCTGGGAATCATACAATAGCAGCAATGGAGTCTACACTCCTATTCACTTGATCAAAGTTCAAAACGACATGATCTTCAGTTGAAAGAAAATTGAAGCACTCGATTTTTAGTCAAAACTATCTTACCAAACTTGTCACCGACGTTAACTAACTTCAAGACATTTCGCTCATAAAACAAATGTTGATATATTCTAAAAATAAGTAAGTCCTTGGTTTTATTTAATATTAAAGATCAGTATTTACTTGCAGTTATCATATAACTTTTAAAGATAAGGTTTTTGTATTTATGGTGTTTAATTAGGATATATACAAGCTAAGATCAGGCCATATATATATGTACTCAATCCATATATAGTGGGACTGAATTAAAACTATTCATTTCACATAAAGTGAATAGAATCAATCAAATATAATGATCATTACATTTCTAAGAATGATTGAATTAAAATGATAAGTGAAATGATCAATACACCTCATGATATTAACAATTTGAAAACCTTTGAAAATAATTAACTTCAAACGAGTTTGACAATTTAATAATATAGTTCTTAAAAGGTAATGTTCTTCTATAAATAGCATAGAATATCATCTAGATATTATTTACACCTGTCAATATAATCAAACTCTGATTTCCTTGTCTAGGTAACAGAAAAGCAAGCTTTCCAAAAAACATAAGGACCACCTCTTTCAATTTCAAGTACAAGGCAGAAAATGGAGTTAACCAAACATAATTTCTAAAACAAAGGTAAAGCTTTCCTCGCAACTTGAAGCTTGCAACTAAGATCACCACAGCTTAAAACTTCATTAATAACAAATTCTATAGATCTCCAATACCATTAACTTGCAGGAAAATGGAGAGAGGAATTGGATAATTGAATTAATATATCAATTAACAGTGAAATTAGTTACTAGGTCTCATATGTCACCGCATTGAGCAATGTTTATTTGTAAATAATATCCCTAACTGTTGAGTATACATGGTGAATACAGAGATGAACGCCAAGAAGTATACGAAAGCAGAAAAGAAAGCTATAAACAGAATTCAATCTCCATGAAAACCAAAGCCACAACCATGGTAAATCTGAAGCAAATATCATGGTAAATCAAGAAAATCCAAAACCAAGAAACCGCATAAATATATCAAGGGCAAGCAACAATGATAAAGGCAAACTTTTGAATTCCTTAAAAAATAAGAACTTTACTCGGTAGAAGCGAGTCCTGGGAGCCGTGATGCTGGAGGTATGATGGCAATGACGTCTCTTGGCAGTTTCGGTGATGGAGATGGGAGGCTTTCGGTCTTAGAAAGGGGTGGCTTTCCTCGATTTGGAGAGTTTACCTTTATAGACCATTTTTGCATACAATCCCGTCAACAGTGGAGATAGGGGTCTACAATTGCAAACTCTATATGTAGCTAGGGCTTCAATGGCAGACGGCAATTGGCTTCTGAGTTGACAATGCGCGGTAGGGATGGTTTTCGCTAGGCCAGCCATAGAGATGAGAATTTTTGTGTATTTGGGCAGAGATTCACACGGCTTCACAGGGAAAGTATCACGCCCAAATTTGGGGAAAGATTCGTACGGCTTCAATCATAGGGAGAGGGAAATTCTTCTTTTCATGAATCATACTTGCCAATCGCATCCCTTTTGATGAGGATTCGAAAATGCCATTAATGGTAGAAAATGACTTGCGTGGAACGGGTTGGCAAGTTCAGAAGGCCTTGCTGTCAACATTGAACAGAGGAGTTTGAGATTTGGATGAGGGACGACGGGTGCCAGTAAAGTTTGGAGAAAGGGTATGCATTGTGGAGTACCGTTGGAGTAACGTGGGATGGACGAAAATTCACTGAAAAGTTGGCTTTAATGTCATGTATGTAAACAGTACTCAAACAAATTTGAAACCCATCAGATTTATGTGTTTTATCTTAAACGTATGTTTGGAAGTTGTATCTCATCTCACTGAGATTTGAGATGAAAAATCTTATCTGATCTTGCCTACCAAACCTAACCTAAGTATCTAGCTGTTCAAAACTCAGCTCATGGCTCAAAAGTCAGGTTTTATTATTATAAATGATTTTAACTTATGCTCTGACTCTAACTCCTGACCTTGAAATCATGAAATACCAACTTGTACCAACTAAACTACCACTTTGGTGGTTTCTAATTTTCATAAATGTATAGAAATCTCATTCATATATATTAACCAATATTCACATACGATTTTAAATAAAAAAATTTGTTAATGTTTATTTCTAAGAGTTTTGCTATATATAGTTACTTTTACGTACTCATTACGCACTCTACTGGTATAATTAGCCAAAACAGTTATTTTATATTAAAAAAAGTGACGCAACCAATTACATCAGTAAAGTGCATAAAAAAGTATGCAAAAATTACTACATATAGAATTTTTGTATTTTTCTAACTAATTGCAAAGGTCTGATAATCGGATAAGAAAGCAATAAATTGATACTTTTTTTTGTTGCCATTTATGGGCTTAAACCCTAGTCTTTTTATTTTTTATTTTTTCATTGGGTCAAACTTAATTCCTTTGGAAAGGAGAGGGAGACAAGTAGTAATATTTTAGGATATTGATCTAAATTATTCTGTAAATAGCAATATTTTAGGAAAATGTTATATGTCCCGATAATGGGTCCCAATGATGGGTCTCGATAGATTTTTTTTACTTAATGATTAAGAAAATATTTTTTAAAGATTTTGTATTTTAAAAATATATATATGTTGAAGAGGATTAAAAAAAATACATGAAAAAAACAATAAAAGAAAAAAGGGAATGCACTAATCTCGAGAATTCCTCTCGGTAGCTGTAGTGCTACCCAATATTTTATGAGTCGTATTAAGATGTGTTTATATATAAATAGGTTGATATATGTGTTTGAATGTATGAAGTAAGTTGAAATGAGTTTAACTTTTTTACAGAAAGTTGAAAAAGTAATAGACCCCAATAATGATTGGTTTGGATTGAGTTGACCTTACTCCAACAACCAAACACAGCCAAGTGAGTTTTGGTTTTGAAATACACTTGTATTCTACCTTGTTCTCGCATTTTTTATTTTCAAACAAAGCATTATATATTGAAAGGCCTCTATAAAAGAGATTGAATATAGTGTGGAGTTTCCTCGGTATCAACTTTAAAATCCGTAATGAGTAAAGCATTCTTTCCCTAAGTATGAGCTACTACATTAGCTTACCTATTAATATGTCAAACTGACCATAGCATAGAAGCCTTTGTTTGGTATTTGAAATGAGCATCCCTTTGTAGGTTGGCTTCGTTTGGTTACTAAACTAAACTCAATTCATCTCAACTCATCATTACAACTTTTTTAAATTTCAATACAAAATATAATAAACAATTCAACTTTTTCAAATTCTAAAATAATAATAATATTATTAAATAATATTCTAACAATATTTTATCATCTCAACTCATTTCAATATCCAAACACAACCTAAGTATGCAACTGATCCTTGAATGGCCTGAACCACGTTAAGTGCCTCACCTTCTAGAATTATCCTTTGCAATCTCAATTTAATACTGAAGTTTATAGCTTGAAAAGCTGCATATGTATCTACTAAAAGGGGTTCTAGGAATAGGCCTTTTCTCCTTCTCATTGTAACCACATGGTTACAATCTCAATCACGTAAACTAATGCCAGTTCTCACCTAACAGTTAAATCTATCTATTGCAAAATCCCAGTTAATTTTGAAGAAATCCTTTGGAGGAGCTTCCCATCCCTTTTTTCTGATGACTTGGAGGTTTATTCATATTTGAAGTCATTGTTCATTCTGTTTTAGTGTTTTCCAGCAATTGATATGCCTGTTGCAACAGAGCATTTCGGTGCCAGAACACTTTCTTAAAGACAAAAATTTTTCTTCTCTTCCAATGTTGCTAGAAAATTACTATAAGTTCTTCCATCTCCTTCTTGTTCATTTTTTCAAACATTACTTCCATGAAATGCTTGAAAGAATTGTTACTAACACGACTTTTTTGAGTCCTTTTTTATCATTGTCCCTAAACATCTCTAGTTGCAACACATTCTCAAAAGGCATATTCTATAGATTCTGGTTCCTATAAACAAATAGGGCAATTTGGGTTCTCTACTATTTTCTTGTGGAATAAATTTAGCTTAGTAGGAAGAACACTAAGGCAAGCTTTCCAGAAAATGACTTTTCCTGTATTCATGATAGCTAGCTTCCAGATTTTTGTCCAACTTTCATTTCCTAATCTTGAAGATAGTAAGCACTTCTGACTATGAAAATACCATTTGATGTACATCTCCATATTAGTTGGTTCAGTCTGTTGTTGTAATTTTTGGGGATTTTGCATATGATGTTAGCTTCATTGTTCTAGAAAGTTTTTTTTTTTATTCCAGCTATGTGTGTTTGCATCAATTATTTTGGCAACCTTAGTATTTGTATTAAGAGTTGTTAATACACTTTGAGGCTTAAAGGAAGTTGGTTAAGGAAGCCATTTGTCTAACTAAATTCTTATAGTTTCACCATTACTAATCCTCCAAAACATAGCTCCACGCATAGGATGATTGGCTACCCATTTTAGCTAGTAAAAAATCAACCTTAGGGAAATATTTTAGCTTTGGAGCTATTAGAACCACCAAGGATCCTCACCGACAAGGCAATTTTATTTATTTTTTTATTTTTATTTTTTTCCACATTTTTTTAAAACCCTTAAAAAATTTCAAAAATAAAAATAAAAATTACAAACTCATTAAAAAACATTTCATTAATCATTAAACAAGAAAAAAAGACAATCGGTAATGATTGTCGGGAGCCACTCTCGGTGAGAGTGGCATTTTCATTTAGCTTTTAGATTCGGACAACCAGTGAATCTGAATTTTGCAACAATCATCATCCATTCTTTGCCAACATAGCAAGGTTGAAGTTTTCAAAATCCCTAAAACCCAGCCCTCCTATAGATTTGCCTTTCCCATTTGGTCTCATCTGCTCTAGTGAATTCTCATTTCCTAATCTATTCTATTGATTTATTGTAGTAAACCTTAGGAAAGTTAAAAAAATTTCTCATGCTATATGTAAGACTAACTTGTATCACGGATTTGATGAGTATTTCTTTTTCCTACTTGAGATAGGAATTTCAACTTCTGATTACTTAATGCAACTCTCACTCTATCCAAAATACCTTTGAAAGATTATGATCGAGATCTTCCTATCAAGGCTGGCAGACAAAGGTATTTTTCATATGAGCTTGTAGATCGAATACCTTTTATGATAGTGATCACATCTCTTGTTGTTTTCCTTGTGTTGCTGCTGAAAAATATATATGTTTTTTCCTTATTCAACCTCTAGCCTGAGCTTGTTCGTAACTTTCAAGTAATCTTTCTAATTGGCTCCATTCCAAGGAGCTAACCATGCAAAACAATAGGATGTCGTCTGCAAAGAATAGACAATTAATATGGAGCTGCCCTCTTTCCATTGGGATGCCAGTGTTCATACCTTTTTCATCAGCTCTATTAAGCAGCGAGTTATGTGTTTCTGAGAATAGGATGAAAATGTAAGGTAATAGTGGATCACCTTGGCTTATGTCCCTTGATGGTTGAAAGGTACTTTGTGGAACTCCATTAAGAATAATCTAGTAAGACACGGTAGAGACATGCTTCATGATGAGTTCAGTCCATTTACTAGAAAGCTCATTTTGTCCATAACTGCCTTAAGAAACTTCTATTTAGTTCTGTCTTATGCTTTATTCATGTCCAACTTTAGTGTCATGTACCCAGTATTTCCTTTCATTCTACTTTGCATTGTGTGCATCAATTCATATGCAACCATCACATCATTTGATATTAATTACCTAGGAACAAACACACTTTGAGTGGGAGAAATGATCATTGACAGTATATTTTTCATTCTATTAGCTAAGACTTTTAAAATGATCTTGCACAGTACTTTGCATAGACTGATTGGCTCATACTCAATAACTTTTGTGGGGGCTTTAATCTTAGGAATCAGTACTATGAATGTCCCATTAATATTATTTGTCCATCTATTTCAATTAAAGGCTGTCAAGAATGTATAATAACGTTTTGTCCAATTATATTCCAATGATTTTCGAAAAAGATTGCAGGGACACCATCTAGCCCGTGAGAGCCTAGGGGATTCATTTGAAAAACTTCTTTTATCTCTGTGGAAGTAAACTCTCGTAGCAACATTTCATTCATTTCCTTAGTAACTATAGTCTTCATAGGTTGCAAGTAATCTTTAATTTCTTTGCGATCTGATTTAGTAAAAAGGTATTGGAAATAATTTTGGAACATCTTACTTATCTCCTATAAGGAGTTAGTTGTTACCCCATGCCCATCAGTGATACTTTTAATAGTATTTGTTTGCCTTCTTTGAGGTGCACACTTGTGAAAGAATTTTGTACTTTTGTCTCCCTCCTTTAGTCATCTCTGTTTGGCTCTTTATTTCCATTTAAATTATCCACTTCTAACATGAGGTCCACTTCCTTCTGTAGTTGCTTGACTTCCTCAGTGTGATATCCAATGTTAATTTCTTAGAGAGATTTTATTTGTGCTAATTTGGTCTCAATGGTTCCTTTCTTCTCTCTATATTTCTCCTTGCTCCATGTCATCAATCTAGCTTTACATCTGGTCAAACCTTCAGTGGCTACTTTTAGAGATATATTGAAAAATGCATAACAAAACCACTTCCTTAATTAGATCACTACATTCCCCTCTTTTATCCCAGCTTACTTCATATTTGAAAGGTCTCTCCTTTTTCCAGAAAAAAGGTTCTTTCCAGAAAAAAGGTTCACATTCTTTAGTTAGAGAGATAAGGATTGAGTTATGATCTGAGCTAGAGACGGCTAGGTTGCTAGCACTAATGGTATAAAACAGGTTGATCATATCAGAATTACCCAATGCTCTGTCAAGTCTTTCTTTAGTGAAATTATTCCCTTCTATATTTTTGCTCCAAGTAAATTTGTCCCCCTTGTAGCCCAAATCAATTAAGCCATTGTCCTTTATAGTTTTTTTGAAGTATTCTATCTGAGTATAAGGTTTAACCGAGCCTCCACACTTCTCATGTATATGAAAAATCTCATTAAAATCCCTTATACATAGCCAAACCATATGAGCTGGGCGTTTTCATAAAAACATGTGAGTAGCCACTCCCCCCCGCCCTCACCACCTCCACCTCCGCCTCCACCTCCCTCTAAATTGTCTTTTTGCTTAACTTTTACAGAGCTGTGCTTCTAGTAAAAGAGTCCAAATCAATCTTCATGTTAGATTTTCAAAACATTGCTAAACCACCACTCCACCCCTTACTATCAACCACAAAACTTTGGTCAAAACCAATTTGATTTCTAACATTTTTCACTTTTCCACTACTATTTTTTTGTTTCCATGAGAAATACTATGTTAGGACAGTGAAGTTCTCTGACTGCTCGAGGTTTTCCAAATCCTCAACAGTTCCAACTTAAGCAATTCATTGTTGTTTGGAGGGTTGACCAGCAGTCTCCACCATTATGTCCTGATTTATGCTCCTTTCAAGATTGAGCTTTGTTTTTTTATTTTTTTAGTGACTTTTCTAGGCTAACAAAGGACCAGTCTCTACTCCCCCTCTTGTTCATTGTTGTTTCCCCACTTGATGAGTTCCTACAATCGACCTTTATGCTATTTAAAAAATGAGCCTCCATTGCTTTCTTTTTCCACCTAATTTTCTTAGGAACCTTAGTTGCATTAAAAGAGAATTCTATTAAAGAGATATTAGTATGACTTATTGGATTAGTGTTCAAGCTGGCGTGCTTTGGAGGAGAGGTTGGAATATGATCTTTAACCATTTCAGGAGTATTATTAGCAAGAGCCTCTATATCCCTCAATCCATGTGGTTGCCCCTTTACTCCGACAACTAGATTTGGATGGCTAACCAAATTAGTATTATATCCTTTTTTAGGATTTATAAAATTCACACTAGGAAAATATCCCTTGTTTATAATTGGAGTGTTCGTATCCAGATTTTTCTCTACGTGAACTACAAAGTCTCCCGTTATTACCTCATTTCCCACTCTGTGAGGTTGGTCCTATTTCTCTTATGTTACTTTCCTACTTTCACCCTGCTCAGTACTGCCTTGATAGGGATAACTTGATCATGTTTATTCCTTATGACCCCCAAATTTTTTGCTTCCCTGTGTACTCGGGTTGGCTAAAGATGCTCTCAGTCACTGACGATATTGTGGACTCTCTGTGTTAGTTGGATAGTTTTTCTATGGAACTTACCTTTCATTATGTTTTAGGACACCAAAGTGAAAATAAATTAAAGCCAACTCAAATTGTAGTTGCTTTCCTCCCATGTTCAACAATCTCCCTCCTGTCAATGGTTTGTAATATCAATATTAACTCTTATTCTTGAGAATTTTTCCTAACCAATTCCATCCTTATCAACATCTACGTTGAGTACTTTACCAATTACGAAGCCTCGTGTTTCTTCAGTTTCTTCTATCATACATATCAATGGCATATGGTGAATTTGCACCAAAAAAATGTTCGTTTATGAAGCAGATGTTGTTTGGGGGTGTACACCCTTCAAACTCCTGAATACAGATCAAGAATCTATCAAAAGTCTAAAGTCTTCCAAGTAATACTCTTTCCTTGTTTGTCTCCTTTTGAAATATTATCCATCCTACTATGGCACGTGCGTTTTGGAATTGGTTGGGTCGTTGTAGATCGGTCTTTTCGACCTTGGAAAAGTGACAATGAATATAACTAAAGAAACTAAAAATAATTCTATTATCAGAATAAATAGACAGGAGAGAATAATAAAGGATTAGGGAGGAGTAGATAGACAAAAATGTTTGAGTAATGAGGATATTGTTAATGCATGGTAACTTTATTTTTTTTTATATAGTTTTTATTTGTTTTACTTATTTTTTTTTAATACAATTTACTTAAACATTAATGAATAGTAAAAAATTTTAGTTTATACCAAGTGAATCCCGTGCCTCTCCTTGTGTCCCAATCATTTCACTTTATTTTTTTAAAAGCAGCACACGTGCGATTGGTTCATTTCATGATAAGTGAACAATGTATATATTATAATACTCTCAAAGTAGTCATATAAAATGATACTTTATATAACAAATATCATATTTGTTTTTCTAGATATTGAATAAAAATTGACTTCATTCTTTCATGTGGTTGGCAAAACCATAATATTATAGAAAAAAATATACTATTTACAAGTTTGACATATAACACTACTTATTGTGTGATCAATTATATTCATAAAATGAGTCAAAGTATTGATACTTTTTTACGAAATTTGATGTGACATACTTCTACATTAGTAGTGTGATTGGTGCGTCAATAAAAGACTTTACAAATAGATTTTTTTCATTATAAAGTTCTTTTAAAAGACTTGACATAAGGGAGAAGATACCATTTGAGAACTTCAACACTAGATTCTATTTTTTTTTTTACTGAACAATAGATTCCATTTTGAGTTGAAATGAACATGCTTATGAGACAAACAAGATATAGTAGAAAAGAAACCATCTTCATCTCTACTACATATTTTACGAACCCTAACCCACCAAAAAGAAGGAAATAAAAAGCTAAAACAAGGGAGAAAAATTAACAAAAAAATGAGAAATAGCATGAGAAATTTTTTTATAAACAAAGCTTTAAAACTCCATTAGTCCAAAACAAATGCAATTCTAATGCCATCATCTACAAACATTAAATCCAAATAATCAATTATTTGCTTACATCATTATGCAAATCCATTGCACAAAACTAATATCAACTTTCTAGTTTCTATATTATAAAATGGATCACCATACTATAAATGAGTATATGAACAAACTCTAACTCGCATGCAACCCATTGCGCAACATATTCCGACTCATTCTAGTGTACAACACATCAAGGACAGTTGTTTGAGTTTTTTCCAAGAAATAACATCTTACAAATAAGTTCCAAGTATTTATGCTTGTATCATGCACACAATTATGCATATTCCAGGCTTGAGTTTGTTTAGACAAAATGTCATTTGTATTTATGAAAAACTTCATAGACATATAAACACAATATATTTTTTTATCCAATTAAATCCTGAACTTATGTAATGTGTTCTTGTCACATGGATCAGGTAAATAACTAACTTTTGTAATAGGGCGTGGCACCTAAAAATTATTTAGACCTAAAGAATCAATCAACATCATTTACAAAAAAAAAAATACTATTGAGTGTTCAAGAATTCATGTATGAAAGAAGAGGCAAATTTGTAGCCTATCAATATCCTTAAAATCTCGTTCTTATGGGGGAGGAGGAGCTATCATATTATTGAACCGATAATCACTTAAAAGACAAAACTATATCTAATTTGATATACTCATTCTTTCAAATTTAGCATAGATCACTAATTTTTATCATTTATGCAAAAATATAATAAACAACACCTCTAAAATACTTGCCACCCCTGTGCCTGGTCCTTGCCACGCTAATCTACTATTACTAGTTCTAAACTTATTCAAAAAATTAAGTACCATTATTATGATAGCAACACAATATGGTTCACGAATCCTTGGCTTGCCACAGATGAAATGTAATTTTCTTATCCATCGTATCAACAATATGCATAATGTAAAACAACTAACCTTTTGTCCTCTATCACCATGATCATTTGTAGTTGCAGTGAAACTATTAAGACAACAGTTTTTAAGTGGATCAATTAGCTTGTCTACCTAACCTAGATGTTTAAACACCCAAATGCTTATTTTTATAGTTGGACGTGTCTTTTAAAAGAAAAAGAATTAACCTGCGACTCTCTAACAAGTATTTTATAACTTTATAATAAATAAAAACAAATAATTTATAAAATTAAAATTTATTTTTAAAGAGGTGACATGACATACTTGCTTTAGTAGATTCTAATATATATTATAAAAGAGTTTTACATTTTTTATGGTATATCAACTCATCACCTTTTGTAAAATTTCCATAGCAATAAGATAATTAAAACATCACTCCTTTTTATTTTTATAAACTAGTAAAGTGTGCAAGTGAAAGGCACGTGCTTGATTCCTTATTATCGTATAGATTAAAATTTTAAAATGAAAAAGGAAAACTTCAATCGAAACCTACGAATAAATAATATGAAATTGTGCACGTGTGCATCGTGCTTGATTTCCCATTAAGCATGCACTTGGAATGCTTATTTATGGATCGATGCTCTTCAGGGGACAAGCACTTTTCCTTTGCACGATACAAACTAAGAGGGCAAGTGCTTTTGCCTTCCACGTGGTACTCACCTGGGGGTGAGAGCTTTTTCTTTCAGGTGTTCGCTTGGGATGAGGATATTTTGTCTTTCTGTGTTGCTCGCCTAGGGTTGAGCAATGTTGTTTTAGCAATGCTCCGCGAGATAACAAGTGCTTTTGTTTTCCAAAATGCTCACCAGGACAAGCATTCGCCAAGTGCGAGCACTTTGTTATCCCCGATTCTCACCTCAGAGCAAGAACTTTTGCTCTCCACCATGCTTACATGGGTGCGAGCACTTTGCTTGTCCATGATGCTGACCACAGGGCAAGCACTATTCCCTTCCATGATGCTCACATGAGCGCGAGCACTTGTCCATTTAGTGATGCTCGCTTGGGGTCGAGCTGCACCATATTTTGTTCTCAAGATGCTCGCCTTGGTGGTAAACCTTGCTTTGAGTGGGTAAATTGATCTTCTTTTTTCTTAAAAAATAAAAACAATCAAGCAAAATAAAACTAAGTTGAACATAGGAAGTTAACTCACAAGAAGAGGAGCACTCTTATTTTCCATGATAGATAAACATATGCATGCTCACCTGGGGGCGAGAACTTTGTCTTTCAGTGATGCTCGCAAGAGTGCTCTCCCCGATGCTAGCTTGGGGGCGAGAGCTTTTGCTACATCATAAACAAATACATAAATTTGGTATATTCCACACATACCTTAGTTGTTTCCATCATAGTTTTGTGGTTATGCAATGTAGAGCTTTCTCTGCATTATCACTCAACGAAGACGCATTATCACAAAACAATCTAGAAACTTACACATAGGAACTCCTCAAAACCAGAGCACCATTTGTTAAAGAACAAAAAAAAATTAAACACTCAAGTAGCAAAACAATTAGCCCTTGCCCCCTGTTGCACATTCAAACAGTAACTGACAAGTAAACCTAAAGAGAGAAGTTGGGTTTAGGGCTGCCTAAGAGAAACACAAAAGCTTGAACCATCGAGAGTAGGATCAGACTAGAATAGGATCCACCCACCATAAATGCCCAAAACTGGAAGCACAAACAAAAATAAAACTCAAATAAAGCACACCCAAAAACATAATCAGAGTTGTGAACCTAGCAACTCACACAAATGTAAATTAACACTACACCTTGTAACAACAAAGTATCATGAGAGAGATTTTGCAAGACTTCTGCCTAAGCCAAAAAACACAACAGTGATAAATATATAACAAGAAGAATAGGGAAGGAGGGCCATCCCTTGGGCTGACCCTAGAGATATAGTTGTGTTGTGTTTTAGGGATGTAAACCCAACTCGTCAATTTGCCAAGTACATGGTGGGCAGCGCCTTTGTTTGATCAAATCAAGAAAGCAGAACACGGTAAGGAGTCCTACGAAGATCGACATCTTTTGACTGGCCCCTTGGAAACAGACACCTATCCCATGGTCCCAGCCATCAACTAGTTCATTCAAAAAACTATCGGATAGTAAGCGAGTTGAAAGCATGAGGAACCGAGCCAATTCGAACACCCGATTGATAAATAGTAGGACCGAGGAGTCGATAGGCGAGTTTAGTTTATCAGAGCACTAGAATTTGGCGAAATATTGCATAGACCACATAGGGGAAATCAAGTTTAAATGATCTAAATGTGACAAAGGGGTTTCATCAGGTGCAAATTTAACAAAACAGACACCAAATAAGTTGCATTTAGCCAGCACTTGTAGTCCAATCTCGTCTATTCCAGGGGCGGAATTATCAAATCAGCCATCAAATTAGTCTCACTTAGAGCATTCTCATTGGAATTGCTAAAGCCAAACCCAATTTTTAACTAATATGACATGAATTTGTCTTTGCCAATTCCATTTACATCTAATCCCCACATCAGATTATCCATTTATTTTTTATATAATAATAATAAAAAAATATTAATTTAATTTATTTTTTTAAAATTTTAAAATTTATTTATTTTTATGATATTTTACTATTCTAATGATTATATGTTAATTAGTAATCATATTCTAATTAAATTATTGGTTACAAAATTATATTTTCAATGATCATTTAATGCTAATAACCACAAACGTGGTGATGCTCAATCAAATTAGTCCATTTCATAAGAGTAGAGCAAAGAAGCAGAAACAAAGAGGAAAAAAAAAAAACTCAAACAAAAAGCAACAGACTTCCGTAGAAAGAGAAAAAATCAAGAAGAGAGAGACAAAATAATAGTAAACAATTGCTTTGGTCGAGTTATAGTGCACATCCAAATATGACCAAATGCCTGGATTTACTGTAGCTGAAAGTAAATCCAATGTAACATATTTTTAAATGAATTTGGTTATTCCAATAAGAGTGCTCCTAAACAATTACTCTTAAATGAATTTGCCTAATCTAATGTAGCATATTTTTATGTCCTTTTAGCTATTTGAGTGACTTTATTTGAATTTGGTTATTCCAATGAGAGTGCTCTTAAACAACACATTAGGAGACGATTATATCCATTAAAATCCCAAAAATATGGCAACTACTCTCCCTTTTGTTTGTAGAAAAATATGAGATACTTTAATAGAGTAATGATAGTTACAAGTCTAAATAGAAAAATTTTATGCAAACTCTTTGTGAAAAAGTAAGATTATGTTTGGAAGGTAAGATGAGAATTTTGTGTTTTGTTTTAAAGTTTAAAATATTATTTTTTAGTTTTGAGATTTAGTTAAAGTTTGAAAAAGTTGTATTGGGATTTGAAAAAGTTGAATTATTTATTATATTTTATATAGGAATTTGAAAAGGTTGTAATGATGAGATGAGATGAGATGGGAATTTTATTGAAGATGAAACTTCCAAACATAATCTAAATCTCACTAATGAATAATAGATTTTTTAAACTTTTTCATAATAGAAGTACTATTTTACAAGTATACAAAACTTATGTATTTAAAACTTGACATTTCGCAAATAAACTTATTTTTAATATTTTATGAAACAAATGACACTTTTAAAATATTAAAAAAAAAACATTTTTATCCATAATACTTCATCCTCCATTCAGCACGCGCTATCAAAGAGCGTGCACATTGATTTTAATCAAAGCCCGCCAGGACCTCACTAAGCCTTACACGCGCTAATGGCGCGACTGAAACCCTTCCACCACCAATCTATTTCCAGAATTTGTTTTTTTTTTAGGTATTCTCTCCAGAAAATTTTAAAACCGCTTAAAACATATAATTACCATTTCCCCCACAGAAGGAGCTCGGAAAGACACAAAACCATTTTGGTTTCTCCACCACTCTCTGTTTCTCCCGTGGGCTTCATTCTCTCTTTCTAGAACTACAGGACGAAGCGGGACAACTGGACGAAGTTTGCTAGGGTTTACAGAGATCTATAGTTTGTGGAGTTGGGGCGAGGTTGGGAGGGATCTTGGTCTGTGAAACGGTGCGTTTGAGGGAAGAAAAAGTTGGAGGAGAGGAGGAGCAGGAGAGCATGGATTCGGTCCCTTCGAACTCACATGGGAACCTGGACGAGCAGATTTCGCAGCTCATGCAGTGCAAGCCCTTGTCCGAGCAAGAGGTGCTCTTCTGCATCCTCATTCTCCTTTCTCTTATGTTTAATTTTTTCGATTTTTTTTTTTTTGCTTCTCTTGGTGGTTTTGATCTATATGGTTCTATTTCTCGTGAAAATGATGGATCGGGTTTGACCCTTGGGGCTTGCGCTAGCCAGATCGGATAACTTATGGTTTTTTGAGTGCGCGCGTGATATGGGCGTGATCTGTGAGATTAGCTGAATTAGGGATTTTTGGGATCTATTTGGTGGGGAGGCTCTAGATTTATTTGTAATTGAACCAGATCCATTGTAGGATATGTGTCAAATATGGCCCTATTGGTTTCTTCGGCTTGTGTTTCAAACCACAGGCTTGCTTTAAGTATACGTAGACTGATGTTGAGATAGCACAGACCGATGAAATTGAAATTCCATTTATTGTATAAAGTTATCGTATCTGCCATACAAAAAACCCGAACAAGACTGGGGTTATCACAGTTTGAATTAATTTTTGTTTGTTTCTCATTAAAGAAAATGGGAGTTCCCATTTATTCAACAGGTAGCGACCTTCCTAGAGTGGGTTTATGGTGGGAAATGTTGGTCCGTATTTCCCTGGCGTTGTGGGTTTTGGTAGGGCACATTTGGTGGGTATGACCCTGTTAATAAATAAAATTTTAAAGTCCGAGGATCTGAAATCTATTGGAAGGGATGAATGATGTGTTCAAATTTCATCCGGTAAAATGGGCTACCGTTTGTTCCCCACTTTCCGAAGGAGGTTTGGGTTTCCAAAATTTGCAGCTTTTTAATAAGGCAATGCTGGGAAAATGGCTATGGAAATATCCCATAGAACATGGAGCTTTGGGGAGAACAGTTTTAGACTCAAAGTATGGTAGAGTATGGGGAGGTTGGTGCTTGAATGAGGTGAGTGGATCCTATGGGGTGGGGCTTTGGAAGGACATTAGACGTGGATGGACTAAACTTTCTAGTTTTACCTGTTTTGAGGCGGATGACGGGCCCGAAATCAAATCCTGGCATGACATATGGTGTGATGACAGGGCACTTAAGGAAGCTTAACCAGACTGGTATAGCAAGAATGAAGGAAGCCTCGATTGCGGACCTCCTTGACCAATCTAACGGCACTCCCCAATGGAATGCCACATTAATAGAGCTGTCCATGATTGGGAAGTTGACACAATCTCTGAATTTTACAACCTAGTCTATTCTGTCCCTATGAGGGAGGGGAGGTGAAGACAAGCTTTTTTGGCGCCCCTCGGTGAAAGCGAAGGTCACAGTACAGCTTCTTCTACCAATCCATCTCTAAGCCCGTGGAAGAGCATTTGTAAGACGAAGGCCCCCTTAAAGGCATCATTTTTTGTATGGAAAACTTATTTGGGGAAGATTCTCACTATCGACAACCTAAGGAAATGCCGAATCATAGTCTTGGATTGGTGTTGTTTTTGTAAAACAAGCAGAGAATCCGTCGATCATCGACTAATACATTGTGAGATTCCCAGACTTTGTGGAATGACTTTTTTGATAGGGTGGGTGTAGGTTGGGTGATGCCAAGAAGGGTGATCGACCTCTTAGCTTCATGGAGAGGTCTCCAAGGCACCTCTCATATTGCTGCAATTTGGATGGTTCCGATCTGCCTATGGTGGTGCCTTTGGAGGGAGAGGAACGAGCGGAACTTCACAAATCATGAGCGGTCATGGGATGAACTTTAGAACTTTCTTTTTTGACACCTTGTTTCAATGATCAATTGTAATTGATTTTAATGGCATGACCATTCACGAGTTTCTTGTATCACTAGAACATCACTCCTAGGCATTGCTCTTGTATATGACCTTTGCACTTGGGCTTTTGCCTATTCCTATGATCAATAAAATCTTATTTACCGATAAAAAAATCTAATGGAACAAAGATGTTTCATCGGAGGATGTTTTGGTGTCACACGATAATCTTACTTGGCTTAAGGTGGGCAAGATTCGAGCTGAGTGCAAATCTTGACAGCTGGTAGTAATCTACGAGACAATTCAATTGCATTTCTCACCGAATGATGGGTTGCTATTGATTCTAGGGGGACAGATGCGGGAGACATCATGGTGGATATTTAGGTGATTTTGATCTCTTTACTTTTAAAGCTACTATTGGTGGTTTACTTCAGGGTCTCTGTCAGTTTTATGCAGATAAGCTGTATTTAAGCTTTTGATGGGAAAAACAGCATGACACTATTATGATCGTAAAGTTTAGGTTCATG
This sequence comes from Cyclocarya paliurus, assembly GCA_029856935.1. NCBI lineage: Eukaryota > Viridiplantae > Streptophyta > Magnoliopsida > Fagales > Juglandaceae > Cyclocarya > Cyclocarya paliurus. Next base: position 613,695 of record CM056958.1, on the reverse strand, counting down.
TTGTATAAAGTTGGATATATATTATCTTTTGGACATGGAATTTAGTTCCATTGGATTTGGGTTATATTGTGTGCAATATAGAGTGTCATGAGTCAAAGACCAAAGCAGTGCGATATCCAATTCGATTGGCTATGGAATTTGATGATCTTGGAACTACTTGAAAGTTTGGGTAATGGACTTTCAGAATGTTAGATTTTGCTCTCATTTTTTCAGTTATTTTCTGTCACCAATCCAAAATCATTTATCAATAATGGTGGTTAATATTTTATATTGATGTAGGTACGGGTGCTGTGTGATAAAGCTAAGGAGATATTAATGGAAGAAAGCAATGTCCAGGTGTGGCTTTCTATCTATTCTTTTGTGATGTCTCATTACATAATACTGATTATTCATATATTTGCTTCATCTTACTTCATATATGTTTCAAATTGTTTGGATTATACACCCCAACCTCAAGAAACAAGGATCTTTAGTTATGGATTTTAGAATTATAGATGCACCTAGGTTGGTGAGGATTGTTAAAAGGCATATAAACAGCTTCCACCAACCCATAAAGAAACAGCTTCCATTAGTAGGTTAGGTTTATTTCTTCCTGATTTATGTATAAAAAATAAAAATAAAAAAGATTCCTTCCTGATTAGAACGACCTCTAGGAAAGCAATAGTCACATCTGCACTGTAAACCCAAAAAGACTGGTTGATTTGGAGTTTTACTATAATCACTTATGAAGTGCAATTTCACCTACTAAGTTGCCAAATTTGGGAATTAGCTCTCATTACCTGTCTGGCTTAACCCCACTCTATGTGACTCATTCCTTGTTCCAATGTGGGATGGGGTGTTACATACTCTTCCTCTTAAATTATTGACATACTCGTACTTATAAAAAAAAAAATTATTGACATACTCATTAATGCTTCAGGATCATATGGTTGGCCTTATTAGGTGGCATGGATACCATGTATAGCAATCCAGAGAAAGCACTAGCTACATCTATACTATAACTCCAAAAAGATTTGTCAATTTGAAGCTTCCCTAAAATCATTTATAAAGTCTAGTTTCATCTAGTAAGTAGCCAACGTGTGACTTAGCACTCATGATTATCTTTATAACCTTCTCACTCTATGTGATTCATAATATTGAACTAAGGTGTTATGCTAATTAATGATGGAGTTTTATTACTCCAGTCTTGATATTTTACAAAGTTAGTATTTGATTGACTTTTGGAAGCTCTTGTTACTGCGTTATTATTTAATTGAATTTTTAACTTGAGTGGCTGAAATTAATGGCTGAAATTTCGATCGGAATTTTCCCTTTCTACATAGAAAAGAAACTATTTGTAGCTTTACTCGAAACGTAGCTTGCGCTTTGAGGTCATTTTCCTTCTTATATGGAGATTCTTTATTCATATGTTGTGTTATGGTAACAATTCGTTCTGTAGAACAATTGATGCATTAGGAACTTATGATGAAATTTTGTTGGATGAGTTAGGAAAGCTTCCCTACCTACCCATCAAAAAATAAAAACAAATGTTGGTTCCCTCCCTACTCTATTTTATGCCCCTTTTATGAATATTATTGATGAAAGAGACAATCCTAAAAAACCTGTTTTCTTTAAAACATGCCTTTAGTTTTTGTATTATGTTGGGTCTCCAAATGTGGATTCAGACTATTATCGGTGCTTAGTTATGATTTGAATGAGATTTGAATGTACAAGCATCCTTTATATTACATTGCATGATTCAAGATTCATACGTTTTCAATGGTTTTCTTGTGCTTATTGCACTCATGCTTTGCCTTTTCTTGAATCACTGGGTTTTTGTCTTATGTTTATTTACCTGACTGCAAGTTGTAACTTCTTTTTTCCACTGCAGCCCGTTAAAAGCCCTGTTACAATTTGTGGTGATATTCATGGGCAATTCCATGATCTTGCGGAGCTTTTTCGCATTGGAGGGAAGGTATTTTTCTGACTAGGGCTGTCAACATTCCACTCATGTTATGCTTGGTGAAGGGTATGGTGATCAGTTACTGCCTGGGATTTATGAACTGATTGGAGTTGTAATTTAACTGCTTTTGAAAATTGAAATTCTCTAATTGGAATCTAGTTTAATGCAATGCGTTAAGATGTTCATTGTTGCATGTGTGAGCCAAGCTTCTAGAGCTGTGGAATAGCAAAACAAGAAGCTTAGAGAGTGTGGCTTGTAATGTGTCTCGTGTAAGTTTTATTTATAAAATTTAAATGCAATGTGATAATATGTAGAAGAAAATGAGAAGTATTAAAGGAAACTTAATAAAGCATGTGTATAGGAAACGATGGTCTATCTGAATGTTCCTCTAACATTCAGTGCAAAGAATGCCCAATATTATTATGTGATCTAACCCTTGAAACTCTGTTATGAAAATGTTGTTCCAATAAGTTATCATGAAAGTTGTGTATATTAGAACTTCATGCTTCCTTTTAAATAAAGTGCCTTTCACCTTGATATGCCTGGTAATTTCATTTATTCTACTGCAAATCAAGACTAGGCATGTTTGAGAGTTGAATGCTTACAAGTGCTTGATCACAGATGTAAACCCCAAGGGGTGGCGTCGTGGTCCTAGGGTGACCCGTATAAACCGGACATCTTTGGTTCTAAACTCCGCATTCACTCTCTTGTAGCCATCTTAATGAGAAAAACTTCCCTTGAATTAATTACCCAAGGTGCATTTGTTGGAAACTCCTTGCCTAGGGTTTATGCATCCCCGGGATTAGTCAGAACTTTGTCATATGCCAATAAAAAAACACATGGCATGTACCAGTTCTGCTCTTTTCAGTCTTAGGCCTGATTTGGTTCACAAAGCAAACCATCTCATCTCATCTTATCTCATATAATCATTACAATTTTTCCAAACTCCCACAAAAAATATAATAAACAATTCAACTTTTTCAAATCCCAAAACAAAAATAATATTAAAAAATAATATTTTAACAATATTTTATTCAACTTTTAACTTTTATCTCATCTCATATGTGTAACCAAACGAGGCCTTAAGTTTTTGGTAACATTGTAAGTTGGACAGGCTTTGAGCGGTCATTGTCTCTTTCATCAGTTTGGTGCTTATCGGTGCAACTTTTGGCTGTCTCAAACAAGTAGGATGAACTTGGTTGATCAAGAAGTTTGCCATCTTTACATGTTCAGTTGTTGTCATTGTTTTCTCCATATGGATATTGAGCCTTTAGATTTTTGCGGCCATAGCCTATAATTGTAATGCCAATTACATCTGCTACTAGAGTCTCTGTGTTGCCACATAGGATATGCATCACAAATACTGTGCTTTGACCTAATAGTTTTGTTGATGCATTTACTTTTCCGCGATAGGACATGTCAACTGTTTAAGCTATTGCATTGAGCTTTTCTTCCTGTTCCATCATTTGTCTTTTCTTGGTTTTATTTATAAGTGGACGTTTACAACTACAATATCCATATCTGGTTGCATATTTTTGTTTACAGTGTCCCGATACAAATTACTTGTTCATGGGAGATTATGTTGATCGTGGCTACTATTCAGTCGAAACTGTCACTGTAAGTATAAGTTGATACTTTTTATGTTCTAGCTTTGTTAAAGTTCTATTTGTCTTTCTAACAGTTGCTTTACTTATTAAAAAAAGTTCTATTTGAAAGTTTTTTATTCTTTCTGATGTATGATGTTTTAACTTTTACCAACAAAGAATTTCTTGATTCTTGGGACAAAATTTATTAACTTAAGTTGAGGCCATAATATTTGAGTCAATCATTTGTTGTAGCTTCATTCATTCACAAGGCTCTGGCTCTTGGATCTGGTTCCCCTGCCATTGTGCTGGCCCATCGCAAGGGGCAGTTGAGAGGAAGAAAGAGAGAGATATGCGGGCCCCACAGGCTGCATGGTCCTACTGGGCCCCACACCACTCTCTGTCTCTCTCTCAGCTGCCCCTTGCCATTGGGCAGCGCAATGACCATGGATCTTATTTGCTGGCTCTTCCTAGAAACACATTATGAGTTGTAAATTTTGTTGCATATGCTGCTGGGCTTGGAATGAAGGGTTGCGGTCATTATAAAGTGACAGTATATCTTATATTTCCTTGAATGTTGCCTATAGGGTTGCATTTGTTGAATGTACCATATATTTTTACGCAATAGATAAGGGTCTTGTTTGATACCTATCTGGTATTGTCTAAATCCAACAAATCAGATGCTCTTCATGCTTTTTGTTTCCATTATCTAGATGTTCATTTAGCTTGGTGACATTTCTTTGAGTTGCAACTACTGTTGTAATGATTAACTCCTTTATTCAGCTTCTGGTGGCCTTAAAAGTGCGTTATCCCCATCGGATTACTATTCTAAGAGGAAATCACGAAAGTCGTCAGGTAATAATAATTTGGATTTATTTTTTTAAGAACTTCTGTTTATTCTTGTTAAATGACTTCGTAATGGTTTGTTTCTATTTTGATAATAACATTATAGTAAATGCCATTGTATTGTTAGGAGCTGGTCACAAAGCTGTTGTTTTATTATAATTAGGAGGTTCATTTTGGGGTTCCATCCATTTTCCCGTTTGGGTTGTAAGGTGTAATGCAATTTTTGTTTCACTTTTCTATGGTGCGAGTCTTTTGTGTCTTTTGTTATTATTCTTTTTGCAACGATTTTTTTATGCTTATTATTGCTTTATGTTTCCCATTGCACAGATTACTCAAGTCTATGGCTTCTATGATGAGTGCCTTCGAAAGTGAGTTTCTTAATATCTTTGGTTTGCCAGAAGCTCATTTTAACCTACTAATGTAATACCTGCTATCATTAGTCCTCGTGTTGCACCCCTCATTTTACTTATAAAAATACCTGCTATCATTACTTGTGACTTTAGTTCAAGTCTCTAGCTTGAGATTCTCATGTTTTAATTATCTGGTTTTTTCTCTTCTTTAATTGTCCTTTTCGTACAAAGGTAAAGGGGAGAGGAATGAAGAAGGGAAGAAGGAAAATATAGACAGAATTATGTGTTCTCATTGTTTGATAGGAGGGAAAATCAGGATGGAATTGATCGTCCCTAAATTGGAAGAAATGGGATGGATTTACCCTGCTTTTTTAAAATTTTACTTATCAAAAAAAGAAATGGGATGGATTATGCAGGGAAATGTGTTTCTACAATGTTTTTTGATGGGTTAATGTGTATCTACAAATTTACACCTCAATTCTCTCAATTCTTTAAATGATTCTTTTTTGTTAAGTGTGTTAAATGTAAAAACAACTAGTTTCTCTTTTCTTCTTTTTCATACTTCTATCTTTACCAATCAAGGGAAAACGTGATCATTTTTATTTCACTTTTTCATAGCTTGTACCAAACACGCAAGATGGGAAACCAATATCTTCCATTTTCCATTTTATCTATCCTCCCTATCTCTTCGATTGGAAAGGGCTTTTCTAGGCTGTAAATGACCCATGTTATTGGGAGAGTGCTAAATATCCATACCATTTGTGCATATGCCCCTTGGTTTGAATCTGGTGTCAATTTATTTACATCCATGCTGTGGGATGCACAATGTGTATGAGATTTTTCTTACTTGTCCCAAATGACTGATATGTGCACCAATATATTTGAGTGTGGCAGATTATTGAGAAATACATCGTGCTTTGTTCATAAACACTAAAATTCAACAGCTCAAAACTGACTTCACTTGTGGATTGACAATTGTTTTTTGTAAATATTTTGAAAATATGCTACATTCAAGATCTGCAGCTAGTCTCTTACGTGCAATTCCTACTGCTTTCCCCAACCTTTGACCTCTTTAATTTTGGTTGAATATTACCATTTCTGATAGTCTCTAAAGGTACTTTTGCCTTGGTTTATTTTCAGGTATGGTAATGCCAATGTTTGGAAGATCTTTACAGATTTGTTTGACTATTTCCCGCTAACAGCATTGGTTAGTATAATTATATTTGCTATTTCCTTGATGCTTTAAATGATTGTTGTAGGGTAATGCTATCCTGCATCTATTTCAATCTTATTTGTCATGTACACTGCCGTTAGCATCATCCATTTGGTATAAAAGGAAGGAGAAAAATCTAGGAATATTGTAAGGAACCATTTATATGTAGCTGATCCATATAGCTGTGATGAAATGAAGTTTTGTTGTTGCAACCTCTTCGTGATCATTGGCACTTTAACATCATGGCATAATATAACTGTTATGGATTACCCTATGTCCAACTGTATTGTTATTTGTACAGTTCCCCTGCTAGTAATGCCGAGTTATATCAGCAACAGAAGCTCTTCAATGCAAAGGAGTGTTGATCACATGATCATCATGCTCTAGAAGAATATAGATTTCATATTGTTGTATGATTGTCCGGTTGATTTCAATTTATTCCTAGGCATTTGGTTACTTATTTTTTTTGTTGGAGCCTGTTGCTGCTTCAAAACTCGAAGTATATATTATGATTTATCTGCTCGTGCATCATAATTTTGCATTTGATTGAGTTGTAGTTGGGGACCATCTTTCAGTTTCTGAGTGTCCTGGTTCTCAAATCAATAATGTTACATAAGCTGCGGTGATTTATAAGTGTTAATGTTGTGCTTTTTAATGGTAACAATCCCACGTATAATTACTTATCAAAAAAAAAAAAAATCCCACGTATAGTTGAAAAAGCCCTAGGGGCACACCTGCAACCCAAGGACACTGGGGAAAGTGTTAATGTTGTTAGGTATTCTGGATGATATGCTAACCTTTTCTTATCTTTTGAAGGTTGAATCTGAAATATTTTGTCTGCATGGTGGATTGTCCCCTTCCATAGAGACCCTAGATAACATTCGTAACTTTGACCGCGTTCAAGAAGTTCCTCACGAGGGACCTATGTGCGATCTATTATGGTCTGACCCAGATGATCGCTGTGGTTGGGGTATCTCTCCCAGGGGTGCTGGATACACCTTTGGCCAGGTGGTTTAATTTCTGTTTTTCACTAAATCTATCTTCCCCACGTAATTTCTAGCTCTGTTGATCAGTTTGCTTGTATCTTTTATAGGACATATCTGAGCAGTTCAACCATACTAATAACCTAAAGCTGATTGCTAGAGCTCACCAGTTGGTTATGGAAGGATATAATTGGGGTCATGTAAGTGCCTAGCTGCATTTTGAGGTTTTATTTGGCCCTAAGTTTTTGTTTGGGATGGTTAGTCCGTGTGCTCAATTTGCATTCCTTGCTACAGGAACAAAAAGTGGTTACCATATTTAGTGCCCCTAATTATTGTTATCGCTGCGGAAACATGGCATCTATCCTGGAAGTTGATGACTGCAAGGGCCACACATTCATTCAGGTTTCTTATCTCTCTCTTTGGACTGACCACCTTTGCAACATGAATGATGCACGACAACAAGCTTGAACTCTTTTATGTTTGGGTGCAGTTTGAGCCTGCTCCAAGGAGGGGGGAGCCTGATGTGACGAGAAGAACGCCAGATTACTTCCTATGATGCAGCAGTAAATTAGTTGCTGAATTGGAAGCGGCTAGTGGCTAGCTGTTTCACGATGAGGGCGTCTATGAGATTTAAACGTTCATAATTTTGCTATAGTGGTGGTTGAGTGGTGAAAAAGTATGTAAAATGTGCAGGTGGGGGGGCTTACTGTGACTTCTTATTGGAGTATGCTCAATTTCCGGAGAGGAAGGAGCGGAACTGGCGACGCTATAGGAGCTTATGTGTACCAATTCCATCGAACAAAATTGGCATCTTTTTTATTTCTTAGCTCTGATTTTCCTTTTTTTTTTTTTTCCTTATTTTCCTCCACTTCCCTGTAGATGGATGGATGGTTTTTGGTCGGGGTTCTGTAGAGGGACGATGTGTAATTTTTTCTTATAATGGGTGCATTTATAATTTTTTTTTTCTCCTTTAGAGTCTGATTTACACGATTCCTCTTATAGGTTCTTTGTTTTAATTTTTGGTAATCAAGCGGACTTTTCTGAGATTTGTTATCTGTGTTATTTTAATTTTCCTCTTTTTTCACACGCTTCTTACGTAGAATTGATTACGTATGAGAAAAGCAATAAAAGTGTACTGAAAAACCTGGAAGTATTAAGTTATCAACTCAAAATCAATGATTACGAGTCAACTAATTATGTTTTGTGTATACAAAATTTTCCGGAATTAGCATTGTATGCTAGGAAACATCTGAGGCACGTTCTAGAGAACCTCAACCCTAAGAGGCGTGCATGCCCATTCTTAACAATCATTGCAAAGTAATAAACCAACAAACCGAAGGATTCATAAGATTGTAGATGAATTGGTTCCCATGGAAATCATATGGAATTAGATTTTCTCAACATTAGTAGTATCGAGCAGTTCACAACTCTAAGAATAAAAAGTTCACGAGGAGGCCAGATGGACTTGTGATATATGAGATATATGAGGTGCGTATGACAATGTTTTTAAACCATATCGAATGCTCCATAAATGTTGAGGGATTCTCAAATTCGAATAAAAATATAAAGTCAAGTTTTTTTATATGACTTTGATGGTTACAAATATATGTCTTTAATGCATATCATACCACTACAAGGGAATATTCTGTCATACATGCTCAAGAACGTGCCATTCTTTCTAGGACACAACACCCCCAAAAGCAAAAACCCAAATAAATTAATGGATAAATAAATCGTATTTTAGGGGTTTCAGAAAAATCACATAATAATGTACAAGATGGGAGTTACGAAATTGATGACTTGAGTTCCAAAATTTAAGGAACTGAATATTTAAGTCATTAATCCTTACTAGAATGGCACTTGTGGAAACTTCATCGGCCACAAAACCAATAGTCCTATCACTCATTTTTCTTTTTTATGCAATAATATAAGCAGCATCCTCCATGTACAATTCAAACTTTCTAGACTTGCTTAAAAAGAACAATTCTGCTACATACAATTACTTTTGTGTACTCTTTGCACACTCCATTGATGTAGCGGAACTCAACATTTATTTTATATTAAAAAAAAATGACGCAACTAATCACATTTATGGAGTGCACGAATATGTAAAAGTGACCGCACATAGAATTTTTGTTTCTTCTATAAAATTATATAAAACTTTTACCTACTTTTAATCAGATACACCAGCATTATATATTTCACTGCCCTTTATAGAAAAACCTTGCTACTCGATAGAGATCTAGTATATGCCAGAGGCAACATGAGAAGTTTCTTGCTCCTTCCTACGTAGGCTCTCTTTGTCAAATTATCGTAATCGTTATCCTCAATTGCATCCAAGATCATTCGATACAATAGCAAGGATGACCATACCTGAAAAATCACCACGAACCCTGCGCATCAACTTCTGCAAAACCTTGACTTCATCATTCTTTACGTGTGACTTGCATGATTTTGACAATGGAAGTTTGTTCTTTTCTAGAGTTTTAGATTGTTTCAAAAATGTTTTAGAGATCCAATTGTAAATCCAATAACATCCCAAGTTTAGATGATGGACTTGTACTTTAAACTTCAATGCAAGGAAGAGAAAGAGGCTAAATGAAAGGGGGTACATACTGGCCAGCGGCTAGCCTTGTCGAGCTGAGAAGCTCCCTCCTCAGCAAGGTTGAAGTAGAACCTTGCTCTTGTAATCTGCTCTTTCATGAACTCTCTCCATCTATCAGTGACCTTCATTGATAAAACATCATTGACACATAGCCCAAACCGTCCAAGCTCATCTTGGGGAAGATATACTCTCCCCCTTAAAGCACTGAAAGAAGAGAGATGAAAAAGAATTGAAGAGATTAGTCAAGTGAATGTTGAGCAAGTGAAGTACAGGAGGTACGTAAAACTTACTCCTCTCCCACATCTCTGAGAATGTTGGTCAGTTGATTTCCGATACCCAAGTAGAGTGCTGCATTATATATACTTTGAGCAGAAGCCAGAGATTCTGGTGCAATTCCCATCACTGGAACACTCATTAGGCCCACAGTTCCAGCTACGTAGTAGCAGTAAAGGTAGAGTTCTTGAAAGTTCTCATAGCAACTTTTCCTTGTATCCATTCTCATTCCTTCAATCATGTCCCTGAACGGCTATGATTGAAGAACAAGAAAATTTTGTTGAGTGAAACTAGTAATGGTTTTTTTTTTAATGAAATTATTTTCATTAGCACAACGGAATCCATGAGTTTTCATAAGAAATTACTTTTACTTGCAACGCACTAAGAAGTTGGCATTTTTATTAAGGCAACTTGAAAACAGTATATCAGTGCACTAAGAAATGGATCTAGTAATTCTTATTAAAAAAGAAATGGATCTATTAAATGTAAAATGCTTAAAAGGCAGACATTCACATTCTAACCACCTTGATGTCCAGAGGGAACTTGAAAACGGTATCAGTTAATGCAGCATCGAGAATATCATAAGGGCGTCCATCGAAAATTTCTTGCAGTCTCTCTTCCCACCTATCAAGAGCAGCAGAGCTTAGATAACCAGCATTAGGGCCATCGACCAATTCATCTGTTCTCCTGCACCAGACTGCAGAGAGGCAATTTTCAAAGAAAGACCAGAGTAATTTCTGTTGCCAGTTTTAGCATTAATTTAAGAGGATTGATCTGTGCCAAAATGGTTCGTGTTGCTTTTGCAGTGGGTTGAAATGCATCGATAAATCTGGACATGATATCTTATTGTCATCGCAAAGATGAAAAATAAGCAAATTCCAGGATACATCCTTACCATATATTGCCCATATGGCTTTCTGTCGTTCCTCGGTCATTAGCAAAGTTCCTGCATCAAGACAGTACACCAAAACTTGTATCAAAACTCATGAAACTTCGATGAGATTAGAAAGCATGGCCGGGTTTGGAAGACATGTCCATACACACGAAAACACAAGTTCTCCTTGTCATTTTTTTTTTTTTTTTTTGGTATGGAATCTGTTTGCAGTATATCAGATTTCATACATCCTAAGAGAATCATAGAATCCTATGAAATAAGATTTGATGACTCACAAAAAATTATACTCAGTTAGAATTCAAGGCATCATACATATATTGGATAAGTCAAAACTGATGAAAGAAGGGAAATGGAGTTGGACCTAGATAGAAGGTCTTGGCATATTCTGCACAAATGTTCCTGCACTTTTCATATGCTTCTTCAAGAAACGTAGGGTGGAACTGTGGCTTTTTACAAGGATCTTCCCTGGCTAGGATATTATTCTGAGACTGCCTTTCTATAATTTCCTGTACATGTAAATCAGCAAGAGGAATGCCATCCTTCGACAACAAAGGGAAAATGCGTATGGTACTGTTCTGGGGAGCCACAGTGACTTCAGCTCTTGCAATAATTGATCTTCGAGAGGGGCATTTGCCATTGCTTACTCTGATGCAAGGCTTAACTGCAACAGAATACATCGAACACATCTGGCACTTAATTCTTGTTACTTCCTTTCTAAATGCCGAGCGGGTAAGAGAGAAATGTGAAATACTCTTATGAGAAAACCAGGACTCCCTCTGATGTGGGGTTAGATAATTAAAAAAAATGGGTGCTTTCTCCGGGATATGAAGTAAATTTATCTCTCTGTGTGTTTGGTGGGACAAGAATCCTCTTCATTTAAAGTAAAATAGATAATATCAATTTAATGCAAAATATGAGGCAATTTGACAATTTTAGTTGTCAACAAATGGAGAGGATCCCATTCTGTATGGGGTAATTGGTGCATTGTTCTTATCTGGTTATAGCTAATATATATATCATTGTTTGAACTTTGAAACTCTCTAACTTCTTTGGAACAAGAGAATGGTCTCACAACGTGTTTTACAAGGATGCCGGTTGTCTGGTATAAGAGAATGATCTCACATTAAAGTCCGGTGAAATAATACGATTCAAATAATGGCACCCTTTAAGGTAACAAACTAGGAATCTCCATATGTTGATGATCCGAGATGTAAAAAAGTGAAACATGTTTGGTAACATGGGATGGAACTAGGAAGTGTGATATTTCAAATAAACCAGAAAAAAAAAAAAAATAGGGAGTTGTACAATTATTTGAATATGGATGGTTTTGTGCCGCCTAATGGTCCAAGATGCTTAGATGCCGATATGGTGGAGTATGCAATGCAAATGCTGTATTTTCTACTATATTATAAGGACGAATATACGATTATATGGTGAAAGGGAATAATGTATTTTACAAAGACGATGTAATTTTTGTCTTGTACTCACCAACATGGCATTGTTCCAAAATTTGTCTTTATTGTGCAGCCTGGTTTTAGAATCTTGATCACCTCTGATTCCCCCCTCAAAACCTTTTATATTTCATTTCCCATGTTTTTGTCCTCCAGTCTCTTAAGATTCTTCCTAGTGTTGAAGTTTTTTTCCAAGTGGATATTAACTATGGGAGCATATAGATGTTGCTGATAAGAATGAAAGCTTACCCTTATCACACTTACGTTTGATATATTTAGTTTCAATCTCTTGCCCTGTGGGCGTTTGTAGTCCAACGGTTAGGATAATTGCCTTCCAAGCAATAGACCCGGGTTCGACTCCCGGCAGACGCACATTTGTATTTTGCTTTTTTGGAAATGGCCCCTTTGCTAGGCCCAGAATGTGTGGCATTCTCTTGATTCCTAATCTGACCAACAAGGTGTGGGTGACTCGATGCTAGGCCTACTTAGAGGTGGATGGGGAATTGAAAGCGCCCTTTGGAGAATTATGCAGAATTATAGCATTGTGGGAAATAGAACTGGAATTATAAAGAAGGGTGACACAAATTCGGTTCTAAACAGACTAATAATTCCCTGCACTTCCACTCATTGTGTGAAACAGAACTGGCATATTACTTGTTAACCTTTGGAGCCAGTGGCATGAACTTTACTTTTGCCAACACCCGAGCGACGAGTGAGTTCTTTTGGCGTCAATGCCAAGGGCAAATCTCCATAGCTATACTTCAAAATGAATATTTAAGACCCAATCACTGGTACCAGACTTGATATTGAGTCCTTCAATCCCCCAAACTTTCGATTGGTCCTTTCTTTCTTTGTTGAAATATATGCTGGGACCAGAGCTGGTCAACCATCAACAGACGTCTGTAATATCAACATATACAAGGATGGGACTGATGTAGCAGAGAGAGCCTCAAATCACTCCCTTGTGCTTTCCTCATTTGAAATCCCATGACTCTGAAGTGAAGTCAAGTCAGTTCATAGAGGTTTTGCCCAAGAGGGAAAAGGAATCGACCCCATAACACTGGGTTAGCGAAGCAGGGTCAAAGTTCCACCCTTTTGAAAGATTGAACAGAAACAGAGTGTAGTAATCAATACATACACCCTTCTCTACGTTTTCCATTTATAGAAGAAACATTTACAAGGAAGTTTTATATACAAGGAAAGTTGACAGTATACGTTTCCTAAATAAGCTGATACAGTAGGATAAAATCTATGAGAGGAAAGTGCTAAGTATCTGGAACAAAATCATCCCATGTTGAGTTGGCCGATGATGGCTCCAGTGACTGCTCCACTAACTGAGCACTAGACTTAGCTGTATTGCTTAACACCTTTGACATATCACTTCCATCCCCAAACAAAAAGTCCTCACTTTGAAAAGCGTATCGGAAACAATTATACTTGAGTTCATTTCCATCTTTCTAGTGAAGGTTGGAATCCAAAAACAACTCTCAGCTCAAATTTCCCAGTTTCAACTAAACTTGACCTTGAAGATAGAAGAGAAGAGGTGTTGGACTCTTCTGGTCAAACATAGATCACATCTAGGTTATTCATGTTGCTTTACAGTTTTTGAAGCAATCAATTTTTCATAAACAAGTCATCGAAAGTCATTTAAAGTCACACAGATTTGAGCCATAGATGCTGCTAGTACTTGGTAAAACTGAGATCTATCCTCCTTTGAAAGTGTGAAAGAACTTTTCTGCTGAGGTATCTGTGCAGAAACTCTCGTCTTTGGCTGGCAAGATACGGGAAGGTTTTGCATAGACCTGAAAATCTGGGCAGAAGCCTATTAATTTACTCGAATATTAAAAAAAAAAAATACAAAGTAATTCAACCTTGTTAGAATACAAAGCAAATGGTTTAATAATTCACTTCAATCCTCCCAGTGACTTGTGGCCATTTCTTGAATACAAATCAGAAGGTGGCCTCTACCTAAAACCAAGCAAATGAATTCTGTGACTATTTGGGGCGTTTCATATCATCCCTTGCAGTTGTTCAATCACTTCATGACACACAATCCTGGAGCTACTTCCAACTTTGATATGAACTAGAATCACTTTTTTCGGAGCTGTATTGAAATTACAGAAAGATAAAATCATTGCAGAGGATCAACAGACATACTGTTGTAATTCAGACTTGTTTTATGCCAAAGATCAGAATCTCAGTTGCCAAGATTTATCAAGATTTGTTTAATGTTTGTAATCAGAAAAGCAGTAAACAAATAACACTCAAGAATTACGTGGTTCGATCCTAGTGATCTACATCCACGGCAGCAACAGTCAAGAGACTTTTCTTTATTGATGATCAAATACAAACTTGAGATTACAAGAACACTCTCTCATGCACACCTCTCTGTTTCTAAGAGCCTTACACAGATTGCTCTCTCTATTTCTCTCTTGTATTTTCTGTATCGTGATAATGATCTCTGTTACAATGAGTGCCTCTATTTATAGGCTTAAGCTGAAAACAAAAATAATATTCTGTTTCCTATAAGCCAGCCAGTACTCGAGTCTCTCCACATGTTCAGTCATGTGCTTTCCTCTAAATGGTTGACACTTATCATAACACATACCATACAGGATATACTTTGCTTAGAACCTGAAGTTAACTCATTGAAAGGGAAGAGCTTCCTCGCTAAGGATCTCTTATAATATTTACCTCCAAGGCTACAACCAAGGGCAGAACCATAAGCACTAAAAGTACCACATGTTACATTCCAACCACCATCAAAACTACCGACTTTGTTTCCAACAAACCCTTCACCATTAAAAGCAAAAACGCACATTCAACTCGTGCACACATGACTTCAGTTTTCATAAGTTACATTGATTTGGCATCGTATCTTGAACAGCTCTAAGGAACAAAATGATGGGTATCATATCATGTCATATTATCATATTCAAGCGCAACGACAATTTGCACTGTACAATATGACAATATAGTTAACTATTTACACAATATGGTCTAAAGGTATGTGAAATCAATTACTTACAACAGTACTCAATAAGTTTAACATATTACAATGGGGTGACTGGCTTTTATTAGCAAAACAAAGCACCAATTTTCTGACAGATTATGTCGAATTCAAATAGCCTTAAACATTGTCTAATCAGGTAAGCTGAAAGTGGATTGAAACCTCGTACAAATTACAAGTTTACGGAAAAATACTAAAGACACAGCCCAATACGATCAACGTAATTGTTTACTTTCTATCCAGTTTTCTTAAGTAGTAAAAAATTTCATCGGTTATGTTTTATTAATTAGCACTATATTCGTATCAGGTAACCTTATAAAAAATCTATGCTTTACAGCAAACTAGACACTAACTGTTTTGCGAAATACACCAGCCCACAAAACCATCAAAAGGAACCACAAATTTTTTGGGTTCCCAATTAAATGCAAAAAAAAAAAAAAAAAAAAAAAAAAGAAGAAAGAACCAAACATGAGTTTTGAGGTGGTGGCTAGTAAGCAAAGAGCTGAAAATGTGAAAACTTTAAAACTGTTTCCCATGGAAAACAAAGTTAGTACGTACCGTGGAGATCAGACTTTTTGGAGGGGATACTGAAGCCAAAGCGTCCAGTTCGGGTGTAGATCCTTCTTCTGTTTGCCTTCGAGAAAGTGGCTCCTGCACCTGAGTCATGGTTTTAATTTTATATTAGGAAAAAAGATGTTCCAACAGTTGGCGTTTGTAGTCCAACGGTTAGGATAATTGCCTTCCAAGCAATAGACCCGGGTTCGACTCCCGGCAGACGCACTTGCCTTTTTTTTATGCTTCTGAGAAAGCTTTGGAGGTGGTAATAATATTAACTCCTTGATTGACATTTTGCTTCTGCAACTCAAACTTAAAACTGCCACGATTTTCTTGATAAGAGTTGTTGTCAGCAAAACTAACTTGAGATGCAAACAGAATTTATGAGCTCTTCAATATTGATACAGATCGAGCAGTATCTCAGTTACAACATGCTAACCCAATGGCTTTGAACTATAGCCCAAACTCCTCTTCAAAACCCCCACCGTCTGAGAGAATAGTCTTTTCTAATATGAAGATGAGTCCAATCCTCTCTTTTGATACTTCTAATATGAAGGTAGCGTCTATAATGGCGCTTTTGCTACCTTTCCTTTCTTGCTGGATTTCCGGTGCTCTCTCAAATCTTCTCTTATCAAACTGTTCCCGGACTGCCTCTCTCATATTCACGGTGTTTGTCCTTTGCTTCTGTGCCTCTTTGGGCCATTTTATTTTACAAATAATTGGGATAGGACCCATCAAATATATGCCATCATGTAAGAGAACAGAGGAGAGTAAACAGCAACCGTTTGATGATAGTCGTAACAAAATTGGAATCACACTGCAAACAGTAGCATGAAATCCATCACTCTTCTCTTCTGCATAACTTTTGTTGTTATTAGATATCGCTAGTTAATCTTTTTATCATCTTGCCAGTGGTTTGAACTTTTATCCTTGGGCTATTTTATCACAAGTATACAAGCAGCTGTCTGCTGAGCTCTGTTTGTTTGACTGAATAAACTTCCATTGTTCTTAAAATTGGTGTACTGAGAGGCTTAAAATTGTTTCATGAACCGATGCTCAAGTGTTTATCACATCACTATCTATCTATCAATCTCAATTCTTGTGAGCATAGCATTATTCACACCTACTTTAAGTCCATCACTATAAAATAATAAAATTGGGGATAAAATAAATTACCCAAAACAATAATATTATTCCAAAATTAGGGAATGAAATTAAAGATTAGAAACAGAGAGAGGAAACAAGAAAAGGAATATAAAATAGAAATGTCTGCTCCTACCCACTAACTAGTTTTAAACAAAAACTCACTCCAAACGTGCACTAACGTTGTTGCCTCTTTTTGTCTTTCAACCGATTACAAGTAAAACGCGTAGATAAACGATGCTAATTAATTCCGTTCCCCTCCCTTTGCTTCTTTAAATATATATATATATATATATATATATATATATATATGTATTTCGATAAATTCTAAGTAATCAAAATGCTATTATAGTCTATAGATATGTTTCCCTTTCTAAATTAAAATTTAAAATTTAAAATTTAAACAAAAATTATAAGAATAAGTTAGCACCTAATTACACTGAGACTGAGTGGATGCGCTTAAAAAATCAGATAAAAATGCGTGACTCCATATGTTTCGGATATCTTTCCCTTATTAATGCAGATATCACTAGATCATCACCATTGCCCAAAGTAACGGCATCACATAAATCCGGGAAACACAACCCACGTTCCGCATGCTCCTTATTAAAAAAAAAAAAAACCTTGGAAAATGCGAATGGATTCTATGTTAATAGGATCCAGCCGAGCTGACTATTTTGACTACCCACACCCTGTAGAAGAGTTTTGCTACACAACCTCCTCACACTCCACACTCCACATTTTTTAATATTTTTTAATATTTTTAAAAATTTTTTTTTGAATTTATTTTTTTAAAACTATTTATAATTTTTTATTCACTATTCATATAAAAATATATTTGATAAAAAAAATTAAAAAAAAAATTAAAAAAAAGATGGAGTGTGGAGTGTGGTGTGAATAATAAGAGGTTGAGTAGATTTTTTCCCCTGTAGAATATCCTTCAAAATAAGTTTATATGTATACTGATCAGATCAGAACAGTTCCTTCCAAATTATTTCGTGGGCCCTCTGACAATAACATCTTATATTAACTGGCGATCGATCTCATGTATAAATATACTCATTTATTCCATTCCCTTGCACAAACGGGTGGCTTGTATAGCCTTTTATAGATCGATCAGATCCATTGCCCCGGTTGCCCTCCTTTTTAGGCCTCACCTTCCGTTACCCATATTCCTGCATCTTGATCATTCTGGCATGATGCCATCTGTCTAATTCATCACTTCCAGTTCCATCACGCAACAATAGAACCCATAACCTCGAGAAAACCCGTAAACATGCCTCAGCAACTCCCTGTCTCCACCCTGGCGGCGGCGGCGACGACAGCAGCAACAACAAGCAGTCCAGACCCAAAGAAGCTGACTCTCATACCTCTCATCTTTATCATCTACTTTGAAGTGGCCGGTGGCCCTTATGGAGAGGAACCTGCGGTGAAAGCAGCAGGACCCCTCTTCGCCATTCTCGGTTTCCTCATCTTCCCCTTCATATGGAGTATCCCCGAGGCCCTTATCACCGCTGAGCTCTCCACCGCCTTTCCTGGCAACGGTGGCTTTGTCATATGGGCTGACCGTGCCTTTGGTCCTTTCTGGGGATCTCTCATGGGAACATTGAAGTTCCTCAGTGGTGTCATCAACATCGCTGCCTTCCCTGTTCTTTGTATAGACTACATGAAGCGATTAATCCCTGCTTTAGAATCTGGCCTTCCTAGGTACCTTTCAATCTTGGGCTCAACTTTAGGCCTTTCCTTTCTTAATTATACTGGTTTGACAATCGTTGGATATGCTGCTGTGGCACTTGCTGTTGTTTCACTTTTGCCTTTTATATTGATGACCTTGATTGCACTCCCCAAGATTCGGCCTCATAGATGGATCAGTTTGGGGCAGAAAGGTGTGAAAAAAGATTGGAACTTATTTTTCAACACTCTTTTCTGGAACTTGAATTTCTGGGATAATGTCAGCACTCTAGCCGGAGAAGTTGATAAGCCCCAGAAAACATATCCGAAGGCTCTTTTCGTTGCGGTGATTTTCACTTGCCTGGCATACCTGTTTCCACTTTTGGCCGTGACAGGATCTCTCTCCTTGAACCAAAGCGAATGGGAATCCGGGTTTATGGCCACAGCTGCAGAAATGATTGCCGGAAAATGGCTGAAGATCTTTCTTGAAGTTGGTGCTGTGTTATCAGCAATTGGGCTATACGAAGCACAACTAAGCAGCAGTGCTTTCCAACTTCTGGGTATGGCGGATATAGGATCTTTGCCAACGTTCTTTGGTTTGAGGTCTAAATGGTTCAACACCCCTTGGGTTGGGATTTTGTTATCAACTCTGATTTCACTGGGGGTTTCATATATGGATTTCACAGACATCATATCCTCGGCCAATTTCCTGTATTCCTTGAGCATGTTGTTAGAGTTTGCTTCGTTTATTTGGTTGAGAAGGAAGTTGCCAATGTTGAAGCGACCATACCGGGTTCCATTGAGGTTGCCGGGGCTGGTGCTCATGTGCTTGATACCATCTGGGTTTCTTATAGTTATAATGGCTATTGCTACAAAGACTGTTTATTTAGTGAGTGGAATAATGACTGTTGCTGGGATTGGCTGGTTCTACTTGATGAAACTCTGCAAGTCAAAAAAGTTGTTTCAATTCAACATTGGTGGGGAAGAAATTGGGTTTGAAGAAAATGACGAGGAGAGGGATGTTGCTCATTTATGACCTTTGATATGTCAATTAAACAGACATGAATGTCTATATCCGTGGAATTTGAAGTTTTTTTGTAAGCAAAATTCCAACTATTTTTGGTCCTAGGCAAGGAAGTTGATGTTGGCGTGGGGGCACTTGGCTTTGAGATACACAAGTACTGAATGGTCCTTACTTGCAGATTATATGTACAGAAGACCATTCTCTGTCTGTCTTTTCACGACTGAATTATTGTTGTAATCTTTTGCTCTGTTTGCAGTTATTTCTGTATCTTGGTATCGGAAAAAACTAACATTTATGGGAAATCAATTTTCTGTTTGCTTTATTTGGTCACATTGGCAGCAGTTACAGCTGTATATAAGGTGAATCAGAATGCGTGCATACATATATATATATATATGGAATGGGAATAATATAGTTTCACATGATGATAGTGGAAGATACATGGAATCTGTAAACCTTATTATTTCAACAATCTTTTAATTGGACGTGTATTGTATAGCTTACGAAAGAAAGAAAGAAAAAATCTAGATATTAATTATGGGGTTAAAGCCGAGCAGAAAAGAAATTCAAACGGTGTGGAGTGTGGACCAGACTATTTGGACAAAATTGCATTGAAAGCAACATGGGAAAATAATTGAAAATTCAATTCCTACTTCGCCAGTTGGCTCCTCGAATCTTTTTTTCGTGTGAGACTTGGTGACCACAAGTCAGTCCTCATCAAAGCTATATCATATTATATTTTTGTGGGAATGTGAAGCTTCCACATGTCATTTATCAGAAATACGAACGAGCCCAAGATGGGCAACCATGTTGCATATTTGTGAGGCACAGTCGAGTGCAACTGTTAGTGCCGTTATTCAGCCCTCACTCATTCATATTTGGTTAGTTTAGATAGTGAGATAAAATGAAATAATTTTAAATTAATTAAATAAAATATTATTTTTTAATATATTATTATTTTAAATTTTAAAAAGTTGAATTATTTATTATATTTTATATGAAAATTTAAAAAAATTATAATAATGAGATAAATGAATTGAGAATGTTTCTGCATTCAAACGAAAGATATGTCTATTCACCCTTACTTATTTTCATCTCTCATCCAATCGGTTGAAAATTGAACCGCCAATACAATGCAAACTACCACTAAAAAACAAAACAATTCCCATTTTCCATTGCAAGAATTTTGTTTGATAAATATTGATGCTATTTTTGGAATAGTAATAAATGTTTAACAAACGTTGGAAGGTTGTATTATGCATCTAGCTCTATCTAATGAAACTTCAACCCACAAAGTCACAAGTTTATTCCCTTATTTATAATATAAGCAAAAAGATTAGGAAGAAAAAGAAGAGAGATCAAGGCTAATGCCATCAGAACCTAAACAAGTGACAAGGAGTCAAAAGGTTGGTAGAAATTAATAGAAAATAGACTGAACCGATAACATAATGATAGAACATTAGTAAATAAAGAATATGGAATGAGCTTTTTTTTCATCATCTTGGATTATGATTTTATTGGAAATGCGAGGAGGGAATATGATATTAGTAAACCAAATTCAATGATTATAGTATGGCTAATTCATGCACATGTGCCATGCCCATCGAAAGCAATAATAATAATAATGAACATGTAACATTACATGGCCCCCACCATGTTGGATTTGGAATCCATTGAGAAAATAAAGCACAAGCACAGGCTGCGCAACCTACCAAACAAACACTAGCCCAAAAAGCACAACCATGGAATCCCGCCTCTCCTCCCCGAATACCCAGCCACTTCTCGAACAACAAGAACCATCGAGTAAAAGTCCCAAGAAACTAGCTCTAATCCCGCTCGTCTTCCTCATCTACTTCGAGGTCGCCGGCGGCCCCTACGGAGAAGAGTCTGCGGTTGGGGCCGCCGGGCCACTCTTTGCGATCCTTGGCTTCCTCATCTTCCCCTTCGTATGGAGCATCCCGGAGGCCGTGGTTACTGCCGAGCTCGCCACCACCTTCCCTGGCAATGGTGGTTATGTCATCTGGGCCAACCACGCCTTTGGCCCCTTCTGGGGCTCCTTAATGGGATCCTGGAAGTTCTTCAGCGGGGTCATAAACTTGGCATCATATCCAGTTCTATGCGTAGACTATCTCAAGCTGGTATTGCCAATTTTCTCATCCGGCCTACCTCGCTATTTTGCTGTAGTTGTTTCAACTTTGGTGCTGTCTTTTTTGAACTATACCGGTCTGACTATAGTAGGGTACACTGCAGTAACTCTAGGAGTTGTTTCACTTTTGCCCTTTATAGTAATGTCTTTGGTTGCAATTCCGAAGATTGATCCTAGTAGGTGGATCAGTTTGGGTCAGGAGGGTGTAAAAAAAGACTGGACATTGTTTTTCAATACCCTCTTTTGGAACTTGAATTTTTGGGACAACGCTAGTACTTTAGCTGGTGAAGTGGAGCAACCCCAGAAAACATACCCAAAGGCATTGTTTTCTGCTGGGTTGCTCACTTGTTTGGCTTATTTGATCCCTCTCCTGGCTGCAACTGGGTCTATACCTCTACATCAAGAAGATTGGGTTGATGGGTATTTTGCAGATGCTGCAGAAATCATTGCTGGCAAGTGGTTGAAAGTTTGGATTGAAATTGGTGCAGTTTTATCGGTTATTGGACTCTATGAAGCCCAATTGAGCAGTTGTGCATACCAACTTCTTGGAATGGCAGACTTAGCATTTTTACCACGAGTTTTCGGTGCAAGATCCACATGGTTTAGGACACCTTGGGTGGGAATTTTCCTCTCAACACTGATTACACTCGCAGTTTCTTTCATGAGTTTTGTGAACATTATTTCTTCAGTTAATTTCTTGTATAGTTTGGGGATGCTATTGGAGTTTTTATCTTTTCTTCGGTTGAGGAGGAAGTTGCCAGCAGTTAAGAGGCCGTTTAAAGTTCCCATGGGGTTGCCAGGGCTGGTGGTTATGTGCTTGATCCCATCTGGATTTTTGATCTATGTAATGGCAGTGGCTACTAGCACTGTTTTTTTGGTAAGTGCTCTGCTGACATTGGCTGGGATTGCTTGGTACTTCTTCATGGAATTTTGCAAGTCCAGGATGTGGCTCGAGTTCAACAACGCTGGAGAAAAAATTGAAGATGAGGATTTGGAGGGGATCCGTAATCAATGATTGTAATTTGTATGGGTCTTGATTGATCTTCTGCAGATTTTTATCCTTTCCCTTTTCTACCAGCATTTCTGGTACATGCAAGTGTTGTAGAGATAGATAGCTTTGCAAATGACATGGACAATTGATTTGCTAAAAAATTAATTATGATGTAGAACAAGACAATTCGAAGGCATTATGTACAACAATACTTGGCTAGTTGACTTCATAAGTTAGGTTGGTTGTGCTTTCTGAGCCTAGGATGTGACTGTACGGATGTAGGGTGGAGTTTAAAACTTCAAAGGAATATATTTTAGTCTGGCAATGTACTGCCACGTGAAGAATATGTGATATAAATGCATGAGAAGCTCTTCCTTTGGAGCATAGTCCATGAACCATGCCTCTTGTGACACAGTCTATACGATGTAGAATCCAGAACTTGTTATCGCATTAAAAAACAGTTGAATTTCAGGAGTTTATCATGCAGATATTTTAGGGATAATTTAGCTCCAAGAGGCAGTTTGTTCCTTATATTTGAACAGGAAAGGCTACATATAGACTTACTACAAAGGAAGTAGTGCTCCAAGGTATACTTGCTGAATCCAAGTGTATACTATAAACAATGTCAATCAGCTCAATGAAGGCAGCTCGTTTTGCACTTTTTATCGAGTTTTTAAGCCCACTGCTTATGGTGTCATTCTTAGTTTGATCCCAGTGAAACTTCTCGTTACCTAAAAAAGAGCACAAGACATGAAAAATCTATGAAACCACAAAAATCCCTTTAACTTAAAGAGGGTTAGTTACTAATTTTGCGACTCTGGTTTGCCTTCTAGACAATGGTGCATTCTGGCCCAAAGACAGAAGACTTGAGTAATTTGTCCCGGTTTAAAACATTAAACCCAAAATCATAAATCCAGAAAATTATCCAAATACCATTGTCTTCAAAAATTATAACTCACAGGTAAATCTCTTTCTTCTCGATAAAAAAATATAAGAAAAAGGAATATATATTCTCAACTACTTATGAATTAAGAGGCCATCTTACCAATGGAGCACAATCGTTGGACCCGAAAAGGAAATATTAGGGATGGCTTGATTGTGCCCATACATATGTCGTTTTCGGCCCATTTTTGATGCAGGGGGATCCGGGACAGATGATGCTGAGCTGTCAGATTGCACCTTAATGGCGCTGAGATACCATGAGTTGGCAGATCAGCGCAAAGGCAGGAATTGATTGTGACATGTTTCTCATTGGGGCCGTTTTGAGTGTGTTTCAGTCTTTTGGCCATAACTTTGGCTACGGGTGTCGGAATCGCACATAAGACCCCAATTCGGAAAGCTCCTTTCGACGCGCACGCTGTCCACATTGAGCATGGCTCCAATGTGACTTTTTTTCGACCTCAAATTCTGCTGTTTTCCCCTCCGAATCACTAGTTTTAGTTAATTTTTACTATTTATGGTAATTTTTCGCTTATCAGTTAGGAAGTCGTTTTTAATCCGATTTGGTTTGATTTTATAATATTCCGTTAAACCCTAGAGACTTTTCTCTCTGGTTTTGGGCAAATTCTCTCCTGTGAATCATCTGTTGGAACTAGCCTGCAGGATAATCGCTATCCTGTCCGGCGTCAGTTGGCAACAGAGCTTCAACATCTTCCTGGGAAATTTCACCAGTTTCAATGGCTGGAGGTTGTGGTCGTGGTCATCGTGAGCAGGTTCTGAATGAGGAAGCCCAACGCTGTGATCGCAGTGTTCAGGATGCGATGATTGAGGATTTGCAGAAGCAAGTCGCAGAATTAACCCAGCGCCTGGCGGCGCAGGATTTCGAGGATCGTGAGGCCTCTGATCACGATTCTCATTCCAGTTTCGAAAACCCATATCACAATCGTCCTCTATTCCGGGAGCACCGTGGTCGGGAGGAGCGTCATGGAGACCTCGGTTTTCGGGTCGATCTCCCCGAGTTTTCTGGTACGTTACAGGCCGAGGGATTCGTGGATTGGATTAATGAAGTGGAGCGTATTTTTGATTATAAGGAAGTCCCCGATCGTGTGAAAGTGAAACTGATCGCCATCAAACTCAAGGGCAGAGCATCTGCGTGGTGGGAGCAGTTGAGACGTTCACGAGACAGGCAGGGCAAGGCCAAGATCACTGATTGGGAGAAGATGAAGAAGAAGATGAAGAAGAAGATGAAGGGTCACTTCCTTCCCTTCGGCTACACGCAAACCTTGTTTCAGTGACTTCATGCGTTGAGGCAGGGCACGCGATCAGTCGATGATTACACGGAGGAGTTTTACCAATTGGTCGCCCGGAACGATTTATCTGAGACGGAGGAGCAGATGGTGGCGCGGTATTTGGGGGGTTTGCGCCAGCCCTTGCAAGATGTCCTCAGCCTTCATTCACTGTGGAATGTTTCAGAAGCCTACCAGCGTGCACTTGCTGTTGAAAAACAGCAAAACAGGAGACCAGTGATCAGAAGCGATCACAACAGTCGGCCAGTTCGCCCTCAGGATTCCCGTCCTGTCCAGCAGCCACCGCAGGGTAATTCTAACCCTACTATTAGATGTTTTCGTTGTGGTGAACAAGGGCATAGGGCGACTGATTGCAGGAAGCCTGCTAATCAAAAGGGCAAAAATTTGTTGATTGAGGAAAACGTGGTAGACGAGACTGAGGAGATTGGCGAGCCCGTGTATGACGATGATGAGACTGATGATGTGCTGTATGGAGATGGTCATGAGACTCTGGTCGTTCGCAAGAGTCTACTGACTCCCAAGGGCGATTCAGGGGACGATTGGTTGAGAACCAATATTTTCCACACGACCTGCACAGTTGCAGATAAAGTCTGCAAAATGATCATTGACAGCGGCAGTTGTGAGAATGTAGTGTCCGAGGAGGTTGTCCAGAAATTGCAGTTGAAGACGGACCATCATCCTAAGCCATACAAGTTGTCATGGCTAAATAAAGGCAGTGAGGTAACAGTTGATAGGCGATGCCTCGTGTCTTTTTCAATTGGTAGAAAATATTTTGATAATGCCTGGTGTGATGTTGTGTCTATGGATGCGTGTCATGTATTGTTGGGTCGACCTTGGCAGTATGATCGCAGTGTCATTCATGATGGACGGAAGAATACATATTCCCTTAACATCAAGGGAAAAAAGATTGTGTTGGCGCCCCGGCGGGAAGGACTCACTCCTACCCCGGTAACCAATAATACTAACCTGCTTTCTATGTCCAGGTTTTTAGATGAGATTGAGCATGGAGGCGTGGTCTATGCTTTACTACCTTGCGAGAATAGCGCAGTAGATGTGGATACAGATTTACCAGTAGAGGTGCAGCGGCTGCTAGCAGAATTCTCTGACTTGTTTCCAGAGAATCTTCCTCCTGGGCTACCACCTATGAGGGATATTCAGCATCAAATTGACCTTGTTCCTGGGTCAAGTTTGCCAAATCGACCAGCATATCGCCTCAGTCCCAAGGAGGCTGAAGAGTTGCAGCGACAGGTGAAAGAGTTGTTGGAAAGGGGTTATATCCGGGAGAGTATGAGCCCATGTGCAGTCCCTGCCCTGCTAGTGCCAAAGAAAGATGGTTCTTGGCGTATGTGTGTTGACAGCCGAGCGATCAACAGAATTACAGTGAAGTACCGGTTTCCAATTCCCCGTCTAGATGATATGTTGGATCAGCTATTCGGTTCTAAGGTCTTCTCAAAAATTGACCTTAAAAGCGGATACCACCAGATCAGAATAAGGCCTGGAGATGAGTGGAAGATGGCGTTTAAAACGCCACAAGGGTTGTATGAGTGGATGGTCATGCCTTTTGGGCTATCCAATGCGCCCAGTACGTTCATGAGATTTATGCATCAGGTCTTGCGGCCTTTTATGGGGAAATTCGTTGTAGTTTACTTCGATGATATCCTCATTTATAGCCCGACATGGGCTTCACACTTCGATCACCTCCGTGCTGTTTTTGAGATGCTGAAAACGGAGTGCCTGTTTGTCAATCAGAAGAAGTGTTCTTTCTTCACTACTTCTGTGACTTTTCTTGGTTTTGTTGTGTCTACTGATGGTGTTCATGCAGATCAATCAAAGATAGATGCAGTCTTGGAGTGGCCCAGACCAAGGACCTTACATGACATCCGAAGTTTCCATGGATTGGCATCTTTCTACCGCCGGTTCATTAGAAATTTCAGTACTCTGATTGCCCCTATTACAGAGTGCCTCAAGGGGCGTGATTTCCAGTGGTCTGAGGAGGCAGAGGCCAGTTTTCAACTGGTCAAGCAGAAGATGACCGAAGCACCAGTTTTGGCACTTCCTGATTTTGACAAAGTGTTCGAGGTAAATTGTGATGCATCTGGCGTTGGCATTGGTGGTGTTCTGAGTCAGGCAGGTCGTCCGGTTGCTTTTTTCAGTGAGAAGCTATCGGGATCAAAGAAAAATTATTCTACTTATGATCTGGAGTTTTATGCCATAGTTCAGTCCCTGAAGCATTGGCGTCATTACCTAGTACAGAAGGAGTTTATTCTGTTTACCGATCATGAGGCCCTTAAGTACATCAATGGCCAACACAAGCTGAGTAGACGTCATGCCAAGTGGGTGGCATACTTGCAAGAATTCACCTTTACGCTGAGGCACCAAGCAGGGAGTATGAACCGCGTCGCAGATGCCCTGAGCCGTCGTACCTTACTCCTCACCACCATGAGTACCAAAGTTGCAGGCTTTGAGACGTTCACAGATATGTATGCAGCTGATCCTTCCTTTGGAAGGATATTTCAGGAGGTAACTGAGGGTCACCGTCATGATTTTGTTTTGCATAATGGGTATCTGTTTCGTGGATTACAGTTGTGCATTCTAGATTGTTCATTGAGGCAGCAAATTATAAGTGAACTTCATAATGAGGGACACTTTGGCCGAGATAAGACCTTGGCCCTTATCTCTTCTGACTTTTATTGGCCCAAGTTGACTAGTGATGTGGCCCATTATGTGGACCGTTGTTACGTGTGCCAGCGGTCTAAGGGAGTTCTCTCCAATGCGGGCTTGTACACTCCCTTACCTGTTCCTGAAGCTCCTTGGTTCGATGCCAGCATGGATTTTGTATTGGGCTTACCCCACACCCAAAGGGCATCGGATTCTATCTTTGTTGTGGTTGACAGGTTTTCCAAGATGGCACATTTTGTAGCTTGCAGGAAGACTATGGATGCTGTCCGGATTGCCCATCTTTATTTCAGGGAGATTGTGCGTTTACATGGTGTTCCTCGATCCATCACTTCAGATTGCGATACCAAGTTCATCAGTCATTTCTGGAAGAGCCTGTGGGGGAAACTGGGAACGCAGTTGAATTTTAGTAGCGCTTACCACCCCCAGACGGATGGCCAGACCGAGATGGTGAACCGGAGTTTGGGTAACCTTTTGAGGTGTTTGGCAGGAACGAAGCCGAAGTAGTGGGATTTGGCATTGCCTCAAGCAGAATTTGCTTACAACAAATCAAAAAACAGAACCACAAGTTTAAGCCCATTTGAGATTGTCTATGGTCAGAACCCATCCGGGGTGCTGGACTTAGCCCCTATTCCACGGGTAGGACGTTTCAGTCCTAGAGCAGATGAGATGGCAAAGTATCTTCGGGGTATCCATGAGCAGGTGAAACAGACCATTCATGAGAGCAATACCAAGTACAAGACTCGGGTTGACAGTCATCGTCGTCAGGTACTTTTTGATGTTGGTGATTTTGTTAGGGCTGTATTAACTCGTGATCGTTTTCCTGTTGGTGAGTATAATAAGCTTAAGGATCGGAAGATTGGACCTTGTGAGGTCGTGCAAAAGATCAATGATAATGCTTACAGGTTGCGCCTTCCCAGTCACTTGAAGACTTCTGATGTCTTTAATGTGAAGCACCTAAGTCCTTGTTTTGTGGATTCTGATGACACTACTCTGAACTCGAGGACGAGTTCTTTCCAACCCGGGGTGACTGATGCAGGGGGATCCGGGACAGATGATGCTGAGCTGTCAGATTGCACCTTAATGGCGCTGAGATACCATGAGTTGGCAGATCAGCGCAAAGGCAGGAATTGATTGTGACATGTTTCTCATTGGGGCCGTTTTGAGTGTGTTTCAGTCTTTTGGCCATAACTTTGGCTACGGGTGTCGGAATCGCACATAAGACCCCAATTCGGAAAGCTCCTTTCGACGCGCACGCTGTCCACATCGAGCATGGCTCCATGTGCCTTTTTTTCGACCTCAAATTCTGCTGTTTTCCCCTCCGAATCACTAGTTTTAGTTAATTTTTACTATTTATGGTAATTTTTCGCTTATCAATTAGGAAGTCGTTTTTAATCCGATTTGGTTTGATTTTATAATATTTCGTTAAACCCTAGAGACTTTTCTCTCTGGTTTTGGGCAAATTCTCTCCTGTGAATCATCTGTTGGAACTAGCCTGCAGGATAATCGCTATCCTGTCCGGCGTCAATTTTAGATGAGCTGGTCGAGGTGGTAACATCATTGAAGATCCTGCGGCTTTGGGCTGACATGGCCCATACCTCTTATCTGCTCGACCTGGGCTTCATCCATCACTTATCCCCTCCCTCTTTGTACTCTGTGATATGATTTTCCTTTTTGAATTTGATGTTTATTAGCATGAAAAATTCTTCTCATTAGTTATTATTTAGTATCTCACTCTCCACATCTCATAAAAAACACCCTCATACCTTATAAAAACATTCCAAAAAATTATAGGTGTAGGGTGTGATGGGCAATATAACCACTTACAAAATTAAATCTATCATCCAAGCAGATAACTAAAATAATTAAACAAGTAAACAATCAAAGCAAAACACAGCAGATTTTTTTTACGTGGGAAAACCCTCCAGTGTAGAGAGAAAAAACCACAAGGCAACTCCGATCAAATCCACTATAATAATATAGAGTTTACAATACTCAAGTTTATGCCCAAAACTTGAGTTCTCAACAAATTGGGGAATACAACAATGATCAATCTCTAAGAAAACAATAATCTCACCCCAAACCATCAGTTTGATAATGCCTATGAGATCCCCACTTTGAATACCAGTACTTATTGAAGTACCCAAAGAAAAACACCACTTAGAGAAATTCTCAATTTGTACTGTGTAGAGAAATACCTGTGTGAAATCCACACCCAAAAGAGAAAAGAAAAACTTTTGCCTTTATCTTTTCACTTGATGCGCCGTATAGTACCCGTCTCTCTCTTTTTCTTTTGTTTTATTGCTTTTTCTAGGGGTGATACCCGCATATGCGGGGGCGGGGTAACCCATTCCCCCCACCCCGCCCCTGCATATGCAGGGGGTGATGTTCCCACCCCCGCACCCCACCCCACTACTGGGGGGTGGGGACAGACATCCCATCCGCCCCGCCCCCCACTCACTTCAATCACATTCGACCTAAAAATTATTTCTGAGACCCAAATCTAAATTATTATATAATTTAAATTGTAAATAAAAATAAAAATATATAACAATAATTTAAAAACTGATAACAGAATAACTAGTTAACAATTTTTAAATTTGTTAGACTTGTTCACAAGTGTGTTAGACTTGTTCACAATATTATATTGGGTTGGCCTAGTGATGACTTATATAATTTTCTATATTTTATCACTTCTTAACTTTAAATTTTAGTCTAATTTTATTTTATTTTTGTTGATTTTAGGCTTTATTTTTGTCATTTAAATTTATTTCAAATTTGAAGAAAAAAAAGATCCAAATTTTAGAAGCCTATCGTCTAAGGACTTTCATTTAAATGAAGATTTATTCGAATATAAGAGTTGATCACCAATGTTATTTGGGTATAAAGATCAAGTTAAATTTTTTAAGATGCTAAAGATAGAGGAAGATTTTCAAATTCAAAAGGAAGAGACGTTGGCAAAGAGAAGTGATTTGAATCTGTTTTAGCTATTGGTGTCCAACTAGCTACCAAGAGGAGAGGAAGTTTGAAAAAAAAAAGGTATTCATTAAATTCAAAAAGAGGGGACGTGATGGACTTGACTTAGACATATTCTACCAAACTACCCATCTACTGACACAGGAAGTAGAAGCTTTGAACGGCTAGAGTTTTTCACGCCGTAGGACTTTTGGTTTGACTTGGTCTTCATGGAAAGCGATAACTGAAGTCTTTGGTTTGGACTTGCTCTTCACGTAAAAAAATAATTTTTTTTTCATGTGCAAGCTGGGGACGCAATGATTGGAAGGAACGAAATAGGAATTTTTTTTTTCTTTCGTATGAAGACAAGCTGCGACTGCAAGGAGAATTTTTCAATGTTCATTTCCTTCCATTCCTCTAAGAAAAATTATGGCGAATTCGTTTATGTTGAATTTAATTTTTAGCATGAACTAAAATTTCTTTATTCTAGGAAAACGATATAATCTAGTTCCAAACTATATTTGCTTTTCTATGCTAATTTGAAGCAATTCTCTTTCATGTTTGCCTGATTTATTTTGAGCTAATCGCTTCTAATTAACTGGTCATTAATTAAATGATTTTGATCTTGTGATTTGCTATCGAGAGAGGAAATTATACTAGGATAGATTTTGGATATTTCGGCATAGGTAAATATAGAGATCGAAAATTTTATATGAACCTATGTAGTACTAAAATCATTAGTCTTATTACTTTCTTGCGTTATTAATTTGCATACTCTTGTGTAAAATGATGAACAAGAATAATTTTTAATTGACTATCGAAAGAGGCTTTTGGATGAATTGGAGATTTGCTAACAAACAGACATAATTAAATTTAATTAGTTATATGAG